>VDFB02000017.1:352868959-353070192 GCA_007258455.2 Sequoia sempervirens | reverse complement strand
ATATATCAAATAACCTTAAGAAATTTCAAAAGATAGAATCACAGGAACCATGCCAAATAAAACTAACACAAGGACACCGAATCACAATGCCTTTACTTGCATTAAATCATCCAAAGTAGCAACAATTCTAGTCTTCTGTTACAACACTTTCTTGAAAATAACCTAATCCCTAACTCCTTGCTCTAATGCTTAATTCACTCCAATGTAATACTATCTAGCCCTTACAAATGAGGCAACATGCCATATTTATAGAAACCCCCCAAGATATGTCGGACCAATTAGGTTACAGTAATAAACAACCACAAAAAAAGTTAGGCCAAGAAGTTATAGAACAAAATAAAATAACATTAAATTCTTGAGACTCATCTAGGTCGGCCTGGGTTCTCTAATGTAGTTCAGTCCACTGCATGCAAAGGATGAAGAGGAAATAATGGGGAAGCACAAATTTTGATGTGATATTGCATTAAATGCTTTCCCCTTTGTCCTTGTCTCACCCCATTTTATCTTGCACTATTGAAAATTATTTCTCCAGGTCAGCTAAAGGTGGGACAACCAACACCTTAATTCTCCTCTCAATGGATTTAATATCATCCCTTGATTACTTAATGGTTTTATCCCAATCTTCCCTTAGGGCTTGATATTTATCCATAACTGCAACGTAAGGGGGTGCATCATCTAGCTGGTGTTTGGTAAGTAGGCCATCATTGAATGGAGAATATACATCATGCCACCATTTCTTGAGTTTCTCTAGATTCAAGTGTTTTGGTGCAAACCTTTTCCTTCCTGTCATGATCTCAAGAAAAGAGATACATTTATCGTAAATATCTATCGAGGTGCCTGCTATTTTCTTTCCTTGCTTATGCACCTTCTTCAACACCTTCTGGCTGATTTGTAGGGCCTCATGCCATTCCCAGGGTTCTGCAACTTTTGAAGAAGGGAGGATTCCATCACTAGCTAGCTTTTCCTGAGTGTACTCCATGATAGTCCTAGTTTTCTGTAGTAGGAGGTATACATCTTCTTTATCTTGAGCCAACACACTTTTCAACCACTCCATAGATGTAATGGCATCCCCACTAGTTGACATAATTTCCTTGATTGCATCATCACCCTTGGTTCCTACCCCTTGCAACCAGTTTAGTGTGGCATGAGTAGTAGTTTTCATCTTTTCCAACTCAATTATGGTTTCCTCTGGCAAGAGATTTGTTGTAGATGATGAAGAACTGATCTGGTTGATAGATTGTAAGGGTTTCATCAAATCCTGCATATACTTCTTCAATTTCTCATTCTCCTTCTTCAAATCTCTCTTGGTCTGCACTTCTTTCCCCAATCTACCCAAGATTACAACACTAGAGCCCTCATATTCTTTGATCTCCTATTCCATGGAGGTAGGCCCTAAGTTGATAGTTTGCATACTATAATCACTACTAGTCACATCATCCTTATGCTTATCAGGAGTAGGAGTAGCAATGTGGATCACTCTATTATTTGCTTCATCTCTCTCAATCTTTGAAATGACCGTAGCCTTCTTTTTTTTACCTTTCCCAATTTTAGCCAACAAGTCATCCCAATTCGGGAGAGTGTCATCCACTACAATCTGTTTACTCTTCAATTCTCTATCCAACCAAGCAGGAACAATGGATCCTGATTGCAAATTACCTTGCTCAACCTCATCTTGCTGACCCCTAGAGGAATCCTCATTCAAATTTTTCTTATCAGGAGTCTCTGCAGTCCTATCTTCCTTGTCACCCTCTGGATTCCTACTCTTTTCTTCATCATGCTCCTTTTCTACATGTTCTAGCAAAGGAGTCTTGATTGGAACTTCCTCCCTCTCTGGAGGTTTATCTTCCCCATGGTCAATGGGTGAGTCCTCATAAGTCACCAAAGGAGACTACAATATATTTTCTATTTCTACCTCCGCACTGTAGAGCTCACCTTCCTAGAATCCTTCCTCTCCATGATTTTGGTGATTCTCTTGGTGCATCATGAGGTTCATGAGAAGGAGGGGAATCATCATGTTGTTCTGTGGTAGGGGTAGCTAAGGGAACATCCTTCTTTGGCACACTATCCTTGGGAGAAGGAGTTCTTGATCTTCTTATGTATACCTACATTTTCTCTCCCGAACTCTCCACATTCACTACTGGTGGGCCAGTTTCATCATCTTCCTTGGAAGATTCCTTCCTCTTTTGAGACAATCTCACTATTCTTCTTCTCTTAGGCACAAAAGCACTGCCTTCATCTCCCTCTTCTTTACGTTCCTCCTTTGTAGATTTCCTCGCCTTTAAAGTATGTTTTCTTTTCTTGGAAATAGGTCTCCTTTGCTTCTCCCATTCTTCTGCTTGAGCATCCTTAATCTTTATCTTGAAAGGAGAGCTCACCTTGCCTTACCCTTAGGGTCTTGCTCAACTGACTCTTCAGAGGTAGAATGAGACTCCAAGTCTCCCATTAGGTCATAGGTGCATTGCACACCTACACTCTCCAATTACCAAATCTTGTGCTTAAGCCATAAATTTGTGTATTTACTCACTGGGGCCATGACTTGTTCCAGTTTTGTATTTTCCTCCTCTAACTAGTCAATTTCACCAACTAATTTATCCTTCATAGCTTCATAATCATGGCTTTGAATCACATCCCCATCATCATCTATCTGATCTGGGATGACCTTAACATTGTACAATCTAATCAAATTGACTAGCATCCTAGAGAATTTCTTCTTTCTGATCTCAAACTCATCTTTGCATTTGGCCCAATAGTCTTCTATGTCATCCTTCTAGCTATACTCCCTACTGGCTCTCTTTTGGGCTTCACCAGTTCTATCAAATCCAAACCATTTAGAATGGAAAGATAGTCCCAGAGTGTTCATCTCCTCCTTAGAGAAATGTGCTTTATTTATGGAGGGGAAATCCTCATTATTACCTATCCTAAGGGGAAAGTCATTGCCAAACCCTATTTTGTGCTTCTCTTTCTTGACTATGGTATCAAAGTCACATATTTTCCTTGTGACTTCCAAGAGTATGAGGTGATTAGTAGGATACTTGGGAATTCTATAAGGGGCTCTCTAGCAACCATCTATCCTTATGTAAGAAAAGGTGGGGAGCTGTATAAACCAAGCCCCATACTTCTTGATCAACTCCTTAGCCTTGTTAGATATTCTAACATGCTCTACACCTTGAATGAACCTAGTGATGTGCATGGTGAATGCATCATTCACCCTCCTATAGCTTGAGCTTCCTAGGTGTAGTTGTGGATAGACTTCATATATTACTTCCCACCCAAAGACACCTTTGGTATCCAATCCTTTGTATGGGTGAAACCTGGCAAGTGCATAAACTAAGTAGGAGGTCATAGTAAAGCTCTTTGTCTGCAACACATTGCATAATTGATCATGTATCATGGCACTTATGATGCCTTCCGAGTGATAATCAATATTTTGCTCCATCCTTACTATAATGAAGAACAGCCAGTTCTCAAAGACTCCTACACTTTTCAAGCCCATTACTCTGCTGAGGAGTGTAATTGCATCATAATATTCTGACTTGAATTTTTCCCTGAATAATTGTTTTGGCAATTTTGAGATGTGGGACTTAGGATTTTCCAACCAAGAATTGATCACCTGTAGAGCCTTGTTGGTATCATCCTCATAATACTTCTTAGCCATGTCCAAATCAAAGTCCACCACATGGGACCTATCAAGCATGTTGAAAGTCTATGCCATTGAAGGAGGGGAGAAGTTAGCCATGATTCTACCTTGAGGACCAATCACCCTTTGAGTTCCCTTGTCATAATGTTTAGCACATTCTAACACCACCTCATAACACTGGACCGTGAGAGGGAAACCGGCCACATGAGCCAACCCTGATTCCACTAACCTTCTAGCCAACAATGGTGGGTCCCTTTATGCCATTCTAGCCTTGAATTCCTCATACTCCCATTTGCCTACATTGGTGTCACCAACCTCAGAACAAATGGAGGACAATTTAGACTCAGGAACCCTACTCATTATGTCTATCTTGATTCTCTCTACCTCAGAGATAGAAGATCCTTCAACACTTGAATCTGTTTTCTTTCCCACTGTCTTGTTGGCCAATCACTTTACTTGATTCAGCCTGCATCCAGCAAGAAACCACAATAAATCCCCTTTATAATATCAACATCGAGGTTAGCCAACCATATACAATATCATTATAATCAATCAACCCAAGGCTATGATTAAAATCCCTTAAATTTAACATTAAGCACAATCATTAAGAAATCCAGGATTTTGAGCCATCCAGGGAAATCAAGCCAGGCAAGAAATCTGGAAAATTCCCTACTAAGTGAATTTTAACGATAAAATATGGTTATCCAAAAATTAATCATCACAAGATGAAGGAAAAGTATGTAACACCCTTTTAAATGATTCAAATCAAGCATGAGATGCTAAACCCATAACATTGCATTCATTAACTTTAAAATCCTCCATACTATGAGACTATTTCGAGAAAATCCATATGGGAAGGAAATCAGTGAGGTATGTGAAATTTCGGGCTTTACACACATCTGGGAAAACAAGGAGGCACAGAAGAAATCAAGAAATTCTGAGGGTGCAGGAATTCCACGAAGGCCTCAAAATCCTAAAAAACTAACGCATCTCACGATTTCTCCCAAAATAATCAATCAATCATGAATTTGAGGTCTTTGGGCTCGAATCTAATTTACTCTAAATCTATCATCAGTTTTTCATTAGTTCTCAACATTCCCATAGGCAAATTGGTGAAGATTGGTGATGCCCTAAATTTAACCATCAATTTCTTAAGCTTAAAACCCTAAAATTTTCCATTAACGCAGGGGAGTTAGCTTAGATTTAGATTTCTTGTCTTATTAAACATAAAAATGGGTCATTTTAAATAGGCCTTAGTGAGTTTCACCTATATGGAACCAAAATCACACATTTAAACTTCACTCATGGCTAACAATCAATCAAGCTCGAAAACCCTAAAATCAAATCATGTTGAAGCAATCATACACGTAGGGTCAAGTTCAAAGATGAAGTTGGAATTTTCAAACTAAAAAAATTAACCAAGGGGGTGCATCTTCTAGACCTCCAAAATTTATGAAAACATTTGCACAACCCTAGCTTTAAAATGCTCTATGCCAAACATGTAAAATCTAGACTCCACACATACTCAAGATGCCAAAGAATCATTCACATTCAACAATCAAAAGTAAGGCAATGAATACATACCATTGATGAAGTGAATCCTATTATATTCAATGATTGGTAGCAAGATTTGATGTCCTAGCAAATAGCAGCAATAATGATCATGCCCAGGAAATTCACCACCAAATTCAAGAATCCATAAGTTCAAACATCAAATGAAGCCAAGCACTCAAGATCAAACCCCTCAGATCACCTGAAGACAAATGAAAAAACCTCAATGGCACAAGAGTTCCCCACAATCAACTAAATACATGTCGCAGAAATTGTACAATCAAGCATTAATGCCATTGACAAGACAACCAAATCGAAACCTGGGAATTCGATGAGGTACAAGAATTTTGAAAAAATACAATCGACACATAATTTCATGAAAGAAAAAAATATTTGGATTATAGTGTAAGATCCTCCTCATCGAGTTTTCAAGGAAACCAGAGAATTCCGCCAAAGGAGGAAAATCCTAAAATCAAAGGAAAACCCAGAAATAGCCTAAAACTTAAGATTTTCAACAAATAACATAAAGGGATTATCAGCGCAAGCAAGATAAACATTCAAGCACATGCAAAAGCAAGAAAATCCTCAAAACCAAAGGGTCAAAGCATCAGAAATTAGAGAAAAAAAATGGGGTCCGTACTTTCAATGGGGCGTGTGTGTGAAAACTACACAACAGATAGGTTTTAAAAATATGGAATGGGTTTGTAAATATATTCAATTTCATGAGAAACTATTCACCTAGGAACAACCTTCTAACTACCAACTTCCCGCTAACATTCCATATCATAGGGTTGACAAAGAGCACTCTCATGACATGGTTCAATTTGTATGGGGTGAACATAGTAGGGTTAATACAAATATTAAAAGGACTCAAACCTCTATTAGAGTTGCATAATTGCCAACATGGCAATTGTATATAAATATGAATGGATCTCTTAGGTTCTCTCACTCGTCCCTTTGGCTAAGAGAATTATAACTAGATTAAAGGGATGTCACTATGATCTATAATGTGAAAATCATGTTTAGAGCTAAAGTATATAACATTTATGGAATTTTTAATTATATATTATAATTATTACCTTCAAATTGGATAATATAATAAATGTGGTCATTGCTTTGTTCTATAAAATTTATCACTCATTTTTTCACATTTACTTCCCCTACATTGATGCTATAAAAATAATTTACATACAAGATGCTAAAGTGTCATGGGCCCAAATAAGCTCAATTTCATGGCACAAATTTCTTGCTTTATTAGAATTCTCATTATTCTTATAATAAATTTTATAACTTATCTTCTTGTCAATAACCCAATCATGAAATGTACCGTGTTCTTTCCTCTTAGCCTATGTCCTTCACATTAAATGGGAACATATTATTCAATCCCTTAAATTTAACAAGTGTGGGTATATGGAAGATAATTCATTGCTATGGGTGTGTTATTTGAGAGCTAAGGGGGGAAATAGCAACTTGATAGATATTTAATCAATAAATCTAAATCATGCTTTATGCCCCTTTTGAAACATCCCCATATTTGATAGTTTGGTCAAGAGATTACACAATATTCTTAAGGGGATGTAAACACATTACTTTGAGATATTCCTATGAGATGTACAAAAAATAAGATAGAAGTATGCTTAGGAGTTTCAAAATTCATTTATATTTTCACCACTAAAACAAAAGACATTATTAATATTTAATAAGAACATTATTATTGTCAAATTTATGGTATGATTCACTAAATAATTGTAGTTAATTTTTAAATCAAAGAAATATAACTAGAAATTGTAAACCTAGATGACTATTTTTCCAAGAATCATAATTGTCAATGAGAGATTAGCCAAGGATAGATAAAATATTTGAGTATCTATTTCTTAATATACTTGGCCTTTATGCACTCTTAGTTTTAGAGATTAATGATGTGTTTGTTAGGAATTGCATGAAAAAAATATCAATTAAATGCAAATAAAGATTAAACAGAGGAATGAAAAAAACAGAAATAATAAAAAGAGACAATATTTAATGTGGTTCACCCAAACTCGGGCTACATCCACCAACAGAGATTCCAATATTATTATCTAGTAAATAGAACTAATTACAACCAGTAATCCTTGCAACTCAATACTGCTGCAAATGCTACAATACAATGTCAACAGAAACCCTAACTCTTAGCCTTTTATCAAGACTTATGTCGGTTATGTTGATGGTTTTGATGAGCATAGCAACAGTTAAACAGAATATCACTATTATGCTCTCCTGAAAGAGAAAGAATAACACATGGATATCTTAACTCCCAAGGTCTTTGTAATTGGTTCTCGACTATGCTGATTTCACTCAGTGGTTGATGTGAACTATAATGTTCAAGGGGCCTGCTAGTGTTGAGCTTCTGGATTGTTCTAGAATCAAACATAAATTCAAACCTACTTTAACTGGGGTTTTTAAAGAAGCAGAAAAAGATAGATCAAAGCTTTGGAACCGAAGAGAATGATAATACATCCAACTTAACCAGACTTGTTATCTTTCAAATAATTACTAACTAAAACTGGAGAACAAAATCAACTTGTAATTAACACACAGCTTCATTCATTCACAGTGCTAACTTCAACAACAGATTGTAACTTACCATTTTAAACAAAACATAAAATAAGATTTTATTCCTTGAAAGCTTCTCAAATTAAATGATTCACTGAAGATGAATACCATTCAGGAACACAACATGAAGTAGATTTGAATTTGGTTGCTTCTACTGTTAGTGAAACATATAAGTAAAATTTACAACTCTGGCACAATCACCAATGTACAGAAAATCTATGTCTTCAGATTGCTTCCATCTATTCTAAAAAACAAGAAGGATACATTATTGCCTTTTGTCAAATCTATCTCCTACTCTATTGCTACTCTTAAGTTTCTCTTACTTCTTAGAAAATTACTACTGTTCAAAATCTATATCTCTATGTCTGTAAACCTCTAAACCTCAACCCTTTTTTCTCTCTCCCTTTTTACAAAGAGGCAAAAAAATGCCATATATACTGAATGTACCAAAAAGAATGCACTGGCCCCTATTTTAGGGTTTATGAAATATCAATTCATTACAGGAGGGCCGACCCTCAGATCTTTTTAGAATGAAATTAATGTTGTGTTCAATTGCATCCTCCGTGTCCATGTCGGTGAAAGATTTCTTTGAGGATGACCTCTAGATCTTTTGAAACTATGGCCTTTACTTATGGCCTCTATGTCCACCTTTGAACTTCCATCGGAGCCACCTTGAATGCCCTCAAGCATCACCATTAATACCAATCTTCCTTTTTCCAATAGGCCTCACAGCTGTCACTGAGACTCATGCTTTCTTCCTCCTTTCTGCCTGATTCTCACTCCAGATCTTTCTGCAAGCTGACCATCTTTGGAAGCAACATCAGACTTTTCGTTAGATCTCCACACCCGTGTTCACCGAGCTGCTCCATCGGCTCATTCACAAAGCAGATCCACACCTGTTGCATTTTGTTGACCTTCCTCACAGGGGTAGTCAACAAGTAAACTATCTGGGTTTACCTTTAATTTTCTCTTATTGGTTGAACACATGCCACATAAGATCCCCAGTGGTCAAAATCGTTCACACCAAATTGCATGTCGGTGAGACACTAATCGTGTCTCCCCGATGCGATCATACCTCCTAGCAGCTATCGGCAATACATATAGCGGTTGGCAAGACTTCATAGTGAGCGGCCAGAGTCATATCAATATCCATAGTGGTCACCGAGACAATCGCTATCGGCCAGACATTATGCCGAACTCAAGATCCTTCGGCAAGCTCATTTCATATCGGGGAGACCCTACCCTGTCAGTGAGACATTACACCAAGTGTAAAACTTTCTCCGAGCTCATACTTCATTTCAGAAAAACTCTTCCTCTTCGGCCAGACCTTATGCTGAAGGCATAACCCTTTGCCAAGATATTATTGGGTCGGCAAGACCTTCCTGTGTCGGCAAGACATCATGTTGAGCTCCTCCATTCCCCCCCGAGCCCATTCCGTTTCAGCGAGACCCTACCGTGTTGGCAAGAGATTACATCGAGGCCACCTTGTTTTGATGAAAGCTCATTTCATTTTAGGGAGACTTTGCTTGGTCAGCAAGACCTTTCACTGATCTCAAAACTTTCACCAAGACCCTGCATCGGTCGGCAGGACTTCTCTCTAAGGCCTTCATCTTTCAACGAGACTCTGCCCAGTCGACAAGACTTTACCCCTTCGGCCAAAAATCATGCTGAACTTAAATATTTCAACGACACTCCCCGTGTCGGCAGGACATCTCGCTGAGAGCACAACCTTATACCAAAGGCACATTCCCTTTGGTGAGCCATCACTCGATCGCCGAGACCTCATGGTGAACTCAAACCACTATGTCGATACCGCTTCACCTCGGTAAGAGTCCACCCTGTCGGTGAGACTTTATCCCAAAGCCACCTCTGTTGCCGAGACCTTGCCTCTTTGGCTAGACCTTATGCCAAAGGTATAACCTTTCACCGAGACATCATGGGTCAGCAAGACCTTTCATCGAGCACAAATCTTTCGATGACGCTAACCTTTTGTGCAATCAGTCGGTGGGACTTTAGCATGTCGGGGAGACATACGAAAACTTACGGTGATTAAAATGTCTGGCCGACCAGGACATTTTGAATGAATAACACACTGCCAGTCGGCAAGACATCTTAAAGGTCTTAGCGACTTTCTTCTTGAGGATTTTTATGCTAAACTGGATTGGGGGATGCTTGCCAACTGAGCTCCTTGAGAAATATCATCATGTGCATGATTTAATCATGCAAAACAAGGTCTCCATTAGTCCTCAGAAGCATATAAAATATATCATTTTTCACCATTCCACTTAATTTTAACAAAAAGAAACCCCACTCTAGCTGAGGCAGAACCAAAATTAGACAGAACAAAAGACAGACTTAGGAGGAAAACAAAAGAACTCCTAAGACCAAAACAAGACAACCAAAGGCAAAACAAAGCAAAGAAAGGGGCCCATTTTGTTCCGTAACAAATGGGTGGTTATAAGGCATAACAAATAGCTTATTTCTACCGAAAATGGTTTAAATCCATTTTCAAGAAACCGAAAGATTTAGCAATCTTAACTCCCGGTTTATGAACAACATCACAACTCAAGTTGGGTCAATTTTAACAACCAAGGTTGAGCTAGAATCTCAAATGTAAGTCAACAATGGCCACCCCTGAATCTATGTTTGTGCTTGATGGTGCATCATCCTTTCATAAATTTCTCCTCATCTTTTGAACAACAATGTGCAAGATTTGAACTACATGAGTTGATTCCCTTTAGTTGTTGTGCAATGATATCCTGGGCATTGCTCCGCTACCAATCAAGCATCCATAGCCCCATTGCAGATACATCTAATTTTCTCACAGCATTTCTCTACTGCCAGCCGCATCCATAGCCCGAGAGATACCGAATCACCCATTCATATTGAGTCCTTCTTTTCCTTTTGGATAGTTCTTTTTCTCTTCTTTTTTTTTTTGAGCTTCATATTTCATTCAATTTTTCTCAATATGTCAGATGTCAGACATCTGTTGTAGGTTGAAAACTACCATGGACTCCATAACAGCATCTGGGAAATTGGATTTTTCACTCAAATCTTACAACACTATCATCCTAGGACAAATATACCATTACAAGAGGAGATGATCTTGGTGATTTGTGATAGATTCAGAGGTAACTAATGAAGATTGTTTACTTTGCACCTTGTTTTCAATAATTTCCACAACTCTTATTGATAATGGGCATAAAGCAAAGAATTTAGGACAAAATTATCCAATCACAAAACTTGAAAATATCTAAACCACTTCTCTCCTCATAACCAAAGTATACTTCAAATAACAACCCACCATTTCAAGATGGAAAGAACAGAGAAACCCCAAAGAACAAATGAGATAGAAACCAAACAGTAAAGGAAATGAAGGGATAGAAAGAAAGGACAAACAAACAAACAATGAAACTATTTACAAACAGAAAAACAAATAGACTATTCACAGACAGAACAGAAAATTATTTACAGAGATTATTTACAAGCAGAAACGCAGGAACTATTTACATAAATGCACTCCCCAGCAAAATACCGAACTTCATGACCCAAAATAATGTTTAAGAAACTGTCCATTGACAGGAAATGGAACAGGTTCTCCCATTAGACTACTTAGCCGAAAAGCATTTTCTCCTAGGATCGCAGCGATTTGATAGGGACCTAACCAGAGCTTATTAAATTTCTAGTGATTGCCCTTATTTTCACTAGCTTTATCCCATAGCAGCACAAGGTCAGATATTCTAAAATCCTTGATTTTGGATCTTTTGTCAAACCAACGTTTGACAACAACCTAGTGTCTAAAGAATTGTTGCAAGGCGGCATCTCTCTGTTCTTCTAATTTCAACAAGGCAGCTAATCTTACCTCTATCCTATCATCACTAGAGTAGAATTTTTGCATGAACTCAAGGATAGGTATTTGCAAATAAATAGGGAACACAGGATCTTGTCCATACACTAGTTTAAATGGTGAAGTCTTTAAAGAAACCTTGATCCTAGTTCTATCTGCCCATAACGTGAATCTCAGCTAGGTATGCCAGTCCCTAGGATTATTCTCTAACAATTTTTTAATTACCCCTAAGAGATTCTTAGTGGTTGATTCTGCAACTCCATTTCCTTGTGGGTAATAGTTTGAAGAATATTTTAAGACAATTTTGTGATCATAAGCCCATGAAATGAACTCAGCAGAAGAAAAGGAAGAGCCATCACACATACCAATGCGAAGGGTACTCCAAACCTATTTGTGATGCATTCGGTGAGGAACTTGATTACTACCTTTGTTGTGTTGTTCTTGCAAGGTATAGCATTTGTCCATCTTGTGCAGTAATCAGTGGAAGTCAAAATAAATTTGTGTCCTGCAGAAGAATTTGGGTTAATTACCCTAATAAAGTCCAGCGCCCATTAGGAAAATGGTCTTACCTTGTAAACAGGCTGCAATGGCATGGTTGGATGGCATTCTTTTGATGCAAAAACTTGGCATATGTGACATGTTCTTACATGTTGATGGGCATCTTTGAACACACATGGCCAGTAGTAACTAGATATGAGGATCTGATGTGCTAATGAATCTGTAGACCCATGACTTGTGCCATGTTTCCCATGAAATTCAGTAATTACATGCTTAGCCTCTTTTCGATCAAGGAATCGTAGGTACACCCCCTCAAAATTCTTCCTATACAGCAATCCTCCTTTGAGCATATAATGAGAGCTTTTCATTCTTAGCACTCTCCTCTGAGTTGTATTCATTCCCTCTGGACATCGATTGTTGAGCATGAAATAGATGATATCGGCATACCAAGGGTCATTGGAAAAGGAATGTGTTGTGTATTGGCCGAAAATAACGCTTCCACCAGCATTCAACACCATGGATTTAGATAGGCATACCCTCCATGCTTCATAGGGCTTATCTCCAAATCGAACTCTTGCAAATGGCTATCCATTTCCTCTTTCGTTTCTTCCCAGCTCAGCTTCTACATAGGTAGAGACTTCACAAAGAAGATCGAACTACAAAGAATAATTTGACTTCGGAGGATGTAATGTCTGAACTTCTCGACAGCTCTGACCAGCACAAAAGATTTTTTTTCAAGAGGCGGATATTTGATTTCAGCATTCTTGAATAGAGAGCTCATGAAGGCGATTGGCCTCTCCTCTCCCTCTTCTCTTCGTTGAGTTAGGACAGCTGCACACGAGTGTTCAGATGAAAAAGAATAAATATAGAACAGATTTAAGTAGTCAGGGCTGGTGAGAACTGGCGCTTCCGAAATGGATCACTTGACCTATGAAAATGTAGCCTTTGCCTCATTACTCCACTCTATTTTGGCATCTTTCTTCATCATTTCATTCAGTCGTTTAACAATTTATGCAAAGCCTATGATAAACTTTCTTACGAAGTTGATCTTTCCAAAGAAGGATCTCATCTCCTTCTTACTTCCTGGCATGGCTATCTTCATAATGGACTCAACTCAGCCTGGATCGATCAATATTCCCCTTTCTGAGATGATGTGTCCCAAAATCTTCCATTCAGAAACCCTGAACACACTTTTTAGGATTCGGGGAGACACCATACTAGATACATCTTTCAAGAACTCTAGCCAAGTATGTAGCATGGTTCAGTCTATCTTTAGATAACACTGTCAGGTCATCCATGTAGACAATGATGCATTTTTCAATCATATCTTTGAATGCTACATCCATGACACGCTGAAAGGTTGCCCCAACGTTTATCAAACCGAACGGCATCCTTTTGTAAGCAAATGTTCCCCACTTAGTAGTGAAGGTTTTCTTCATTTTGTCTTCATAGTTAACCATCACCTGATTGTATCCAGAATAACCATCTAGGAAGGATATCATCTGAGACCCATTGACAGTCTGCAAGACTTCCTCCAGTGAAGGGAGTGGGTAGTTATCCTTTTCTAAAGCTCTGTTTAGATTCCTAAAATCCACACATAGCCTGATCTCTCCATTTTTCTTATGGACTGGAACTAGGTTGGCCACCCACATTGAGTGTCATACAGGGAAGATTATTCTTGCAGAAAGCAATTTCTGAACTTCTTTAAAGATCAGTGGTTCAATGAGGGCATTAACAGGACACTATTTCTGCCGAAATGGCTTAGCTTCGGGCTTCAGAGGAATGGTATGAGTCATTATAGAAGCATCAAATATTTTTAAATCCTCATACCCCCAGGCTATTGCAGCAATGTCCTTCTTCAATGCCCTCAGTATATCTTTTATGTTTG
The DNA here is from genome assembly GCA_007258455.2 of Sequoia sempervirens. Lineage (NCBI taxonomy): Eukaryota > Viridiplantae > Streptophyta > Pinopsida > Cupressales > Cupressaceae > Sequoia > Sequoia sempervirens. Next base: position 353,056,179 of record VDFB02000017.1, on the reverse strand, counting down.
CTTCAGGGCAAGCTTTCCCTATGTAAAAATTCCTTTCCAGGCCAGAATCAGCTAGGTTAACAGTTTGATATTCACCTTCTTTATCTTCAGCTGATATCTTTTCCCGAGCCCTTAGGTCTAAATCAAAAATTCTTTCTAAAGCCACCATTCCCTTGGGAATGCTATTACTTTTTAAATTGAGGACCTCCTCTATATCACAATCTTCAAGGTTCCAATCTCCTTGATCCCTATTGGACTCATCAATGATCTGCCCTTCAAAAACATCTGAACTTGCTAGAAAAGCAAGGATATGTCGATCATCATCAAAGACTTGAAAGTTCCTGACATTATCAGGAACAGTCGGGGTGGAAATCAACTCTACTGAGAATATCTTAAGCTTGGAGCCTTGCATGGGTTCTAGGGTACTTGCAGCAATAGCTAATGAATTAGCTATATGATTCTCCTCTCTAGGGATTAAACTAATCCAAAAAGCATCAAAGTCTTCAATCAGGTTCCATACCCAATTTCTATAGGCTTCTAGCCTTCTATTGTGACATGTGTATTGGTTACGCACTTGCTTGACAACTACTTTTGAATCCCCTTTGACCATGAAGGCAGTGACTTTCTTCTTATGTGTGAACATTAGCCCCCGAGTTAGAGCTTCATATTCTGCTACGTTGTCAGTGCATCCAAACTACAACCTATAAGAAGTAAAGAAAGTTTTCCCTTTCAGGCTGGCTAATTCAATCCCAACACCACAGCCTATTTTGGATTTGGATCCATCAAACGTGAGGGTCCATAGCTGATCATGAGCTGGGGTTGATTCCTTTGAGGTTGTTGTGGGCATTTGGATAAGATGAGCCATAGGTGGGGGCTCTTGATCCTTTGCATCAAATATTGACAAGAGGTGTTCAATAGGTTCCTCATAAATATGTTGGTATGGTATTGTGATTGGGGTAAGTTCAATTTGAGAAGGAACTTCCTTTGAGGGTATCTTATCCCTAGTTAACATTATTGCTTCTTTGGCTTCAAATGAGAAGTGATTTGCAATGGTCTCAGGGTGACTTAGGCTAGTTTCCTCAGCTTGGAAAACATGATTTAAAATGTTGATGCAGGGTTGGCAAGTCAATTCAGAATGATTTTGGTAATGCACCCTACACCAATTAGGGAGTAGAAGACTATGCAAATCGATATCTTCCCCCAAGACTAGCTGATCTTTGTGCTGCAGCTTCCCCTCGGACACCCTATTGATTTTCATTAATCATGGATCGTGGAACTTTTGTGTTGACAAATCTTGCATCAACAACCTAAAAGGTCAAAATTTCTTCTTTATAAACCCCATCTCGGCCCTCAAAAATAAGCTACCTCAAGTAGGGACAATTGTATTCAAGGATGATATGCTTTGAGAAGCAGGTTCACTTTCAATCCTCGGACTAAGTGCAAGCACTTCCATGGTAGCCACATATGTGAAAAAATTTGAGGGAGAGATATCCCCCTATACTTTTCATCAAATTCCTACTCAACAAAGATAACATAAATCTCGTGAATATTCATACTTGAATATCTATGTTGGTTAAAAACTTGTGTCAATCTACTTGCACATGTATATTTCTCAATTCTCCAACTACATTAACTCTATTTTATCAAGTTGATGACCTTCTGTTTGTTTGGATAGGTTCAATCTCAATTTCTTGCATACAGAAAATGGCATAACATTGCCAGAAGCCCCTGAATCTAGTAGGTAATTATGTAGATTATTCCCACAGATTCTTAAACTCAGAAGAAATGGTGGGGTACCTACCTTGCTTTTGTACAAAGCTGCATTCATATCTACAGTAGGTGCCACCTTGTTTTTCCCTTTTGATTTATCAACTTGCTCCAAAGCTTTCAGCACTATCTCTCATTGAGTAGGGCACCACTTTAGGATGTCAAAGTATGATAAAGAGGTTTTCTGTCTCTACAGCTCAGAAACAATATCAAACTCTGTGTTATAACTTGCATTAGTTTTGACAACCCCAGGTGAAATTACCTTTATTATGGAAGTCAGGTGGCCTTTTTGGTGGAGGACAGGTGGCCTTTTTGGTGGAGGAGGGTTGTTATCAACACTTTGATTTGGAGGCACCATGTGATTAGGCGGTGCTGATGTAGTGAATGAACCCTTATTCTGATTTCTTAGGAAGTGTCCTCCCTTTGTCTAAAAAGCTTGGGCATCATATGAATCTTCCTTTGGTTCATTCTCATCTTGCCTTGGGAATGAAGGTTCCTCCTCAAAGAGGTCATAAGTCATTGTTGTATCTACTGAGCCACCTTCTTTGTTTAAATTCCCTTGGAAGGTTTGGGAATCTTCCTATGCCATTTTGACAACTTTCTCCATTTCAGGGTAGTTTACCTCAGAATGGGTTGCAGTATCATGCAGCCTGCACCAGTTAGTCATAAAATTAAGGTCAGCCACATTTGCAGTATGTGACCTTTCCTCATTAGCTTGATAATTGTGAGGAACTCCACCATTATTCGGCCCTGTATTCCATTGTCGGTTATTATTTGGCCTTTGGTTATATACTCTATTTTGATTTTGATAACCTTGGTTAGGGGAGTTTTTGCCTTGATAACCCCTTTGGTTGTGATTGTAGCTATTCTGATAATTACCCTGGTTGTTACTGCTTTGATTAGGATAATTACCTTGGTTTTGAGAGGGGTTCAATCTAAGCTGAGCCATGTCATTTGTGACTTGAGACAGCATTTTCTTTAAGGTACCTACCTCGTTTGTGAGTTGAACTTTCCTTTCACTTTCAACACTCTTAACAACAAGTGGTTGATCACCATGATTTGGTGTTCCGGTTTGATTATGATGACTATGCGGACTATGATGAGCCTGTGATTGTTGAAAGAAGTCAGGAGCTCCATTGGCAAAGAATGGAATAGGAGATTGAGTCTGCAACTCAGACATAGGTCCATAATGGAAAGGAGACATTCCTGGGACAGTATTGAATAAAGGGTTTGGGCTATGCGTCTGATACCCCATTGAAGGAAAACCTCCTCCCAAACTTCCTTGTTGAGAACTAATTTGTTGTTGCAACTTAATGGCTAGATGATAGACTTTAGACAGGGAATCAATATCTTCTGATTGATATGTCCTTTGAAGGAATAATCCAATTAGAGGATCTATAACTCTAAAGTATGCTTGAAAAGCACTATTCTCAGCAACTAGATAGGGGTTCTACAGTCTCCTATACATTCGTTGAAACCTGGTATTAAACAAGGGAAAAATTTCACCTGGCTCCTTCCTAATGGTAGCAAATTGGTGGAACAAAATGGTTGGATCCACGTAAATCCTAAATTGAATGATAAAAGCATTCTCTAGGTCTATCCAGCTCAAAATAGAGCACTGAGGAAGATTTAGGTACCAGTTGTACGCCATATCCCCTACGGAAAAAGGGAATAACCTACAAACTACATCATGGTGAGCTATCTGAGCTCTGGTACAAGCATCCTTAAAGGATTTTATATGCTCTTCAGCACTCCTTGATTCACCATGAATGTATTTGGGACAGAATTTCTCAGCATTCTTAGGCATATCATGAAAGCCCCCAGGAATAGTCCCCAATGGAGAGGGATTATTCTGAAAAAAAAGCCATTGGTGGTGTGGTGGTTGAGCCAGCTGTTGGATGGTTTGAACCAGTTGTGATGGCACTTGAGATGGATTCGGTGGTGGATTGATAGCTATCCACTAGGGTATTGGTGAAAATCTTGGTGGAGTGGGTGGCACTGACAAGGGTGGTATGATGGTTTCCCCAGTCTTGTGACTCTTGTGTCTTATTGGGGTCTTGATTTCTATCAAAGGTGGTGGATTTTTAGCTGATCGAAGAACTCTTTGGGACCTTTTTGGTGAGAAAAACCCAGTATTATCCAGCTTTCTCTTCTGGCCCTCCTTCTAGTGCCAATTCTCTGTTAATGGTTATGATAAGCACAGCAACAATTAAACAGAATATCACTATTCTGCTCTCTTGAAAGAGAAAGAATAACACATGGATATCTTAACTCCCAAGGTCTTTGTAATCGGTTCTCGACTGTGCTGATTTCACTTAGTGGTTGATGTGAACTATAATATTCAAGGGGCCTGCTAGTGTTGAGCTTCTGGATTGTTCTAGAATCAAACATAAATTCAAATCTACTTTAACTAGGGTTTTTAAAGAAGCAGAAAAAGATAGATCAATACTTTGGAACCGAAGAGAATGATAATACATCCAACTTAACCAGACTTGTTATCTTTCAAGGATTACTAACTAAAACTGGAGAATAAAATCAACTTGTGATTAACACACAGCTTCATTCATTCACAGTGCTAACTTCAACAACAGATTGTAACTTACCATTTTAAACAAAACATAAAATAATATTTTATTCCTTGAAAGCTTCTCAAATTGAATGATTAACTGAAGATGAATACCATTCAGGAACACAACATGAAGTAGATTTGAATCTAGTTGCTTCTACTGTTAGTGAAACAGATAAGTAACATTTACAACTCTGGCACAATCACCAGTGTACAAAAAATCTATGTCTTCAGATTGCTTCCATCTATTCTAAAAGAACAAGAAGGATACATTACTACCTTTTGTCAAATCTATCTCCTACTCTATTGCTACTCTTAAGTTTCTCTTAATTCTTAGAAAATTACTACTGTTCAAAATCTATATCTCTATGTCTGTAAACCTCTAAACCTCAACCCTTTTTTTCTCTCTCCCTTTTTACAAAGAGGCAAAAAAATGCCATATATACCGAATGTACCAAAAAGAATGCATTGGCCCCTGTTTTAGGGTTTACAAAATATCAGTTCATTACAGGAGGGTTGACCCTCAAATCTTTTTGGAATGAAATTAATGTTGCGTTCAATTGTATCCTCTGTGTCCATGTCGGTGAAAGATTGCTTCGAGGATGACCTCTAGATCTTTTGCAACTATGGCCTTTACTTAGGGCTTCTGTGTCCACCTTTGAACTTCCATCAGAGCCGCCTTGAATGCCCTGGAGAATCACTATTAATATCGATCTTCCTTTTTCCAATAGGCCTCACAGCTGTCACTAAGACTCGTGGTTTCTTCCTCCTTTCTATCTAATTCTCGCTCGAGATCTTTCTGCAAGCTGACCATCTCTGGAAGCAGCATCAGACTTTTCATTAGATCTCCACACCCGTGTTCACCGAGCTTCTCCCTCGGCTCGTTCACAGAGCAGATCCACACTAGTCGCATTCTATTGACCTTCCTCATAGAGGTAGTCAACTATTCAAACTATCTAGGGTTTACCTTTAATTCTCTCTGATTGGTTGAACACATGCCACATAAGATCCCCGGGTGGTCAAAAGTCGTTCACACTGAATCGCATGTCGATGAGATAGTAATCATGTCTCCCTGATGCGATCATACCTCCTAGCAGCTATCAGCAAGACATATGACAGTTGGCAAGACTTCATAGCAGGCGGCCAGAGTCATATCAATATCCACAGTGGTCGTCAAGACAATTGCTATTGGCTAGACATTATGCCAAACTCAAGATCCTTCAACGAGCTCATTTCATCTCGAGGAGACCCTACCTTGTCAGTGAGACATTACACCGAGTGTAAAACTTTCTTTGAGATCATACTTCATTTCGGCAAGACACTTCCTCTTCGGCCAAACCTTATGCCGAAGGCATAACCCTTCACCGAGATATTATAGGGTTGGCAAGACCTTCCCATGTCGGAAAGACATCATGTCAAGCTCCTCCATTCCCCTCGAGCCCATTCTTTTTCGGTGAGACCCTACCAGGTTGGCAAGAGATTACATCGAATCTACCTTGTTTTGATGAAAGCTCATTTCATTTCGGGGAGACTTTGCTTGGTCGGCGTGACCTTTCATCGAGCTCAAAACTTTCACCGAGACCCTTCATCGGTAGGTAGGACTTCTCTCTGAGGCCTTCATCTTTCAACGAGACTCCACCTAGTCAGAAAGAATTTACCCCTTTCGCTAGACATCATGCCAAACTTAAATCTTTCGGTGAGACTCCCCGTGTTGGTAGGACATCTCGCCAAGAGCACAACCTTATACCAAAGGCACCATCCCTTTGGTGAGACATCACTCCATCGCCGAGACCTCATGGCGAACTCAAACCACTATGCTGATACCACTTCACCTCGGCAAGAGTCCACCCTGTCGATGAGACTTTATCCCAAAGCCACCTCTATCGCCGAGACCTCGCCTCTTTGGCCAGACCTTATGCCGAAGGTATAACCTTTCACCGAGACATCATGGGTCAGCAAGACCTTTCATCGAGCACAAATATTTTGGCGACGCTAACCTTGTGTGCAATCGGTCAGCGGGACTTTAGCATGTCGGGGAGACATACGAAAACTTACGACAATTAAAATGTCTAGCCGACTGGGACATTTCGAATGAATAACACACTTGTAGTCGGAAAGACATCTGAAAGGTCTTATCAACTTTCTTCTTGAGGAGTTTTATGCTAAACTGGATTGGGGGATGCTTTCAAACTGAGATCCTTAAGAAATATCATCATGTGCATGATTTAATCCTGTAAAACAACGTCTCCATTAGTCCTCAGAAGCATATAAAATATATCATTTTTCACCATTCCACTTAATTTTAACAAAAAGAAACCCCACTTTGGCTGAGGCAAAACTAAAATTAGATAGAACAAAAGACAAACTTAGGAGGAAAACAAAAGAACTCCTAAGACCAAAACAAGACAACCAAAGGCAAAGAAAATAAAAGCAAAAAGAAAGAGGGGGACCCATTTTGTTCCAGAACAAAATGGGGTGGTTATGCAAGGCATAATAGGTTACAAAAATAGGGTTTTTTATGTTGGCCAATAGAAAAATAACTCTTGACACCTTTATAAAATAATAAAAAATTGTGAGAGGTTTTGGGGGCACTATCCCTAGACCCCACAAGGGGCGCTGCCCCCAAACCCCCATTAGATAATTTGGGGGAAAATCGCACTGATAAAAGTGGGGAAAATTTAACCTTTGAGTTTGATTAGGCTCCATATAACAATAATCTCCCACTTGGATACTGATTAAACTCCACCCCATATCATCTCCCACTTGGAGACTAGTCATAACACCGCTAACCCTATAGCTCCCACTGGAAATAAGCACCCTAGACCCTGTTGTTCTGATTTTATTGTTTTTAGTCTCGAAGACCAACCGAAGCTGAAGAGAAGCTCAGCTTCTCCCTTGGCACTACCTTTGTAATCATATTTTTTGGATTGTCATATGTATGTATCTTTTCTAGCCTTAATTGTCCATCATCCAACACCAACCGAATGAAGTGATACCTCAACTATATGTGTTTGGTCTTTGAATGCAAGGTAGAATTCTTTGCAAGATGTATGGTACTTTGGCTATCATAAACAAATAACTGTTGGCATGTTGTTTTCCCAATTCTTCCATGAAATATTGCAACCATATCATCTTCTTGCTTGCCTCTGTTGCAGCTACATACTCTGCCTCTATGGTGGATAAAGCAACCACCTTTTGCAACCTCGAGATCCAACTCACCACTATCCCACCTATAGTAAAGACATAACCTATAGCACTCCACCTGGTATCTATATCCCCTGCCAAATCTGAGTCTACATAACTAGCTAAATCAATGTTAGAGCCCCCAAAACATAAATGTTTATTGGATGTACCTCTCAAATACCTGAGCACCCATATTACTACATTCCAATGCTCCAATCTGGGATTACTCATATACCTGCTTATGACTCCAATAGTATGTGCAATATCCAATCTCATGCATACCATGGCATACATTAAACTTCCTACAGCTGAAGCATATGTTACCTTAGAAATTTTGTCTTCCTCCTCTTGTGTCTTTGGACACATCTCCTTAGTCAATTTCAAATGACTAGGAAAAGGTGTGCTAGCATCTTTTGCATTCTCCATGTGGAATCTTTGCAACACCTTTTCAACATAACCAGCCTAAGATAGAGTCAATTTTTTGTTCTTCTTATCTCTACAAATTATCATACCAAGGATTTATTTTGCTACCCCCAAATCCTTCATAGCAAATGATTTTGCTAACTGTTGTTTTAACTCAATTATGTGATCCATGTTACACCCTGCTACAAGCATGTCATCAACATATAAACATAAAATAATGTAGTTTTCATTGTCCAACCTCTTAAAATAAACACAATGTTTAGAATTACACCTATTGTAGCCTTGCTCAGCCATAAAACTATCAAATTTCAAGTACCATTGTCAAGGTGCTTGTTTCAAGCCATATAAACTCTTCTTCAATTTGCACACCAATTTCTCCTTACCTTTGACCTCAAATCCTTTGGGTTGTTCCATATGTATCTCCTCCTTCAAATCACCATGGAGAAAGGTGGTTTTCACATCTAGCTATTCCAAATGCAAATCTTCAACAACCACAATACTTAAAACAGTACAAGTAGAAGTCATCTTAACAACTGGAGAAAAAATTTCAACAAAATCAATTCATTTTTTCTGTGCAAATCCTTTGACAACTAACTTGACTTTAAAGCTATTCGTACCTCCATCTTCCTCTTTCAGCCTATAAACCCATTTTTTTGGTAAATCCTTTTTACATGTAGGCAACTTGTATAATTCTCAAGTTTGATTTTTCAGCAAGGATTCCATTTCTTCTTCCATTGCATGCTCCCACTGAACATTTGTATCCACTTGCATAGCTTCATCATACCCTTCAGGTTCACCAGCATCTGTTAACAAAATAGAATACAAAGAGGGAGAAAATCTTTCTGAAGGTCTACTTATCCTTGAAGATCATCTAACATTCACTAGAGTTTGTGGTATTTGTTGTTGTTATTGCAGAGCATGAGGAACCACTAGAACATCATTGTTTGGTGTATCATCCAACACTACATAATAATTTTCTTTCTTTTCATGCTACTGCAACTAATCTTTGTACAACACTTTCTCATTGAATGTGACATACCTGCTCCTCACCATTTTTTTATTTTCAAAATCCCAAAGCCTATAACCAAATTCATCAATGCCATATTCAACAAATATACACTTCTTTGATTTTGCATCAAGCTTGGTTCTATTTTTTAGAATCGACATGTGCAAATGCTTCACAACCGAAGGTCTTGAGAAAAGAATAACTCACCTTCTTACCTATCCATGCTTCCTCTGGAATACCACAACCCAAAGAATTAGAGGGACCTCTATTGATTAAATAAATAGTAGTGTTTACAACCTTTTCCCACATGTGTGAAGGCATACCAGCATCCAATCTCATAGTTCATGCATGCTCCATTATTATTTTGTTCATGCACTCAGCCACTCCATTTTCTTGTGGAGTCCTTGGAACTATTTTCTACCTACGAATACCATTAAAGGAAAAATAATCCTCAAATTATTTGCTGCAATACTCACCACCATTATCAGATCTGAGACATTTTAATCTTTTACCCGTCTCATTTTCAAACAAGCTTCTCCATTTCTTAAATGTTTCAAATACATCAGATTTATGCTTAAAGAAATAAATCCAAACCTTCCTAGTTGCATCATCTATGAATGTAACATAATATTGAGAGCTGCCAAGAGAAGATACGTGAGCTGGTCCCCATACATCTATATGCACAAGCTCCAATTTTTCATCTTTCTTTTGCTTCCCATGCTTGAGAAAACTAACTCTCTCTTGTTTTTCATACACACAACTCTCATAGAAATCCATATTAACACATTTCAAACTTGGTAAAACATTCTTTGAATGAATTACTTTCATACCTTTTGCACTCATATGCCCAAGTCTATTATGCCACAGTGATGATTTAGAATCCATAGCAACTATCTAATTTTCTGCCTGTTGAATTACAGCAATTGTTCCTGAACATTGATTTTTATCTGCAATAGCTAACGTAGAAGGAACAATATGACATGTACAAAGATATAAGGTTCGTACTTTCACACCTTTTGCTACCACTAAGGCACCTTTTGTAACCTTCCAATTTTTATCACTAAATGTAACAACACAACCTTCATCATCTAGTTGCCCTACTAAAATTAAATTTCTTTTTAACTTTGGAACATGTCTTACCTCATGTAGTAGCTAATGATTCCCATTTTGAAAATTAATCTTGATTCTTCCCTTTCCAACAATCTGATAGGGTTCATTATCTCCTAAATAAACCAACCCAAAATCCCCTTAGACATAATCAAGAAAATAACTTCTATGGGGTGTAGCATGAAATGAAGCCCTTGAATTTAACACCCAAGAATCATCAACATTATCAAGGGAAAGAATCAAAGCATCCTCATCAGATTTATTACTTACCACATTTTCCTCTTTATTGCCTTCCTTTTTGTCTCCTTTATTTTTCTGAGACCAGCAATCTTTCTTTAAATGACCTGGCTTACCACAGTACTAGCAATCCTTCTTGTCTCTAGATTGGGACCTTTTGTCCTTTTATTTTCCTCGTGACTTCCCACGACTTCCAGAATTTTTTCCTCTCTCCTTTGTTCTGCCCCTGCTTTCTGCATTCAAAACACTGCCCGATGTGGATGTTCCACCTGAGCTTTTCCTATGAATTTCCTCACTCAAAATAGCACTAATAATATCATCAAATTTCAATGTATTTGAACCAAAAAAAAATTACAAATAGCCATGACCAAGCTATTCCAACTTTCAGGAAAAGAACACAGAATCAAAATAGCCCTAACTTCTTCATCGAAGTTTACATTTATAGAAGTTAATTGAATGGTATCCGTATTAAATTAATTTAAATGATTAGCAACTAACCCACCTTCTGCCATTTTCATATTAAATAAACGCTTCATAAGAAATACCTTATTTGAAGCAGAAGGCTTTTCATATAACTTCGCCAGGGTTTCCATCAACTCTTGAGTTGTCTTTTTTGTTCTAATATTGAATGCCACCAATTGTTTCAAGCATAAACAAATGCCTCATAGTGCCATTCTATCCAGAAGATTCCAATCCTCATCACTCATTGTTGGCAGTTTCTTGGATACTCCTTCCAACGGCCTCCATAAATCCTTCTGATAGAGATATCATCCATCTGCATCTTTCATAACTTAATCGTGAGACTCCCACTCAACCTTGAGGATTTATTGTAGATGATAATCGAACACAAACAGTTCTAATACCACTTGTTAGGAATTGCATGCAAAAAATATCAATTAAATGCAAATAAATATTAAACAGAGGAATGAAAAACATAGAAATAATAATAGCAAGAGACAATATTTAATGTGGTTCACCCAAACTTGGGCTACATCCACCAACAAAGAGTCCAATATTATTATCCAGTAAATAGAATCGATTACAACCAGTAGTCCTTGCAACTCAATACTGTTGTAAATGATACAATACAATGTGAATAGAAACCCTAACTCTTAGCCTTTTATCAAGACTTATGTCGGTTACAAAAATAGGGTTTTTTATGTCGGCCAATAGAAAAATAACTCCTGACACCTTTATAAAATAATAAAAAATTGTGAGACCACAAGGGCTGCTACCCCTGGACCCCACAAGGGGCGCTGCCCCTTGACCCCATCTTGGGGGTGCTGCCCCCAAACCCCCGTTAGATAATTTGGGAGTAAACCACACCAATAAAAGTGGGGAAAATTTAACCTCCGAGTCTAATTAGGCTACATATAACAACAGTGTTTACAATATTTCAATTAGGGAAAAATCAAGAATTGAATGAGAGGAAGACTCTAGACACATTAGAATTGGAGGCTATCAAAAGGTAATAGAAAAGGAATAATTTGAGCAGGTAGGATTGTGTTACCTCATAAATAGAAGGTGTAGAGAATCATTGAAGCTATCATATTTCGAGGCTTTAGTACTATGAAACAAAAAAAAAAAGAGGTGACCCCCAAATGGATTAACCAAATGGAGGAACCTAATTTTGACTAGCTTGTTTCATTCAAATTATGAGGGCTATAATGTGCAATTGACAATCAAAAATCAAACCTAACCAATATAGTAATCACAAGGTAGATTTTATGATGGTAAAATGTTGTGTACTTGTTGCAAAAAGTGCTTTTTTGGGCCTCATTGAGGACTCATTCGCCAGTGGCGAATGGGTCCCTGCTAGGGTTCTAGAAAATCAATTTATGGGTTTTGTTCTTCAATGTCTGCACTCTCATGTCCTAGGTGTTCAACTCCTAAAATTTAGATATTAATATTGAATACTTTCCATGATTTTGCAAGAAATATGACAACTTTGACAACTTTGCAACTTTTGAAACTTTTTGGCATAGCCACGGTTGGAGGGTCCTCAAAGAGAAAAATTTGGACCATGCAGCAAGAGTAACACAATGAAAGTGACATATAATATGGAGGAAAATGAAAATTCAAATATTATTATTGACAAAAATCTCAGTTACATTCAGTTGGCAACATCCGGGCTTACAAATTCGGCTCACAGGCCTGATGCAACATGCTTAAAAATACAACAGTCTAACATGCTCCTATATGCAAGAAAAATCTTACAAATCAGATCTATCTTAATCTACTCTATTGACTACTACCCTTCAAATGATCGATTACAAGCTTTATATCATATCCACAATTTTGGAATCATCTGCGTCGGCCAAAGATCATCACATTATCCAAGGAAAGAAAATGTAACATGCACATGAATAGGTCAGCCTCAAATTTGAATTACTCTTCAACAGGTGCATAAAATGAAGTGTGGACCTATAATGAAGGTCGAGGAGACTCCATGGAACATTTAAAATCACAGCATCAAGATCTACAAGCTACGGGGATGATCCATGAATGATCAAACTAGTCAATTGGCATAGAAATTATTCTAGTGTCAGTTCAAGAAACTACCATGAAATTCAGAAGCGATAACTTGCCAGAAAAAGATCCAATCACACTCAAATCTTGGAACAAGTAAAATAAAAATGTCCATGATGTACACAAAGATCCATAGGGTCTGGTGACCAAAGATGATGAATCCACCAACATGAACTGGGAAAGAACTAAACAAGAACAAATAAAAGAAAATATTTTTGGTTGATGCAAGATTGCCAAGAACCAAGGATGCTCCTGCATTAGAAATCTGAGGTTAATGAAAAGTGAGTCCCTCACTTTGTTTGGGCTAAAGGAAAACCAAAATGGTCTACCTCAACTTGAGAAATCCAAGAAGAATCTTCCACGGGTCTACCCTTCCACTTCACAAGATAGTCTTTGTATTGTCTTCCACGCATTTTCCTTCCATCTCTGATATCCAAAATCTCCTCAATCTCCTCTGACTCCTATTTAGGAAACTGATTCTCCAATTCTTCCTTACTTTCTTCACTGAATTTTGCCTCATGATACTGATATAGATCTACAATGTGTAATATAGGTGATATACCCATGTCATCCGATAATTCCACTTTGTATGCATTTCCTGAATCAAATTTCTTTAAGATCTTGCAAGGTCCAAACTTCCTCATCTTTAGCTTGTTGTAGGCACCAAATAGAAATCTCTCCTTCCTCAAATATACCATCACTTCATCTCCAACTTCAAACTCCTTATGTATCTTCTTTTCATCTGCTTTCTCCTTATAGTTCTAGTTCATATCTTCCAGTTGTTGTTTCACTTGAGTATGCACTTTCTTCATATGTTCTACAAATTCTTCTACTTCTGCACTCCTTTTATCTTCCATACTGATGTCTCTCAACTCTGATATACCTCTAGGGTGAACTCCAGTAACAATCTCAAAAGGTGTATTTCATGTACTACTGTTCACTGAAATATTGTAAGCAAATTTCTCCTGTGCAAGGACTAAATCCCAAATTTTGGTCTTCTCTCCAGCCAAACATCTTAGCAAATTCCCCAAACTCTTGTTCACTACCTCTGTCTATCCATTAGTCTATGGGTGAAAAGTATAACTGAACTTTAAATCTGTCTTCAACTTCTTCCAAAGTTTCCTCCAAAAGTAACCAACAAATTTTACATCTCCGTCTGAAACAATACTTCAAGGTAACCCATGCAATCTAATCACCTCCCAGAAAAAAAAATCTACTACATGTACTACATTTGTTTTCTTCTTACAAGGTATGAAATGTGCCATCTTAAAAAATCTATCTACCACCACAAATATAGAATCATTACCTCTCTGTGTCTCTAGAAAACCAAGTATGAAATGCATGTTGATATCCTCCCAAGTTCTCTCTGGAATTTTCAAAGACTTATACAATCCAACATTCTGACTATTCCCTTTTACAACTTGACAAACTCCACAACTCTGCACAAATCTTCTAACATCCTTTTGAATCTGCATCCAAAATTAATTCTCACTTACCAATGCTACTGTCTTATCAATCCCAAAGTGTCATGCTAATCCTCCACTGTGTTTTTCTCTTACCAAGTTTTCTCTCATTGAGCTCTAGGGTATACACAACTGATTAGCTCTAAACAACTTATCTTCCTGAATGAAATAATCCAACCACTGACTTCTATCCCCCAAAATTGGTTCCTTACAAGCTCTCCAAGCTCCCCATCTCATGTGTCTTTCATTCAAATTACCTTGACTATTCAAATATTGCAATGCTTGATGATTTGTATACAACACAAATTCCTTAGGCAACAAATAATTTCTCCACTTCTTCAAGGCTTGACCTATGGCATAAAAATCATGATCATACATTGAATATCTTCTCCTAGCATCATTCAACTTCTCATTGAAATAAGCTACAGGTCTCCCTTCTTGACTCAACACTACTCCAATTGCATTTCCACTTGCATCACAGTCTACTTGAAATACCTTACTGAAATCTAGTAAATCCAACATAGGTTGCTCAGTCACCTTCTATTTCAGCAATTCAAAATTCTTGTTTGCTCCAGTTGTCCATCTAAAATCCTTTCTATCTCCCCTCATTTTTTTTGTCATAGGATTGCAAATAGAATTGAAATTCCTAATGAAATTTTGGTAGAAACTAGCAAATCCATGAAAGGATCTTATTTCTCCAATGGTTTTAAGTGTAGGCCACTCAAAAATTGATCTAACCTTCTTAGGATCCATCTTCAATCCATCCACAGATATCACAAATCCTAGATATACCAATTCTTCCTTCATGAAACTACACTTCTTAATGTTTATCAGTAATTGATCTTCCCTCAACCTCTACAAAACTTTTCTATATGCAACAAATGTTCTTCCCTACTCTTACTGAAAATCAAGATATCATCCAAATACACAATCACAAACTTACCCAATAATTTCTTCAATACCTCATTCATCAACCTCATGAAAGTACTTGGTGCATTTTTCATTCCAAAGGGCATCACCAATCACTCATGCAATCCTTCATTTGTCTTGAATGTTGTTTTCCACTCATCCCCTTCTTTGATTTTGATCTGATGATATCCACTCTTCAAATATATCTTTGTAAAGTACTTAGCTCCACTCAAGCAATCCATAATTTCATCCATCTGGGGAAAAGGAAATCTATAATTCACTGTGATCTTGTTTATGGCTCTCAAATCTATACACATCCTCCATTCTCCATCCTTCTTAGGTGCTAACACAGCAAGTACTACACATGGACTTAAGCTTTCTCTGATCAAACCCTTCCTCAGCAACTCTTTCACTTGTCTGTTCAACTCCTCATTCTCTGTTGGTGTCATCTAGTGTGCTACTTTATTAGGAAAACTAGCTCCAGGAATCAGATCCATACAATGACTAATACTTCTCACAGGTGGCAATCCATCAGGTACATTATCTGAAATGGTCTCATAATTTGTTAGCAACTCCTTTATCTCCTTCAGGTGTTCTTCTACATGCTTCAATTTTTCAGCCTTCTTAGGAACCAAGGAATAACACACATTCTCATGTCTCAATCCATCAATGAATCTCCTTCAATCAACCAGAAAAACCCTAGCATTCGTACAAAATTCAACTTCAGGAGCATCTTCCAATGGTAACAAAATCTGCTTCATCCCATTAGCGACAATGGTGTATATATTCTTCTTTCCATCATGAATAGCCTATCCATCATACTACCAAGGCCTTCCCAACAAAACATGGCATATATCCATAGGCATGATATCACACAAAACTTCATCATGGTAATTTCCTATCTTCAATTTCACCAAACATTGTTCACTTACCAATATCTTATGCTCATCTTGAATCCAAGCAATCTGATAGGGCTTCGGGTGTTTCAACCTTTCCAACCCCAGTTTAGTCACCATCTCTTTAGAAACCAGGTTCTTAGAGCCTCCACTATCAACAATCACTTTGCAAAATTTACCATTCACCTTGCATCTTGTTCGAAACAAATTCTTTCTCTGCAATGGCTCCTGCTCCATCTCACTTTGACATAATACTCTCCTATTCACCAACACTTCTCTGGTTTATTTGGTGATCTAGCATGATCCTCCTCAACAAAGGTTGTCCTTCTATTGTTCTTTTTCTTCCTACTTTTCTCTCCCTAATTACATTCAAATTCTCTATGTCCTTCTCCACCACATTTATAACAAGTTCCCTTGAATATTCTTTCCTCCTTTCCTCTATCATCTCTTCTATAACCTCCATTTTGGTAACCATCATAACCTCCTCTTTTGTAAGAGTTTCCATCACCTCTCTAGTAAAAATTTCCATTCTTACTGACCTCCTTATCCTTATTCTAATCTGGAAAGGATCCTCTTCCTCTAGCAAAAGTTCTTCCTCTTTGAAATTTTCCACCTCTTCCTCTCTGTCTCTGCTCATGTCTTTTGTTCAACTTCTCTTTTTCCTTTAGGGCACACTGATATGCTTCCTCCACACTCACCAACTTGATCAAACTGATTTCATCCTATATAGATGACCTCAAACCATTCACATATCTGGCTACTTGTTCAATCTCATCCTCTGAATGTCCACATCTAATACTCAACTTATAGAATTCCTCAATATACTCTATCACACTTGAATATTTTAGCTTCAAAATTTTCAACTTTTAAGACAAACTAATCTGATAATTTACAAGCATAAACTTTATCTTCAACTTATTTACCATTTGATCCCATGACTTTATCTTCTCCTTTCCTCTTCTTTGCCTATCTGTCTACAAATGTTCCCACCAAAGGGATGCATGTCCTTTCAACTTTGTATAAGAAAACTTCACTTTCTTATCTTCATAGGTACCCTCAAATTCAAAATACTTTTCCATCTCTGTAATCCAATCAAGCAAATATTTTGAATCCAACTTGCCATTATAATCTGGTGGATTGAAATGTGGTTTTGTACTCGCTCTAGTTAGGGATCTTATGAACCTCTCTTCTCCCTGATCTAGGCTAGGTTGCTCTTCTCTTCTTCTTTCTTCTTGTACTTCTACCTCTTCATCACTCACATTATCAACTGGTCGACCTCTCCTCTGGGTTGTTTCAACAGCTTCTAATCTGGCAGCAATTCCTCTTAACATCTCCATCATAGCTTGGTCTTCATTTCCACGTGCTCTATTTCCTCAACCATTTCTTCTTCCCATCATCTTTACACAAGTCCTCTACAACTACAAGTCGGATCCTCAATACGCCACCCCACAAAAAATCTTCAATAAGACTTCGTGAATTCTAATGACCTCACACGAATCGAATCTCGCTTTGATACCAATCTGTTGCGGCCACAATTGGAGGGTCCTCAAAGAGAACAATCTAGACTATGCAGCAAGAGTAACACAATGAAAGCGACATAGAATATGGAGGTAAATGTAGATGCAAATATTCTTATTGACAAAAATCTTAGTTACATTCGACCGGCAACATTCGAGCTTACAGATTCGGATCATAGGCCTGATGTAACATGCTCAAAAATACAACAGTCTAATATGCTCCTATATGTGAGTAAAATCTTACAGATTAGATCTATCTTAATCTACTCCATTGACTACTACCCTTCAAATGATTGATTACAAGCTTTATATCATATCCACAATTTTGGAATCATTTGTGTTAGCCAAAGATCATCACATTATCCAAGGAAAGAAAATGTAACGTGCACATGAATAAGTTAGCCTCAAATTTGAATTACTCTTCAACAGGTGCATAAAATGAAGTGTGGACCTATAATGAAGGTCAGGGACACTCCACAAAATATTTAAAATCACACAATCAAGATCCATAAGCTACGAGGACGATCCACAAATGATCAAACTAGCCGATAGGCCTAGAAATTATTCTAGTGCCAGTTCAAGAAACTGCCATGAAATTTGGAAGTAATAACTTGTCAGAAGAAGATCTAATCACACTCAAATCTTGGAACAAGGAAAATGAATATGTCCACGATGTACACAAATATCAACAGGTTCAGGTGTACAAATATGAAGAATCCACCAACATTAACTAGGAAAGAACTGAACAAGAACAAAACTAAAAGAAAATATTTTTGGTTGATGCAAGATTGCCAAGAACCAAGGATGCTCCTGCATCACTTTTTCTCTCCAATTGATCTTCAACCTAAAACCTACAATCACACATCAAAGGAGAAGAAAAAAAAATTGTTATGGAATAGGGGTTTTCCTTGGTCAAACCTCATTTTTGTAATTAAACCTTGTAATGAAATAATGCATAAAAGGAGAGATGAATGAACAATGTAATGTCGTGGCAAGGGGCCTAGCTCGATTGGCTAAAGCTTCATGTTGCAACAAAGAAGTCACAAGGTCTAGTCTTCCCCCAAACCTATGGTATCAGAGGGTGTTTCACACCAGCACCACCAATCACGTGAAAAAATTTTACCAAGTGCATTGCAGTTTATAGGGGAGCAGATACCTGACCGATTCTTGTAGTCTAAAAAAAAACAATGTAATGTCACTACTCACCAATCCTCAATAGAACCGTGGATTGCAAATTTGAAACTTAGCATGAAGTGGCTTTAAGCAATGTAGATCTTGATCACAACACTTGACATAAGATAATGGCTTTGAATACTTGAATTTGATCACTAATGCTACATCAACACATTAGCTCAACAACATGCAATACTTTGACATGATGAAATAGATCTTTGATTGCTGCAATAAAACCTTGATAATCTGTCTTCAGATTCCTTTCAAATTCTTTTGAATGCTCTATAATTCTCTTGTGAAATATTAGTATACTCTCTTGAAAATCTTAGATGAAACTATGTGAAATAACCTTGTATTTATACATAACTTAAGATTATATCCTAAAATTCAAATAACACAAGCTGACATCAAATCTAGGATTTGAAATCATTAAAATACTACCAAAAAAATATCCCTAGGAGGGTTTCCTAAGTTAGTGAGGACCCATTCACCATAGGGCGAATGGGTCCAAGCATAATTAACTAGGACACATTTCAGGGGATATGAAATAATATGCCAAAAGGGGGTCCTAGGACCTAGTGAGGACCCATTCGGTAGGTGGAAAATATGTCCTAGGACACATTCCTTGCAAAATTAACTGTTATGTAATTTCATTTAAGAGTGTCGGGATCTATCCCTCATAAAATGCAATAAATCAGGCTTGGATTTTAATTAAGGGGGCCAATTAAGTTCAATTAACCTCAATTAAAGCCCTAGATTAGTGTGAAAGTGTAAAGATACACTTTACAACACCCTAAATAAGGCACCATTAAGTTCATTTTATTAAAAAGGGTCCTAAACTTAATGTGAATGTGTAAAACACATTAAAACACTATGTTGGCAATACAAGGGTAGACAACTGAGAAGGGGGGTGAATTAGTTGTCACAGAGTTTCAAAACTTATTCAACTTATTAACCTTATTCTCAAATTTTATAAATAACCATGAAAGCATGAATCAACAACACATCAGAAACACACATACAACCAAGATTTTTTATGTGGAAACCCTGTTAGGGGAAAAACCACGGTGGAGGTCAGTTCACAAGATTATACCTTGTTAAAAGTATAATGAAAATGAAATATGGGGAATGCACATGCATTCAAGCACATTGCCTAGAGCTTACTGCTCAATTATAAAGGAAGACACACTGTCTTACAAAGAGATTCAGAATAGCCATCCAGATTTTGAACTGAGAAAATAGCATCTGCTAATGCCTGATTACAGTTCCAATTAAGCACATGAACACTTCTTCACTCTTCTTCACTCTTCTTCACACTTCTTCACAATTCTTCACACTCTGCTCTGCTTTTGAATGATTTAGAACATTTTTCGCACACACACAAAATCACACCTTTTCCACACTTAAATTTGAATAAACAATCGCTCTTATATATCTGTAACATGAAATTTCATTGCTACAAGTCGGCCACAATAAAATGAATATAAATTGTTGGCCCAAAACATTAAAGATTATCAATGTGAATCAACCAAGGTCAGCCACAACTTAGTGAGGACCAAAAACAATATCTCCAACATGAAAACACTTCAATTAATTACTCCTTGAAGATCCACAACACGCTACAAACACTATGTCGGCCAAGGACAAGAAAAACATGAACACGCAAGAGAAAATCACCAACCATGATCACAACGATCAATGTGGCATGCAACAAAGATATAGAATGATCTAGAAACATCCACAAGCAACATGAATCACCATAGAAGCATTCATAGCAACTGAACTAACTAAAATAGCCTCATCCTCAATCAAGAACACTGACTGAAGAAACAGAAAAACTGTCTGAATGGGAATCTTCATAACTCGATTAAATCTTCATGTGGATCTTTGAAACTTGACATGGATAAACTAGATACACTCAGCAACAAACCCTTTAGTCCACAACCTTTGATCATCAACATATAGAACATACCGACAAACTAAACTTCACTTTACCACTGATAACCTGCAACTTATTTCTTTACAATTTTCTCAATATCCTGACATATACGGCTTCAAATGCATTTATGCTAATAATGTTGGCATCAATGACAACCACATATCATCAACACAACCACAACATCCAAAAATCTCCCCCTTTGGAATTGATGGCAACACATGATGTGAAAAACACCATCAACGCAACTAACTCTTGCTTAGGTTTTGACTCATCTTCTCCTGAACACTTTCACATTATCTTTCTCCCCATAAGGCTCTTCTCCTCAGATAATCACCAATTTTTCACATGAATCTTCTCCCCCTTTGACATTAATGACAAATTTCTCTAAGCTCTGAAACACATATCTAAATTTTTGAACATCTAACTACTCCCCCTAAGTAGCAGCCACTACAACATCAATCTGAAACAAGATATGACTATGAAATACACAAACTAGTGCACACATTGCATTGCATCCTAGTTCTAATTAGGAGGGGTAATCATCCCTAACTTCCCTTTGAGATACTCAAAAGTATCCTTAGGAAATGGCTTTGTAAAGATATCCGCAATCTACTCCTTAGTAGGTACATACTCCAATATGACTTTCGTTTCACTTACCTTCTCCCTCAAAAAGTGAAACTTGATAGATATAAGTTTTTTTTTTGAATGCAGCACTGGATTCTTGGAAATATTAATAGCACTTGAGTTATCACAGAATATAGCAATAGGCTCATCATATATAATTCTGATATCCTTCAACATCTATTTCATCCATAGGACTTGAGTACAATTATTAGCAGCAGCAATGTATTCAACCTCTGTAGTAGACAAGGAAATGGCATTCTGCTTCTTTCTTAACCATGAAATTAGCTTCTTACCCAAGAAAAATTCTCCACCACTAGTACTTTTCCTGTCATTCACATCTCCTGCCTAGTCAGCATCAGTAAAGGCACTCAAAGTAAGATCATCATCTTTAGGATACCATAGGCCAAGATCAACAATTCCCTTTAAGTATCTAAAAATTCTCTTCACAACAGTCACATGAGATTCTTTCGGATTAGCTTGAAATATTACAAAAATACATACAGCATTCATGATATCAGGCCTAGTTTGATTTAAATATAGCAATCCACCAATCATTGATCTATATCTTCTCTTATTTGCTTTCAGAGAATCATCTTTTTTTGTCAACTTGCATCTAGTCACCATGGGTGTAACAACTGGATTTGAATCTTCCATACCGAACTTCTTCAGCAATTCCTTCATATACTTGGACCATGATATAAAAATCCCTTTATCTAACTGATTAATTTGCAATCCCAAAAAGAATTTCATCTCACCAATCATAGACATCTCAAGTTCATTTTGCATCTCATTAGCAAACTTCATGCACAAAGCATCATCTCCTCCAAAAATAATATCATCAACAAAGACTTCAACAATCAAGTCTTTATCATGATCAATCTTGAAATATAGATTACTATTAGCATTACCTTTGTTAAATACAAGCTTCAGAAAATACTTGTCCAATCTTGCATACCATGCTCTAGGGGCTGGCTTGAGTCCATACAATGTTTTCTTCAACCGACACACCATATCTTCTTTATCAGTCAACTGGAATCCATTAGGTTGCTCAACCTACACTTCTTCTTCCAACTCACCATTTAGAAAAGCTGATTTGACATCCATCTGATAAACTTTGTAGTTCTTGTGAGCAACATAGGAATGAAATAATCTTACAGCTTCAATTCTAGCAACAGGGGCAAAGGTCTCTTCAAAATCAATTCCTTCCATTTGTGAATATCCTTTACATACCAGTCTTTCTTTGTTTCTAACCACTTCACCTTGCTCATTCAGTTTGTTTCTAAAGACCCATTTGGTTCCAATTACATTCTTATCCTTAGGTCTAGGAACAAGAATCCATGTATCATTATTTTCAATTTGTTTTAACTCCTCTTTCATTGCTTCAATCCAATGCTCATCTTTACATGCTTCATTCACACTAGTAGACTTAGTTTTTGAAATCAAGGAATATTCTTCTGCAATCTTTCTCCTAGTGTGGACACCTTTATTCTTATCACCAATAATCTAATCTTTTGAATGATTCAATCTTACATACCTCAGAGTCTTCTTAGGATTTTCTTCAACATCAAGCTCTTTAGATCTCTCATCTACTATTTCACCAGTTTCTTCTTCTTCTTCATTCTCCTAATTTACTGGATTTATTTGCACTTGCTTTGTAGTTTGAAATTTCTTTCCTTCATTTGTGTTGTCATCCTGATCATCGGAGTCATATCCATAGGTTTTGGATGGTGCACCAAAGTCTTCATCAACCTTAACATTTTCACTTTCAACCATTTTCTTTAATCTTTTATTGTAACACTGATAGGCCTTTCTTTTAGTAGAATAACCCAAAAAGATACCTTCATCACTTCTAGCATCAAACTTTCCTATGTCTTCATCTCTCTTAATATAGCATCTGCTTCCAAATATCTTTGAAGTATTTAACAGTAGGATTTTGACTAGTCCATAGCTCAAAAGGGATCTTACCAGTATCACCTTTGATTTGTACATGGTTAAATGTGTACATAGCAGTACTCATAGCTTTTCTCCAATAGATATGAGGAAAATTTCCTTCCAGCATCATAGTTCTAGCAGCATCTTCAATTATTTTGTTCTTCCTTTCCAAAACTCCATTTTGTTGAGGGATCTGCAATGCAGATAATTGTCTCTTTATTCCATGTTCTTCACAAAAAGAATTAAATTCACTGGAAGTGAATTCACCACTTCTATCTGATCTTAGACATTTAATCTTCAAACCTGTCTTTGTCTCAACCATAGCTTTAAAGATCTTGAACTTTTCCAGTGCTTCAGATTTCTCCCTTAAGAAAGTAACCCATACCATTCTAGAATAATCATCAATGAGTAACATGAAATACTTGTAACCTTGTAAGCTTCTGACCTTAGAGGGACCACACAGATCAGTATGTACAAGCTCTAACAATTCATTTGAACAATGCTTTTTGCTCTGAAATGAAATTTTGGTTTGCTTTCCCAATTGACATTCCTTGCATATTGCATTAGTAGGTTTCACCAACTTAGGTCGATATCTCACAGCCTTAGTGGAACTTATCTTGACAATATTATCAAAGTTAACATGACACAACCTCCTATTCCATAACCAACTTTCATCAACTTGAGCAATCAAAAAAAATTTACTAGCAATACTCGAGTGAAATATATTACCTTTTTTCTTTATACCTGATGCAATTTCATTTCTGGAACTCAATATTCTACTCTTTTTTTCCTTGAACTGAATAATGTATCCCTTATCAACCATTTGACCAACACTCAAAATATTATGCTCCAAGCCTTCTACATACAGAATATCATCAGTATTATGCTTTCCATCAAGAGAAATGCAACCTCTTCCATGGATCACACCAGCTATATTATCACCAAATCTTACAACACCACCATCATACTTTTCCAAGCTTACAAACTTAATTTTGTCTCCTGTCATATGATGTGAACATCCATTGTCAATCACCCATTCATCTTTTTCTTCAACTCGAGCAGCTAGGGATTTTTCCACATTAGTACAACTAGCAGATTCAATAGATATAGGACTATTTTCCTTTATAGTAATAAATACTCATTCATCATCACTTCTATTTCCTTTATTAGATTCATCATCTTCCACGCCATCATCAGTAGCATAGTAACACTTTTTTTGAAATCTAGGCTTGTTATGTCTTGGTTTAGCAACTCTTTCTGGACACCTTGATGCAAAATGACCTGTCTTATTGCAAGAAAAGCATTTAAGAGGTAATTTTCCTTCATACTTACCTTTTCCTCTTGGTACTCTTTTGACAATAAGTGAATCCAACTCTTCTAGCTCTCTTTCTTCTTCTTCAATCTATTTGATTTCATCCTCACACTTGAATGTCTTTCTAGATGAACTCTCACCTGGATCATATCTCTGTCTATCTCTCCCAAAAGTAGTAGCCTTAAATGCAGATTCAACCTTAGGAAGGGAATCATCAAATTTTCTCAACTCAAAAGTAGTTAGCTTACCAACCAATGTATCTCTGGTTAAGTTTGTTACAATCTGGAGCTCTTCAATAGCACTAGCTTTGACTTTGTAAGAATCAATTAAGGATCTAAGCACTTTAGCAACAATCTCATATTCATCTGTATTTCAACCAACACATCTAATACCACACACAAGTTCATTCACTCTTTGCATGAAAGTATTAATGTTCTCATCATCACCTATTCTCAACCTTTCATATTTCCCTTTCAAACTCTACAACTTAGCAATCTTCACATTAGCATCACCTTCATACAAGCTTTCCAACTTTTTCCAAATCTCATAAGCAGTCTTTAGATCCATAACATTTTTCATCTCATAATCATTCAAAGCACTCAACAAAGCTTCCTTAGCCTAGATATTATACTCAGCATCTCTGATCTCAGCATAAGTAGTAGGAACATTCTGTGGAATAATGTACATATGACTTGTAATGCTCCCGTAGGGTTCACCAATGCATCTTAGATGGCACTCCATTTGAGTCTTCCACAAAGAATAATTTTTTCCATAAAATCTCAGACTATCCTTCTTGTAACTTGCCATCCTAGATCACCTTAATTTGTTAAATGTCTTCCAAGGAAC
The DNA here is from genome assembly GCA_007258455.2 of Sequoia sempervirens. Classification (NCBI taxonomy): domain Eukaryota; kingdom Viridiplantae; phylum Streptophyta; class Pinopsida; order Cupressales; family Cupressaceae; genus Sequoia; species Sequoia sempervirens. The sequence goes on along the minus strand of VDFB02000017.1, from coordinate 353,030,771 downwards.
CTACTCGGATACCAATTGTTTGCAATACAAGGGTAGACAATTGAGAGGGGAGTGAATCAGTTGTCACAGAGATTCAAAACTTATTCAACTTATTAACCTTATTCTCAGATCTAATAATTAACCAAGAAAGCATGAATCAACAACACATCAGAAACACACATAACACCAAGATTTTTTATGTGGAAACCCTGTTAGGGAAAAAACCACGGTGGAGGTCAGTTCACAAGATTATACCCTGTTAAAAGTATAATGAAAATGAAATATGGGGAATGTGCATGCATTCAAGCACACTGCCTATAGCTCATTGTTCAATTACAAAGGAAGACACATTGTCTTACGAAGAGATTTGGATTATAGCCATCCAAATTTTGAACTAAGAAAATAGTATCTGCTAATGCCTAATTACAGTTCCAATTAAGCACATGAACACTTCTTCACTCTTCTTCACACTTCTTCACAATTATTCACACTCTGCACTTCCTTTGAATGATTTAGAACATTATTCACACACACACATAGAAGCACACCTTTTCCACACTTAAATTCGAATAAACAATCTCTTATATATCTGCAACATGAAATTTCATTGCTACAAGTCGGCCACAATAAAATGAATATAAACTATCGGCCCAAAACATTAAATATTATCAATGCGAATCAACCAAGGTCGAACACACCTTAGTAAGGACCAAAAACAATATCTCCAACATGAAAATACTTCAACTAATTACTCCTCGAAAATCCACAACACGCTACAAACACTATATTGGCCAAGGACAAGAAAAACATGAAGACGCAAGAGAAAATCGCTAACCATGATCACAACGATCAATGCAGATGTACAAAAAAAATAGAGCATGATCTAGAAACATCCAAAATCAACATGAATCATCATAGAAGCATCCGTAGCAACTGAACTAACTAAAATAGCCTCATCCTCAATCAGGAACGTCGACTGAAGAAACAAAAAAACTGTCTGAATGGAAATCTTCATAACTTGATCAAATCTTCATGTGGATCTCTGAAACTCGACATGGATAAACTAGATACACTAAGAAACAAACCCTTTAGTCCACAACCTTTGATCATCAACATATAGAACATATCGACAGACTAAACTTCACTTTACCACTGACAACCTGCAAATTATTTGTTTACAATTTTCTCAATATCCTTGACATATACGGCTTCAAATGCATTTATTCTAATAGTGTTGACATCAATGACAACCACATATCATAAACACAACCACAACATCCAACACACTAAATCAAGGCAACATTAGGCTCATTTATTATTAATTATTCCCAAATTAAGTAAGGAAAAGAGATACTTTTTTTGTTACTACATTTTTCCCCCACTTTAGTGAGAGTATGACCCCACGTCAAACTCACACTAAAATATACATTCAAGACACTAATGCATGTAGCAATTACAAAGATACACAATCATACACTATCAAAGACTAGGAAAATAAAGGATCAAGCTTCAACCATTCCAATGCAATATGGAACGCGCCTGTTTTTCCAAGAAAGGGGAAGGACCAAGCCTCAACTATCCAACGTGATGTGGAACATGTCTCAACTGTTTGTCCAAAAAAATAGGAAGGATCAAGCCTCAATTTTCCAACGTGTTGTGGAATAAGTATCAACTGTTTGTCCAAAAAAAAGGGGAAGGATCAATCCTCAACTCTCCAACATGATGTGGAACACATCTCAACTATTTGTTCATAAGATACATGCTCACTCTAGGGTAGTGGAACCTCAGGCTGTCCACTAGGTGAGTATCCAGAAAGGGTGGAAAATGAGAGAATCGTATTTGTCTCCCATACCATATCAAATTCATCCTCCTGACAACTTCAATAAGGCACCACAATGCTAAACACTTATGAGTATTATTTCTATAGGTTTTTGTTTAAGGGGACCTCACTGCATTCATGTAAGGTCTTCTTCTTAGGGATCATCATGTCTAACATCTCCAAGAGAGGACAAGTCAAGAGTATGAAATTGCCACTTATGGTGTGCCTCACTTCACATCTTGCCACTAAGGGAAAGTCCTACACTTAGAAATATCACACTCTTGGAGAACATCAAACCCAATGACACCACCAAGAAAAGGACACATCACAAGAAAAGAAAATTACACCATGAAATATACAAAATTTCAAAACATATCATTGATGTATGCCTGCACTTTAAAGCGGTTGCTAACACCATTGTTGAAAGTAACTGCTTTAAAGTATCCAATGTTTTCTCCTCAGACATGAGAGCTTTCCTCGGGAAACCCTATGCCAAGTCGTATGTTTCTAAAATAAAGCTATGCCATGAACAAGGAGGGAGGGGTTTCCCCCAAGAATACATAAGGGATTCTATGGATTTAGGGTCAGTATGTCTTCGCTACAATGTTGTTTTAGAGCTTAGAAATGTCATCATTCCCCAAATATTGATAGAACTGGAAGAATGACACAAAAAGAGCAAAAAGAAAGAAAAATCCTTCAAGTCAACATGGAAGATACCTAAATGTCTCGATGCCTTGCGTCATCCCCAAAAGGAAAACACAAGACAAATGAAAAAGATAAAATGTTTATGACATATAGAAGAAAGTAGATGCATATAGAGGAATACACAAAGAGAGAGAGAGAGAGAGAGAGAGATACATCAAATGAAACATCACGGGGGATCACATTACGCACATGCAATCACATAAAGAACATGAAAAGAAAAATAATGCAAAGGACTAGTTAGGCACATGCAAGTCAACCTATAGCAAGTTGTCCACATCCCAATCTTGATCGGTATATATGGAAGGCATATAACTAGCCAAAGGGACAAAATCACATGCCAAAATTAGGACAAGGCTAACTAACCCCTTGCCCCCACTAAGTGTAGGACAAGGATGAGTTGGGAATGGATGATGATAATATATTGCTCCTTGAAAAAAAGAAATGATTTGTGATGAATGTAAAACATGCAATAGTAAGTATGCTATGATCCTACAACTATTACATGGCAAGGAGTAGCAACTATTGCTATTGATTATGATGAGTAAATAAAGTATCAACTTGATGCGTATTTAATTAGATATCTATCATTTTAGGATGTACCAAAGTTAAAGTTGTCTTGGAAGAATCTTTAGTAAGAGTGTTGATATTGAGTGAAGGCTTCTTGTTTCTTTTGAGGGGCAATAACCAAGACCATTATTTGTTTCTTGCATGTTAGGATTTATAGGGACATAGATACCTTCTTCTCTAGCACCACCAAGTTGTTTCGTAAGTTCATAACCTCTTCCATAAAGCTTTTTCATTTCTTTTGGATTAAGTGGTTGTTCATAATCAACTTCATCAAATTTTGTCGTGTATGTTGTCTTTTCTTCTAAAGTGGTTGAAGTGGATGCTTTCGAAGATTATTTTTAATTTTGTGTTGACATTACCACTTCTTCTTTTCCCTTTTTAGACTCTTGTTGTGATATTGTATTCCCCCATGAATGTAGGTGTGAAATCAAAGGAACTCCAAGCATCTTCCAATAACTTTGTGACTTATTCAATATGCTTTTCTTTTTCTTTCTCGACATGCAAACAACTTTCAGGTTCAAGTTCGGCCTTGATTGTATACACTATGTTTTTAAAGTCTATAGTTTGAGGTAATGGGAGGGATGTTGGAGTTGTTTGTCTTGGTTGCGAATTGTTTTTAGTGTTATATCTATGAGCAACAGTATTGTAACTCAGTTTTTGCAAAACATTATCATTATTGAGTTTCCTTTTAAGTGGTTCTAAGATAAGCATGGATTTATTTTGAATTTTAGGTTGATGTGAGGGTGGATAGATGGTAGGTTGAGGCTTAGGTGGTCCAATAATTAAAGGAATTGTAGGAGGTCTAAGAATTAGAGGACTCAAGGGAGTCCTAATGTTCATGACCTCAACACACTTATCCTTATTTTCATGATTTCTTAGTGAAGGGGAGTCTAATGTCACTTCATCATCTTCATCTAAGGAAGCCACATCATTATTGTTTGAAAGACATGTGTGAATGTTCTCATTTTCTTCTACCATGATATCTTTCGTAAGAGATTTTTTAGGAGAGATACAAACTATATTTTCATGACATTCAAAGGTTGGTTCTTCTAAAATGACTTCATCACAAGTAAGGGATTTATCAATGGTTGTATTTTCTTTCTTATCAATTATGGCATTCTCTTGTTCAATAATGTTTTCCCTAGAGGAAGAGAGACAAATAGGATTCTCATGACTCTCATCTATTAGGTCCTCTAACACCGAGATATCTTCTTCACCAATAGGAGAAGGCAAAATTTTATTGTTATGATTGTCAATGCTTGCATCCTCATGTGTTATGACATTCTTACAAATCCAATGAATATTATGAGGGTAGCTAACATGCTTATCAAAGGTTTTATTTTATTGTCCTAGATTATGCTCATGAGTAGAGAAAATAGAATCATACAAGCCATGTGATACTCTATGAACACTAAATGCTTGAAAAGAAAACATGCTAACATGAAAAAGTAAGCTATCTAAATTATGCAATGCTTCTGAAATGTCAACAATTGTCCTAAAGATTTTTTTTTAAATACTGAAATGATTTTTGAAATGCTTTAAAAAATGACTACACTAAATGGATGATTTGACCTAGATACATAAAATAGAAATTCCCAAAACTTTAGAAACTAATCCAGTAGGTTACCAGCAAGCCTAGGAAGTGCAGAAAACCACAAAAAAGCTCAAAAAAGTTGGTTTTTATAGGCCTCCAAGGACTCTTTCGCCTAGTGGCGAATGGGTCCTACTATGCTTTTCCAGGAAACTTTGAATCTGATATTGAAGCTTATGAACTTTGAAAACTTGTTTCCTTTATAACCCTAACAGGGACTCATTCACCCTATGGCGAATGGGTCCTAGATTAGGTTTTTGAAACAAAATTTTACTGATTTTCAGTGGTTTTATTCAGTTTGCTACAGTAAGTTTTAGGTTCACATTTCTATAAATGCAATGTGAAATTTGAGTGCAAATTATGACAAAATGATGACTTAAAAGACCTAATTTGATATGCAATTTTTGTTTCAATTTTCAAATGCAAGTTTATGTGATGCAATATAATATGCAAAATGACTCATTTTTTTATATTTTTCAAATTTAAAGAATGCAAAAATAATGCAATCCTAAAACCCTATATGAGATGCAAATTTGAATGCAAACTAAAGACTCTAAATGAGATCTAATTCAATCCAAATGAATGTAAGATCTAATCTAAGATGAAAAGAACTCCTAAAATCAAAAAACTACAATGCTCAAAAATTCAGGTTCACCAAAATGAAATGAAGGAAAAAGGGAGTGGTCCACCAAATGAATTAATCAAGATGATAAACCACTCCTTTTTCACTTGTTATTTCATTCAATTATGAATAGAAGAACATCATAAAACAAACCTAACTGATATAACAATAAAAAGGTAGGTTTTAAGATGGTAAAACATTGTGTACCTGTTGCAAAAAGTTCTTTTTTGGGCCTCACTGAGGACTCATTTTCCTAGTGGCAAATGGGTCCCTGCTAGGGTTCTAGAAAATTAATTTACGGGTTTTGTTCTTCAATGTCCACTCCCAAGTCCTAGGTGTTTAGCTCTCGAAAGTCAAAAATGAATTTTGTAGAATACTTTATGTGATTTTGCAAGAAAGATGACAACTTTTGCAACTTTTTCTCTCCAGTTGATCTTCAACCTAAAACCTGCAATCACACATCAAATGAGAAGAAAAAAAAATTGGTTAGGGAATAGGGATTTTCCTTGGTCAAACCCCATTTTGGTAATTAAACCTTGTAATGAAATAATCATAAAAGGAAGATGAATGAACAATGTAATGTCACTACTCGCCAATCCTCAATTGAACCTTGGATTGCAAATCTAAAACTTAGCATGAGGTGGCTTTAAGGAATATAGATCTTGATCACAACACTTGACATAAGATAATGGCTTTGAATACTTGAATTTGATCACCAATGCTACATCAACACATTAGCTCAGCAACATGCAAGACTTTGACATGATGAAATAGATCATTGATTGTTACAATAAAACCTTGGCAATCTGCCCTTGGATGCCTTTGAAATGCTCTTGTGAAATATTAGGATGCTCTCTTAAAAATATTAGATGAAACTATGTGAAATAACCTTATATTTATACATAACTTAAGATTAAATCCCAAAATTCAAATAACATAAGCCGACATCAAATCTAGGATTTGAAACCATTAAAATACCACCAAAAACATATCCCAAGGGGGGTGTCCTAATTTAGTGAGGACCCATTTTCCATAGGGAAAATGGGTCCTATCATGGTTAACTATGACACATTTTGGGGGATGTGAAATAATATGCCAAAAGGAGGTCCTAGGACCTAGTGAGGACCCATTAGATAGGTGGTGAATGGGTCCTAGGTCACTATCCTAGGACAAATTCCTTGCAAAATCAAGTGTTGTGTAATTTAATTTAAGAGTGTCGGGCTTTATCCCTCAGAAAATGGAATAAATCAGGCTTGGATTTGAATTAAAGGGGCCAATTAACCTCAATTAACCTCAATTAATTAATTAAATCCCTAGATTAGTGTGAAAGTGTAAAGATACACTTTACAACACCCTAAATAAGGCACCATTAAGTTCATTTTATTAAAATAGGGTCCTAAACTTAATGTGAATGTGTAAAACACATTACAACACTAAATCAAGGCAACATTAGGCTCATTTATTATTAACTATTTCCAAATTAAGTAAGGAAAAGGGATACTTTTTCATTACTACATTATTCATTTGATAAATTAGTCCTAAAGATATTCATTTGATGAACTCATTAAAAGAGGTATTCAAATTGAAAACTCCCTCATTACTAAAGGGGTTGTCAAACTTTATTTCAAAGATCACAACCAAAATGATAAATCCAGATTTTCCAATGATAAACCCAAGTTATTTAATAAAAAATATATATATATAGTTGGAGATGGGGTTATTGATTCAAAATATACCCAAAATTTCTAACAAACCTCATACATTGTCATTCCATCCACACCCCCTAAACCACAATGAAAAAGAAGACAATTTACACCTTTAGGGGAACCCATTAAGTCAATCCTCCATCAACTTGTGAAGGCTAATAAGGTGGCCTTTCCACTCACAAAAAATTTTGATAATAATATTTCAACCAAAACCTTTATGGTATAAGGAAGATGAATATTGTGATCATTGTATCAAAGGTCATGCCACAAGAAAGTTTATACAATTAAAACATTATATCCAAGACCTTATAGATAAAGGTGAGATTGAAATTGAGGGATCATCAAACACCTCACCTAACCAAGACTTGGGTATGTATCAAAATACTTTCCCTAATAATAATTAGTAGTGCACTCAAGGCCAAGACTCTAATACAAACACTATCAATTATCACAATACCCCTGAGAACTATGTTTTCACTGTTGGTCACATTGAGCAATCTAAAAAATGGATCCACACCATAAAATTAAAAACACCGATTGTGTTGTAACCACTCGATGTGGAAAATTAACCATCGTAGGTCCTACTTCATCCACATCAACCACCCAAAAACAATATTACCTTCTTGACCATATTCAGAAAATACCAGTCCAAATTTCTATTCTTGAGCTTTTACACACATCCCTTGCTCAAAAGGACATCTTAAACCATATCCTACAAGAATCACAAGTCCCTAATGATATCAATCCTTCATGTTTCCAAGCCCTTGTTGGCCACCTTTCCATTGACCATCATCTCACTTTCACTCCAATTAATTTTCCTCCACTCGATCCATCCCATAATCTCCCTATCTACATAAAAGTTTTTATTTCCAAATATAAGACAATTATGTGCTCATAGATGATGTGTCAAACCTAAATTTTTGTACACTTAGACTAGTGCAACATTTGGGTTATTCAGCAGAAGCCTTGGGATCGCATACTATTACCATCAAAGCTAATGACAATGTAGAGAGAGAAATAGTTGGTACTATTTACCTTCCCATTAAAGTAGGACACTCGTTGCAACATACCCTATGCCATGTCTTAGACCTAGACCTTTCATAGAACATCCTTCTTGGTCAACCATGACTCCATTCCATGCAATCCTTACCCTTTACCTACCATCAAGGTCTTAATTTCCCATACAATGGTGTGGAAATTACTAGTCTTGGTGATCTCCAACCCTATCAATATTTCCAAAAATTGTAAATATGACAACCATTGTCCATTCTAAAACATTGTTCCCCAATCATCTTCCACCAAATCCACATCACACATTGACCCTAGTGATTTAACTTCCACATCCTTTGTTTCATCCACTAAGCAACCATCCTAAAAATCCACATTCAAAATCCTTGATAAAGGATGTGGAGAATACCAAATCCATGAATCCCTTCATATTTCCAAGTTACATCTTTCACCATGATATTATGGTCGACCTCACCTAAGGGTTCAAAATCTCTTTTTTATGTTGCAATGGGGACCCACTACTTTCCCTTTTGGTGGTTATCTTGTTGATGAGGAAATAGAAGGATTTGATATCACATCCAACTTTACAAAGATGAGTTGTATGCCACTTATTTTAAAGATCACTCATATCCTATTCCCTTGCATATTTGTAATAAAATGAATATAAAGTAAAAGTTCTTGATCTACATAAAAAGGCCTCCTTGATCTTATTGATATACCCACCAATTATGGAACCATTAGCTTAGGATATGGCACTTACGATGAGAATTTTGATGCCCTTATATATTTTCCTAATAATTCTAAGCATGCCTCTTTCGATCTTGATGATAGAGAAGTGAAAGTATTCCTAGTCCTTTTGAAGAGCTTGCTAACACAAACCTATTCCATGATAATGTCATCTTTACCATCTAAATTGACCTAACATACCCCAAAATCATTGAATGTGACCAATATGATCCTCCTAATTTGGAAATGTTTCAAAGTGATGAGGCCATTCTAGAGATTATGCAATCCTATATCCATATTCCATCAAGAGATCATAAGAAAGGTTTCCAAATCCTATTGAGTTCGTCAGCATACTTTGGAAAACAAGAAGGTATTTTAGAGGACCCATCAAAACCTATAGATGCATCATTTCAAAGTGAGTTTCACCTTCCACTGGCTCCTACTTCACTTCAATGATGGATCACCACTCCTTATTGAAGAAGGTATAGATATAAATCTAGGTACATAAGAGACACCTAAGTTGACACAAAGTGTAGTTGATTTAGATCCTAAATTAAACATGAACATCTCTACAATGCTTAAAGATTATCTAGATATATTTTCTTGGTCCTACATGGACATTCCTAGCCTAGACCCATCTTTTTTTGTCCATCACCTTGTGGTAAACCTTGATGCTAAACCAATTCATCAAAATCTAATAAAAATGCATCCTAATGTGGCCCTTTTAGTTAAGAACTTCATAAGCTTGTAAATGTTGGATTCATTCAACCTATTGACTATCTAGAGTGGTTTTATAATATAGTACCTATAAGAAAGCCAACCAAATGAATCAGAATATGTATTAATTTTAGATACATCAACCAAGCTTGCCCCAAAGATGATTTTCCTCTTCCAAATATTGATATGATTGTGGATTTGATAGTTGGTCATGATGTGTTGTCCCTTATGGATGGATTTTCAAGGTATAACCAAATTCATATAGCAGCTAAAGACCAACTTAAGATAGCTTTTATTACCCCATGGGATACATTTTGTCTTAAATTCATGTCATTTGTTCTAAAAAATGTTAGTGCCACATATCAAAGGGCCATGATTGTCACATTCCATGATATGCTACATGATATTGTTGAATATTATGTGGATGACATATTAGGAAAGCTAAAATCTGAAGTAGATCACCCGGTCATCTTGCATCACATATTTCAAAGGATCTAAGAGTATAAAGTGTATTGTATGTAAAATGATATAAATGAAATATACATAAAATATAGCTTAAATCAAACCAAATACATGCAAACCTTAAAAGATCAATTTTAGTATGTTGATAGATTGATATATTGGATGTGGATTCTCATGATTCCAATAGCATGATGATATGATCAACATGATTCAATAGAAATTTTAGTAGCATAGCAATAGCATAAGATTATATGCATTACAAATGAGATGGAAGACCTCTCATTTATAGAATTTCCATGAGAGAAATCAAAGGCTAAGATGCATTAGATGATAGATGGCTACAATTGAAGGAGGATTAGGCTTGGATCAAAGTTGTAGTCATGTGACAAGTGTCACGTGAGGGATAAGGACGGGGTATAGGTTTAGGATTAGGGCAACATCCTTATGTGGATGGCTAGGATTAAGAGGTCTGATATTAAATGAAGGGATGAGATGGAAAGTTAGTTTGACTTTTGGGGAGTGTCTAGGTTCAATGAATCTAGATAAGGAGTTACTTAGACATGTGAAGGGGAAACTTGTCACATGAGGACAAGTTTAGATTGTGATCCATGTGAATGGAATCAATGGATAAGATTTAAGTGGATAATGATAAAGGATAAAGGTGAATTAAATAATGGGGGAAAATTTAATAGGAATTAATTAGCCTAAATTAATTAATTAATTTAGTTTGAGGATTTGGGATAAGGATAAAATTAATTAAATAAATATAAAATTTATTTAACTAAAGGTGAGGGATAAATTAATTAAATAATTAATGAATATTAATTTAATTAATTGGCTAGAATAAAGTGGGATAAGGATGATGAGATAAATTAATTAAATAAATAAATATTATTTACTTAATTAATGACTTAAGGTAGGCTAAAATTAGGTATCATTGGGTAAGGTCATATTTTAGGTGTCTACATAAGATAGATTAAATCCAAAGAAATGTATCTTTGGAGTCACATTAGGAAAGATCCTCGGGTTCATTTTTCTAGACATGGCATAGAGGTGGATCCAGCTAAATTAAAATCAATAACAGAAATACCACCTCCCAGGAATCTCACGCAACTGCACAATCTATAGGGAAAGCTCCAAGCTATCAGATGACTAATTTCCCAATTAGCAGATAAGTGTCATCTATTTTCACATCTACTTTGAAAGTATGGACCAACTTTGAGTGGGATGATTCTTCCCAAATAGCATTTGATCAAATCAAGGAATACATGTATAATCCTCTATTTTTAGTGGCACCTACTTTGGATAGGCCTTTTTTGTTATACATCTCAATTACACAACATACCTTAGGTCCCCTTTTAGATCAACATAATGATCATGGAAGAGAAAATTTCATCTATTACCTTAGAAAAATATTGTTTGGATGTAAACTCAATTACTCATCCATGGAAAAAATATAGCCTTGCAATAATGTTTTCCATGTAGAAACTTTGTCATTACATGCTTAATGCTACCACTCATTTGATTTTCAAAATAAACCCATTAAAATATTTTTTGTCCAAAGCAACCCTTACTAGTTGAATGGAAAAGTGGGTTGTGATCCTTAGTGAGTTTGATATTGAGTATATCAACCAAAATGAAATCAAAGGTCAAGTAGAAAATCAATTAGTAGAGGCTCCCATTTAGAACTTTCAACCCTTGAACATAGAATTTCTAAATGAATACATCCTTCACATTGAAGAATCCAAGTTGTGGACATTATACTTTTATGGATCATTCACATCACATGGATCAAGTGTTTGCATCTTTTTTATCACTCCCCAAGGTGATTTCATTCCTAAAGCATTTTGCATTGATTTTTCTTGTACAAACAACATAGTGGAATATGAGGCATTTATCTAGTCTAAAACTAGTAGTTCAATGGCACATTCAACACTTGCAAGTCTTTGGAGATTCATAATTGGTAGTCAATTAGGTCAATGATGAGTTCCTTAATAAGGATGAAAAACATGTGCCCTATAAACAAATGGTTGAAATTTTTCTTGGATATATCTTTTGAGCAAGTTCCTTGTATCAATAACAAAGTGATCGATGCAATGGCCACCTTTTGATCTATTCAAGAAATGTCTGATGAAGCTCATGAGTATCATTTCCTTATAGAGAAAATTATTATACCTTTTTATGAACTTCCTAGATTCTTATATGATATGTGATATTGTTGGCTGCAACACTCCCTTGTACAATAACATTTTTTCCTATCCCCAACACCAAACCATCCCTCCTGAGACATCATCCACCAAATGTAGATTCCTTATTCAACATGCATCCTTTTATACCATCCTTGGTGGCATGCTCTATCGTAGGGGTTATGATGGCACCTTGCATATATCTCAACTCAGATAAGGCTAACCTTGCAATTCAAGAATTCCATAGCATTATTTTTGGTGCTCATACGAATGGCATGATCCTAGCCAAGAAGATCCTTCGCATAAGATACTATTGGGCTACCATAGAATCTGATACCTATCAATATGTAAGAAAATCCTTGTCAAAAATATGGGGACCTTATCCATGCCCCCTCACAAGCCCTCCAACCCATTACCACTACATGGCCCTTCTCTACATGGGGCCTTGATCTTATTTGCAAGATTAATCCCACCTCCTCCAACAATCACAAGTTCATTATTACCGCTACCTAATATTTCACTAAGTAGGTCGAAGCAATTCTACTCACTTTCACTATCGACGTCCAAATTTCCAAATTCATCCTTAACCATCTCATTTTTCATTTTGGCATACCATCCACTATCATCGCAGATAATGGTAAATCCTTTAAAAACCATGAAGTTTAATCCATGTGTGAGAAATTCTATATTAAGCACAAATGGTCCACCCATTATTGCCTACAAGGAAATGGTCAAGCTGAGGCATCTAAAAAAACAATTATCAAAATACTTAAGAAAATTTCCAATGGAATTGGCCATGACTAGAACCTTCGGCTTAATCCCACCCTTTAGGCCTACTGCACTTCTATTCACACTCCCACTAGTGCCACTCCATATTCACTTATCTATGGTGTTGAAGCAATCTTACCAATAGAGGTTGAGCTTCCCTTCTTGCATCTTTCTTTGCATAACCTCATCTCAGAAGAGGATTACTGAGCATCATGCTTACATGAGCTATAACTCCTTGAGGAGCACCATTTCATTACTCTCAATCACCTTAAAGCATATCAGCATCAATTGTGTTGTGACTATGACAAATGTCTTTGTATTAGAGAGTTTGATATTGGAAACCTTGTCCTTAAGGAAAACCAAAAGAACACCACCCAAGATAGAGAGAAGAAAGGGAAATTCAATCCAAACTAGTGTTAGTTTAATCATTCCTTAGTTAATAATTAATTAATCTTTAATTTATTATTAGTATAATTTATTCTCATGCAAAATTAAGCTAAACTTGGGAGTGTTTTTTTATGTTAACCAGAGAGCTATTATTATATCATTATGTCTCATCATACAAGATAATGACACTTGGCATGATCTAATCCCTTTATCATTTAGGGTTTCTCCTATCAACCACTTGATGAGGTATAAATAACCTCATATATACAAACAGCCAAATACCCTTCCTTATTTCTCCGAATTGCTTTTACCCTACCAATTATTTATCTTTAGGATTAGTAATTGCTTACTTTTTGTGAAAAAATGTATAATATTTATTTCCTAAAATTGATTGAAATAAGTTGACCAACACTAACATAATGGTATAGTTTTTAGTATTGTACAAGTCATTATGCCTAGTTGGTCGTTATGCTCAGCCAAGTGGATTTTAAAGCATACTTCAAGGCAATTGAAGACAAGCACTAGAAGTATAAGTGTCAAAATTTTAGGAAGTGCATAGTGGATCAAGTCTTTTAATGCTTTCTATTATTTTTTGTTTACAAACTTTATGGATCCTCTCCAAGCATTTTAAATGCTTTATGTTATGGACCTAAGTTTGTGGTTAGTTGAATTATGTTGAAAAATTTTTCAGTGGTGATCTTCACCATTTGAAATCTAGGATTTTGTTAGCATTTTTGTATAAATATGTAACCACTAGAAACAATGCATACTAGATATCGTTATGTTGTCATAATGTGCTTTTGAACTATGTCTTGGTGTTACACTTTTCTTGATATGAATAAAACAAGCTTTGCCAATCTTATTCTGAGTTATTAGTATTGTGCGATGGAACTATCTTGGATGAATTAGTTTTGAAGATACAGAGGTTCATATGATTTGAGTTAAGTGTAGTAGTACCCAAGAGTTGGCCACTCGAGGGAATCATAGAATAGATAGATAAGTATTTTCATTTTCACTTATGTTATTTTTATTTTGTACATGATAAGTGTGAATGAATTTTATTTGTATGTGTCGAGCTCTGTTAAGTTATTCCTACAGGTTGTAGTTTGAGTTTATAATCTTTAGTTATGTTTATCTAAAATTCCAGAGCACCCACTCTGGTCATCAATTGTATGTTGTTAAGTTTGTTTTTTGTTAATAGTTAGATGTTAGTTGATGGTTGTTACAATTTTATTGCAAGCATTTCTTTCTCAGTAATTTACATGCTTTCTAGTTTAATCATTTTATGCTTTCTAGTTTAATCATTTTATGCTTTCTAGTTTAATCATTTTATGATTTCTAGTTTAATCATTTCATGCTTTCTAGTTTAATCATTTTATGCTTTCTAGCTTAATAATTTTATGTTTTCCAGTATAGACAACTTTACGCTTTCTAGTTTAATGGCCTTTTAGTTTAAGTTTTTTTTTCAACTGTTCTAAGCATTCAAAAAATATGAGAGAGTTAGTCAAGATGTTTCCTATTGCATATAGCCTCCAAACACTACTCGGTCGATACATTTGATGCATTTTTCAACTAAAGTGATAGGACCTAACAACAGCCTGTCACTTTTGGGTGTCGTTGTCGGGAACCTTCCTTTTCTAGTGTTAGTAGGAGACCACTTGAATATATCTTTTAGGAACAAAAATAGTCATCAGGTTTCTTTTTTTGCATGGTCAGGAAATGAAGCCCCCAAGGAAGATTCATACCAAAAATCCCCCCAATCAACATACCAACCACAAGCAGGGAGGAAGAAGTCTCAGCCGAAGAACTCATTGAAGAATTGATCAAGCAGGATCAACTTGAGACCTTCCCATATACCCCAGAAAGTCACCTAGTCAGACAAACATTTGTAGAGGAGACTATCCCTTTGCATACCCTAGAGCTTAGCCATTAGAGCAAACTTTTGAAGAGGAACGCATTTCTTTCAATGTCATGGGTGACCGTAGAAATGGCGCTAACCCAACACCAAGAGTGTAGAAACTTACTTATCCTATTTCTATCGATGCAGATGAAGAGATGCCTATGAAAAATATTTCACCAGCTTTCTTGCCAACCTTCAAAGGTTTATCTTCCGAAGACCTTGACTAGTTTCTATTTGAGTTTAAAGTTTTGTGTCAGACATATGACTACAAGAATGATAACCAGAAACTAAAGCTATTTCCCACCACCTTAAAAGATGCAGCAATGCATTGGTTCATGGGATTAGCTTCAGGGTCAATAACCTCTTGGGATGATATGGAGTTTTCTTTTCTGGATAAATACCAGAGTTACTGAAGAGTCAGCAATAGGAAAGAAGAATTGTTCAAACTAAGGAAAAATGAAGATGAAAGCCTAGAAGATTACCTAGATAGGTTGATCTTCTTATATAAAAAATGTGGCGAAGAAGCCATAAGTTTGGAGATTTTGAAGACTATATTTCTCAAAGGACTTGATGAAGATGCTAGGAGAATCCTAGATTTAATGGGAAAAGGAGATGTGTCCAGAATTACACATGAGGAAATTTGTGATTTATGTCATAATTTCTCCCGTACCCGAGGAGGTATATGTAAGTCTACTCTTTTTAGAGGTTCCAATGAAATAGGAAAACTATGTGAGGAGATAGTCAATCTTAAAATTGATATTCTTGTTCAAATCAACACCACACTAGATGGACCACAATCCAAAACATGTAACCTTGAGACCTTGTCCATCTATTTCCCTAGGTGTAGAAATAAACATCTATTAAGAGAATGCCCATTGGAAAAAGTTGGTGTTTGCCAAGTTTGTGAGAAGATTCATGCTACTGATCAATGTGAGATATTAAATGCAATTAAAAATTCTAAGAGGACAGCTCAGGTTGAAGAAGAGATCAATCTTGTGAACCAAAGACCTAGAGGAAATTTCTCTTATGGTCAGAACAAAAATCCCACCTGGTGACCCCCAAACAAATGGAATAATAATCAATGGGTGGTAACTTGGCCTCCAACACCACCTAACTGGGGAACCTACCCTTGGGGACCACCTAAATGGGAAAGTTAGTCCTAGGGAAACCCCCAATGGCCAAACCAGGCTCAACAACAATGGGATCCTCAGAATCTTGCTCCTCAATGGAATCAACCTCAAAATCGGTTTTATACTGGACCAAGAAAGATGCCTAATCAATAGAAAAATATTTTACCAACTCCTCAGAATCCTCACAAAATGAGCAGGTCAACCAACCATAACTTCTAGCCAACTTGTTCCTAATCCAAAGAATAATCGTCAAAATACCCCAGTGTATTCTACAAAACAAGAAAATGTGACTGGACTTAATGCTATCTATTATGGAAATCTGCAGTTAAGGTCAGGAAAAATACTCCAATAGCCAACCATAGTTGAGATTCTGGATAAACCCATTAAGGAATCTCCTGGGGTGGCTAAGACAACTTCCACATCTTTAGATAAAAACCCAGTAAGTACCCAACACAAGACCTTTCTGCCATCTATAGCTGGAACTTTTGAGTTACCTCAGGACGAGGGTGGTCAATCTTCAACTGATCCTTCAAACAAGGATTCCACCCCTAAAGAGAAATCTCAAGCACCTTTTTCGGAGTGTCTGAAACGAACCACCTTGAAAAATCCTTCAGAAATTTCCTTGTCCACCGAAACCGCAATGATACAAGAGATTAAACAACTGTAAATTGAGGTCCCTTTGTTACAAGCAATTAAGGAGATTCCAGAATTAAACCAACTGATCAAATAGTTATGCATCAAAACTCCAGTACAAAAACCAAAACAAATAAATACTATTCACATAAATGGTTATCTAGCTAACTTTTTGGCTGGAAAGACCACAGCTCTGAAATATGATGATCCAGGTAATCCACTTATGATTGTAACAATCAATGAGGTAGCAATACCTAATGCACTTGTGGACTTAGAAGTAGCCATTAACGTAATGATTGTAGATGTGATGGAAAAGTTGGGACTTACTAATTTACATCCCACAACTATAGTGTTGCAAATGGTAAACCAATCCATAGCTATTCCCAAGGGTATCATAGAAAATGTTCTTTTTAAGGTTGACGGTTGGGAATATTTAGTGGACTTTCAAATAATCCATTCCCTTACACCAAAAGACAGTTATCCAATAATCCTTGGATGACCATGGTTAGCTATTGTTGCAACCAAGATTGACTACGGAGAGGGAGGAATAACCATTTCACATGGTCCTGTTGAAGCGTGTTCTATGACACAACAAACATTCTAGAATAAAGTGTCCAAGGATGCTCTATTCTCTCTTTAAAAAATTCCTTATACGCTAAGATTGCAAAAGATCATATGGCAATTCCAATGTTTAGGGTGGTCAAATCTTGACAATGGAATCAGCTCAATGGATGTTGTGAAATTTATGGTTATCACAAGGGGACTTACGCTTAACAAATAACTCTAAGGTTAATGCTCTATATATTTTTTGGATTTTCCGCTTTGACGATCATAAAAAAAAGGGAAAAGGATAGGGTAAAGGAGTTCTACACTACTATGAAATCAAGAGACAATAAAGACTAAGTAAAACTAATAACAAGACTTTGTTTCACCACACAAAGAAAATAACATGTCAACTACGCAAAGCAAGTGCAATCTTCAAAGGTTTGTGCTTTAGATTATATTTTGAACAATACCATCAATTGAACAATATTATTCCAAATACACATTAAGGCATCCACATCATGAGTTCAGATTAGTTTTTCGCATTGAATGAAAATCATTCATCCAAAGAAAGCATGAACAAATAGTTTCACCAAATCTTTATGATCAATCTATCATTCATTCAATTACTTCTATTGAATCTATGTGGAAAGAGAATATGCAACCATGCAACCACTTGATAACAAAGGAATTCAAAGAAAATCATGCAACTTGAGCTTTATTATCATAAGTAGCCATTAGCAACAATTTCATAAAACTCTCTCCCAATTATTCTAATCTCTAATCTCTCTTATTCTAACTCTCTAATCTCTTCTATTCCTTCTAATGATTTCTAATGCTTCTAATCTTCTCATCATAATGAGAGAATGGGAGGGGAGTTTATATAGATTTTTTGAGATACAATGAATGGCTAAGATTACATCAAAATAAATGGAAGAGATTAAAAGATAAAACCCTAATTAGGGTTTCCCTAAATACAATCAGTGAACTATCAGTGAAGTGTCATGAAGAGATAGTCCTTTGAGTGTGCATCCTTATCATGTTGGGAAGCATTGTATCGAATGAATATGGAGACTATGGTGCAAACCTCCTTGATTGTGACAAGTGGCAGCACACTAGCCTTCCACTCTAATAGTTCCAGATCGTTTGCACACTCCATGAAGGTTGTTTCCCATTTTGAAACCTGCTTCTGAAAGGCATGCCATACAAACAAGAAATTGGCTGCCTTAGTCAAATTCTGTTTGAGGATAGGTCCAGTGGTGACAAGGAACTTCTCTTGGATTTTATTCTTCAAATTTTCCTATTACAGATGATTCTTTCTGACAACATCCCTCTCTAATGCCTCAGCAGTTGTCTGTAAGACCTTGTTTTGAATTTCCTTTGCTTTCTCTTCAATTTGAATAGAATCTGCCTTCACCTTCTCCAAGACATCATTCCTTGTGATTAGTGCTAGGTACCAGCCATTGAAGTCATATGTCGCACCTGCTGCAATAACTTTCCCTTCAATCAATTCCTATTTTGGAACTCCTTTCAATACCCTGAGGCATGGAATGATTCTTTCTTGAATATCCTGGGCATTCTCCCATGTTTCTACCAAACTCAAAATTCTTGAAAGTATGAAAGATGATTGATCATATGCCAGCATTAATCTTTCTACAAATATTGTTGCTTCATCACTTCTATCATTTATCCATTCTTTTCTCTCTTTGGCTGAAGTGATTTCTTCCTCAAAAGTCTCCTGCGAAGTATTCATTAGTGGAATTCCTACTAAGTTGGCCTGACCAAGAGGTTTAATCAGGTGTTGAATGTATTTCTTCAGATGCTCCACTTCCTTCTCACAATCCTTTATTTTTTCTACTTCTTTCTCTAGCCTTACCTTGATTGTAGCAACTGAATTATCTAGATCCTCCACCTCTTGCCTCTTTGTTGTTGGGCCCAAATTGACAGTGGTAATTGCATAATATTGAGGAGTAATTTCCTCCCTTGTCTTGTCAATTTTTGGCACAGCAATTTGTACTGTACACTAGCTTGCTTCATCTTTTTGAATGGTGGAAAGTATCTTGGCTGGTTTCTTCACAGGGGCTATGTCTAGTCTGGCCAAGAAATCGTCCATGTCATCTTCTTCTGGCATGTCTACTTGTTCAACTATTTTTAAACTTTCCTTCAGCCAATCTGGGATGGTAGGCTGCTCTACAACTTCTTCTTCTTGAATTTCCTGAACACAAGGAGCACTTTGAATTCCCTTGAGGGTAGAAATCATTCCCTCTTGTAATTCGCCATCCACAACATTAACTTCATCATCTGATTGGAGAATCTCAGTGTCCGGAGGAGATGGTGATTGATCTTCTTCTAGCTAGATGGGAAGGGGAGAAGGAATTCTTATATCTTCCAAAGATTCATCAATATTCATTATGTCATTAATATTTGCAAATGCAACTGAGTGGGGTGGCTTAGCCTTCTGCTTCTTCTGAATAGGTTCTTTAACCACAGCCTTTTCCTTGGACTTCCTTTGCCTTGAACTAACATTTTCAACTAGCTCACTTCCTTGGGATGCTCTAGAATTTGAGGAATAAGACTCTACCTTACCCATCAAATCATATGTCAGCTTTACATTATTTCACTGCAAATCCTGAACTTGTTGATCTACCCATCACTAAGAGTATTGGACAACAGGCCTCATGAAGGTGTCCAAATCTGCAAGTTCTAGCTCAGACCATCTTATAGGAAGCATAGGTCTACTTTCATCAAATCCTGGTTGAGTGAACGCACCATCATCTTCAACTTGATCTGGTATCCTGAAGAGCTCGATTGTCCTTATCAGGTTAACTGGTAGTCGAGACCACATTCTCTTTCTGACTTCAAACTCATCAGCAACGTTTGCCCAATAATCTTCTAGCTCGACTTCATGCTTATATTTCCTTCCCTCTATGGATCCTATATGGTGATGAGGATCAAAATTATTCTGAGATCGATATGAATTGAAGGGATACTTTTCTATTGCCAATCTGACAGTTTCTGCTGCTTGTGTCGATGGGCACGATCCTTCCATATTGCCAATGAAAAGTGGGAATGTGACTGTCGCCTTACACTTTTCTCTTTGGAAGTTATGATATGTTTCCAGTTGTCTGAGAACTTCCAAGAATACCATTCTTTTAGTGGGAAATATTGGAAGTCTGAAAGGATGTCCTGTAAAACCCTGGATCTGGATGTATGTGAATCTAGGATACTGGATATACCAGGATCCATATCTGTTGATGAGGCTTTTGGATTCATGAGATAATCTCTAATGTGCTCCTCCTTGCATTATTCTTGTTATATACATGAGAAATGCATCGTGAGCTCTTCTAAAATGTGTCTTTTCTGACAGTTGCAGTTGAGGGTAGCAGTTATATACTTTGATTTCATTTTCTCCATTACCTACTGAACCTCAGCATATCAATCCAACATATCTATAAGCTCTTGCCAACATGTAAACAACATATGAGCTCATGTGGAAGGACTTGGTTCTCTCCAGATTAACTAGTTGTTCGTGGATGTTATTGCTAATCATTCTTGCCCAATTGAACATTCTAACTCTAGAAACAATTTCATCTATGAAGAAATACATCCACGTTTGAAATAATGCACCTTGGGGGCTGCCCATTATTCTATTCAGTAGCAAAATTATATCACCATAATCCTCTTTAAAGTAGGTCTGGCGCAAATTCTTTGGAATCTTCTTAATTAGCCTTGGTTTCAGCAACCATGACTTGTTAAAATTGGATGTGCATTGCTCACTTCTTTCCTCAAAAATTATCCTAGTGTCTTCCTTGGTTTTATATGAAGACTTGTGGTGGCTAGGAATGCCAAAGGCTTCCTGAATAGCGCGCTCTCCAAGATATGCTAAGACTCTCCCGTCAGGAGCTATAATTTGTCTTTCCTTTGGATTATAATGTCTTGCACATTCCACCATTAATTTAGGGCACACAATAGCCGGGGGAAATCCAGCTTCCTGGACAATTCCATTTCGTACCATCCAGCGAGCTATGGTTGTAGGCATGAGTCCATTTAGTCCCATCATTCTTTTTCTGAATTCTTCAAAATCTACATGTCCCATGTCAGTATCTTTGATATTCTTCCATTTTGAATTGACTTTGGATTCCAGTTGTGGTCCTTTACTCGCAAATTTCATTTGTTTCTTCTTTGAAGATTCGCCTTGTGTAGTCATCCACCTGCAGGAAAGAAAATATATCAATTTAAATAATTTACTTCAAATTTCCTCTTTCCTGAAAATATTAGTTTTCAGCTTGTCAAAAACAGATTTCACAAAAAGTAAGCTGAAAAATAAGAGGAATGAATAAATTTTGCAAGAGTGCATAAAATCAGAAGTAATAATGAATTTCATTAATCTCCATTCTGAATTCTTGAAAATTTTACTCTTGCAATTCAACTGTGAAGAATTTTGACTTTACTTCCAAAAATCAAGCCAGTCGTTCAGAAATTTCATTCTTCAATTCCAAATTCTCTCCTGAAAATGACTTCTCTTCTGAAAATCACTTCTCTTCCGAATTACTTCTCAAGAAAAATTAAATTTGTTGAAAGATATGGTGAAAATGACTTGTTGAATTGTCTTTTAAGGTTGAGCAATTGATTCATTTTAGCAATTTCATTTTTCTTCTCTTGAGTTCTCCTCTTCAGCAAAGTAAGTTTCCAAGTTTATGTCTCTCTTCTTGAGTTTGAACTTCTTTCAGCAAAGTAAGTTTCCAAATTTACGTTTCTTTTCTTGAGTTCAGACTCTTCAGGATAAACTTTGGAAAATAATAAAAGATTTTCATGAATTTCCAATTGTATTTTCCAAACTTTTTAATTTTCTCCAAATTTAAAAATATTTAATTCACTTTATGGCTAATTGTTTGATCTTCTTTTTATTTTAATTTTTTCAAATTAGCCATGGCGAAAATTATTCATCAATTTCAATGTTGAATGAAGATTTCTTATTTTCTCTCTCCTACAGTTTGACTTCATGTCGAATTTTTATTAATCTCTCTCTCTTGACGTCAAGGTGAATTTTTTGTTGAATCCTTCATTTCAAGGCGAATCTCACACTTTCTTTGCCATTTTCATCTTGGCATGGGCATATTTTATGTTGAATTCTCCATTTCCACCTCCTAAAATTGGACTTCTCATTGATTTGCCATACTCTCTCTCTACTCATGGCGAACTTTCTTAGACTTATTCCATTTATTTTCCATTCAAGAGTTATGGCACACTTTCAAGGTGATTTTCTTCTTGTTATCTCTTCATGGCGGACTTTCAAGGCTTCTTGCCATTCATTTTTCCATGTTATTTGCTCTCCAAATTGACTTCTAGGGATGGAAAAATTCTTGTCTCCTTTGCCATTTTCTTTCAAGAGGCCAAACTTAGCACCATCTTTGTAATTTCCTCATGGGCTGACTTTCCACTTGGTTTTCCATATACCATTCTCCTTATGGTGGACTTTCTAGAGGACTTCCCACTTAGCTTTCCAAAGCAAGGCGAACTTTGTATCAAGCTTGCCATTTCTCTTAGCGAACTTTCAAGAGGAATTTTCAATTACTCATCAAGTTGGGTGAACTTTCTTTACCCTTTTCCATATGCCCTTCTAAGGTTGGTGGACTTTCTCATAGTCTTGCCAATTGACTTTCCAAGAGATAGCAGACTTCTTAAACTACTTGCCAAGCTCTTCTCTACATGGCGGACTTCATCAAGTATTTTCCAAATGCTATTAAGGTCACAAGCTTTTTCCACTTTTCCATCAAGCTGGGCAGACTTTCATGATGAATTTCTACTCCCATTCAAGGTAGGGCAGAATTTAAAGACTTTATACCAAGCTCTTTAAGGTGGGCGGACTTCCCTCTTATCTTTCCAATCACTTTATCAACGTTGGCGGACTTCCCAAGACTTCTTCCAATTGACTTTCAAGATATGGGTGGACTTTTCAATGGCTTTTCCAAATGTCTTCAAGGTTGGGCGGACTTTGCAAGAAGTTTTCCATGTTCTTAGAATGTTGGGCGGACTTTCACCAACTCTTTCCATTCGCCACTCTCAGCTGGGTGAACTTTCAAGCCAACTCTCCATACTTAGGAATTTTCCACCATTTCACCATGAATCTCATGTTGGTTGCACCATATTTTCTGATTTTTCATTGACTTTTTCAGACTTTTCCACTATTTTTTGTGATTTTTTGATTGATTTTTTTAGATTTTCAATTGATTTTTGATCTAGAAGTCTAATTTTTTATGCTTTTTCATTGATTTTTCAAATTTTTTATGCTTAACCAAATTTCACCAAGGATTTCATAATTCTTCATGAATTTTTTTTTTAGATTTTCAATTGGTTTTCTAGGATTTTCCATTGGTTTTTTGGAACTTCTAAGTGGTTTTTTGAAATCCGGGCACTTTCTAAATATAAGAACCCTGCCAAAAATAGAAACTTTTCCAAAAATAGTAACTTTCCAAAAATAGCCCCTAAAAAATAGGAAGTCCAACATGGGCCAAAAATGCCAAAAATGAAGTCCCTAAAAAATAGGGGGTCCAGATGGTCAATCCCCAAAAAGTAGGAGATGTTAGAATTGGGTGAAACGACAGTCAATCTTCGTCCCTCGAGCCTTTTGTGTCCATCTGAGGTGTTTAGGCACTGATCCCGACTTAAAATCTCAACTTAGCTTTGAATGATGATTAAAAACTCTATCTCGAAAACCCCAGAGCAAAAAGAACCATGAAATTGAAGCTCAAGGCAAAACCTAACGGGAAAACCAAGGACGGTCCCCATTTGCAATGGGGCAATGTGTGAATTAGGTCACAACAGGTCCTAATAGCAAAAATTTATCCCTATATCCTCCCGCCAAGCCTATTGAACATAACAGAGTATGGGTTGATGAACCAGATGGTCCCAACGAACAAGAGAATCTAGCTTCACTTGCTATGGTAGTCATCAAACAACATGGTGAAGAGTTGGAGGATGAACTAGAAAGAAATATGGGAAATATTACCATGGACTCAAGTGATGAAGAGATGTTGGACGTAGAAGAGATTCTAGGGCAACCAATCAATGTGGATCACACTGAATTTGACAACATCAACTTCATGGGATTACCTTGTCCTCTGGTTAATATCATTCCAAAAATGGATCATTTCTTTGAAGATATTTCCAAACTTGACATAACCATACCACATAGTTTTCCTCTCAACACTTTGACAAGAGAAGTTTATAGTACCACCTCCAACCATCTAGGTGTCAAAACCATCATGCTGCTGCTAGGGAAAACTTTGAATATCAACAACTAGTTGACAAAGCCAAAAGAGCATAAATTGTTTGATATCTTGGTGAATAGATCTAAAGTTTTTGCTTGGGATTACACAGACATGAGAGGAATAAACCCAAGTGTTTGTACCCATCACATCTATACCGACGATGTTCGACATGTTCATCAACCACAATGGAGACTCAATCCTGCCTTGAAAGAAATTGTTAAAACCTAAATTGAGAAACTCCTGCAAGTGGGATTTATCTATCCCATTTCTGACAGCAAATGGGTTTCACCTTGGTTGTGGTTCCAAAGAAAAATGGGAAGTGGAGAGTGTGTGTTGACTATACGGAACTTAATAAAGAAACCCATACAGATTACATCCCCCTAACATTTGTAGGCCAAGTCTTAGATAATCTTGGGAGAAAGTATTTCTCATTTCTGGACAGATTTAGTGGATATAACCAAATACAGGTAGCAGCAGAAGACTAGGACAAAACAACTTTTACTTTCCCTTAGGGAACATTTTCATATTGTGTTCTTCCTTTTGGGCTATGCAACGCTCCTACAACATTTCAGAGAGCTATCCTACCCATATGTGTTGAGTTAGTGAATGACTGTGTGGAAGTTTACATGGACGACTTCACTGTTTATGGGTCAACTTTTGATGAAGGACTTCAAAATTTAGACAAAGTTTTGAAGTGATGTGAGGACCATCGACTATCCTTCAGTCATGAAAAATGCTTAATAATGGTAGAACAAGGAATAGTGTTCGGACACCACGTTTCAGCAGAAGGGATAAAATTTGATCCTAAGAAAATCAAGGTGATACAACTTGTGACCCCAAAAACCAAACTGACGTTAGAAGTTTCTTAGGGCATGTCGGATACTACAGGAGATTCATAGAAAATTTCAACAAGATTGTGGCCCCTATGTTTTCTCTCCTTCAAAAGGATGTAGAGTTTATCTGGACACCTGAGTGTCAATCATCATTTGAATTCATTAAGGAGAAACTCATCTCTGCTCCTGTCCTATGTGGACCTAATTGGAACCTCCTATTCCATATTTGTGTTGATGCTTTCGATGATGTTATTGGAGTAGTTTTAGGACATGAGAATGAAAATGGGGGAAAATATGTCATTTATTTCATCAGTAAAAATTTGACCCCCACTGAACAAAATTACACCACCATGGAAAAAGAATTTTTAGCTATAGTACATGCAATCAAGAAATTTCAACATTAAATTATAGGGTACAAAGTAACGGTGTACACAGATCATTTGGCTATCAAATACCTGATGAAAAAAATGGTAGTGAATTGAAGGATAATCAGGGGGTTATTGCTTCTCCAAGAATTCAACGTGACCATTATTGACAAACCTAGAAAGTTCAATGTAGTTGCAAATTTCCTATCCCAAATCAAACAAGATGATGGTGATTGTGCTCCAATGCAAGATGAATTTCCAAATGAAAATTTTCTTTCCATCTCCATTAAAACCCCTTAGTTTGTTGATATTTCCAACTACTTGGCCACCTCAGAATTGCCACCTGATTTCACATCAAAACAAAAGAAATGACTCATTCAAGAAAGCGCTCCATTCAAATGGTTAATGGGATATTATTTTGATGTGGTCCTGATATGGTTTTAAGACATTGTGTTAGGGCAGATGAAACATATAGCAGTTGCATAGCCACTAGTGGTGGCCACCCTCCCACCTCTCATCCACTACTATGTCAGTGGTGGGGGGCTATTTTTTATTTTTTTAAATGTTACACCCCATGGTCACATGGGAAACCAACACCCATCCCCTATAGGGCTAAAAAAATTACAAAATAAGTAGAATTGGGAAATTGAGCATAAATTTTCACTCAAGTATCAAAATTAGGCAAAAGAGATATCATCGAAAAGCTAGTTTTGGGACTATCCAATGGGGTTGTTTTTTTCTCAGATTTTATTGCTAGTAAATTTTATCGCATGTCAAAGTTAGATGTGTTCTTTTCACTCTCGAGCTCACAAATCAAAGTTGGGATGATCTTTCAAATATCTTTAGAGCCTCCATGCACTTTTTCTATATTTTTATCCAAGTACATTTTATTCAATTTTTTGTGTTTTCACATTTTGGTGAATTACTTGGATGTTTTAGCTCTTTGAAACTTCTTGTTTGCATGGGATGACTTGTTTTAGGTTGTTATACATGTATTTCTAGGTTTCTTTCCTATTTGGGTATTTTGAGCATCTTTTCCATGTAATTTCTCTTTTGTAGGCAGACTAAGATAAGTAGCCATTCTTGTGTATGCTTTTTGGGGATTTCGCGCATTCTATTGTGCCTATTGTACTCGCACTATGATATAAAGTGTCATGGGTGGGTTGTGAGTTTCTTTGTTTTGTCATCACACCTTTTTCAAGTGAGTGTTCCTTCCACAACAACATCGAATCCTAGTGATTCTTGCCTCATGTGTGTGTGCCCTAGTTTGCACACCATTTTATTTGTTGGTAATTTCAGTTGCACATTCAAATATTCTTTGTACTTCTTCATGCACTTCTTGGTTTCACATAGTTTTAGTGTACCTTTCTTGTCTCTCCCTTTCTACATTATGGGGGGTTTCTATTGTTGGTGCTAATGCTTCCTTGGTTTCATTTTTTGGAGTGATCTATGTATCTAGTTCTTGTTCCCATGTACTAGGTGAATATAGTGGCTAGTTACCCATGCATTTTGGTGAGATGGAGCATTTACCATATGGACACTCTTGGATTCCTATTTCTAGAGGTGACCTTCCATTTTCATTTGATCAGTGTTCTTCAAATTATTGGTACCTATATTTTCAACTTGCATCTTGCATGTTGAGTAGTGTCTTTGGAATCACTCATGCAAATTTATGTGTCATTTGTATCTTTGAGTTATAGATGTTTGCCTTTGTTTTCCATATGATACAAGTAGTGTCATTGGGGGAATTGATGCAGATTCTTGTCTTCATGATCCTGATCATCATATGTTTCAGAGGAGGTTTCTCATTTCAGTACTATAGCAATCATCATTTGATAGTTGTCTACAACTTCTTCATGCTTGTGTAATGTTCTTCATGTTCCTATTATTTTTGGGATATTGGTTTGGAGGATTTTTTATTTCTTCATTCACCTTTCTCTCTTTTGGAGAGATGTTTTTCCCATGAGTTTTTCTCCTTTTCTCCATTTGTGAGAGATTAGATTATTTGTACATGGGTACCTCATCAGGCCTTGTTTTCCACGACCCATCATGCATTCTTTTCTTTTTATGCATTGACCTTTTAGGGTTTTTTAGCTACTCCCTAAGTTCATCTTAGGGGGGGTGTTAGAGTAATCATGTATTAGTTAATAATTAATTAATCTTTAATTGATTATTAGTCTAATTTATTCCCATGCACTTAAGCTAAACTTAGGAGTGTTTTTTTTATGTTAACTAGAGAGCTATTATTAGATCATTTTGTCTCATAACACAATATGATGACACTTGGCATGATTTAATCCCTTTATCATTTGGGGTTACTCCTATAAAGCATTCACCTGGATTGTATTATTCATGAAGATCTCCTTGAAAACTCTTGAGGTTCATTCTGTAAGTTTTTCTTGTTGATGATATAGCAGATTATTGTTTGCATCTCTCTTGCATGGAAGGTGTTTTTTTTTCATCATTTCATCTTGTGTCTCATGTTTATTTACAATTCTAACAACTAGTTGGATCCATATATCATTACTACCAAGTTCAAATTTGGAGCCTACAAGCTAGCCACTTCTAAAAGTCATGAGATAGATGAGGCTATGAAAATTTTCCATATCAGGCACTTTTATACTTAATCCATTTAGCACCAATCTTCCAAAAAATCAAAAATACAAAAAATAAAAAAAATTGAAAAAGTAAAGAGAAGTAAATTGGGGGCGGGGGCCTAGCTCGATTAGCTAAAGCATCATGTTGCAAGCAAGAGGTCATGAGATCTAGTCTCCCCCCCAAACCCATGGCATCAGAGGGCATGTCGCACCAGCGTCATCGGTCATGTGAAAAAAATTTACCAAGCGTGCTGCAGTTTATAGGGGGTGGATACTCAACCGATTCCTGTAGTCTAAAAAAAAAAGAGAGAAGTAAATTGGTCCACTAGTGAAAACCACTCCTTGTGGTGCCTTGGGAAAGTATCATGATGAAAACCTAGTAAACGGGTGATATGTGTAGCAAGAAACCACTTTAGTCTATGAGCATGCGGCCTTCCATATATCACCACATTTTTTTCTTCCCACTTTATCCATTACCTCAAATTATTTTCTCAAGTCCCTTACCCATCAATCATATCCCATACATTTTTTTTATCCCCTCCACATACATTACCTACTTATGTTATCGTCCTTCATCATATTGCTCAAAATTACCAACACTTCCCCTCATTTTCATCCCACTACCCCCCTCCCCATCCATCCATTTTCCTCCCCCATCATTTCATGTCATTTTCATTCCATACCCTTTCCTTTATTTTGTGCTTAATTAGGGGCATCCCTTACTGAAATTTCCTAAGGAATGGTCCACATGTATATATCCATTGGGGCATGACCTTTTCATCACCATCTATCATCACATTGATTCATGATTCAGTTCCTATTTGGAATCTACCCATTGACCCTCCATCCCCCATCCATCCATCCCATCTACCCATGGCTTCAACATTTTATTGGATACCAACTCATATTTTTTGCATGCTTATGATTAATCGCTTGCCTATCTTTGTCTTTGTCTTTTTTTTTGTCAATATATATTGATTTTTTGTTTTCATTTTTTATTTTTGACTTATTTCTTGTTTATTGCATCTAGTTGTAGTGTTCCATATCTCACGTCAACACAATTGTCTTCACCCTTCATATGATGGTGTGCCTATGACACTATGTTCCTAGGCTCACTACACTATTTGTATTTCCTTTGATTTTATTTTTCTTTCTTTCTTTTTTTTATGTTTTTTGTTGCTTCTAGTCTTAGTGCTCCATCTATCACATCATCATTGTCACCCTCATCCTTCATATGATGGTGTGCCTACAACAACATGACTATTGGATCACTATTTTCTATTTGTAACTTCTTTGTTTGTGTGTTAGTCCATATGCACATAGTGCATCATCATCATGATCTTTTATATCATGGTGCATAATGCTCAATGCTACAAAAAAAATAAAGGTTTCTCCTTACACGTGAGGTTGATATGATAGCATGTATTAATCATCCATTTATCCATACCTCAAATCATGTGCCATTTTTTTGCATTGCATCCTTATGAGATTTCAGTATCAACATGTATGTCCATGCAATCAAATCCAATCATCCTAGTGGCATCAATCAACATATTTATGGCATGTACATCATCCTAACATGATTCCTCTCAAGTAATCTTTTACTCCTTTATGACATTTTTATTACCTGTTGTCTTTTCAAGATACCTATTGGGTTCCAATTCACCCAATATTTCTCTTGAGGGGGCATCACTTCCATTATCATCCTTAAGCAACTAGGGCAACTTGCCATCGAAGCTTCATTCCATCCCATCCTACTTTTTATTTTATTTTTGACACAAGGCCACTTAGTTGCATTGTATCAAAGAGGGGAAAAATATAAACATCTAATATATTCCCTAGACCTACTCCCCATCACCTAGTCCTAATCGACCAATATCATCACCTAATCTAGTCCCCTTCACGTAAAGTCCATCACTTAATTAAATAATCATGTTATTTAATTAATTATATTTTTCATCTCATGATAAATAAATAAATAATTCCTATATACCACATATTTTCCATCTCACACATGGCCAAAATGATTAAATAATTTTATTATTTAATTAAACCTATATTCCCTCGACACATTCCAAAAATAAAGGGTGTCTAAGAACAGTTACCCTTATGGTCTCATTATTCTCTCAACACATTCCAAGAATAAAGGTGTAGACATGTAAAAATGACCTAACACTTTTCACACACCCTCAATGTCATTTTTCTCATCATTGGCATTATTATCACCTAATATCACTGCATTTCACATCATTTACATCAAAAACCCTAATTTCCCCTATTAATTAAATAATATTACATATTTAATTAATTCGCTTTTTCATCATTTTTGACTAATTAAATAAATTTCATTTATTTAATAAGTCCTAATCTAACTTTATTCCTCTTGATTAATTAAATAATATCAATTATTTAATTATGTCACTAATTTACCCTATTACCCTAAATCAATTAAATTATTAATACTTAATAGTTTAATTAAATCACTTTCCCCTAAACTTGAATAATTAAATTAATTATTCAAAAAGGTCAACAAAACAAATACAACTTTGTTTGTAAAAGTCAAACATGACTTCACGTTCAACTCAAAAAAGGCTTAATTAATTAATTACCCTCACCCACTTTTATGATTGAGCAAATTATGATCCATCGATTGCTCACTCTGATTGGCTAACTAATTCATTTATTTCTTAACTAATCCATCTATTCTTCAATCCCACTGAAGGCTCAACATGATTTCCTCAATTCCATTGATTGATCAATCAATATCCTTAATTGATTTGATCACATATGCTAATTGAGCAATCTAATTCTTCTCAACAGCTTTCAACCATTGATCTTGATTCAACATTGTTTAATCTTGTATGTTCATCTTGAGTCATAAAATCTATATAACAATCCTCTTCATCTTCAAAAACGATTGGAGAATTGACATCTTTTGTGCAACAAAGTAATGCTAAATTAATCATTGATTTCTTGAGAGCTTTCACCCACATCTTCGATCACCATCACACCACATTGAAGCTTTTGCAAATTACATAATGGAAGCTTCGCATTGATACAACGATCCAACATCATTGCAAATACAGTTCGACACAAGATGGTAACACTATTTTTTTATGAATTCAATTTATGTTTTCTTTGATTACATTGTTTGATTTTGTTTCGTCGTAGTCTCATTTCATGAGTAATGGGTATGAATCTATCTTTTGCTTGAATTAGATTAGTTTTTAATTCATTCATTTTGATTTCTTATGCTTATCGATTTCCCCCTTGCACAAAAGGGCACCTAAGAACACTTGTCCTTATGATCCCCTTATTCTCTCAACACAACCAAAAATTATAGCCTTCGTAGGTGCACATGTCCCAAGGTTATTACCCTAATGCTCACAACTACTTACTAAATTTAGTAAGTTCATCTTAGTCATTCATAATCTAACAACCTCCATCTCCACCCTTCATCCTCTCCTTGATCCTAGGGAATTCCTCTCAACCATTCTCCACCATTGATCTCATTGTTAGATCTTGATCATCCATTCCCCCTTCCAATTTTCTTTAAATTCAAGCACTCTATCCTTCATTCCATATCAATCATCACATATGCTAGGTACATGTCAAATTGGTATTTTCAAGAAAAGGAGCATCCACATTCCAACTAATCAAGAAGCAAATCAAATCACAATGGAGGTTATAGCAACATTTTCTTTGATTGTTTGATGTTATGCTTTGTTTTGATCTCTTTTGTGAGTTATGTCTAGAAATTTTTCTTGATTTGAATAGAAAGCTTGAATTGTTTATTTGTTTATGTTAGAGTTTCAAATCATAGGTTTTACAGTAGTTATTCCATTTGAAAAGGTGGTATTTCATCATCTCTAGTGGTTTGTCACATCATGCTATCATGGCCTATGCACCCTCGACTCAACCCTCTACTCCATTGAGCTCTAGATTTTGTAAATAAGCTTCAAATATTTCATTCTCAAATATATGAGCTCCTTTTTTAGTATGAATTTTTTTTTCTTGACTACTATTTAATGTAGGACCTATTTTAGCACTTGATATGGACATATCTATGTTCACATTCTCTCTTACTTGTGAAGGCATTCCATCTCTGGGAGGGGTTGCATAATCCTTCTTATCACTTCTTCCTCTACTAGGGAGAGTTTTCCTTCTCTTGTGGGATTGTTTTCCTTTTAATCTTTGAGGGGAGACATTTTGTACATGGGTACCTACATGGTTACACATTTTCCAAGACCCATCTATCCTTACCCTTCTAATTAATTGTTTACATTTAGTTAATTACTTTATTGCATACTATGCATCTAAGATAGGACAAACTTATGAATGTATCTACTTGGGTAGGCGTTACCTCCCTTCCACATAAGTAGGCATCTACTTAGGGATGTAATATGCATTCATTCATTTAATAATCATGCTTGTATTTTTCTTATTTAACGGAGATGAACTACACATGTGACTACATATATTTTATTCCATATTTATTGTACATTCAAATCAGTTGGTGCCATATCCTATGTATGCCCTATAGTTCACTCTTGAGCATTCATTGCACATCTAGTTTATTGTACTTGATCTCTCCTCTTGGATAGTAGTGTAGATATTGGATACATCTCATTATATTATATCCTCTATTTTGAAATAACATGACATATTTCATTCTATGATCTTTGATTGTCTTTGTGCTTTTTTGTTACAATTGCTTTTGTCATCAAGATCTTGGATTGTGTACCAAATTTCTTCGTCTATGGATTATTATGTCCCTTTGATCACACATGTTATGATATGTAGTCATCGTCTAAATCAACCTGTTGAGCTCTAACTCATATTTTTCAAGTGAGATCATACATCTAGAAGAATAGATTTTACATGCAATCATATTGTCAAGTGAGACCATACTTCTAGAAGAATAGATTGTGTATGCGATCCTTGACAAAGAAGCCAACTAGTCTCATATATGTTTGCACTCTCATTCTTATGTCACTTGAGATTGCATAAAGAAATAAAAATTATAGGGAAAACATTAATAATTTAAGATACCATCCATAAATTAGAGAAAACACAACCATAAAAGTGAACTACCACCATAAAATTTACTTAAAATCAAAAATTGATTGATAAAAATATATTGGAGGTTATTTCCATAACATGTATTTAAGGAAACCACCCACAAAGCCAACCTCAAAATCAATACGGACATGTTTTTTTTACATATTAATATATACCACTATATCCATAAATTGCCCCAATGCATTTATATGCGACTAATTAAATTTCCCAATTGGTTAGTTGGAGGTTGAATGATGGTTGATATTAGGTGTGTTAGTCAATTGAAATTAGGTTTAAACCAATAGGAGGAACATCTTAAGGTAAGAGGTGATCCGTAAGGATCTAAGAGGATTGATTCATATTGATCCAAGAAGGGAATTAACATCCCACTTATCTTTTCCTTCTCCAAAGTAGGGTTCATATTAATCCAAGAAGGGATGGAACACACCACTTTGTCTTTTTCCAATAGAGTATAAAATGCTCCACCCATGACTTCATATTCCATAATGACTTTCATGTTCTCCCTCCATGATTTTTCAAATTCCTTTATGACTCCTCACATCCCCCACATGTCCCTTTATACTTTTTCTAGAGCATAAATATTTTTTAGGTAGACAAGCAAAATCTCTTACCAAGCTGAGTTTTCCTCTTTGAGGACTTGTATGGTAAAATATTGAAGCTTCATGGTGAATTATTTCTATTTCAAGCATTGTTTTTTATCTTTTTTAGCAACGTTTTCTCCTCTTATTAACTCTCAATATTGTAAACAACTAGAACAATTTTTTAACTCATGTTTTAGTGAATACTACATAAAATTTACGTCTATGAAGAATTTGTATATAACAAAGTATTCAGATTTTTTCCCAAGGTGTTTCAAGTTGTTAGTTGCTAAAAACAACCATGAAAAAAGCTTAGAAAATGTTTGAAGACATTCAAGAAAGCATAGAGCTAGTATTGGGAGAGAAATAAACTCTTTGGAGGAAGTGCACCATTGACGAGAAAGAATTGAAAAGTTGCAAGAAGATAAGGACCAATTTGAATTTTTGTTTGGAATCCTTAAGCAACTATAACTAGAATTGATGGTAAATGATGAATTGCTATTAATACGCCATGAAGAGAAAGAGGAATCTACAAAGAACAAATGAATAAAATGTGCAAGCAAAACACCTATAGTCATTTTTTCTTCAATGGTCTAAAATTTGATGATTCCACTAGTAAGTTTGAAAGGCATAACAAAACTATAGGCTTCAAATTGTTAGCAAGAATGGGATACAATAGAAGAGGACTTGGCAAAGATGGCTAAGGAATACTTCAATCCATCATGGTGAAGGAGAGACCACCCTATGAGGGCCTTGGATACGAGAGCATGGAAATTGTTAAATGTTCAAAGAATAGGTTTCCACAATACATAAACCTTGGATGTGAGCATGAAAATTGACAAATGTTCAAAGAAGAGGTCACTACCATTCAAAAACCAAGTATAAATTGTGGGTGGTAAATTTCCTCTAATATTATTTAAAGCTTTTAAATGATTGTATATTGTCTCCCAAGGAAGTGCTACATTCTACGTAAGAAAAGATAAGAAAAACTCTACTTTGAGAGATGGCGAAGGCGTATGTGGGAAAATAAGGTAGAGAATTCATATTTTGTTTCAAAAGAAAAAAGAAAAGACATACTGCACAAGAATGTAGGTTTGTTGTTCCTTGAAGTAACCATTGTAAGATTATGCACAAAACAAAAACAATGGAGCATCCGTAGCAAGGATAGAAAATAAGTAACCACTCTCCAAAACAAAGGGAAGAAAAAATTAAAAACACACTCAAGAAGGTCACAAGTTAATTTGAGTATATGCAAAGCTAACAACTATTTATCTTATTGCAAGGTCAAAGGACATTAGGATGATTAGTATTGGAATCTTCATCTAGAGCTTCACCCAAAGAATGGTAAAAAACAAGAGTGAATAACAAGGGGAAGAGAAGCACATTTAAACCACCAAGTTTTAAAAGAGAATAGCTCTCGCATTGAGTCTATCCCTCCATTGGATGGTAAGGATGTCATTTGATACTTGAATAAAGGATTTACATGAATTGCAAAGGAGATGAGGTTAAGTTGTTTTCAGTTGTATCCGCACTTCAGTACTTAAGTTATTTCCATAAGTTCTAGTCATGTTTAAGATTCTATCTCCACCTATAGTGCAAGCAAAATCTTGTCACATCTATAGCATGTGCATAGTTGTAGGATTTGGAGACGTTTTCAAGAATTCGTTTTAACATTGTAAAAAATGTATCACCTTATTTGAAGATGAATGAAATAAGCACCACTTTGCAGCAACATCCACTAGTATTGGGATCTTCATCTAGAGCTTCACCCAAAGAATAGTATAAACAAGAGTGAGCAACAAGGGGAAGAGAAGCACATTTAAACCACCAAGTTTTAAAAGATAATAGCTCTCGCACAAGTCTACGCCTCCATTGGAAGGTAAGGATGTCATTTGATACTTGAATAGAGAATTTACACGAATTGCAAAGGAGATGAGTTGTTTTCATTTGTATCCACACTTTAGTACTCCAAGTTATTTCCATAAGATCTAGTCATGTTTAAGTTTCGTTTTCATTTGTGTCCACACCTGAGTAGTACTCCCAAGTTATTTCCATAAGTAGTCATGTTTAAGTTTCTATCTCCACCTATAGTGGAAGCAAAATCTTGTCCATCTATAGCATGTGCACACATGTAGGCTTTAAAGTCATTTTCAAAAATTCATTGTAATATTGTAAAAAATGTATCACCTTTTAAGATTAATGAAATAGGCACCACTTTGCAACAACATTCACAAGTATTGTAAATTGACTTCTATTGTTGGGGAAGATCATTCATGGGAGTAGAGTAATGTTCAAGCATTGTTTTTGGCAGTCATTGTAGCTCACCAATATGTAATAGAAGGGATAGAAGAAATTGCGACCATCTAGTACATCATGACAACACTAGAGCATCACTACCTTACACTCACAACACTACTTATGTTGGGCTTAAATTTTCATATGGTGGAGTTATGTTCAAGGTTAGGTCTTCGAAATTGTAATGAATGAATGAATGGTTTTTAATGACGTCCACGAGACCATCAGTCTATGGGACCAAGCACCGAAACCATTTTCAAGTTCTTTTCCATGTCAGCCCTTCTATTATAGATCTTGATCAGAAAGCTAGCAGTTTTGAAGAGCCTAATCTCCCTAAAAAGCATGTAAGCATGTACAAAGTAGCCATGTTTATAGCAACCCTTTTATTTAGCATATAATTAAATATTGCTTGTAAAGCAAGTAGGAGGAAACTTCATACTACTATCATATGACATGACTTCTAATCCATGCCAGCTATTGTACCATGCCCTGATCATCACACAAGATTAGGATAAAAAAGTTACTACACAATACAAGTTAAAGCAATTATACAATGGGGAAAATCTTGGATTTGAGAGAGCATGTACAACAGTACGGCCACATTGCAGCATGTGCCAGCAATGTTTTTATTTAACATATAATTAGTACCGCTTGCTTAGCAAGTTCTTCATATTTGTGTGACATGGTTCCTAATCCATGTCAGCTATACCATGCCCTAAGCATCACCACTTGAGGGTTAAAAAAGCTCCTCCGAGAAGGGTTGTTGTGCCCCACTTACATATAATTAGTACCGCTTGCTTAGCAAGTTCTTCATATTTGTGTGACATGGTTCCTAATCCATGTCAGCTATACCATGCCCTAAGCATCACCACTTGAGGGTCAAAAAAGCTCCTCCGAGAAGGGGTGGAGTGCCCCACTTAGTTTTTTCATCCTACCGTGTCTTTACATTCCAGCACAGAATATGTTAAAACAATTACGCATAATTGAAAGAATTTCTCTCCCAAATATGACCTTTTCTGGGACCGACCGCTCTCCAACAAGTGAGGTAAAGATCTAAGGAGGGATGGAATGTCCTACTTTGTACCCACGGCCACCCCATTCAGGTTTTCGCGGATCAAGGACCTATAGCATGCTCCTTGTCGCTTTCAGAGATGTCCTTTGTCATCGTGACTACCAACCCGTGACATTGTAGGCTTTCATTCTCATGCAAATTGGAACATTGACATTAGAGGCGCAAAGCCGGTGATTTTGAACATGGCAGACTAAACACCACAAAATCCGTCCAAATTGAAACAACTAATAAATTATCCAGTTAGATTTGGTACTTTTCAACATACATTCTTCAATACAGTAGTACTCGCATTGTAGGCTCTCCAACAAGTGAGGTAAAGATCTAAGGAGGGATGGAATGTCCTACTTTGTAGCCACGGCCACCCCATTCAGGTTTTCGCGGATCAAGGACCTATAGCATGCTCCTTGTCGCTTTCAGAGATGTCCTTTGTCATCGTGACTACCAACCCGTGACATTGTAGGCTTTCATTCTCATGCAAATTGGAACATTGACCTTAGAGGCGCAAAGCCGGTGATTTTGAACATGGCAGACTAAACACCACAAAATCCGTCCAAATTGAAACAACTAATAAATTATCCAGTTAGATTTGGTACTTTTCAACATACATTCTTCAATACAGTACTCGCAGAAAAAAACATTTACAGGGGCTGTAATTCTCTCAAAATTGAAATCTCCAGAGATGCTAAAATGTTCTCATAAACCATGCATCCTTATAGCCTTCAAGTTAAAATTCCCTAAGCTGCTGAAATATTGACTTGTAAACTATAAAATCCTCAGGGCAATCAAAAATGAAATACCATTCCTTGATTTACAGACCAAAATAAAAGACAATACAATTTCACTCATCTTTTATCATTTATTTACCAGTGTAAATAAAAGTTTCAGAAAAACTTAAAAGAACAAGCGTAAATCAAGTTACATCAAGATATACATTGACAAAATGCAAAAACTTTCCATTAAAGAGTGGCTTGCAACCTGACAATTAACAGACCGCTTGTACATACATAAATGCATACTTTGCTAGAATTGCATTCCTAGATT
The DNA here is from genome assembly GCA_007258455.2 of Sequoia sempervirens. Taxonomy (NCBI): domain Eukaryota; kingdom Viridiplantae; phylum Streptophyta; class Pinopsida; order Cupressales; family Cupressaceae; genus Sequoia; species Sequoia sempervirens. The sequence goes on along the minus strand of VDFB02000017.1, from coordinate 352,992,188 downwards.
TTAACTACCTATATTAGAGGAATGCTCGACTGGCCTAAAAAACTACAAATAAGTGCACTTATCTAAAATCCCAAGGATGCAAACTATACTTACAAATTGAGATTTGTGAACATTACATATTGCACCACCTCACAAGAAGGAATACAGCCATCTCCATTTATAAATTAAAATGTCACAGATAAGATGGTTCTACTAACACCAAATTTATATATTCCAATTATAATCAATGTACACAACAGAAGCATCTTCTACAACTGTGCGACATTTGTTTGTAACCAAAATTTAATTCAGAAAATGAAACAAGGTTGACATGTACCAAACATATACAATAGAATAAAACTTCGAAAAATGACATCCAGTTCACATCAAGTATATTCTAACATATATCCTGAAACAAGTTTGGATTACATCCTCAAACACAGTCCAAAATGGTTTTCAAAGGATTTTCAAATCCATCTAAATCCTTTTTGCTAACAGGTGCAATGGTCAATTCATCCAGTCCACATTAAAAAGATCCACCTGTTTGATGAAGCATAGCATCAATTTCGTCTCCATCTTCCATCTCCAGCTGTTCCAATTAAAGAGATGCATGAAATTATAATTAGAGCAATAATTTAACATCAGCTCAAGCCCTATCTCAAAAACTATCAAAATGGCACCATAACAACTTACTTCATCAGGGGTTTGTTCTCCACGTAAGCGGCGTCCATCAAACAGAAATGCTATGGAGTTGAAATCAACGGACTGCCTATCACAATAGGCGTTCATAAGCTTCCTGAGTTGAGTACTTCGTTTGATCCTGAAAAAGACCTCGTTCCCATCCTGGTTACAACAAGATTAATTGGTAGATATCACTGGTGCCATTTTTATGCATATGAAATAAATTCAGTTATGCAAGCAACAAAATATAACAATCCCTAATACGGAACTGAATTTCATCTTAAACAGATAGCAAACTAACTGACACACATTTAGGGAAGGTCCCACCCAACACATCTGTGACAGTCACATGCCTCAGTGAATTTAGTGAAGGTTCCGTCTTATATGTTTGACCTGTGTACATGACTAGGCACATTTAGTGAAGTTCCTGCCTATACACCGGAGACAGTTCCTGCAATCCCAAATCAATAACATATTTCTCCATACCACATTGTCTCCAAGTGCCCCACAAAAGATTCTGACCAAGGTTAGAACACCCCTTTCAATCACATTTAAACAGGCATAACAAAGCATCAGAACTCTTGCCCTAATTCTTCAACAATGCAATTTTACACGTAATTAAGGATACAGGTTGTTAATCTTGGAATTATTAAAGTAGACCCAGACTGTTAGATGTCTGTATATTTGAGGAGCACCGTAAATATTCTTTCATCTGAAAATTCTCCTCTCCCTGATGAGGTTCTGAGGAAAGAGTCAGACTTAGTCAAGCCTCTTTGTAGGGATTACTGAATGTCACCCAAGTTGACTCTTTTCTCAGTTCATACCCTTACTTTTGATTTTTATGCAATCCTAATCACAAGACATCAATATAACACAACATTATCCTTTTCTAATAAATACGTAATCTCTTTTTGTTGGAGGATATATTTTGCATGCTCACACATACCAAAAACTTGGCAATCCAGAAATGCAAATAGGGGAGCACTTTTTTGCAACGTAATAATCTCTCCTTTTCCTTTTTCTTTTTTTGATGAATAAACCTCTCCTTTTCCAGTATAACATCACAAGCAGTTAGATTTCTTAGTTATAAGCTACTAATGTGTAAAGATTCTCAGTTAGAAAGCACACTAAAGAGTCCAAAAGATTTCTTAGTTATAAGCTACTAATGTGTAAAGATTCTCAGTTAGAAAGCACACTAAAGAGTCCAAAAGATCAACTGACAATTACCGAAGGGGAGTCTAAAGATGATCTTCAAATCGATTTCATTGATGTAAGTTCAATTGGTATGCTCAAAGAGAACATTCACTGCTGAGGAAAGAAGCTGTCTTGGGATGGGATAACAAAATCAGTAATTTATCCTACATAGAAGCATTTATAAGTAATTAATGGATGCCAAAAACATATTAAGTATATAGCTCAGTCTTGTGTTGCTGCTAACACATTAACCCTAAAATCTTCCCAAAAAAAAAAGGAATGTTAAATATTTGAACTCTCCCCTGTTCAGAAATTCTGTATATCAAGGTTTAAACATAAGTTCAGATCCCCACATTGCAATATGGTAACCCTTGATTACACGGGCACTCAAGTCTTATATATCACATCCAGAAGTAGAACATGCTCATCCCCAGAACAAGTCGAAGAAGCCCCAACAACTCTATTTCAAAGTTATAAAAAAAATTTACACGGGGACGCGTCCCCTGCCCCAAAACCCCCCGTCCCCGTCCCCTGCCGTCCCGGGGACGGGGGGACGCAAAGGGGACGTCCCCCTGCCGTCCCCAAAAATGCAAAATCCATCGGAAACACCAGGAAATGTTTCCTTCACTTTGGCGACGTTTCCCCGTCCCCAATACAGATTGGGGACGGATTGGGGACGTTTCCCCGTCCCCAATAAGAATTGAGGACAGATTGGGGACGGCTAGCCGTCCCCTACAGGCTGCAAGTCAAAATATATTAAAAAACAATTAAAAAATGATTTTTTTAAGGTTTAGTTCCTTCACACAGGGAACACCAACTGTTTAATGTTTTAATTGTTTGGGCTAAAGTCTGAAAAAGACTAAATATTAAATCTTTTAGTTCCACTCTTGCCAGAGGATGATAGTGACTTGCAGCCTGAATGAGGCTTAATTTCATAGACTGTTGTATTTAATATTTTGATTTTCATGTTTGAACTTTGAGACTTCTGGATACATGTTTGAGACATTTGGATATTTCATATTGATAGACCATGGTTTTATTGATGTTTGATACTGCTGTGATAAATTTTATAATGCTTTAATGACATTTCTTATGCTGTTATAGTACTACTCTCCCGATTTACTTACATATTGATATTGTTGTTATCAATTATTAATTTATTGACATATCCATCTCTCTTTCCCTCTCTCTCTCTCTCTAATATATTAATAAATTTTGAAAAAATCATATATATATATATGTATTTTGTATGTCGCCGTCCCCTGCCATCCCCTAAAAATTGCCCCTTAGGAAAGGTCCCGGAAACGCGTCCCCTGCCGTCCCCCCGTCCCCATCCCCAACAGGCCGTGGAACATAAAAAATAGCTTACACCTTGTATCCTACAACATTTTGGTGCAACCTACAAGACCATCAGACATTGCCAACAGATGGTATTAACCTTAGCAGGATAAGGCTTTAGAAATAAGAATTTACACAACTACTAGTTTACAAACAAAAAAAGGCACAAAATTGTAACTGACATTTTCTTTTAGACAAGGCAAGTTCAATTCCCAACATCGTAAGGCAAATCCATAACTAAGCGGACATGCACCTCTTATATCCACAACTAGGGCCTGTTCATCCCTCAAACCAGTCTAGGCCATAAGAGATTCATAAGAGATTCATCAGAGATTCAAACACTACATACAAAACAATCAAAACAGAAAACTTTATCAATTAAAAATCAACATATCTTGTATTCTATATCAATTTCGTGCCATCTACAAGATCATCAGATTTGCATTAGATTGTACTATTCTTAGTAGGAGAAAGTAAAATATCTAAGAAAAAAGTGTACAAAAATATAACTAGAACTTTTGTTTAGACATTGGCAAGTTCAAATCCCTGCATCGTAAGGCAACCATAACCAAGTGGACATGTGCACTTGTGTCCAGGATTAGGGCCTGTTCATTACTAGAATGAGTCCTAGAGGCCATTAGAGATCCATACACTACATACAGAGTAATCCTAATAGAATACACTATCGGTTAAAAATCCATATATCTTGTATTCTACACGAATTTCGTGCTACCTACACAAGATGATCGGACTTCCAAAACTTACAGAACTGCTAACAAACATACAATACCAGAAGCCATATTTCAGCAACTTTTAAGAAAAAATAATAATACGACATATTATCATTAACTAATAGAACCTATCTTATAATCTAGAAGGAATTCAGACATTTCCAATATGGATAGTTTTTATCTCAGCAAAACAAAAAAGGTTCAAATCTTTTTTACAAAAAAAAAAAAGAGAGAATTAAAGAACTGATTATAAACAAAAATGGCCAATTAAAAACATCAGCAAAGAACTGTCCTATAGAATGCAATAGCTGATTTTGTTACGTAGGCACTCAGATACAGCATACATAGCCATGCAGATTTTATGAAGAACGTGATAATTGACTTCCAATTAAAATACAAATGCAACAATATCAAAAACTCAAACAGATAAATGCCTATAAAGATTTTGTGAAAAACATGATAATTTCATACCTACATATTAGTTTTGCAGCTTTTAGAGTTGTTAGAATGAGAATAGAGCTTGTAGGCAATGAGGACAAAGAAAGAAATCCACATTAATGAAACTGTTCACTGAGATTACAGATCAGCAGTCCATTTGGGATAGTCTAAGGATTGCAGAAGATTATGTTATCAAATTCAACTATTCATTGAGATTAGTTGGATCAATGTTTCCAGAGAATATACAAGCAAATTGTATCGCCTCAACTCTCAACACTTTGTTGGGTCCTACAGACATTGAAAGTCATCATCATCACATTCAAATCAGAACCAAGATTCCAACATACATTTGAGAATGACAGACTAGCCCACACCATAATGAGCCAAAACTTTCCTTGACTTTCACAACAATCTACCCAATAGAGGAAAAGGTAAACAAAATTTAGCCTCCCTTAGTTGCAGAGAATTTCTTTAAAACATTCAAAATATGAAATAAATGAATTGGTTGGTTAAACCTGAGACTCTACTCAAAAGGACCGTACAAGTACTCCATACCCCCAACTCTAAAAACTAAAAAGAATCTCTTTGCATCCATTACCTTTGAGGATATGCCTAATTGGTTAATTGAAAAACCCTTTCTGGGGTATGCCACGGGCAAAAATATTGGCTATTACAGCCCAAGTCACAAGGTTCGAATTCGAATTCGAGTTCGGCAACATTAAAATTTGGATGAAGTTCGGCAAGAAAAAAATTCGAAAAGTAAATAATTCGGATAAAATTCGCCTTATGTAAAAATTATCAAAAGAAAATTAAATAATATTGATAATATATAAAAACTAATAAATATTATATATACTAAAAATATATATGATGTAATATATTTTCGTATATATATAAAATAAACAATATATAAATAAAAATAATTTATTACATATAAAATAATATTAAAAATATATCAAAACACAATATAAATTAATAATATTAAGTATCAACTATATAAATTACCAATATTAAGTATTAACTATAAATTAATAATATTAAGTATTATTAAGTATCAACTATATAAATTACCAATATTAAGTATTAACTATAAATTAATAATGTTAAGTATTAACTATATAAATTAACAATATTAACGACGCTGTGTGCAATTGCAACTTCTTTGTCTGCCCATTTCTCAGTGCTTGTAGTGGAGAGAGGAGACTCTCCTTACGGCGTTACAGTGTTCACTACACTTGGCAACACAGACAAATACAAATCCCTGGCGCAAGTGTTTGTATCGAAAGAGGGCGTGCACAACATTTGCAGAAGAGTTCTTGAGGGCTGTTCCGCTTTGAATTTTGGGTTCTACAGCCGAGCGAGCGTTGCATACATTGCTTGTAGCTGCCAGCGGCTAGGGCAGTGAAGATAATAATTAACAAAAAAACCCTAATCGCAAAGAAAATGAAGTAAACTGCAGCAATGATGAAGGAAATCATGGCGAAAATGGAGGAAATTGCAAGGGAGTCATGATTTATTAAAAACAAACACTGCAAAAACCCTAGAAAATGCTATTAAAACCCTAAAAAATGGGCACGTTTCTCCGTACGAATGAATGGCCGAATTTAAAAGAACTTTAAATAAATGTTTCAAGTTCGAAAAAATTTGAATTCCATGCTTCAAGTTCGCCGAATTCTGTGACTTTGACTTAGATTACAGCTTATGTAGCTGGGATAACTCATCCTGCATTTTGCCATAATATCCAAATATTAAGCCTCTTATCCCCTAATAAGAGGTTACCTTTGCTACACTAAATCTATCCCACAGCCTACCATCCCAAAAGTTGCTAGAGTTATAATAATCCTCTGCTCACAGTAGATAGTTACATAACATGTAAAACCTTCCATCCAATCTAAATAAAACATCCAAAAATGCCTTGCAATTGAAAAGTTAGGTCAAGATACTGTCAATTTAATGTATGTAATTCCTTAGACCTAACTAAAATTGCCAGGGGAGGTCTCAACAAAGTTTTAGGCGAACTGTCCTTCCAAATATCATGCCCTAGCCTAGCAAAATTGGCTCTTATCCACCAATTTCAAGTGACTTAAATCCAGCTATAAATATCTTACTTTACATCATCAGAAAAGTTCCTAAATTTAAAATAATTCTTTGTTCACCACAAATAGCCACATTATGCATTACAAGCAACCAACCAGTGAACAGATAGTTCACAATAACCTCTGATCAGAAACACTTACAATACGCACAAAAAAGAATAAAACAAAACAATAGGCCCACCTACTGCCCATTAAGCACAAATGCTCCTTTGGGTTCCAGTATATATAGTAGCACATTTATCACAATAATGAGAAAAAAGGATTTTCCAAGTACAATCCTCAAAGCTTACAGTGTAGTGCTAAACAAAGAACACTACTACACATTTCATATGTTTGCCCCCAAAGATGGTATTTTTTTGAGAGAACTTTGGTTAACCCAGCTTCAGCTTATCACAAACAAATATATTTGCATGTAATGCTGGGAAATCCCAAGGTTTACATGGCTACCCATTCAACAGACTGATAAACTTAACAAAGTTGCCAACAAGAGCTGGTACTTCTCACTAATGATGGCCAGCCCCATGGTCGGGTCATATTGAAAACAGTTATCTCATAGTGAAGAAATTAGAACAATCCACTAAAAAAATGCAGGAGAATACAATATTAAAGATGAATTAGTATGCCCCAATTAAAGAAAAACATAACTCTTTGCACATCTGTTAACCGACCTTCAGCATATCACAAACAAAATTATATTTGCATGTAATGCTAGCTAGTCCCAAGATTTATGTAGCTACCCATCTAACAGACTGATAAACTTAACAAAGTTGCCAACAAGAGCCGACACTTGTCAGTAATGTTGGCCAGCCCCACCGTAAGGTTATATTTAAATCAGTTGTCTGATAGTTGGGTTAAAAGCTCAGGTTTGCACAGCTTAACATGAGAATTTAGAACAATCTACTAAGACATGCAGGAGATCACAATATTTAAGATAAACTAAAGAAAAACAAAAATAATTGCACATTTCAATTCAGCAAAAAAATCTACCGCCCTACTGCAGAAATCGGTAAGCATCAAATCTGTGAGTTTCATTAGCTCAAATTCAAAATCATTATAAATCTCCTTTTGTAGAAAAAAAAAAAATTCCAATTCACACAGAAAATCTCAAGGCCAAACCTAGTATTTTTGCAAGACTTTGAATATTCCCAACTCTTACCACCCAGAGAAGAAAAGTTACTTTCATATAATGCCATTTGCTATTTCACAGGCCCTCCTCAAATTAGAATCGTTGCCCCTGAGGGATTATTCAATAAGTTTCAATTCCCAAAACTTCTCCATTTATCTATTCAGGGATGCCCCAGACAAGGATATTTACCAGTAATTTAGGCAAATCCTAAGGTTTTCCCTACCGTATTTTCTCAAGTCAATTTTACAGTCTGGGCCAGACAGCTAGTGTATCACCCATGTTAGTGATCCACAGGACTCACCTACCTCGCTATTTAACAGGTCTTCATAACCATAGCACAACTTTCAAAAGAAGATTGGCACTTCAACAATAAAATTGACCAGCTCTACAGCCTAGAACACTGTCCCATGGAAGGGGCTTCCACTTCTAAATTCATGCAGATGAAAATCCCATGTTATTTGGAAAAATAGCTTTCAGATTTAATGGAATTTCTTCCAGCAAAAGCAGAAACCCATTTTTTCCACCACTCAGGTTTTCAACAGCTGCTTGGGGTTGGCGCTGAAAGCTCCCCCACCAGTTTAAAAGGTTTTAATGTCCACCTGGCAGCATTGGAAAGACTACATATTTTGGCATTCCAGCCAGTCAACCTAGGTAAACTTTAGAATGGTCAAACACTTCAACGAATCATCAGGTTCACAAAATCTGAAATTTCCCCCAAAACTCTCAGCACTAATCATTCAAAATCATCAAGAAATCCATGGTCCCACCCAACTTGAAAAGACAAACTAAAATTCTCTGCATCATGAACAGAGAAATTTTACAGTCATCCGCCATGAGACCATAGCCTTACCCAGCTACCCACTTATTACGTTCTCCAAAACCTTAGAACAGTTCCACTAGCTGGGCAGCACGTACCAGAAGCTTTTGCACATAGCAGGTTTTTGCTAAACTTAGAACTATGCTGAACATGAGACATCAAGTTACATGTACCCAAATACCATTTCATAATAGAATACAAACACCCGGAGGTGTGGGTGTACATCAACAGGTACACCATTCCAAACCACGTTACATAAAAGATCAATAATTAAAGAACTACATTGGATATAAATAGAGACCAGATGATGTAAATATAAAACCAAGGCCAGGCGATCCTCGCTTCACTGGCATTTCCAGATCACTCGTGCAGTTGGTTCAATTCACTTCCTGAAGGAAAATCGCCTCTGTCAGTAATTTTGGAGGAAAATTATCCTGATTCCCACTCGTATGCCCTATTTAACAGCCAAACTGAGAATGGCAAGGTTGTCCAGATAGAGGATGCTTGTCAATAAAATAGGCAAATGGGCTCTTCTAAACATTGAAAATATCCTCCCAGAGTAATAATAATTGTACAAAGCCCACTTTAAAACAGCTAAAGACTAAGCAGATCCAGCTGGACACTAGCAAACTAGTCCACGAAGATCAAATTTGCCACTAATTTTGGCAAACCCTGTTGGTTTACCCACCTTACATTCAACAGCCCATCACCTAGCACAGTTATCAAAGAGAAGTAATCATCGCCGCAAACATATGAAAGCCTCATGCTTTAACCTCTAAATATTATTTTCCCAAAAGGAATGCTACCAGACAGTAAACTTAACAAACTCCAAGGTTTACACAGCTAGCTATCTTTTACGCCCTACTAAAGTATCCATTACTGGAGCCACTAAATTGAGCGTACCTAAAACCTCACCCAAACTCTCGTTAAACAGGCGTTCCAGCACTCATAACAGTTGGCACAAAAGAGGGACTCCTAAACTTATCAAACATTTATTTGTCAGCAACCTCGTCAAAACTCACGATTAACCACGCTGCCCAAACACACTACAATACAAAAGCACCCCATAGAGAAGCCGTTAGTTTAAGAAACCTCAGAGCCTTAATCTGGGTACCCTTTTAAGAGGCCACCCACAGTTACAGCAGCAGTAAGGTTACTAAACTTAAAAACTGTCCCAAGAATATGGCATTTGTTGGCAGTCTTGCCCAGCCCAATGATTAACCAAGCTTACCATAGAACAACCACTGCTCTGCTAAACAAGCAATAAGAATTTCTCGGAATGAGATAATCTGTCGCTGAATTTGGCATACGCGAGGTTTACTGACCTACCTATTAAAATTCCTTTCTTAAACTTATCACAGATATCGCCGCTAATTCGAGCAAAACTTCAGCTACCCTTCCACCAGTTTCACCGCCCCTATCTAACCACCTGTGGCCACCAAGTTTTAGAAGCCCTAGCGTTTGCCCTGTTGCCCTTACACACGCAACTAGAACGAGGATTTTGGCGCTCAAGTTGGAAAAACCCTACACGAGGGTTTGTCAAAACTCTCAAACAAATCATTCCAGTTCGGGAAAGAAAGCAACCCATTGAAGATAAACACACAACTGATTCCTTAAGAGAAACTGAAACAAACGAAAGCGCTGTAATCATCCAAATCAATAATTAGGGTTTCTAGGGTTTTTGTCAAACCTAAAAAAGCATACCTGTCCCTTGACCTTGAGATTAATGTGAGCACCGCCCTGATCCATGGGCTTCTTCTCTTCCTCCTGGTTTGTGGCCCCCGGAGTCCCGCCATTATCCACACCAGACATTGACATCGCCAAAACTCCTCAAATAATGACAATTTTCAGAAAGGAAAAGCTCTAGAATTCGCTTAAATCTGCTACAATGGCGTCAAGATAAATAACGAACAAAACAGAAACGTTAGATGGGCTCCAATAGCAGATTTCACCCCCGCAATTCTTCGACTGGGTGAAATGAGCATACATGAACAGAGAAATAAATGGGGCTAAATATACACTCTAGTTTATTGCCGTTTTAAGTCCGCGATTCTCCAATTACATCATGCAAAGGAATTTAACCTTTATTAAATCGAGCGAATCCACGAAACCCTTGCTCGATGTTCCCGCCCGCTAATATAGAGATCGATTGGACGGTTGTGGTTAAAAGTTTTGGAGATTTTTAGATCATAATAATATTTAAAAAATAATAATAATATTGCAAATAAAGTTAATCTTTAGTTTGTAGTGTATATCTCTTCGTAGCTTTGAAAACGTGTACTTGGGTGGGTAAGAGGTCAATTTCTAGGCCATAGGTTCTGTTCTCCTTTTTATGTCCTTTAAGAGGTCATTTTCCAAGGCCTTCAATGCATGGAGAATAATATATGGTAGTGGTGGATATTTGTTTTTTCTTATTTGTATTGTGGATGATAGAAAGTTGGAAAGGGGAAGAATAAATGAGTTAAGAGGAAGAGGATTGAACTTTTAGGGAAGCCGTGATGTTATATAAGTAAGATTTTAGAATTAAAAGTCATGTCGATAGGGAGTAATTTGTGTAGTTGTATTGTAGATATTATAGATTTTTCAGTAAAAGTTTTTGTGTTGAAACTTTGTTGAAGACAAATAATGATTATGTAAATAGTTCTTAATTGTCATTTACAGTAAGTTAGTTATGTTGATGATATGATACAAATAAAAGGAATCAAAATGAATAATATCTATCAAATATGAAATGAAATTTGAAGATTCTGGTTATCCAAATATGAAAGTGCAAAAAGAAAATATACTTTTTTCATTCTCAAGAAATGTATAAAGTTAGAATTGATGTGTTGATATTTATATCAAATATTAATAGTTTTGTCAATTCTTGAGGCCATAAGTTTTGTTCTCCTTTTTATTTCCTTTTAAGAGGTCATTTTCCAAGGCCTCCAATGGGGTGCAGAATAATATATGGTAGTGGTTGGTATTTGTTTTTTGATTTTTATTGCGGATGATAAAAGTTAGGAAAGGGGAAGAATAGATGAGTTAGAGGAAGAGGATTGAATTTTTAGGGAAGTAGTGATGTTATATAAATGAGATTTTAGAATTAAAAATCATGTCGATATGGAGTAATTTGTGCAGGTGTATAGTAGATATTGTAGATTTCTCATTAGAAGTTTCTCTTGAGACTTTGTTGAAGACAAATCATGTTTCTACAATATAGTTGTTAATTGTCATTTAGAGTATGTTAGTCATGTTGATGATATGATACAAATGAAAGGAATCAAAATAAATAATATCTAACAAATATGAAATGAAATGAGAAGATTCTAGTTATCCAAATATGAAAGTGCGAAAAGAAAATAAACTTTTTTCATTCTCAATAAATGTATAAAGTTACAATTGATGTGTTGATATGTATATCAAATATTAATAGTTTTGTCATTTTCTACAAGTGAAATTGTTCCCTATATAAAGTACATGACTTGCTTTTGAAAATCAGTGGTTGAAAATTAGAGAGAAAGATGCAAGACAACTGAAATGATACCATAGATTTTTTTAAATATATATATATATATATATAATCAAAAAACAACTACATTCTTATCCAATCTTAGCTTTAAACAAGGAAAAGAATGTAGTTATTTTTTCTTTTTAACTTTTCAAACTTAGATTTTTAGATTTTTTTTAATAATAAGACATATAAATAACAAGTGGCACGTAGTGACCAGTACTTGCCTTTGTAGTATTCTAATTAGAGATTTGTAGAGTTGGAATAAAAATAAATGTAATTTTTTTTAATTGTTTTATTTTAGTTTTGACTTTTGTATTGTGTGTTTTGTTTGAATAATAGCATTGGTTTTTTTATATGTTTTGGTTATGTAATGTAAATATTTTGTTTGATATTAAATATTTGAAAATAAAATAAATTGGAATAAATGTTTATTGTTTGGTGTTATTTTTTTCAAAAAAATTAAAGTTGAATACATTTGAATATTTATATAATGAACACATTCATTGAGAGAAGGAAGTAGTTTATGAATTATTTATACTAGACATAACTATGACGAATAAAGTTGAAGTTGAGTTTGTTCTTTAGAATACATATTTGCTAAACATTAAATAATCAAATGATTTATTATTAAAAATAATTCTTAGATTGATTCTAGTTGATTTTGAATTTGATAGTGAAATCTTCATATTATAGTTGAAGTTAAATATATTATTAATATAATAAATATATTATATTATAATTTAATATTAATAATTTATAAATTATATTATATAAACCAAGTAAATAGGTAATATTGTAATATTAATATATTTTAAAATATTGTTATAATTATTAATATAGTGATTTACTATTATATTAATTATATTAATAGTAATAATATAATAATATTAATATTATAGTGGGTGGTAGGGTGCCCCCCTCACGCTCCTCTTATTCACCCAAGAGCTCGATGGAAATGACAGAGAGGATCATTCGCGGGCGATGAAAGAGGAAATTGGGGTGTTGGCAGGGGAGTGTAGGTTGGCTGAAATGTGGCAAGGCCACATCACCTTCTCTTTCGTTTGCGATAACCTAAGGTGACAGGGGGACGTCGGCAGAAGGCTTTAAGCAGAATTGGAGTCCGCTTAAAATGGAGAGATCCTGGAGGTGACCGTCGTTTTAATGACTTATGATGGCCATGATAAACATAGAGACACATAGAGTACGGAATCTATGTTAGATCATGCAAATCGGTCAGGTGGCAGAAGATGTTTATTATGAGGTGATGTTTGAGTTAAGGCTTGTGGTTGCAGGACAAAATCTACATGCAAGGACGGATTGCCTTGCATCGCCATTATTCATGGCTCGTGTGTGATGGTTTGACATTGTTGTTTGCGGGCCTCTTAAATGTTGATGGATGATGGCATCTATTTTGTATGCTTTTCGAAACTTGTCTTGTTGGTTGTCTCTGTGCAGGGAGCTTTCGGCTAGAGTGCAGCTAATGGCAAAGGTGAGTAGATCAAAATTCATCATTTCAGTCTCCACGGAGGGGCTAGAAAGTTTCAGCATGGACACTCCCGTTTCGTTGGTGGCAACGGAAAGGCAAATAGCATTTATGGAGATCATAGACCAAAGGCTTAAAAGAATTCTGCTTGTGGATGATCCTTTGGTCATGGCAGTGGTTAAAATGGTTTTAGGAAAGGGTCATCTAGCCAGAAAGGAGTTTGTGAGGGACAATGCCTACATATCCTCACGGTTCTTGGCTGCCATTCTAGACGTGGAAGTGTCTAAGGTGGAGGCAAGGGAATTGATGGTGAAACTATTTCGCGGTGACCTGTTAGGAGGTTTGAAGAAGACACTAAAAGCAGCCTTCATGGGCAAAGGAATCTTGCGTCCCTCTGACTTGGAGCTCCTGTGGAAGACGGATGAAGCAGTAAAGGTATAGCCCTTTCTTTTAAACTTAAAGGGGACTGAGCTCATGAGGCATAGGATGATCTCAATAATGGCAGTTGAATATTTTAAATGAAAAATAGGGTTGGTGGTGGAGAAGGGCTTGGAATGGGTAGAATATTCTACTACATTTGTAGAATTAAATGGATTTTTGTGAGGCTCGGCCTTTGTGTATGAAATTTTTTTGTTCTAAAGTTATAGCTCTGGTGTTGGGTTTTGAGGTGCGCAGAGTGACTGCAATTTGGTGTTGGTTGTAGTGCATTCCCCGGGTTGGTAGGGTTTAGTTTCTATGGTAGTTCGGTGGTTTTCCTGCATAGCAGACGAAATGTACTTTCTCTTAATACTTTAATATAAAATATAATCCTTGCATATCAAAAAAATATAATATTAATATTATAATTAAAATAGTAGTCAATTAAGATAGTTTATTTATATATATATATGAAAGGAGAGCCTACAAAATAATATAAATTAATATTACATATAATATAATTAATATAAACTATTATATAATATAAATTAATATATTACCTACATAATATAGGTTAACTTATTTACCTACAAATTATTAGATGTAATAATATAAGATATAAATAGAAATAGTATATATAAATTATTTTTATATATATACATATATATACATATATTATCTTATAGTTTATAGTTTATATATATATATATATTATCTTATATATTATAGGTTATTAATTTCTTTTAAAAACTATATATATTAATATAAATTAATATAAAAATATACATGATGAAAAAATCTTAAAAAAGAAGGAGCACATATATAATCAAATTATACTGTAAAAAATTAAAAACATTGATAAAGATATTAGTTTAATTGAAAGAATATTATAATTTTTATTTTTATTTTTATTTTAATAGTGTGATTCCAAATCTCTATAAAATAGTTAATTGATTTTTGTAAGATTTTCTTTAATAAAAAAATAACAATTACATACATAAAAAAATCATTCTTAAAAAATGTCAAAATAAATAACATTTATTTATTTTTAGAAATATTTAATGAAATGATTTTATAAAGCAAAAAATGAAAAATCATTGCTTAAAAAAAATGTTTAATTTGCTTGATCCACCAATAACACACAAAACTTTTTTAACCAATCATATGCACAAAAAATACTTTTTATAATTTATAAAGTTAAATATTTTACAAGTTGACTTTACAAAATTGAATTTTATTTTAATTTTTGTTCAAATATTTTTTTGATTGGTTGAAAACTAAATTATTAATAACTAGTTAACTAAAAAAAGTCAAACTCATTACAATAGTACTATGCTAAGGCAAGTATTAATAAATATAATGTATAAAGTTAATTATATATTTAAAACTTTTTAAATATAATGTATAAAGTTGATTATATATTTAAAACTTTTTAAATATTATTTTTATTTTAAATATTTTAATAATTATTATAGTATAATATATAATAAATATAATATATAAATAATAACTTATATTTTAACGAAAATAGCTTTCCACAATCCATGGTGATAATTGCTTGAAGGCTTCTAGATTCGATTGTATGAATAATTTTTGCATCAAGGATCACACTCCATGATCCATCATCAGGATGAAAATGAGAGCATAAGGATCTAAAATTTTAATAATAATTATATTGTATAATATAAATAATTAATTTTAATAAATATGTTATATGAGATTTTCAATAATATTATTAATTATATATAAAAATAATAATTTTTTTTAATAAATATTTTTTCAAATAATACTATTAATATTTATTAGTATTCATTGAATTAAATAAATTAATAAATTACAAATTGATTTTTTATCTTTTTAATAGGTTTCATTTTATTTTAAGTTTGGTATTACTTGTAATATCTAATATAAAAGTTAAAATTGTAACTTTAACAATTTAAATATAGTTTTTTTAATTTTTACTATTTTATTTGAAGTATGGTTTAAATTTTTAAAATTTAATTTATTTAATAATTTAACTATATTTACCTTTCCGTTTATGGATCCCGGCAAGTTCATTTTGCTCCATCAAATAGACTCCACCAGAAGAGGGTTGGTTAAAGATAAACTTTGATGGTGCATCTTGGGGCAATTCAGGTAGTGCAAGGGCTGGTTGCATTATCCACGATAGTGATGGTAAATTTTGTTTGGTGGTAGCCAAAAAACTTGGGAGAGTCTCTTATAATGAGGTAGAATATCAAGCAGCCCTACTAGGCTTGAAAATGGGGCAAAAATTAAAATTATAAAATATTCACCTAAAAGGGGATTCTCAAAACATTGTTAATGCAATTCGAAAAAAGCACCTCCAAATTGGTCACTAAGCAAATGGATCGAGGTAATAATAATGCAAATGAAGCATTTCAAAAACTTTAGAGTTTCACACATCTACCATGAAGGGAATGCAATGGATGATGAGGCAGCCAACATGGCTATCGACATGGAGGAAAATGCAGTATCATCAGAATCAAAGGAAGCTTGGCCTAAGTTGCATAAGGAAATCTACAACAGATAGTGGGCCCGTGAAGAATATTAATTACCTAAGGTATGATGAATCATTCTCGTGTGTGGTGAAGTATGGGGCATACTGAAGATAGCCTGGAAATGATTGAATGTGGGCCTTTAAGGGCGAGATGACGATATTCCTTTCAATTCACATTTGGCAACCAAAGTTGCAAAGATGGACACATCGATCTGCTTGAGAGCTAGGAGAAGGCGAATGGCTTTCCTTGGTGAACCTTGAAGCGACACCTAATGGCGATATTCAAGTCAAATTGTGGGGTGGTTATGCAATCTATAAGGCTAGTGCTGAGAGATTTGTATACAAATGAGGCTTTCTACTACCGTGTAAACATAGACATTACATCAATGTTTATGGAGATGTTGTTGGATGCAGGGGAGGAAAAGAGGGTGGTCAAGAAGATTATGGAGGACCTAGTGTGGTCATGGTTGTGTGGGGGGGTGAAGGAAATTCTTCATCAGGCATCTCCAAGTGATGGTCTCACGCCACAAGGTGGTGTATGACTGCTGGTTTCTAAGCAGTGACACCCAGTCTGGGTGTATTTTGTGATTTGGGGCCGAGGCATGCATGTTTCCCAAAGGTGACACCATGCTCACATGGGTATTAATTTCCTGAAGAACTTGGTTGGAGAAATAGGAGAATGGAATAGTGGATTAGTCCTTCGCATTCATTAATACTTTTACAACTATAGAGGTGGACAATAGGGGTCTAGCTGAGGATGGGGGATCGAATAATGCATAATCACACATTTGTCTAGCATAAATCTAGCTATATTTTAGTTTTTGGTATCTTCTACATACGGAAATGTAATCTAGGGTGGCTAAAAGTTTAGAAGCCATTTTATTATGAAGGCTTCATTTTGTGAATAAGGCTATCTACAATGCCTATAGCAAGGCCAAGTATGTAATGCTCTTTTTTCATAAATTTAATAGAAAGGGTGTGGCCCTCTATAACCACTTTTACTTATTAAAAAAAAAAACTATATTTACACTCAATTTTATAATAATTTTTTATTTGTTAATATTGAGTTTATCTTTAAATTAATGTTAAAATATTATTTGTAATATATTAATCAGATTTTTCAGTTACTACTATTTTTTTAATATTTCGATTCTAATAAATTAAAATTAGTTTTGAATTTGTAGGAAGTGGAGAGTGTTCTTATTGAAGTTGCAAGCAGGGGTTTTGGTAGCGTACGGGTGCAGACATGGCAATTTCCTATGGGGGAGACTATGTGCTCCCCCCACCCAAGTTTGCTTTCTTTGTGGGTGCTCTCTTCCCTTTCATTTATTTATTTTTCTTCTTCCTTTGTTTCATTGGGTCACATGTGTGTTTTTTTGGTTTTGTAATTACTTGCTTCTAGGTTTTGGGGTTGTGTGTAGCCTTGGTTCCTTCCTCCATTTATGGAGGAAGGTACATATCACACCAACCCTAACCCAAGTGGGGAGGGTAGTAAAAGTCATTTCTCCTTGAATAATGCTCAAAAATCATTCAAAGATGTTCTAGCAGATAGTGGTGTGGTAGTTCCTACAAGTGTTAAGTTCTTCATGGAAGATCTCAGAGAAAATGGAGCAGAGGAAGGTAAGTCACCCTCATGTAACCCTAAAGATTTATGCATTTCTCCTAATTCAGATTTAAAAAATGTAAGGAAGCTAAGGTAGCGGAACAACTTCTTACACTAATCTTGAGGGGAGAATAATGCAAAAAATTTACAAACCTTTAACAGTTACAAGAAGTTAAACAGAAATAATATCATGCATACCATGACATTGTGATTTACATGGGGAAAACCCTTTCGAGAGAAAAATGCCACACTCCAAAAGTCACCCAATATATTATTCAATAAATCACAAAGATTACAATATACTTGCAGAGCAAGCTTCCCATAGGAGTATCACCACTCAGAGATCTGTTGGTAATGAGACAAAGTCACCTACAACGATGTCAAATGAGGATTGGGCTAAGTTTGATAAGAAGGAAAGAGGTACCATAAGATTATGTCTTGTTGATGTTGTTCTCTTGAATGTTTCAGAAGAAACTACTGCATATAAGTTGTGGAAGAGAATAGGTGATAGCTATCAAACCAAAAGTCTTACTAATAAGTTATATCCGAAAAGACAGTTGTATTCTTTAAAGATGAAATATGGTGATTTTGTTGCAAATAATTTGAATGCTTTTAATTTGATTCTAAGTCAGTTAGCATTTGTAGATGTAAAGCTAGAAGATGAAGATAAATGCATATTGTTACTTTGTTCTTTACCAAAATCTTGGGAAAATCTAATTGTTGCTATCAGTGGTAATGGTGCAAATCCAAAGATGGATAATATAATTCCTACTCTCCTATTAGAGGAGATGAGGGGGAATTCTAAAACAAAAATCCAAGATGCCTTGTCTGTAAAAGGTAGGCTTGAGAAAAAGGAACCTAAGAGAGACAAGGAAGGGAAAGGTAAGTAAGAAGGACGAAGTAAGGTAAAGTGTTGGAACTGTGGTAAACAAGGACATGTGAAGAAGGATTGTAAGAACAAGAAAAAGAGTTTTGATTCTTCTACAGAGGAAGCCTCAAATGATGGTAATCATGCTTTGACCATTTCATGTAAAAATGTTAGTGATGACTCTTTGCTTGATGTTAAAGAGTGATCTTAATAAGGAGGATGGTAGTCATGATGCCATGTGTAGCTCGTACCATGATTCAGTGGGAGTTGTTAGAAGTGACGTGGATGCATCATTGGTAAGGTTATCTTCATGTGACTAGGGATATGGTTTTTTCTTGGTTTAGAGTCGTTGCTATTATGTCATGGTTTACTCTTGATATGCATTAAGAGTTGGCATGGTACTTGTTCTCTTGAGACTAGGACATATATATGTTATGGTGCATGTGATCTCCTAGTAGAATATGGTTAGATCATGTTGTCATGTTTATGTTCCTGATTCATGATTGGAGATTTGACATTGATCTTGTGTAGTTCTCTTAAGTATTGGGTACATTAATCATTTGCTTGATTACTTCATGATAGTGCTATGTTGCATTTGGAGTTTGGCATGGATTTGTTGGTTACAGGTCCTCATGGATACTTGGAGAAATAAGTGAGGCTTGAGTTCTCTTATGGTAAGAGATATATGTTGGAATGGTTACTTGGAAGAAAAGTTTTTTCAACAGTAAAGACCGAGAAGCCTATACCAACCACCTTGGTTGGACGTGAGTTCAACACACTCAGCGGTTTCACATGCCTCCAAAGAGGCAGTTTGGTCACAAAGACTTGGGAAAGGTATTGGTTTTAATTGCAAGTAAGTTAAACTTGAATGTGATAGTCAGAGTACTATGTGTTTATCCAAAAATCCTATGTATCTTGCTCGTACTAAGCATGTTGATGTTCAGTATCACTTTGTGTGAGAAATGGTTGAGAGTGGGAAGGTATTAATTTAGAAAGTTGACACTTTAATTAATGTTGCATATTATCTTATGAAACCAGTTCCTACAGATAAGTTCTCTTAGTTTTGAGTATTAATCATTTGCTTGGAGCTTCATGATTATGTAGGTTGCATTTGAAGTTGGCATGGATTGATTAGTTGGTGCAGGAAGGCCACTCACCTTGAGTCCTATACTTAATTTATAATAATGATTCCTTGTTTAGAATAATTGCAATGCATAATGTCAAGTGGGAGAATGTTGAGAATAGTAAGTCATTTAATTGCAATCCTAAACATTATTTCATGTATCTCCTAAGTCCTTGGAAAGTGTTCCCCAACACTAGGATTAGAAAGAGATTAAATTTTGAATGAAATGAACATGTTAATTGGCATTTGTAATTAATTCTAAATGATAGGAACATGTAGGGACACCCATGAAGAGCTCCTAAATAATAGGAGCACATGGGGCACCCACATGGAAGGTGGAACTCACCTTGAGTTAAGTTAACTATTTGGAGTAAAAGATAACACTTTAGTAATGCATGTAAAGATCCTAGAAGTTAGGGATTGATGTTTACATGCATGGATTTCAGTTTAGTTTAGTTCATCAGTTCAATTCAGTTATCTTCAGTGTTTAGATTTTGAATTTTTTTCAAGATCACACTCCGTGATCCATCATCTTGTTGTCATCCTGATGATGGATCACGGAGTGTGATCCGAAACGTTGATGCAAAAAATTCATACACAATCGAATCCAGAAATCACTCCAATATCATTATGGATTGTGGAAACTTGATATCACTAATTGCATGTAGTTAGTTTTAGTTGAATTCTAGTTGACTTGGAATGCATGACTAATGACTTGAGTTGCATGACAGATAACAGGTGACACATTCAGTTAAGTGGGGATGATCAATCATGCATGGTATTTGCATGAATGGTGGAGATATATGTTTCAATTAATAGAGATTGACTTGGACCCACCTTGGGCGCCCAAGTTGGCATCTTGGAGTTAACACTTTTGCATGATAAGACATTTGGTATAAGAGCTGAGGTTGGGTAGAGTTTGGGATGCCTTTCTCTTAAAATTTTTAAAGCTACATAATTACCTCCATTTTCAACATTTAAAGCTACATAATTACCTCCACTTTCAACAAGATCAAGAGACAACACGACCGCTATCAGACTCTCAAAAACATCATCGTCTATTGTAGCCATAATACAATGCCCGAGTCATAAAATAGGGTTACATTCTAGGGAAAGACAAGCCAACAAAATATCCACCATTAGATCTAAAACCTAATAATGTACGATTCAGATTTACAATATATCATTTATTTAATATATGTTGGTCATCTTATGGTTTTCCTAAAAAAGTTAACATGCTCACATTTTTCTCCTCAACACCACCCCATGCTACCATTGTATACACCTATCACTGTAACTAGGAGATATATATATATACATCCTATCAACAATAAACCGTATATAATTGCAAGGTTGAGACACATTTTCCCAACGTATCTCCCACTTGTCAAACACCTTAGAAGAGCAACATGAGGGTGTAAACATCATCTCTTTAATTGATAGGGGTTGAAAGGCCCATAGTCTCTTAACACCATATGAACTTCTTTGTGCTCACAGGCTTCATTAAAGAATCAACAACATTCATCAAAGTCTCTACCTTAACCAACTTCACCCTACCATCTTCGATTCAACCATATCTCTAACAAAATGATACTGTACATCAATGTGCTTGGTCCTGGCATGAAATTTTGGGTTCTTGGCTAGACATATCGCACTCTAACTATCACAATAAATTGCCATTGCACCTTGTGGTGAGTCCAAATAATGGCTCAATTTTGATAGGGTTTATCATGTATTTTTTGTTGTTACTATAGACTTTGGCACTTGGTTATTGACACTCTATGTTATTTTCCTAAAATTATGAACCTTGTGCATGAACTTATCCTTGTGACTTTTGATAATATTAACCTGCTATGTGATATATCTATGTTAATTTTACATGTGGTTGAATGAATGTTATTCTAAGGTGATTATGGATATGCAATTATTTTGTGTGTGTTGATGTCATCATGCAGGTTCACTTTAAGATGTAGATATGAATGAAGACTTGCAAAGTGGAAGTTCATGCCAGCTGGTCGGTTGCTAAGGAAGTCAAAAAGATGATCATTAAGAGGTCAATGGAGGGAAACTCCCAGCTTGTGTGGAAGTTGTAACTTACCTTTAAATGATCATGTTTGTTAGTTGAGAAAATCTAGGAAGTGTTGTTGTGTTGGATCCTTGTTGAGGTAAGTCTGCTTTGACTAAATCTAGCACATGCATAACTTTCTCCCTCTCTTTTCTATGTTTTCAATAAATGGCATCCTCCTATTTTGTTGGAGTCGACTGCCTAGTTAGTTAGGGTTAATTAGAAGTTTTTCCCTCTATAAATAATGGTTATATGCACCTTTTCATAAGGTTGGATGTTCTGAGATTATACTTGCATTTTCAGTTTCAAATAATACAATCATATTGTTGATATGTTGTAATCATGTTTTCAAGGAATAAAATGATATTCTGATTTGTTGCATCTGAGTTAGCTTAGGGAAGACTCATTCAAGGGGGGCCCACTTGGTGAAAATTCCATCCATTTAGTTTAATAATTATTTTTCTATTCAGTAATTAGTTTCAGTCTTAGCAATTGTATGTTTTTGTAGCCATTGGAACTATGTTTTGTGACTATTCCTGCAGCCAAGGCAGACAAAGTAACTTCATGTCTGTTTGTTGATATTTCTATTTTTGTCATCCATTCCAGTTCAATTGTTGATGCTCAATTTAGTTGTTGATTCATGTTCAACACTTATGTTAATTCCTTTTAAGCATTTTAGTTTTCAGTACTGTTCTTTTTAGTTATAGGATAAGAATGACTATAGTTGAGTCCTAGTGCACAGACAGTGCTGACCCATTTCAATTTCACGTCCCTGGGTTGACAATGAAATGCACCTTGATGATGGGCAAGATAACTACTTAGTACAAATATTTAATCTCTAAGTTACAACTTTGAGGGCTTAGTTATTGAACCATTAGAGGAGGCCAACATTTTTGGCGTCGTTGTGGGGGATGGTGTCAAACTAGGAAGTTCCTTGGAGTCATTTCTAGTTTCTTTCTTTTTTTAGTATCTCATAAGTTTGTTCTTAACATACACTTCATTTAAGAAAAGCAATGCTTTTATATTCTTTCACCAATTCTTTGTGAGTTTGTTGATACTGAGTTAATACCCCATGCATAAAGGCAAGAGAAGAGATGCTCATGGGAGATTCCTTCCTAATGACCCTAATCCTGACAACCAACTAGTTGAGTTTCAAAATCTACCAAGAGATGAAGAGAAAGAGGAGGAAAATCCTTTTGCTGGTGTATTTCCCAATTTGGCCAATTCAAAAACTTCCTCTGAAGAACAAGCTACCCAAAACCTGATTGAGAATCCATTTGCTTTGGCACTCCATCAAGCAGATATGGCTAGTGCAAATCCAAACAGACCTAACCAACCATCTTTTCCATTTCTTATCACTCACCAGAATGAAGTTGATAATCTCAAGAACATCCTTGCTTCAGTTCTTCCTAAGTTCTATGGGCTTGTAATAGAAGACCCTGACACTTTCTTGTTTGAGTTTGATATCCTTTGCAGAAGCTATGACTATACTACTGATGCTCATAGGCTTAAATTTTTTCCTACCACCTTGAAATAAGTTGCATTAAGATGGCTCGGTGAGCTTAGGTAGAAATATTGTGGAGACTTGGGATGATATGAAAATAAAGTTTCTTGAGAAGTATAAAAAATACTGTAGGGGTGGTGATATGAGAGGAGATGATATCTTCAGGATGCAGTAGAAGGAAGATGAAAGTTTGGAGGACTATATTCAAGGTTCATGTTTTTCCTACAAAAATCTCCACATCATGCACTCAATGAAGAGTCCCAAAAGTTGCTCTTCCTTAGAAGGATCAATGAAAATTGCATTGATTCTTTAGACCTAATAGGAGGAGATATCACCCAAGTTCCCTGGGATGATATTAAGAAGATATGTCAAAATTATTCTAGGGAAGCTCTAAAGAAAGGAAGAGGTTACCAATCCTCTATGGGTAAATCCTCCACCAAAGGAGTTTCAAGGATGGAAATCACCCATTTGCTGGCATATTTCAAACAAGATATCATAAACAATATGGCTACTTAGCTAGACACTCTTCAAGCAAAGAAGAAACAAGAGGGGGCAAAAGCAATGTTGGCATAATATTGTCCTCATTGTAGACAAAAGAAGAAGGAATGCATATGCAAAATGATAGCCAACATTGACAGCAAGCAGATTCCATCAGAATTCAGGCCAATTTAGGTTGATGATGATCAAGTTTTCTACATTGCACAAAGAAGACCATGGGCTCCAAGACAAGGTATGCCACTAGATCCATTATCTTTTAGTGGACCTTATTTTAATTCTTATGCATCTGGAAATCAATGGAAACCCCCATACCCATACAAATATGGAGGCTATCCACCTTAGCCTTGGAAAAACCCTCCAAATACTTGGCCCAATTACCAAAACTCTCCACCTAAGTGGCAGAAATTCCAAGGGAATTAGGAGCAACCTCTAGGAAACCGGCAATAGACATCCCAATGGAGGGGAGGACAGTAATGGCCAAACCAAGCAACTAGTTATATGCAACCACCTCCATAGCCTTAGCAACCTGCCATTATGCCTCCTCCTACTAGCTCAATTTCTAGCACACCTAGACCTACTTAGTTACCAACTCAACCCACACTTAACCCAAATAACAAACTACAACAGTAGCCTATCTACTCTGTAGATCCCAATCAATTTCCTGCATATGCTGTGAGTGTGAGTGATATTCATCTACGTTCAGGAACTTCTTTATCATCTCCTTCCACTCCTATCATAACAAAGCTTCCTGTGGAAGAAGAGGAGCATCATAATCCATCTGATATCCCTACTCAGTCAAATGTGCCTAAGAATCCTAAACCAGTTCAGTAGTCTAACCAAGACCCACCATTTCCTCAAAGGTTAGAAGTTGTTAAACAAAAAGAAGAGAAGGAAGAAACAACCTTTGATATCCTGGATCAGTTGAAACATATATGTGTTAAAATACCCTTGTTCTAGGCCATAAAAGATGTCCCCATATATAGCAAGGCAATCAAGGAAGCATGTCTCAATAAGCCAGGGAGGAAAAAGAAGGACCCCACTACCATTCATGTGATGGGACAGTTGACAGATATCATACTTGGGAAAGTTATTGTTTCTAAATACACTACCCCAAGTAGTTTTGTGGTAGGAGTCATTATAAATGGAATCCAAGTAAAAAATGCTCTAATAGACTTGGGAGCAGCGATCAATGTGATGGCTAAGGATATCTTGCAGCAACTGAATGTTGCAAATATGAGACCTAATCCTACTGTCATATAGCTTGCTGATAGTTCCACTGTTAAACCAGATGGTATAGTAGAAGAACTTGTTATTACTCTAGACTCTTGGGAGTACCCAATAGATTTCATAATCATTTCCCATAAAGCTACATTAGGAGGGTATCCTATTATTCTAGGCAGGTCGTGGTTAGCTGCAAAATATGCTTACATTAGATGTTGGTCAGGGGACATGACTATTTTTTATCGGAGAAGCACTAAGAAATTTTTCCTCTATCCTCCTACTCAATCATCCCATGATATGGACAACCCCATATGGCCACATGTTGGAGAAGAGGTCGAGGAGGTCAAATAAATGGCACGACTCATGATGATAGGCATAAGCCCTTTTATGCAGCTTTAAGAAGAAGATGAAATATTATTCCATATAATTCAAAATCATTGTTAAGTGCATGAAGAATCATCTAGTTTTGCATGTCCATTGCAGACACTTCTACTCGCTCCTCATGCATCTAGGTTTCCTATAGCAATAGATATGATTCATACATTGTTACTGCATGAGTTAAAAATTCCAAGCATCAGTGAAATAACCATGATTTAGTTGATCACACAAGTACAAGTTTCATAAGGGAAACATCTAAATATTAACAAGTTGAGTCAAGAGTAGCAGTTGTCCCTGACAAACCTCTTGAAGTTGCATCAACATGCATTTGCATGGGACTACCATGACATGAAAGGATTAGATCCCAAACTTTGTACTCATATGATCTATATTAGAGATGACTACACACCAGTAAGGCAGCCACAAAGGAGAATAAACCTTGCATTAAGGGAGATTGTAAAAAGGGAACTACAAAAGTTATTGGATGCGGGATTTATCTACCCTATCTTAGATAGCCAATGGGTGTCCCCATTGGTAATTGTGTCTAAAAAGGGAGGTAAATGGAAGAAATCTACCCCCTATCACCCTCGAGCCAATGGCCAATCTAAGGTGACAAATAGGGAAATAGAGGCTATTTTGACCAAAACAGTGGCTATTCACAAGAAAAATTGGGCAAATAGGTTGCCAAAAGTTGTATAGGCTTATAGAACCACTTGGAAGACAACCACTAGTTTCACTCCTTTTGAATTATTATAGGTAAAAATAGCCATGATTCCCATAGAGTTTGAACATAAAACTCTTAGAATAGCACTAGACCTTGGGATAGACATATCTAAGGCACAGAAGGATAGGATCATTCAACTGAATGCCTTAGATGAAATGAAAAAGTTAGCTCTTCATCATGCTGAGATAGTGCAGAACCAAAGAGTCAAATGGCATGACAAGTACATCAAGGAAAAGAAGTTCCAACGAGGTGACTGGGCACTTCTTTATGACTCTAGGTATCAGACAATGCAAACAAACTACAAACTAGGTGGTTGGGACCATATGAAGTTGCAGAGGTCTTCTCCAATGGTGTTGTTCAACTCACAACCATTGACCCTGTCAGATTCAAGCTCCTGGTCAACGGTCACCATCTCAAATTATACCATAAATTGACTTCCAAACAAGAATTCATGCAACAATTTATTCAACACCAGACCTCTGAAGTTCTTGTAGCCAAAGGAAGCAGCCTAGTGTCCATCCTTCTGACTAGTCAAAGTATGCATGCAATCATAATAAAGATTTCCACTTTTTGTGGAAATCAATTTCTCCATCAATAAATCCATCCACCCATCCATCTCCATCCTTTATCGCTCTTCCATAACTCCTCCATCACTTCACTTAATTGCTCAACTATACTTTTAAAGTAACCCATACTTCCTTCCACATTCTTTGCAAACAACACTCCAAATTTTTAGGTACATGCATAACAACTTGATGTATCTTAATTATCTTAAATGCATTTGTTTAATTACTGTATATTAATGTTGATATTTCATATAGCACATATTTGTACTTTGCCTTGTCATATCATAATTACATCCCAACCTATGTAGACACATGCTCTAATTTAGGTTAGGGGGGAGTGTGAACCCACATGTCCACATGTCATACATGTCATCCACGTGCCAACATGACAACAAATTTGAAATGAGCTAATTTGAAATAATATAGTTGAAATGATGGCTCGCATGTATGATATGACACTAAATCGCTGCCGTTTTCTTTGATGATACCCCTCATTTATGCTTTCTTTATTTCCTTAGTCATAGTCATAACATCACCAAAAAGGTAAATTGAAGAGTCATATGACATTGGCATTTTCACTGAAGAAGAGTTGTAGGAAGCAAAAAGAAATTGGGTTTTCAGAAGAAGATTGTAGGAAAGAAATTATGCAAAGGTGTTTTCCAAATTGTGAGTAGAAGAAATGGGAGGTTAGTTGATCATAAATGAACCTACAATTCATCAGGTGATACTGTAGGATGCACTCTTTCTGGCCAAATTCAAAAATTATAAATGGTTGGACTCCTTTTTGAAACTAGATAATTTCAATGAGGAAATTGCTCTGGAATTTGCACAAACACTTTCTAACAGTAAGGCAATGGTGAAAGGGCTAGAAGTTATAGCCACTAAGGAGAGAATTGTTGAAGTAACGGGTTTTCCTACTGAAGAGAGCCCTACCTTACTTCTAGGGATGCTAGGTTAGCTAGGGTAGAATTCACTGAGCCTAGTGATCATCTGCTTGTTATAGAGAAGCAAGGAACAAGGAAAACTTCTCTTCTAGAAAAGTGGAAACAAGTTGATGTCTACATTATCAAATATATTTCTTGTGAGGGTCGCCAATCATGCCTTCATTATGTACATTTTAAGCTCATGAACTATATGAGGCATGGAAAAAGGATGAACGTTCCCAATGTGCTATACAACATTCTTGAAATCATGGCACCTAAAACACAAAAAGGTAGGGACAACTCTATTTCCCATTACTGTTTGATAAAATTGTTAGTAGAAAAATCTTTACAAGAAGTGTCTAGTATGTCATGGGAAGAATTTTTGAGCATTGATTAGTTCAGATTAGAAAATGTGGGTCCTAGAGGTCAACCCCAAGCTCGTAGGATTAGTAGGGGTGAGAGGGTTACTATAACCACTCCTAGAGCTTCAACTTCTGGCACAAACCCTCCTGCAGCAAAATCAGTAGTAGAAATTGTCTCCTCTAAATCTGAGTATTCAGATGAAGAAAGTTCATCCTCATATCCTATTGTTAATGTTCTCCCTAAAAATCCAATTCGTACCAGGGCTTCCATTCAAAAAGAGGAAGCACAAATAGAGAGGCCAAAATTAGAAAAGGGAAGGCCAAGAAGCAAACATCAAAAAAAGTAAAACCTATCCCTAGGAAACAAAAAGTTGATGGCACTGGTCATCCTGTAGCTGCTGAGAAACATAAAACCCCTCTAAAGAAATCAAAACCAGCTGAGCCAACTACTAATATTCCTTCAAAAAGAAGCCCTGGACTTGGAAGGACACCTAGGAAGGAGCAAGAAGCTCCTAAGGGGTAGGTAAATATAGAAGTAGAGGAAGATTCTGAGGAACAAACAAACATAGGGTTGGTAGAGCTTGCTGCTATTACAGAGCAGGTTGAGAATCAGGAACCACTGCAACCAGAGCAAGATGAACAACAAGAACCACTGCAACCAGATCAATTTGAACAACATGAACCGGTGCGAGGAAATAGTGTCCACTCCCTTAGCATCTTGAATATGCTCATTTTAGCCCCTGCATTAGCCTTTTTCCCCTCTCAAGATGCTCTGCACCCCTTTAAGTAGCTACCCTCCACATGTCAACATTGTATCGAACTTTGTGCCTTCCCCGTTCAAGTCATTTTGTAGCATGACGTGTCTAGACATTAGCATGCCGTGCAGATGTCTACGTGTCATGCTAGTGTCCTAAGACATTTCAACATTTAAATGACCATTTTCATGCATGTTTTCCACTTGTCACCTCCCTTGGTCAGTGGTAATGACTCGAGATGCCCTGAAACGGCTTGGGAAGCTTCTTTTCCCTCCTTAAAAGCAGTCTTTTCAACTCATTTGGCCTCTTCTTCTGTAGCTAGCTCCATTCTTCCCACTTTTAACTTCACTCCTAACTTCTCCTCTTCTCCCATCTTGCTCTTTCTTGCATAACTCCATTTCTTACTATAACAACATTCTCCAAAGATTTCATAACTCCTTTTGCAACACTCTTGGCTCTTGCAACTCTATCTCCCCTATCTCATGCTTGTGGGCATCTTAGAGTTCCATATCTCCCTATTATTGCATTTTTACTTTGTGATACGGGTTCTCCTCCTTGTGTGGGGATTGCTTTTATCACCTCTTTTGTGATATAGGTTCTCCTCCTCGAGCGGGGATTGCTTTTATCACTCATACTTGGTGGTGTGGGTTCTACTCCTGAGCGGGTTTTGCTTTCACCACACGCTTTTTCCATTTTGATTACATTCTCTCTTTCTATTTGGTTGTCTATGGAGGTGGGAACACCAAAACGAGAGTTTGACTAAGGCAAACCCCTATACAGGCCCAACACTTTCTCCAGAACTTACAGACACAGGTATTGAAGGTATCTACTAGCTGGAGGCTTCATTACTTAGATTGTTGTGAGTATCTTCTTTCCTTTCTTCTTATCTTTATCACTTCTATTTCACTTCATTTCAGTTTTAACACATTATGGAAATTCTCAGTAATTAGAGTAGAAGTAGCCACTTTTCCATTTTATGCGATATTCTCGCTCTCTGGTCTATATGAGACGCCAGCGGGCCTCTAGGATGCTAGTGCACCGCGCTGTCTTCCATATTTTGCGTTGATGTCCTTTGGCTGAGAGTTGTCAGTTTATCAGAAAATATCTGTGACCTGCTCTTTCAGATTCTGAAACTCTCATTGTTGTTCCTAAGGTAGTTTAGGGAAATTCACCCCATGAGACTCTTTAAATGAAGAGAACTATTCTGAAACTCTCATTGTTGTTCCTAAGGTAGTTTAGGGAAATTCACCCCATGAGACTCTTTAAATGAAGAGAACTCATGAGTAGCGAATCCCCCTTCTCTAAAAGAAGAAAGAGGAGGAATGGAATAATGAAAGACTCAAGCTACAAGAATAAGTCAAAAAGAAAAATGCAGAAATTGAGGAAAAGAATGCAGAGATTGCTACATTGAAGGGTCAAGTAGATAATGTGGTGGCTCTAGTACCACAAATGATGGTATGCATAACTCCTCCAAGAGTATATGCACTGCATTTAAAGGAGCTTCATCTTTCTTTCAAGTTGTCAAGAGTTATTTTTGGTTTGAACCCTTCTATTGAAACCCCACATGAGTTTTTCCAAGCCTACCAATCCTCTCCTCTTGAAGTTAAAAATTTGTTGTGTGAATTGTATTTGCATAATAATGACCGTGACTGGAATCCATTGTTATACATTGGGGATATCCATTTGAGGGCATTCATGTCATGGATTCAAAATGAAGTCAGCTTGGGGAAACAATTTAAAATATATAGAGAAATAGAACTCCACACCCCCTTGTCTCTCATAGCTAAATCTAGTAACCCTTCAGACATTTATTACACATGACACGTAATTCTTTATAATTTGGACTACAAAAATAGGATCATGCTTGCTAGGGATGAAGCATACCAGGAATATGAGTAGGTAGCTGCTACTATAGGGAAACTAGTATTGGGATACCTATCACAAAGATGGAATAGTTTGTCAGATCAATTAAAATAGGTTGAACCCCATTCCTTGCAAAATTATTCTGCAAAATGTAAATGAAGCACTAGGTACATACAACTTGGAAGGATGAAGCAACACTATTGGATTCCATTGACATTCCAACCACCTACTCTATTATGGCCAGTACTAGATTACAGATACTATCAGTATGACATAGATACAGAAAGGCCAAGGTGGGGCAGATTGGAAAACAAGTAGGTGTTCTACTGGGATCCAAATTCAAATATTGCAGAGACTGATTTGGGACAGATAACAATTGGGATAGATAACAATTGGTGACTTCAAAGCTTTGACAAGGTAAAGGAATAGAGTTCCCTTTGTTGGAGGACCAACAAATCATTAGGTTGTGCGGAGATGATGAGTCCAAATAATGGATCAATTTTGATAGGGTTTATCATATATTTGTTGTTGTTACTATAGACTTTGGCACCTGATTATTGACACTCTCTATGTTATTTTCCTACAATTATGAACCTTTGGCATGAACTTATCCTTGTGACTTTTGATAATATTAACTTGCTATGTGATATATCTATGTTAATTTTACATGTGGTTGAATGAATGTTATTCTAAGGTGATTATGGATATGCAATTGTTTTGTGCATGCTAATGTCATCATGCAGGTTCACTTTAAGATGCATATATGAATGAAGACTTGCAAAGTGGAAGAAGTTCATGCCAATTTGGCTGGTTGCTAAGGAAGTCAAAAAGATGGTCATTAAGAGGTCAATGGAGGGAAACTCCCAACTCGTGTGGAAGTTGTAACTTACCTTTAAATGATCATGTTTGTTAGTTGAGAAAATCTAGGAAGTGTTGTTGTGTTGGATCCTCATTGAAGCAAGTCTGCTTTAACCAAATTTGGCTCGTGCATAACTTCCTCCCTCTCTTTTCTATGCTTTCAATAAATGGTATCCTCCTATTTTGTCAGAGTCTATTGCCTAATTAGTTAGGGTTAATTAGAAGTTTTTCCCTCTATAAATAATGGTTAGATGCCCCTTTTCATAAGGTTGGATGCTTTGAGATTGTACTTGCATTTTCAGTTTCAAATAATACAATCATATTGCTGATATATTGTAATAATGTTTTCAAGGAATAAAATGATATTATGATTTGTTGCATCTGAGTTAGCTTAGGGAAGACTCATTCAAGGGGGCCCACTTGGTGAGAATTCCATTCATTTAGTTTAATAATTATTTTTTTGTTCAGTAATTAGTTTCGATCTTAGCAGTTGTTTGTTCCTGCAGCCATTGGAACTATGTTTTGTGACTGTTCCTGTTGCCAAGGCAGACAAAGTAACTTCCTATCTGTTTGTTGGGATTTCTATTTCTGTCATCCATTCCAATTCAGTTGTTGATGCTTAGTTTAGTTGTTGATTCATGTTCAACACTTATGTTAATTCCTTTTAAGCATTTTAGTTTTTAGTACTGTTATTTTTAGTTATAGGATAAGGATGACTACAGTTGAGTCCTAGTGCACAGACAGTGTTGACCCATTTCAATTTCACGTCCTTGGGTTGACAATGAAATGCACCTTCATGATAGGCAAGATAACTACTTAGTACAAACATTCAATCTCTAAGTTACAACTTTGAGGGCTTAGTTATTGAACCATTAGAGGAGGCCAACACCTTGTTTTATTTCAATATCTGAACACAGTCTCTTAAGCTAGAAATGGCTTCTTTACAAGCATGAGTAGCTATCATATACTTTGCTTCAATAGTGGATAAAAAAATCATAGCTTGTCTCTTACTCATCCAACTAATTGCACCACCAAATAAAGTAAACACATAAGCCCTGGTGGATTTTTTGCTATCAACATCACCTACCCAATCTGAATCCAAGTAACCATAAATATCAAGGGAAATATCATCTTCAACCATATTACTATGATTACATAAGGAATAATCTGAGGTACCTCGTAAATATTTGAAGACTCTTTTAACTGCATCCCAATGAACTCTACCAGGATTAGACATATATCTGGAAATAACTCCCACTGCTTGGGAAATGTCTGGTCTAGTACAAACCATAACATTCATTAAACTTCCAACTGCACTCTAGTAAGGCACTTTGCTCGTGTCTTCCATCTCTGATGGAGATGTTGGAAAATCTGACACAGATAACTTTGTTCCAACTACAATAGGAACACACAATGGTCTACAATCTTGCATATCAAACCTCTGTAAAATTGAGTTAACATACTTACTTTGGCCAAGCCATAGCTTTCTGTTCACTCTATTTCTTTTAATTTCCATCCCAAGAATGTGTTTAGTTGCACCAAGATCTTTCATTTCAAACTCAACAGCAAGTTGAGATTTTAGTTCTGAAATCATACCTTTCCCTCTACCAATAAATAACATATCATCAGCATATAATGCAATAAACAGGAAACAACCACCATCAATTTTATAATAAACACAATGGTCTAATTTATAATGCTCAAATCCCAAAATCAACACATATGTATCAAATTTCTAGTACCACATCCTAGGACTCTATTTGAGCCATACAAAGATTTCTTCAATTTGCAAACCAACTTACTTTTACCTTTCATCTTGTATTGCTCTAGTTGTCATATAAATATCCTCCTCCAAATCACCATGAAGGAAAGCAGTTTTCACATCCATTTGCTCAACCTCTAAATCATAAGCAACAACAATAGAAATCAAAAATCTAATGGATGTCATTTTTGCAACAGGATAAAATATGTCACCATAATGAACACCCTCAACTTGAGAATAACCCTTTGCAACCAACCTTGCTTTATACTTCTCAATACCTCCATCTGAACCAATCTTTTTCTTGAACACCCATTTTCAACCAACAGGTTTTCGTCCTTCAGGAAATGGTACAAGATCCCATGTATCATTCTTTTTTAAAGATGTCATTTCTTCGTCCATAGCAATCTTCCAAGATTTTGCATCATTCATACCTAGTGCCTCTTCTATAATATGGGTTCATCCAAGTTAGTATTCAAAGCAAAAATATATCTCCAATCATCAAGTGAATACCTTTCAGGTGATTGTCTATGTCTTGTGGACCTACAAATAAGTTGAGTTGGAGGTTCTTCCTCCTCTTTTGAAGATCCAAAGCTAGATGAGCTCTCCTCAACTTCTTGTCTATCCTTGGGCCTCGATTCAACTTTCTCAGGTGTAGAAGGAAATTGAATCACATCTTCTTATTTACTTTGTTCTGGCTATAATGTAATAGAAGAAGGCTTGGGTTCTCTAAAAATAACACTTCTACTATGTATTACCTTTTGTGCAACAAGTTCCCAAAGCTTGTATCCTTTCACACCATAACTATATATGATGAAGATACATTTCACAACCTTGTTCTCCAACTTTGTTCACTTCTCCTTTCACACATGTGCATATGCCTCACAGCCAAAAACTCTAAGATGACTTAATGAAGGCTTGCGACCCAACCATGCCTCTATAGGAATCTTATCAACAAGAGCTAATTTAGGAGACCTATTAATCATATAACAGGCAGTGGCAACAACTTCAGCCCAAAACCTTTGTTATAGGCCAACACCAATCAACATACTCCTAGCTTTCTCCATTAATGTCTTGTTCATTCTTTTTGCAACTCCATTCTATTATGGAGAGTACAAATTTTTCTTCTATATATGAATACCACAATATTTATAGAATCTATCAAAATCATTAGAGCAAAATTCACTGCCATTATCAGTCCTCAAGCATTTTCTTTTCTTTTCA
Organism: Sequoia sempervirens; assembly: GCA_007258455.2. Classification (NCBI taxonomy): domain Eukaryota; kingdom Viridiplantae; phylum Streptophyta; class Pinopsida; order Cupressales; family Cupressaceae; genus Sequoia; species Sequoia sempervirens. The sequence goes on along the minus strand of VDFB02000017.1, from coordinate 352,957,583 downwards.
GTCTATAACTCAACCATTGCTTTAAATTCTTTAAATCGACTGAAAACTTCAGATTTACTCTTTATAAAATATACCCATGTCCTTCTACTATAATCATCAATAAATGAAATATAATATACATGGATTTACCAATCAAAGGAATGTCTACAGGACCAAACACATCAGAATGAATAAGATCTAATACACCACAAGATTTATGAGAACTTGAGTAAAACTGAATGCGGTTTTGTTTTCCATAAATGCAATGCTCACATAAATTGAATTCAAGATTACAATCAAATAGACCTTCAACAACGTTTTTATTTTTCAAGGTCCTTAGACTCTTTTCTCCAATGTGGCCAAGTCTCTAGTGCCATGGCATAGTTTTCTCTATAGGTAACTTTGTTTTAGAAGAAAGAGCACCCTTGGGTACCCAAAATCCATGACCATTTGCTGAAGGTGAAACCCTCACTTCTTTCACAAACTTACTTTTCACAAAAGTACTATTTCACTCAATAGTGCATGTATCTAGCTTATACAATATGCCATATATAACACCTCTAGCAATCACCATAGCACCTCTAACCATCTTGCATCCTACATCAAAAAATACTAACTGCACACCTGCATCTATTAGTTTGCTCACAGATAACAAATTTCGTGTTAATCCAGGGATATGCAACACACCATTAATCCCTTGTATTCTACCATTAGGAAACCTTATTTTAACCTTACCATGGACAATAATGTCTAAATGAGAATCATCACCCAAGTACACCTTACCACCATCAAATTCTTCATATTTGAAAAACTAATCTCTATTAAAGGTCATATGAAAAGATGCACTTGAGTCAATTAACCATGCATCATTACCTACATGAGTTGCCAAAGATGCAATGAATTTGTTGCCATCTTCCTTCTTGGACTCAAAATCATAATCAAATTTCTTCTTTTTCTTCTTATTTTCTTCTTTGCATTCCTTATTGGTGCAGGAGCACACCTAGGCTAACCTCCATAGTTAGGATATTTTGGGCTTGTATCTGACATTAGCCAAGTCAGAGGGCTTGTGTGTTTATTTTGGACCTTAGATGGTCTTGCTTGTGTGTGGACTAGGTGAGTTAGTGTTAGAACTAAGGTCACCTTTTGGTCATTGTTTGTTGTTTTGGTTAGCTTAGCCTTAGTAGCTTAAAGTTTGGATTTGAGTTTATTAATGTGGTCCAAACACATGTGAGATGTAGGAAGGATGATTTAAGGCCATTTATGATGTTAGTTCTTCGAACTACTTGGCTTAGAGGTCCTATATTCTTGTTGGCCTAATAAATGTAAAGATGCCAAAAATTGTCATGACAACATTAGAAATTTATTGTAAATGTTGCAGGCAACTTGACAACCTTGGATTCCCTAAAAGCTAGGAGTGGGGGATCAACTAACAGGCCTAGGAACCTGGAGAATGGATCCAAGATCACTAAGGGCTCGGATCCAGATGAGGAGAGATTTTGTAACCAAAGTTTTGGGAATAGAAAAGTGGCTCTGAAATTCTGATTTGTGTGAACACCGAGCATTATAGTGTGACAGAGATAGAATACAGATTGAATGTTTTTGATTTGATGTTAGACTAGTGTTCATAGGATAGTACTAATACTTTTTCTTTCGGTAAGCAAGTTGATTTGAGTTAATTTAGTGTCTTGAATAAGTAGGTTAAGGTCTAGAGGTTTTACTGGTCTAGTTGTGACCAGCTTGTTTGTCTATGGCTCCGCCATGAAATCTAGTCACGGGATCTTCCTAAGGGTAGATGAATTTTTTAGGGGATCCATTGGTCTATATATATTTAGCGTTAGGAGTCATGAAGAGTCGAGTAACTGTTGTAATGCCAAATTCTAGGCGAGCTTAGAGTGCCCGGTTAGAGGTTTGACAGTGTGAATTGAAGAAAATAGGCAGGGGAGTGAAGTACAGTATGGGATAACCACAGTTCTAGGAGGAACACAAATAAGTCTTGATATGACAAAAGGATTGTGGAAATATTAATCCATTTGAGTGAGATTTGAGTAAGGAACCAGTAGGGTCCTACAAACTTGGCCTATTAGCCCTATCTGACCTAGACCTCCTCAAAGACAAATTCTGTTACCTGGTTGGAGAAAGGTTTGGTGATCCTTCAAGATGAATCTAAATGGAAACACATGGATGGTCTTCAAGATGTTTGGCACCCCTGCAATCAATTCAATAATTTGTGTGTGGATGGCACTTAGAGTCTTCTAAGTGTAGGAGGAAGTGTTGAAGTAAACTAAGGGTGATTGTCCTTCAGGGTTAAGCACAAGGAGTTAGGCTCTTAGAGAAGAGTTGGACAAGGTCTTAGTTAATCATCTAAGCCTTTTTGAGATCCTAGAGGATATTAGGATCCTAGGAGAAGACAAGCAAGGTCTTCTTAGTACTTGTGTAAGCACACCTAGAAGCACATACACCATATTGGTATCAGAGCAAAGTTTGATCAGGCTTGTGATTGATGTTGCAACCCACTAAATTAATAGGAGAGAATACACCAGAGGAAGATAAAACCATGGTGACTAATGCTGAGTTATCCAAGAAGGTAGAAGAACAAGAAGAGGATAATAAGGTACTGAGAGAAAGATTGGCTCGAATGGAGCAACTCTTGGATGAAGTCCAAGAAAAGGCAGACAAGGTAAAGGATAAAATTGATCAAAAGGAAGAGAAAGAAGCAAGGGAAAAGGAATTGGAATTGGAGGAGGAAGCTCCAAAACCTAACCCTGTTCTTCCTGAAGAACCCTTCTTGAAGGCACTAAATGCCTTAAGTGGCAAAACTTTGGAAGGTGTGCCACTATTCAGTGGACAAATGGACCCAGATTCAGTCATGGATTGGATAGACAGCATTGAGAATCACTTTGAATGTGATGGTATCTCAGAGGCCCAAAAAGCTGTGGTGGCCAAGTCAAGGTTGAGAGGTTTAGCTCTCACATGGTGGAAGTTTGTGCAAAATGAAAGAGAGAAAGAAGGAAAGGGTCCTATAGTTACATGGAGGGGCATGGTAACTAAAGTAAAGCAAACCTACCTACCTGATGACTATGAAGTCTAGTTGCATAGGAGGAGACATAATCTTAGACAAAAAGATTTTGATGTCCAAACATACACTGAGGAGTTCCAAAAGTTGTGCCTAAGATCAAAGGTGGTTGAAGATGAAAGCATCAAGCTAGCAAGGTACTTGAATGGACTCAAATGGTCTATTCAAGAAGACATGAGTCTAGTGAACTTCAAAACCATTCGCCAATGTTATCAAATGGCCTTGAAGATAGAGGAGAAAAGTAAAAAGAAACAAGAGCAAACCTCCAAGAGTAGAGGTAAAGGAAAAGATAGCAGAGGACAAAGAGGTGGCTATGGTGGAAGGAGTTCAGAATCAAGGGCTCAAGGAGAAGTTAAGTACACTGAGCAGCAAGAAGGAAGCTCTAGTAGAGGTGGTAGAGGAAGAGGCTCTAAATTTAGAGGAAGAAGTGGTGGACAAGGAAGAGGCAATTACTTTGCCAATATGAAGTGTTATCATTGCAATCAAATGGGACACCTTGCCTATAGGTGTCTAGAGAAGGGTAGTACTTCTCATGGAGGTGATAAGAGAACTAATCTAGTTCATGATGAGACAAATGCAGCAGAGAAGCATTCTGAGGTACCATTAAATTCAGAGGAAGGTGAGAACCTCATGATGAGAACTTTGATCAAAGAGTGGGTTAAGGAGGAACCAAGCCAAAGGAGGTCCCTGTTTAGGATAAAGTGCAAAATGATGGGGAAAGTATGTAGAGTCATCATTGACTCAGGGTCTACTGAAAATATTGTGTCAGAGGAAGCAGTCAGCAAGCTAAAGTTGACAAGGATACCCCACACCAATCCTTACAAGGTCACATGGCTCAATAAAGGCCAACATGTCTTAGTAAATGAACAAGCATGGGTGGAGTTCTCAATTGGAAGGTACAAGGACAAAGTCTTGTGTGATGTGTTACCTATGGATGCATGTCACTTGCTCCTAGGTAGACCATGGCAATTTGATTGCCAAGTTATGCATGATGGAGTGAAGAACTCTTATACTTTCAAGAAGGATAAGGTAACATTCAAAATTCAGTCACTATTAGAGGATGCAGAGGTGAAGACAGTAGGTCCTAATCTACTTATGGTTGGTGAAAAGAAGTTCTTAGAAGTCTTGGAAGAAGGAGAAGGAGTTGGCTATGCATTAGTGTTAAGGCCAAGAGAGGTAAGTAATGACAAAGCAGCTAGGAAGCCAGAGTTACCTAAAGAGATACAAAATATGTTGCAGACTTATGAAGGCATTGTAAGTAGTGGACAACCAGCAACATTACCCCCTAAAAGAGCCATAAGTCATAGGATAGACTTGATACCAAGGGATACCCTACCAAATAAGGCAGCCTACAAGACGACCCCTCAACAAAATGAGGAAATAGCTAGACAAATACAAGAACTCCTAAACCAAGGTCTCATTAGAAAGAGCATTAGTCCATGTGTCGTACCCACTGTCCTAGCACCTAAAAAGGGAGGAGATTGGAGGCTTTGTACTGATTCAAGGGCCATAAATAGGATAGCCATTAGATATAGGTTCTCGATCCCTAGGATTGAAGACCTAATGGATTGTCTAGGTGAAGCTAAGTACTATACCAAGATAGACTTAAAGAGTGGTTATCACCAAATTAGGATACATGAGGGAGATGAGTGGAAAACAACCTTCAAAACCAATGAAGGTTTATATGAGTGGCTTGTTACGCCATTTGGGTTGTCTAATGCCCCCTCCACATTCATGAGGCTCATGAATGAAGTCCTCAAAGACTACATTGGTAAATTTGTAGTGGTATATCTTGATGATATACTGATTTATAGAAAAACAAGAGAAGAGCATCTCAAATAGATAGAGTTGGTTTGCAAGAAGCTACATGAGGAGAAATTGATGATCAACTTAGAGAAGTGTGAATTCATCAAGACAGAGCTGGTGTACCTTGGGTTTGTATTATCTCATGGCAACCTGAAAATGGACATTAGCAAAGTGAAAGCCATCCTCAATTGGCCTACTCCAAGGATAGCAACCGAGGTAAGAAGTTTTCATGGCCTTGCTCAATACTATAGGAAGTTCATAAGACAATTTAGTGTTATTTGTGCTCCTATGTTGGATACCATTAAAGGAGGGATGAAGACTAGATTTGTATGGAATGAGCAAGCTAACAAAAGTTTTGAGTTGTTGAAGGAAAAGATAGCTACCCAACCTATTTTGGTGTTGCCAAGATTTGAGAAGCTATTCACTATTGAGTGTGATGCAAGCAATGTGTCTATTGGAGTTGTTCTAAGCCAAGAGGGCAGACCGGTGGCTTTTCATTCAAAAAAGTTAAGTGAAGCCAAGAAGAAGTATTCTTCTTATGACCTTGAGATGTATGCATTGGTTCAGGCTTTAAGGAAATGGAGGCACTACTTGCTTCCCAAGGAATTCATAGTGTATTCAGACAACCAAGCACTTAGTTTCTTGAATTCACAAGAGAAATTGAGTCACAAACACATGAAGTGGGTTGAATACCTGCAAGCTTATACTTTTAATATCAAGCACAAGAAAGGAGTACTCAACAAGGTGGCAGATGCCTTGAGTAGAAGAGTTCTTACCATTTAAGAGATTCAATTGAAGAGCATGGGAATAGATCATTTCAAGGATCTATTTGCAAATGATGAAGATTTTGCAGACATTTATAAGGTATGTGATGAATACAAGAATCATTTTCATAGTAGATATGTTGAATATACTTTGCAAAGTGATCTCTTGTTTAAAGGGAATCAGTTATGTGTCCATAGAGGCTCTATTAGAGAGAATTTGATACAAGAAAAGCATAATGGTGCATTGAGTGGTCAATTTGGGATCACGAAGACTCAAGAACTTGTTCAAAGGTTCTATTATTGGCCAAGGATGAATCTAGATGTTAGGAGGTATGTGGAAAGTTGTATAGTATAACAAAAGGCCAAGGGTACTTCTTCAAATGCAGGCCTATACCAACCACTACCTATTCCTACTAGGCCATGGGAATGCTTGAGTATGGATTTTGTAGTTGGGTTACCCAAGACAAAACAAGGCATGGATAGTGTTTATGTAGTTGTGGATAGATTCAATAAGATGGCTCACTTTGTGCCATGTAAGACAACCAATGATGCCAGCCAAATAGCCTCTCTTTTCTTCAAGGAGATAGTACAAATTAATGGGTTACCTATGAGCATAGTGTCAGATAGAGACACCAAGTTTATGAGTCATTTTTGGAAGACTCTTTGGCAGAGATTGGGCACTAATATATCTTTTGGATCTGCATACCATCCCCAAACTGATGGTCAGACAGAGGTTGTTAATAGAAGCCTTGGAAATCTATTAAGGTGCTTGACCAAGGAGTATGGTCAACAATGGGATCAGTTGATTGGACAAGCTGAATATGCCCATAATGACAATGTGAACAGGTCAACAAGGAAGAGTCTCTTTGCAATAGTCTATGGTCTACATCCTAGAGTAGTCTATGAACTAAGAGACTTAAAGGATGGAGCTAAGGGAAGTGGATATGCTGATGATTTTTCCTATGCAATGTAGGAGATTCATGACACAGTCAAGAAGAAATTGACAAAAAACACCATGAAACATAAGACCAAGGTGGATGAGCGTAGAAGAGAAGTTCAGTTTAATGTGGGAAACTTGGTGATGATACATCTAAATAAGTCTAGACTACTAAAGGGAGTCCCTCACAAGTTGCAGATGAAGAGGATAGGTCCCTGTCCTATCTTGGCAAAGTATGGGAACAATTCTTTTAGACTAGAGCTACCGGAAGACAGTGGACTGTCCCCTGTCTTCAACATTGTAGACCTGGTTCATTACAAAGCAAGCTGACAGTATACTGGATACTAGGGTCTACAAGAAGACTAGAACCAAGGAATACAAGGAACATCTGATCAAGTGGCATGGTCAACCTGATGCTGATGCAGAATGGTTCAAATAACCAGAGTTCAAGAAGTTGGGTATTGATCTCAACTTACTCAATCCAAGGGTGGATTGAACTTTTTTGTTTTGGGGAGGATGATGCAGGAGCACACCTAGGCTAACCTCCACAATTAGGATATTTTGGGCTTGTATCTGACATTAGCAAGTCAAAGGGCTTGTGTGTTTATTTTGGACCTTAGATGGTCTTGCTTGTGTGTGGACTAGGTGAGTTAGTGTTAGAACTAAGGTCACCTTTTGGTCATTGTTGTTTTGGTTAGCTTAGCCTTAGTAGATTAAAGTTTGGATTTGAGTTTCTTAATGTGTTCCAAACACATGTGAGATGTAGGAAGGTAAGGCCATATATGATGTTGGTTCTTCAAACTACTTGGCTTAGAGGTCCTATATTCTTGTTGGCCTAATAAATGTAAAGATGCCAAAAATTGTCATGACAACATTGGAAATTTATTGTAAATGTTGCATGCAACTCGGCAACCTTGGATTCCCTAAAAGCTAGGAGTGGGGGATCAACTAACAAGCCTAGAAACCTAGAGAATGGATCTAAGATCACTAAGGGTTCAGATCCAGATGAGGAGAGATTTTGTAACCAAAGTTTTGGGAATAGAAAAGTGGCTCTGAAATTTTGTTTTGTGTGAACACCGAGCATTATAGTGTGACAGAGATAGAATACAGATTGAATGTTTTTTATTTGATGTTAGACTAGTGTTCATAGGATAGTACTAAGACTTTTTCTTTCGGTAAGCAAGTTGATTTGAGTTAATTTAGTGTCTTGAATAAGTAGGTTAAGGTCTAGAGGTTTTACTGGTCTGGTTCTGACCAGCTTGTTTGTCTATGGCTCCCCCATGAAATCTAGTCACGGGATCTTCCTAAGGGTAGATGAATATTTTAGGGGAGCCATTGGTCTATATATATTTAGCGTTAGGAGTCATGAAGAGTCGAGCAGCTGTTGTAATGTCAAATTCTAGGCGAGCTTAGAGTGCCTAGTTAGAGGTTTGACAATGTGAATTGAAGAAAATAGGCAGGGGAGTGAAGTACAGTATGGGATAACCACAATTCCAGGAGGAACACAAATAAGTCTTGATATGACAGAAGGATTGTGGAACTATTAATCCATTTGAGTGAGATTTGAGTAAGGAACCAGTAGGGTCCTACAAACTTGGCCTATTAGCCCTATCTGACCTAGACCTCCTCAAAGACAAATTCTGTTACCCGGTTGGAGAAAGGTTTGGTGATCCTTCAAGATGAATCCAAATGGAAACACATGGATGGCCTTCAAGATGTTTGGCACCCCTGCAATCAATTCAATAATTTGTGTGTGGATGGCACTTAGAGTCTTCTAAGTGTAGGAGGAAGTGTTGAAGTAAACTAAGGGTGATTGTCCTTCAGGGTTAAGCACAAGGAGTTAGGCTCTTAGAGAAGAGTTGGACAAGGTCTTAGTTAATCATCTAAGCCTTTTTGAGATCCTAGAGGAGATTAGGATCCTAGGAAAAGACAAGCAAGGTCTTCTTAGTACTTGTGTAAGCACACCTAGAAGCACATACACCACTTATGAACATGCCTAGGTTTACCACAGTTCCAGCAAATAACTTTGGACTTTCCATGAGACTTAGATCTTCCCTTAGACTTGGATTTGTCATGCTTCTCATTCTTCTTGCCTTTTTCTTTAGGTCTTCCATGAACATTTAGGGCCTCTATGGCATTGATGGATACCTTCCTCCTTATCTCTTCAGAAAGCAAAGAACCCACCACATCTTTAGTCTTCAATATTTCAAAAGTACTCCCAATAGCCATAACAAGAGAATCCCATGAATTAGGCAAAGAACAAAGCAAGATATGGCATTTCTCCTCCTCATCCATTTTGACACCAACTGATGCCAATTGAGCCACTGACATATTGAATGCTTCTAGGTGGTTTTTGATTTGTCCACCTTCTTCCATTCTCAAGGAATACAACTTCCTCAAGAAAATATCGTTCACTAAATATTTGGCCTGATACATCTCACCAAGCTTCTTCCATGGTTTTTGTGCAGAGGTCTCTTCATGGACATTAATTAAAACATAGTATTCCAAGCATAATATGATTGGACCCTTAGCTTTATGGTCCACAACATCATATTGTGCAGCCTGAGTAGGATCTATAGGCCTTGAAACATTCTCATCAACAACATCCCATAGATTTCGATCTATCAACAAATCCTCCATCTTTAGCTTCCAGGTCTCAAAATTATTTCCAGTCCACCTCTATTCTCCCTGATGAATTTTCCATCTGAAACTTCCTGCAACAAGATCACAAAGTGTCTTCTTCACAAGCTCCCACTCAAATCTAGATTAGTTCAAAAAACCCAACAACCCATAATTGAAACCAAAGGTGATCAAGCTCTGATACCACTTGTAAGGAAGCTAAGGTAGAGGTACAACTTCCCACACTAATCTTAAGAGGAGAATAATGCAAAAATTTTATAGAAATTTAACAATTAGAGAAAGTTAAATAGAAATAATATCATAAATATTATGCATACCATGACATAGTGATTTAATTGGGGAAAACACTTTCGAGAGAAAAAAAACTCACTCCAAAATTCATCCATTATATTATTTAGTAAATCACAAAGAAAACAATATACTTACAAAGCAAGCTTCTCATAGGAGTATCACCACTCAGAGATCAAGAGACAACACAACCGCTATCAGATTCTCTAAAACATCACCATCTACTACAGTCGTAATACAACGTACTCATAAAATAGGGTTACATTGTAGGGCAAGATAGGCCAACAAAATATCCACCATTATATCTAAAACCTAATAATGTACGGTTTATATTTACAATATATCATTTATTTAATATATGTCAGCCATTATATGAGTTTTCTTGAAAAATTTAACATGCTCACATTTTGCTCCTCAATGCCACCCCATGCTACCATTGTATACACATATCGGTGTAACTAGAAAATGTATATATAAATATATATACATCCTATCAATAATAAACTGTATATAATTGCAAGGTTGAGACATATTTTCCCAATAAAAAATGTAATCTCTAATGAAAGAATTAGACTCAAGGATTATGTAGTTTTTCTTGCCATTGTAGATACCAATAAGATTTCGGCTAGGAAATTTCTAGATTCTTGGTTTGTAAAGGTCTAGACTAAAAAATTTGGGGTCCAGGCTAGATTTTGTAGGATGATTCAACATGGAATCTTCATCATTTTTTTGGCAAACAATGTCATGCAAGAAAAGGTTTTGGAGAAGCCCTATTGGAACATAGGGGGATGTGCTTTTAGAGCCCTATCTTAGTCCTCAATAGCTATTTTTGAGGAAGTCCTTGCGTTATCCTACCCTAGGTGGGTTATCAAAAATATCCAGCTAAAATTTTGGAGAATAATCCTGCATATTTTGGCTCCCATCACTGTCGTGGTGTGGATAGATGAGGCAAAATCCACTTTGCTACATCTGGATGTGCACACGTTGTTTCTCTAAACCCTGGTGTAGAAATCCTTGAAAATATCATTATTAAGGAAGATGATTCCCATTTAATGTGCCCTTTGTAAATCTTGGGAGGAGTAAATGCTTGTTATCTTTGTTGCAAAGGTCATATCCAAAAAGATTGCCTAGTTATCAAGAAAAATGCCAGTAAATCCTACCCTTGTGGGTCACCTAAGTCTGGAAGTAAGTCTAACCCTGAGTTTGAAGAAAATTAGGGTGTGATAGGTAGTTACTTGGGCATTGAGGAATCATAGCCACCCTGACGAGAGGAGGGGTACAAAACCCTAGTGGCTCCATTGGTCTACCTTCTTTTGAGGGATTGTCATTAGCTCCTAGAGAGAATGGGGCTCAACCCCCTAAAAATTTTGGGGTCAAAGAGGTTTCTCAGTTAGAAAGAGCTCAAGAGTTTGACCACTCTCTCGGTCGCAACCTGTTGGATTTACCATTGAAAAACCCTTTTTCCATCCTCTTACAGGAGGGGCAAGGTGGTGAGAACTCAGCCACGACAAGGGAAGAATGTCATGAAACCCCATCTCTAGTGCAATGTATTATGAAGGACCCTGGTCTAATTGAGAAGCTAAATTCCCAATAGATTGCCATGAAAGAAAATTAGGTGAAGAATCCAAGATAACATAGAAAATAGGTATGAAAATAACAACTCTCCAAAGGTTTTCGTTTATCAATTTAACAGACTATCCAATCAGTTTTGTTTTGAAAAAGTAGAAACTATTTGGGATGAGGTTCGAGTTGAGAATTTGGCCTCAAATGAAAAGGATACCCCTCTAGACTTGACTAGGGATGCCGAGAAAAATATTGTCACTGGGAATTTTGTCAATGCAAACCCTCGAGAATACAAGGGTATATTGAATCTAAGCGCAATGGAAGAGCCCCTCATTCAAAATATGAGTGATTCTCAAGTGGAGGATGCCTTGTCAAATCTAAATAGAACTTTAGAAGCTGCTTCGTGTGGACATTCCATGATGGAGGAGGTATCCCCTACTGTCTAAGCTTAAATTAATAATCCTGACCTGACCCCCAGTGGTAATTCTAACAATCTCCCTCGATGCCCTGGTGATGTTGGCGGTGGGGATAAAATTAGCCAAGTCAATCCTGATGAAGAAATTAACACTAAAAGAACTTCTAATGAGGAAATTAGTAAGAATAATAATATCAAGACCAAAGGAAATGAGGATCCAACTGAGACCATAGGGTGTAAAAAAGAGGAGGGTGTCATTGAAGGACAGAGTGGCCAACCCTTAAAGCCAAAGGCGGGTCTAGGAAGACCACAAAAATATAGCATTCCCTTTGAAGGCAGAAAGAAGATTTTAATCTCTAAAAAGAAAAGAAAAAGACTAGCACAATAATCTAAGCCCTAATTGCAATAAAGCTAAAAACTAATGGAAAACTACCCAAATGCTTTGAGCATTTTAGAGGGGAACAAGAGGAAACTCCCATGATAGTTGAGAATGAATCTTAATTGCATTTCTTGGAATGTCAAGGGCTTGGAGTCACTTGATAGAAAGTATGTTGTATGAAGGCTTTTAAAGCTTGAGAAGAAAAAATATTTTGTGCTCTTGCAAGAAACCAAGGCCACAGGGTTTGCTTTAGAGACAAATTCAAGATTTATTTGGAATGGCTGAATTTTTTTTCTCAACAGTGCATGAAAAAGGGAAGGGAGGGGTTGCTATTCTAGTATCCAACCAATGAGCACAATTTGTCACTAGAAGTGGAACCTCTCCTTGCAATAGGGTAGTATGGGTCACCATGGAAAGAGAAGGTGTGGTGTTTGGAATTTGTTCTATCTATGTGCCTGATGACTATAGGGAAAGGATTGGGCTTTGGAAGTGGTTATTTGGTCTTCAAGATGTTCCTTGGATCCTAGGGGGAACTTCAACATGGTAGAACACTTAGAGGATAAGTGTGGTGGGATTGATATGGCCTGGAAAGGCAATGAAAAACATTTTTGGCAAAGGGTCAAAAGCAAGCTAAGGTTGGAAGACCCCATGGAAGGGAATAAGAAAGAGTGTAATGGTGTATGGTTCACTTAGTGTAACACTTAGAGGGGGCAACAAGATCTACTACAAACTAGACAAAATTTATAATAACAAAGACTTCTTCAATTTTTGCCCAAATGAAGAGGGTGTCAAGGTGTAGGTATATCCCTACACCCTCTTAGACCACCACCCATCAGATCCAATCTCATCCTATGTCATGGAAGACCAGAGAATACCAATAAATAGGATGGCTTTATCCTCAATACTCACCTATTGGAGGATGTTGATTGCTAAGGAAATAAATAAATGGATGATGAAGGATGCATATGTCATTGAGAGATGGAATGCTAATGTAAGTGGTTGGAGGGAACTCTTTCAAGTGATTGGGAAAAAAGAACCTTGGATAGTAGGAAAATAGAAAGTGACCTCCAAGATTGCCTATTTATGGTAGAAGCAAAGCTGCGAGAAAATCCAAGTGATGAAGAGTTGTGTGAAATGTTAATCTTGGCTAAGGATAACCTAAGAAGACTACAAGCTCATAAGGTGAAAGGTCAAAAGATCAGGGCTTAGCTAAATTGGCTCAATTATGGTTATAAGGCCCAGTCTAAGTTCTTCTTTAACTACTTAAAGGAGAAAAATGTAAAGGAACAGGTTGGTCAGATTTGAAATGGCTCATAGTTGCTCTCTAAACCATTGGGGAAAATGTACGAGAAAAGGGGGACTCACAATACAAGAAAGGAAACCCTAATCTTGGATTTTTCCAATAGGGGGATGGTTCATTCTAGGAAACCTAGGATCCCAAAATTGGATTGACTATCAACACAAAGGTGAGTCGATTCTCAACAAGGGAGACCTAGGAAGATTCCTTAGGATTTGAGGGGTTCACCACCAAGCAAAAGCTTGGAAAAGACAACTTAACATTCAACTCACAAAACCTAGTAATGCAAGCCAAATAATGAGTACAAATGACAAAATTAAGCAATAGCAAGTTAGGATGTGTGTACTTGGGAAGTCTGGAAATGTGCTAAGGATTTTGGAAATGCAAAAATGTTGTCAAAATATGCTAGGGAGGACAAAGACGCCTTTACTGTCTTCTTAGTCCCGTTGTTGTTTTTGGGGTAAACATTGAATCTTCGAATGTCAGAACCAAATCTGAAGGAACCTCTAAAAAATACCTCCAGGAGGACTAAGACACCCTTACTATCTTTTTAGTCCTGATCTAAATTTTTTACAATTTCTGAAGATGATCCTAAGGCTCAATGTATGCACTTCCTAATTCTCAGATCTTAGGATTTGAAACTTCTAGATCTGGTCAGTAGGTGACTTTCCGTGAACATGACAACTTTGCACTTCAAATGATCTTCATGTCTTCAACCTAAATCTGCAAACACAAACATATAAGAGAAGAAAAACTTGTTGATTGTTAGTAAATGGGGGTTTTCCTTTGTCAAACCCCTTGTTGGTAATTAAACCTTGGAATGAAATGAAATGATGAAGGGAAATGATGAATGAACAAAGTGCTATGTTGCAACTCACCAAACCCTTGTTATGAAATTCGCAAACTTGTGTGAAGTGGCTAGCTTGAATGTAGATATTGAATGGAAGTAATGCTTGATAGATCTTGACTTGAATTGCTTCCTTGAATCAAAACCCTACATCACAAATGTTAGCTCAAAAACACACATGATGCAAGAATATCTTTGACATGATGCTTGAATCTTGATGATGGCTCCAAATTCTTGATGAATTGCTCTTCAATGCTATTGTAAACTCAATTATGCCATAAGGATGAATAGTTGAATGCTCATGGTTAAAATGAGAGAAAGAACCTTGTATTTATACTTATCCATGCTCAACATCCTGAAATTAAACCACACAAGCCGACAAATGAATTCATTAATTAAAGGAGGCTAAATCCTGCCAAGATTTGAAATTAAATCCTGAAAATAACTTAAGGGGGACTACGACGCCCTAGGTGGCATCTTAGTCCTGAGGCTTGAAACTTGGGGCACTGACTCCAAAAAGGGGTCCAATTAAGGTGCCTTTGAAAATAGGGTCCCAAGACCTTTGGGGGACAAAGATTCCCTAGGTGTCTTATTAGTCCCAGTCCAAAAATGGACACACAACCAAAATCATTAAATTATCATTTATCCTTTGATGTTTGTCAGGATTATCCATAAAAAAGATATAATTTATTAGTCTTATGGATGCAAAATAGGACCAATTAAGACATAAATAAGGATAAATAAAGCAAGGCGAGTCCAAACAAGTGTGAAAATGCAAATGTATGCATTTTCCTACACTACATTCTCATCCTAGGAGGAGGTCCTAGAGCAATTTTTGGCCTTCTTCAAATAACTGTTCACATCCAAAGGAGGGAATGAGGAAGGTCAGAGAGCTAGATCTCTCATTAAAAACCTCATATTAATCAAAATCGGTGGGGGGACTTCACCAAGCTAGATGCAGAGATAACTAAGGATGAGATACAAAAAGCCATAACTTCTATGAGCAATGACAAATCCCTAGAGTGGGATGGACTACCAGTGGAGTTTTATAAGATGTTCTCATATTCGGTATCAAATGACCTCTACAAGTATACAAGGAGGCCCTAGAAAAGGGGTTAATGGGGAAAAGCATTAATAAAGGGATAATTAAGCTCATTTCCAAAGGTGGGGACAAGACTTTGGTAAAGAATTAGAGATTGATAACATTATTGAATGTCTCCTACAAGATCTTGGCAAAGGTAATTTCTTTAAGACTGACTAATATCCTTCCCAAATTTATCAACAACACTCATACCGACTTTATAAAAGGCCAATATATTTTGGAAAATCTATTAACAAGCTGGGAGGCATTCGAGTGGGCCAAGCACTCTAACTAAAATGCAACAATGTTCCTATTGGATTTCGAAAAGGCATATGATCGGGTGGAATGGGTTTTCCTAAGGACCATCCTTCAAGTTTTTGGCTTTTTTGTTAAGTTTTTTTGCATGGTTGATACACTGCTAAAAGATGATTCAACATAGATAGATGTAAATGGAATTCTAACAAAGGAAATTACATTGGAGAGATCCATTCGTCAAGGCTACCCCTTGACTCCCTCTCTATTTTTCATAGCCTCAAATGCTCTCTTTTACCTAAAAAGGGACCACATGTTCTCCCCTAAAATAAAATGGATCAGTCTCCCTGATCAGAATGAATTAATAAATGTGCAATTTGTTGATGACACATCCATATTTGTGGAACTTGAGCAAAATAACCTAGAATATTTGATGATGAAGCTTGATCTATTTTGTCTAGCATCAGGTGAAAGGCTATTTGAAGCCAAGTCAATTTTCCTCGATTGGAAGGAAGCACCTCCAGACTAGCTAAGTATGTATGGGTTCTAGTGGGGGTCCCAATAGCTGGTATGGTACTTGGGAATTTTGTTTGCTGTCAACCTAGAGTATGGGTTCTAGTGGGGGTCCCAATAAGCTGGTAAGGTACTTGGGAATTCCGTCTGTAGTCAACCTGGACCTCAAAGAAATGTGGAATTAGATCAGGACAAAGATTGAAAAAAGTTGGAAGGGTGGAATAGGCAATATCTTTCTTTGGCAAGTAGAATTCAAGTATGCCAAAAGATTCTATCCTCCTACAATATCTAGTTTGTCTCTATGTGGTTCTTTAATAGTTATCAAATTAACAAAATTCAAAAGAGAATAAGATGCTTCCTATGGTTAGATGGGAAAGGAAAGAGGAAAATACATGGGATGAAGTGGGAGTGGTGTTGATTAAGCAAGGCACAAGGTGGCATTGGGTTGAAGGATTTAAAAATACAAGGGATTTCCCTAGTTGCCAAATGGATCCTAAAATCATTGGAAGGAAACGAACTATGGAAGGTTTTGGTGAGAAATAATATTCAAATGGTAGTTCCTAAGTAGGCTAAGGCTTGGAAATTGTTGCACCTAAGTGACATCCTCCTTAGCAAGCACCCTATGATCCCGGTCAGATCCTCAGTATTTAGGAGCCTTTGGAAGGCGTGGGAACTAACCAAGCATAATGCTCAAATAAAAACCAATTGTGTACCTCTTAAAAATAATTTGAAATGTCAATTAAGCAGTTCCATTTGGTGGAACTTGGAGCACAACAATAAATCCCTCGCCTTGTTGCAAGGTTGCTCCACTAAAAAATGGAACAATAAAGGCATAAAGAGATTTGAGAATATTTTAATCAATGGGGAGCTAAAAAGTTGGGATAATCTATGTGTTGAATTTGATCTACCTAACTCTAATGTGAGAATTTACTCTACCCTCTTGGAGGCTTGCAAAGACGCATGCTTTCCTAGGACCGGAGAAGAGGATGCTGACCCCATCAATAATATTGTTTGGAAAGATGGCTCTATTGTAGTTAATGTCAAAGCTAAAACAATTTATAATGATCTTATTAATAATGGCTCTATTATTGATCATGTGAATAGTTGTTGGAACTTAACCTTAAATAATAAAATTGGCACATAATTCTCTCTCTTGTTTGGCACTATTCTATGGAGTGCAAAAGGCTTGTTTTAGATGGTTGGTCTTATTGCAAAGAATCCCTTTCAAAATTAACCATGCTAATGTTGATATATGCAGTATTTGCAGGACCCCCAAATTTGTTAAACACATTCTTTTTATTGTTTTTATGCATAAGAAATTTGGAAGATTTTATGTCATGGCTTTAAAATTTGGGATGATCATGGTAAAATTATATGGAAAGATGTCTTATTTCTTGATATAAAGATTAGCATGATTGCAAACTACTATGGAATGTTTTATTGAATGAGATCATGTGGCACATTTGGAAAGCGAGAAATGATGATAAATTTAAGGGAAATAAGAGGGCACTTATTGAGTCTTACAAAAGGCTCACCTTTCTTAATGTTGTTATGCAAGTTTCAATCCACTTGGAGATCTCAATGGTGAAGTTCACGAGGCTTATAAGGGGAGGTACAATAACAATTAACAAAGAGGAGGTAAGGTGTGGCCATGCTTGTTACCTTCGCAAGGATGAAGCTAAAAAATTTAGAAGGGCACTTGATGAACTCCAAAGGGCAGTTAATGAGGTAGCTGATCCAGGGAGTCAAAGAGGCCAGCATCGGTTAGAACCTCAAGGTCATGCAGAAGAAGTTATGTCAAACAAGTAGCTGTTGGACAATCAAGATATCCAAGATGGGGCTAAAGTAGATAGAGAGTTCGGCAATAACCAATAATCAGATGGTTTCCTACTCTCAACTTTTTGTATAGTCACCAACTATGGGATTTTTTATACTTAATGGTGTATATGGCTATGTATAGACAAATCTACAACTGTGAATTTTGTATAGACTCAAAATAGGTGTTGATAAAAGATATTGCTCTCATCATCATATTTGATGTCTTATGACTTATAGCATGTAACTCAATTGTAAATTTCCCAAAAAGGGGTTACTACACTGGTAGGTCTATGTATCCATTATTAAACTATAATTAATACAAAAAAAAAGCTTTACTTTTTTATTTAATCATTTTTAACTTAATAAGTTTCATATTTATTATTAATTTTTAAAAGCTGATGTGTATTAATATTTAGATTTTGATATATTTTAAATTTGCATTTAATTTATTCTATTTTGATTTGGAATTTAGATTTAAGTTTGAAATTTATTTTTATTATTTATATCTTTTTATGAAATTATAGGTAATAATTAAAAAATATTAGAACTAATTTAGTTTATAATTATTTGTCTTATTAAAAGTTTAATTAATTGTAGAATAATTCTATTTTAATTTATATAATAAAATAAATTTCAAACTTGAAATCTAAATTAAAAGTTATATAGTTCAAGAGAGGGAGAAGATAACTTTTGATTAGTTGTTTCATGCAAGCAATCCAATGATAACACATCCCTAGGGAGTTATGCTCAAGGGAGCATGTCCTTTGATTAAGGATATGGTAATTCACCTTTAAAACTTCTTAAGTGTACCCATTACATACTTGAGGAGGAAAATAGGTAGAGAGCAAAAGAAAGAAAAGAGAGAGGAAGAGAGAAGGGAGAGGGAGATGGAGATATGATATAGAGAGGAAAAGAGAGAAAAAAGAGAATGGAAGAGAGAAAGAGAGGGGGAGAAAATGAGATAAATGAGAGAGGCAGATAGACAAAGGGAAAGATAGAGAGTGAAACAAATATATAAATGAAGGGATAGAGGGAGGGAGAGGGAGATACAAAAGATAGAAGAGAGAAACAAATATAGAGGTAGAGAGAGATAAAGAGGGAGAAAAAAAGATTTAAAGAGATAAAAAGAGAGATAGAGACATAGATACAAAGATAGAGGTAGAGATATGGAGGAAAAAAGAGGGAGAGATAAAGAGATATAGGAAGAGAGGTAAATAAAGAGAGAGGAAAAGAGAGAAGAGGAGAGACATAGATAGATCTGGTCACATAGAGAGAGGGAGATACAGAGATAAAGAGAAATAGGAGACAAATATATATAGAGAGGTAGATAGATCAACAGACAAAGATGGAAAGGGGGAGAGGGGGAGGGAGATAAATAGGAATAAAAAAGAGAGTAAGGGAGAAGAGATACAAAAAGGGAAAGAGACAAAGAGGAAAAGAGAGAAAAATAGATAGAGGAAGAGAGAAGGGAAGACAAATATAGAGATAAATAGGGGAGAGAGAGGAAGAAAGGGATTGAGACATAATGAGAAACATAGAGATAAAGAGGGAGTAAAAGATATAATGAGCTCTCTCTCACTCTCTTTCTCTTCCCCATCGCTCTCTATATATCTCCCCATTTTTACCTTTCCCTACCTCTCTCTCTCTCTCTATATATATATATCCCTTTCTCTACCTCTCTCTATGTATAACTTTCTATCTCTATCTTTCTATCACTCTGTGATGTGGAAAAAGATATTCTAGACCTAACAAGTAGATTACTCAAATCAATCTTTCCTTGCATCAACATTAGAAGACAATCCCACAAGGGTGTCAAGATTAACTAATAATCTAGAAGAAGAGCCAATCTGCCTTGGACTTGGTTCCTTTGTTGCTTTGAAAATTGACTGGATTTAATATGAATTTATTGACCTAATTAACTATGAAACCTAATTTGAAAATATAAATTATTCGCATAGAAAAAATTAAAAAATTGATGGAATGAAAGCATATTTGAGAAGGTCATAGGTTTGTGCACCTATCCTAAAAGTTTGGAGCTGAATTGATGGGTCAAGAGTGGTGGTGCCCTTGATTGAAAAGTATGATTCAAGATCTACAACTTTCAAGTCTATAATATATAGGTTTGCATTGTCCTTTCCCACTCTGCAACTTGTCATCTTTGGATCTGAACCTACAAAATCACAACAAAGAGGGGGAAAGGGTGGCTATATAGGATTTTTCCTTGGTCAAACCCTCATTTTAGTATTTCTACCTCCACAAATAACCATTTGTTGATAGATAAAATGTGTGTGCTTGAAACCTTAAGTGTGTCTAAGGCTATGATGAGCTAAAATGCAAAAAAAATGATAAATCCACACTCAAATGTGTTAGAGAATGATTCCTAAATGATACAGACAATGATCAACCTAAGAGAAAGTCAAATACCCTAGGGAAAATCAAAATCATTGAATACCTTACTTAGGGCAGCATGGAGATCAAATTCTAAAAATGAGAACATGTTAAAAACAAGTCATTAGGTGCTTGAAGGGAGCTAAAGCTATCTCCAACCCTATATTCCAACTTCTTCTTCTATTGGAATCAAACTCCAATCATTTTGTTGCAAATTATTTTTGGATTTTGATTGTGTAAGTTTTTTTCTATCAACGTTTCAGATCACACTCAGTGATCCATCATCAAGATGAAGAGTTGAAAAATATATGAAAAGATTGGTTGCAGACCCAACAAATTTAAAAGGATAGAAGGAAGGTGAGAGAGGGGGGAGTTAAGGCACAAAAATTGAGGTAAAGGAATAAAAAACTATGACCAAAGAAAAGAGGGGGGAAAGAAAATAAACCAACTAAAACCAAAGGAAAGACAGGAAGACACCAAGAAACAAAGAAAGAAGAAACACAACTAAATGACAAAAAATAAAGAGAACACCTAAAAAAATAAGAAGGAGAAGGAGAAAAAGCAACAAATTTGAAAAAGAGTGCAAAATAAATAAATAAAAAAGACACGAAATATATATGCCATAAAATTAAATATACAATTACAAATTGTGATAGTTACATATTAATAAACAATAAACAAATAAAAAGAAATTTAAGGATAACAAACAAACAAGCAAATAGACAAGAATAGTCAATTAATAAAATAAAATACAATAATAATATAAGGATACAAAATACAAACAAACAAAACATATAAAATCAAGAAAAAGGGAAAAACAACATACAAGCAAATATATGTAAGTGAAATTACATATTAAAAATAAAAGTGCAAACATATATCACAAAATATGTAAATATGTAAAAGTAAATAGTTACATTTGGACCTTATAAATAGAAGCATAATGCAAAAATGTAAGCAAATAAATGGAAGAAAATAAATGTAGGCAATTATTAAAAAATTAGAACAAAAAGAATACAAGGAAAAACAAACATACAAACACACAAGTAAATGCAATAATAAAGTAAAATCAACATAGAAACAAACATATATAAGCAAATGAAAATACAAAATAAGAAGGAAAAAAGCAAAATAAGCAAACATAAATAACAACAAATTGTAACTATGTATAAAATAGTTACATATTTAAAATAAATGAACAAATAAATAGAAGCATATATGCAAAAAAGAAGGGGTTGGGGCCCTAGCTCGAATGGCTAAATCTTTCCTGTTGCAGGAGGTTGGTAATGAGGTCTAGTCTCCCCCACCCCCGTGGTACCGGAGGACATGTCACACTAGCACCGCTGGTCACGTTAAAAAGTTTACCAGGCGCACTGCAGTTTATAGGGGGTTGTGCTACTCAATTCCTGTAGTCTAATATATATATATATGCAAAAAAGAAGAAGGAAATAATTGGACGAATACAAAATGACAAAAAAAAGTAAAATAAGATTAAAAAAATCTTTCAAGCAATAAAGACAAGCAATAATTTTGCTACATTAAATTAAAAAGGCCTAATTACATAGTACATTGAATCAAATACTAATACAAATAAACAACAAAGAACTAGAATTATATATATATATATATATAGGAAGAAACCTAGAAGAAACTATACCAAACACAAATAAGGAAACGAACAAATATGCAGATAAATAAATATAAAATGAAACAAGCCAACCTAAATAAAATCAACTCTAAAAACTAAAAATAAAAAATGAAGAAAAATAACAAAACAAGAAGAGAAAAAAAAAATGAAAGAAGGATCAAATTATAAATACAAAAAAAAGAAAGAGAAGAAATAGCCAGACACCTAGTCTAGGGTGGTGGCATTCTAATCTAGACATTTTGCACACTTTTAAGTTTGATTCATAATTTTTAGGGTCTGCTTAATTAGGACTCATTCAAAAAATGAGCACTTGCTAGGGTTAAAATGGTAAAATGGGATCGAGAAGGCACTTTTAAGGTAGCATTAACACATTCTCTTAGGTTGAAAGGAAAGGTCAAGGCTAGGGAATATTTCTAAAATATACTAATAAAATGGACACCAAAGCAAGCCCTAAATAAAGTGTGAAATTATGCTTTCACCTTTAGGAAGCACAATTTACGATGTTACACCCTTCATTTCTCCCTCTCTCCCTACCACTCTCTTTCTACATCTCTTATTCTCCTCTATCCTTTCTATTTATCTCCCTCTCTCTCTCTCTCTCCCTCCCTCTCTATCTCAATATCTCTCTCACTCACACACATAGACACTCCTTATTTCTCCCTCCCTATCCCTATCTCTCTCACTACTTGTTTCTCCCCCCTTATCTCTATCTCTATCTCTATCTCTATCTCTATCTCTATATATCTACCCCCTCTCTATCTCTCTCTCCCTCTCTCTATTAATTTTCTCTATCACCTCTTTTATCTCTTACTCTTTCCCCCTCTATCTCTATCTTTTCACCCTTCATCTCCCTCTCTATTTATATTTCATTATCTTTATCTTCCCCCTTCTCTCCCACTCTCTCTATATACACACCTCTCTACCTCTCTCTCTATATCACTTCCTATATCTTTATCTTTCTCTCTCCATCTCCCCCTCTTTCTTTGTCTCCCTCTTTCTATCACTATTTCTCCATCTCCCTCTTCCTCTCTCCTTCCATCTCCCTCTCTATATATTTATCTATTTTTTCTTTATCTCAGTCTCTATCTCACCCCTATAGATATTTCTCAAGTTATATTCATCTCTCTATCTCTCCTTTATATCCCTATCTCTCCCTCTTTTTATTCCTATCTATCCCTCTCTCCCTCTCTCCCTATCTGTTACACCCCATAGTAGATTCACCTAGTTATTTTTATCTAACTAGATGAAATACTTGCATATATGTGTGTGTTTATAACTTTGATGGAAATAAATGTGAATGTACTTTGTTTATATGAATAATTGGAAATAGAATGAATAAATGATTGATGTTATATATGTGTCTTATTATGACTATTGAATATATATTGCAAGTGATTTTTTTTGTGGTCAATTGACTACCTATGAAAATGTGACAAGTTGGTTGTATGTGCAGGTTCACACCTTCAGAAGGGAGGGGAAGTATCACTCAAGAGAAGGATTTTGGTCTGGAAACCCTTAAGAGAGTCTAAACTGAGCTTTCACACACTCACTGATAGAACATTCAAGTCAATAGTTTCGAGTGAAGGTATGATACCTTGAATTGGTTGTTTAGGAAAGTTTTTGTTTGTTTGTGAAGTCATGCTTGAAATAAGTGTTTGAGTCTCTTTGTGTTTTTGAGTACTTATTTAAAAGTACAATTGATGGGATATGTACATATGATGCATACATGAATACATATATGCATGTCCACGATGAACTCATGAACATGAGAAATCACGTACATAAGCATACGAAGATAGACATATCTATGCATGCCTATGGGCGAGTCACCCATATACACGAGAACACCAAATAGATAAAGTGACATGTATATATATATATATGTATATATATTTAATGTATATTTGTCAATCAATATTATTGTTTTGTGTTGGAAGGTAATGTTATATATATGTGTGTGTGTATACGATATATATATATATATATATCCATTGTATATATTGATATACGTGTATGTATTGATGTGAAGGCAACATCCATACAAGTACATTAATATATATAAATATACATATGTATATATATACATGTGCGATATTAGTTTGAATTTTAAATGGAAATATGTTAATACATTTGAATGTCAAATGAAGTATATCGATAATCATATGAGTTCATATATATATATATAAATATATATACGTATATATAATAATGTGTTAAGTTATTTATATATATATGTAAAATAGAATATATATATATATTATTGTTATTGATAATATATTTTAATGATTGATAAAGTGTTGTTTAAATGAAGCATTGATATTATTATAAACCACGTGCATACTATGTAACCATAATATATGGTACATTTCATTAGTGAACTGTGCAGCCATATAGTGCGCAAAATACAACACTAATAACATATGAAATGATTTAATTTGCTTGCATAATTGAACGCCATATATAATGGAAGGGTGTGACATATATAAGACTTGGTCAACATATATTATAGTGTTGTTTGCAAATGATTTAAAAGATTTGACTCTATCAAATAGTAGCAAAACACAAAAGCACGAATAGAGGATAACGTGGTGCCAAACTATGAATTTTTGTCATGAAAAAGAATTATATTTTAGAAGCTCTGTACAACAATTTAAACCTGAGTAAATGGGAGAATAAGTCTTGAGAATGCTGGCATGGAATAAGTCAACTTGTTTAAACTATTACCTTGCATATCTTTGATGCATTCTTGCTGTCTTTTAGAGAATCGATTTGATGTGTTAATTTCCTGAGTAATGTGTTTTAAGTTTGTCACCTTTTGTTTTCCAAGCAGAGTCAAACCATGTAAACTGAGAAGTGTCGATCCATCCTCCATGTTACTAGCCTTTGGGAACTAAATATTGTTTATAAATAGAGGCATTATTTACCTCAAAGGGATGCATAATTGCACTTTACTGTATATTTTTCTAAGAGTGCTCTATTTTTCCCGAGTTTGTGAGAGAGCTTGAGAGTGATTTGCAAGAGTTTTTATTGTGAGAATTTTTTAGGGTCTTTGGGAAATTATAGAAGGGATTTGTTGCTAAGTTGCAAGATGTTTTGTGGAGGATAGGATTGGGAATAATCTTGAATGATTAGAGCTTTACTCTTACAGGCACACAAGGAATCTTACTCTTTTATGTTTGTTCATTTTGATTTGATTATATTTTGCTTGATTGTTGTTTGAGAAGTATTAAGCTTTAGGGAAAGATTATTTTCAAAATTTGAGTGTAGACAAACATTTGTTGTTATAAATTAGAAATCTCTATTGTTTGAAATGATTTTACATTCAAGATAACAAATAGTGATTGTTTACATAGATATATAAATATAGTAGAAAGTACTCAATAGAGTGGGGTCTTTGTAGCTTATAGCTAGACTTAAATTGGTAAGTTATGGATCACATGTTAAACCTAGTAGATGAGTCATAGATTGCTTAGAATATATAGGTTGTTCCTGGGTTTGTAGACTATCCTATGAAGGGAATTACCTATGCACATAATATAATTGGTCTTAACAAATTGAGTTAGAATGGTGGATGAGCACGTGACATCCATTCCAAAATAGAGGTGATGAATACTTTGGCCAAAGTGGTGTAATTATCCACTGGTTACATTCTCAGCTCATTGTGCTACCTTACTCATTCATACTAGTTTGAGATTGTGATACATGTAGAACATAGATGTGTCATGTGATAAAGTTCTAGTTATGTAGGCCACAACACCAACTTAGATGAGGCTAGTATTGTGTGGTTCCTAGACCAAAGCTCTTCGTTGAAGGGTAGGGCCATCTTACCATATGTGGTAGATGTGGGGGGATTGCAATTAGTCCGTGGATGGAAAAAAATGCTTAAGTGATGCTTCTCCTCCCAGTCGGTAAGCCAAATTTTTGAAAGGGGATTTCCTGGATCAATTGTATTTCTAGTGCCAATGGAGCTCAATTGATCTATGTATGTAACTTGTACCTATTTCTTTTGAAAGATTAAAAATATATTTGTATTTAGATTATGAAATCATTTATTTGGAAATATTGTACTCAATTCGTTGAATGAATAAGAAAGATATTTTGTTACTATCATGTGAGTATTTTATCTTGTATTGAAAGAAAAAAAATTATTGCTATATGTTTAGCCTTTAGATTAAATTCACTAGTGGTAAAACATAGGAAAAATTACTGTGTAGAACAAGGGACATGTTAAACTATCACTCCCTCTTTCTATATCTCTCTAATTCTCTCTTATCTCTATTTATCTACCTCCCCCTCTATCTATTTATACATATCCATCTACCTCTCTATCTCTATCTCTATCTCTCTCTTACAAGCATACAAACACACTCCTTGTTTCTCCCTCCCTATCTATAGCTCTATCTTTATATCCATCTCTTTACCTCTCTATCTCATTATCTCTCCATCTCTCTTTACCCATATATCTTTCCTTCTCTCTACTTCTCTCTATATATCACTTCCTATCTTTATATATATATATATCACTTTCTCTCTTATTCTCTCCCTCTCTATATATGTATCTCTTCCATTTTTATCTATCCCTCTATCCTCTCTCTCTCTTTCTCTCTCTCTCTCTCTCCCTCTCTTTCTCTTTATATCCCTCTCCTTCTCCTTCTCCTTCTCCATTTCCATTTCCATCTTGTTGGCATATGACTTTGGGAGATTGTTTTTGGTTGGTAGTGTTGTCATTGATGGCAACTGGAGTTAGTAGTATGGTCTGTAGTTTAGAAGTAGTTCCTATCGGCAAGAAAAGTAGAAGATTCTAATCTACTAGTAGAACACATGAAGAACAGAGTATCCGGTTGATAAGTTGGTATGAATACTTCACTGGATCATTATTTTGTTGTGTGGATCCCCCGGGAAGCTTTTCAAGCATGTATGTTACCTTACTGGTAAGTTTTGTGGTGTTGCAGAAATTGGTGTACAAGTTAAGAGATTCAGTAGAATGATTTATTGTTTATTTTCTCATTATGGCCGACCTGTTGTGTATGGCGTGTTTTGGATGTATGAGGAATATGTGTTTAACTATTTCTTATGTTGGGAATTTTGATTTGGGTCCCTACTACAGTTTAGCCGACTTGTGTGGGTACGCATTAATTCTAATTGATGATTTGAGCCGACATGTGGAAGAATATTATATTTTGTTCGAAGTTGACATATAGCAATAAAATCTTGTTAGTGAATATATATGTGAGATCAGAAAATCATTTTAGGTGTGTGGTGTGTGGTGTGTGTATCAAGAAGTGAGAAGGTGTGTAAGTGAAAAAGTGTAGAGCAACAGTATGAGCTAATATCAGAAGATCTGTTGAAGTGAATTCTGTTTGTGCAATCGAAGGGTTTTCATGTAAGAAAGCAGAGCAAAAGTGTGAATTGGACAAGAGGTCCATAATCTATTTTATGTGCCTCATTGGAACTAAATCCAAGCATTTTTAGATGCTATATTCTCAGTTCAACATTTTGTTGTAATCTCAAATATTTTGTAAGGCAGTGAGCCTTCCCTATTTTGAGCAGTGAGCTCTAGGCAATGTGCCTGAATGCAAGTGCATTCCATTTTGATCACACTTTTAATAAAGTATACTATGTGGATTAATCTCCATCGTGGTTTTTCCCCTAACAGGGTTTCCACATAAAAATTCTGGTGTTATGGTGTTCACATTGTCTCTTTAATGAGTTTGCATGTTTCCTTCTGTTTATATGTTGTGAATGATATTAAAGGTTAAATATTGTTGTTGATAGTTTAATATTTGATTTGAAATTCAAATATTATGGAACACTGATTCACCCCCCCTCTTAGTGTTCCTAGTGTCCAACAATTGGTATCAAAGCTTGTTCCTCTTCTGAGTTTAACAGCTTGAGGTGGATCTTGGATTACAATGGACGCAGGTGGTCTTCAACAACAGCTTATGGTGGCACTTAATGATCTTGATCAGTCTAAAGTAGAGGTCATGGAACTAAAAGCAAATCTTGTGGTTGTTGAAAAATTCATTCAATCACTGAAGGATAAAATAAATGAGTCTAGGGAAAAGAGGAAAGAACTATGTGGTTAGTTGAAGCAAAAAGAAAGCAAAGGTCTAGAAGATGTTCATCTGAATCAAACCCTAAAAGAAATAACAGAAGAGTGTGAAAAGCTTGCTAAGGACAATATTGCCCTAAAGCTTGAAACGAAATATGTGGCGATGAAGCTAACTAAAGAGATTGAAGAAAGAAAGAAGAATGAGGAGAAACTGGCCCAGTCCTTGAAAGAAAAATCTAAGGAATGCAGTAGAATTAATAGTGGATTCATTCAGCTAGAGATTGAACTGCAACAATCCAAAAATAATGAACAAGAGCTTGAGAGATAGGTAGTTATTCTTAGAGATGAGCTTGCTACTGCAAATGAGTTTAAGAAGTTCAAGATCAGTTATGCTAGGCTTGATGAGATAACTAAAGGTCAAAAGGATGCAAATGATAAGTGAGGTCTCAACTATGTGAAGGGTGAGAGCTTCAAATCTGAATAGAAGGACCTTGAAAAGAAGAACAAAGGTAGAAGATATCTAGTAAGGTAACCCAATGCTTAGAAATTTAATGGATATTGCTTTATTTATAATAAATTTGGACATATGGCTTCTCAGTGTCGAAGTAAGATAAACTTTGGCACTCCATCATTTTCTGGTAAGTGTTTTAAATGCAAGAAGTTTGGTCATAAATCATCAGAATGCAGAAGTATATATGTCAGTATAAGGATCATTAAATGCTACTCCTATGGAAGATTGGGACATGCTGCTAATCAATGTAGATCAGGAGGAAATCAGTGGAATGGATGGTATAGATAGAAGAATCTAATATGCTACAATTGTAACAAATTTGGTCACATTGCAAGATTTTGCAGGAACAAAAACATGGATAAGAGAGGTTTGGTTTATCAAGGTAGGAATTCACAGAAAGTTGATAAGGGAAAAGGAAAAGCATATGTGGAAGAGATAAGAGATAAGATGAAGAAAACATGGGTAAAGAAGAGTGGATCTGATGAAGGTAATAAGATTGTACGGGAAGCTCCCTCCAATAAATCATCCGACAATTGATTCCAGGCCATTGTCCTAGGGGGAGTCTTCATGAAAATATTTCCCCCCCTGTGTGTAGTTGGTATGGGATCGTAGGAAGTTGTCAGTTGGTGTGTTATTCATCCTCAAATGTATTGGTGATCACTTCTTGAAGGTTTGCAGATGGATTTTTCTCTTGCTATTTGAAAATAGAGTAACCGAAACTTCTAGGGCAAAGCATTTAATGCGACAAGGAAGTTAGGTGTGCAAAGCTATAAAAGGGCATTTGGAACCCTCATTTATCATCGTGCGCCAAAGAAGAATAGTTGGAGAACCTTTTCAATAAAATTTTGAAGGAGCGAAAGTCAATTTAGCGGTGAATTCTCTAAGTATTTATGTTGATTATCAATTTCATACTTATTCTGTGATTGGTAGAACCCTATTCAGTAAGAAAAATGAAGCAAATCAAAGGAACAATAACTCTGGATGAATATAGTAGTTGAAAGCTCAGGGATGAAAGAAATTTGTTGTCTGTTGTTGAATTGAAGAAGCTTGGAGGAGCGAAACATAAGAACTTGGACATCTGGAATGAATTTCTTCATTTCATCAATGCGAAGGTAGTTCGGTTTATCTTGAATAGATTGGGTGGTGATATCCTTACTCTGGATAAACCCTATCAAATTTCTAAGGATGCAATCAAAAATCTAACAGGATTGTGCAATGTTGGTGTTGTTTCAAAAAAGAAGTCAATTAGGAATGTCAAAGTCGAAGCCCTAACCAGAGTAATAGGGGATATATGTATCTCTTCCATTTTTATCTATCCCTCTATCCTCTCTTTCTATCTCTCCCTCTCTTTCTCTTTATATCCCTCTCCTTCTCCTTCTCCATCTCCATTTCCATCTTGTTGGCATATGACTTTGGGAGATTGTTTTTGGTTGCTAGTGTTGTCATTGATGGCAACTGGAGTCAGTAGTATGGTCCGCAGTTTTGAAGGAGTTCCTACTGGCAAGAAAAGTAGAAGATTGTAATCTAACGGCAGAAAGCATGAAGAATAGAGTATTTGGTTGATAAGTTGGTCTGAATACTTAACCATATCATTGTTTTGTTGTGTGGATCCCTAAGGAAGCTTGTCAAGCATGTATGCTACCTTATTAGTAAGTTTTGTGGTGTTGCAGAAATTGGTGTACAAGTTAAGAGATTCGGTAGAATGATTTATTGTCTATTTTCTCAATATGGCCGACCTGTTGTGTATGGTGTGTTCCAAATGTATGAGAAATATTTGTTTAACTATTTCTTATGCTGGGAATTTTGATTTGGGTCCCTACTACATTCTAGCCGACTTGTGTGGGTACGCATTAATTCTAATTGATGATTTGAGCCGACATGTGGAAGAATATTATATTTTGTTCGAAGCTGACATATAGCAATAAAATCTTGTTAGCAAATATATATGTGAGATCAAAAAATCATTTTAGGTGTGTGGTGTGTGGCGTGTGGATCAATAAGTGAGAAGGTGTGTAAGCAAAAAAGTGCAGAGCAACAATATGACCTAATATCAGAAGATCTATTGAAGTGAATTATGTTTGTGTAGCAGAAGGGTTTCCATGTAAGAAAGCAGAGTAGAGTAGAAGTGTGAATTGGACAAGAGGTTCAAAATTTGTGTTATGTGACTAATTGGAACTGAATCCAAGCATTTTTAGATGCTATATTCTCAGTTCAACATTTTTTTGTAATCTCAAATATTTTGTAAGGCAGTGAGCCTTCCCTATTTTGAGCAGTGAGCTCTAGGTAGTGTGCCTGAATGCAAGTGCATTTCCTTTTGATCATAATCTTAATAGAGTATACTTTGTGGATTAATCTCCACCATGGTTTTTCCCGTAACAGGGTTTCCATGTAAAAATCCTGGTGTTATGGTGTTCACATTGTCTCTTTAATGAGTTTGCATGTTTCCTTTTGTTTATATGTCGTGAATGCTATTAAAGGTTAAATATCATTGTTGATAGTTTAAGATCTGATTTGAAATTCAAATATTGTGGAACACTGATTCACCCCCCCTCTCAGTGTTCCTAGTGTCCAACACATCTCTATCTTCCTCTCTATCTCTATCTCCTTATCCCTCTCTCTCTCTCAGTCTCTCTAAATTGCTTACCAATTGACCTCATGTCTAATGCACAAATGTATGTAAAAAAAAAACTAATTTTTTCCTAATTGACCTTCCACACATCTTTGGTGTACCCATTTCATTCAAAGGTGCAATTGCTAGTTAAGAATGCTTTTAGATTCACCATGTATGTTTTTCTCCCTCCTTCCTATCTTTCCCCTAGTTTATGCTCCCCTTGCAATTGGTTTGTCTTTAGAGTTTGCTTAGTATTTTGTTAGTGAGATTTTGTATTTCTCCATGATTTTCTTTTTCTTTCATCTTTTTATTTCCTTTCTCACTTGCTATTTCATTTTCATTCCTTGGTTTCACTTCTCTTCCTATTCTCTTTTGCTCACTCATTCTTGCATTTATGTTCAAATGCTCATGTTAGATTCTCTTATTACTTTCTTTTTCCGTTTTATTTATTAAAATCATTATTGTCTTATATACTTTCTTATATTTTTCATACTCTTCTTGTCTATAATCCAATGGTGATATTTTTGTATTCCCTCATTTTCTTTCTTTTATGAGTTTGTTTTTATCATTACTTATATATACATATACATATACATATATATACACATAAAAATTTATGTATATATAAAATTAATAATAAAAATAAAGAAAAAATAAGAGAATATAAATTTAGAGAAGGGGGATTCATCACCCTCATCGGAGAGCCTAAGGGAATGAATTTCCCTAAACAACCTCAGGTTGTTTGACGAGTGTTTCAAAAATTGAGTGAGCTAAAGGTTTCAAACTACAAACCATATAACTCATTATATGAGGACAATAGCATGGGTGCTAGACTCCAGTGTGACGCATCGATGTCTTGTATGGATAGAGGTTTGGTAAATAGACATAAAGCATAAAGGGCCAACTAATGACCCTATTGGCATAATTTTACAACTTGACAAGGAAAATGCAAGAAATAGAAAGTAAAACAAGAAGAATACTAGAAACTACTCTAATGTAAAAATGACAAAGAAAGGTAAGGAAAAGGTACCACTCCCCCCACGCTTTGATTCGTCAACTCCAACTCCAAATGGATGATCCAACACCTATACACACAGAAATAGGAAAAATGTTGGGTTGTGTTTTGAGGTATACCTCAGTGAGAACCCCGCTTTAGTGTTCCCACCTCCATGGATAGCCAGATATGCAATGATATAGGAAAATTGATAAAGAAGAGAAATAGAAAGTACACTATTAAATAGAGTGCAAAGATAACTTGAATGCTACTCTATAAGACACAATAATGCAAAAAAAATAACAAAAGCAATATCACCTTTCCTCATGCTAGCACTCAAGGCCGAGAGGAAGAGATGACACCACACTGAGAGAATGAAGGTTTTTCAACCTACAAAGATGGTGGAGTTACCACAAGAACATGTTGTCTAAGCTAAGTAGAGATCAAGAACAAACTTGAGAGAGAAAGAGTGAAAGAAGTTGCAAGAATGGAGAGAATGTGAGAAATTCGTCCAAGAGTGAAGAAATGAGAGAATGTGAGTTTGAATGCTTGAAAATGGGGGTAATAGGTCAATTTTAATCGATCAAGGAAGGATAGAAGACGTTAGTTTCATAGCCAATCAGAAATGTAACACTTCCATAGATTCTAGGGCCAAAAAATCTATTAGGACATTGACGCAATGTGCGAATGTTCGTGTAGTGTGTGCACATCCCTGACATAAATTCCTCCACTGATGCAAAAAGATAAGGCCACATGGAAGGAATAAGCTGATGGCAACAGGTTTTCATCATCTAACTTATATTTTCTAAAGTAAAAGTAAAATAAATGGGAAATTTGCCAAGGGTGTGAATTCACACCATTACATTTTTCCCCCACTTTGGTGAGCATATGTGTCAGTGCAAATGCGAGCTAAAGTAGAAATAGATCGAAGATAATATACCAATAGCATCGAGGAAGCAAATCTTTTATTTGGTGCACCTAGACATTAAGAGAGAGAAAAGGATCCAAAGGTTCTCATTCCTACAAAGCTAGTTGTGATCTCATGACAAACATGTTAGGATATAGACAAAACATGTTAGCCAAAAAATAATAAGACATAAGTCAGTATGATAAGACACAACTTGATTAGATACACTAACCAGATAAGCCTGCAACTATTACAAACTTCATTGTAGGACAGTCACAGAAAATACGGGTCTAGTTGGGTTGCCCCCAAGCTAGACACGAGGATATTTGATGTTTGACACAAAGACACAACGACATCAAATATTCGATAAAAGACACTCATTTTTTGTAAAACACCAGAGAATGCAATTGAAGGAGAAGGTTTCAAAGGGGGTTCCTTTGGCAGGAAACCCTTCAAGACACTAAGGGGTCCATTCAAAGGAATGCTTCGATAGAAAAACACCATATTTTCCGCAAGTTATTATGTCATCAAGGAATCCTTTTGAAAGATCCTTTCGTCAAGGAATCCGTTGGAAAGAATGCTCCTTTTTGAAGGAAAGTTTTTCTATTGCATTTTAGAAAAAGTGCTCCTTTTTCAAAGGCAAGTTTTCAGATCCTTTCACATACGAGGTCCCTTTTAAAAAAAAAAATTCATGTAGAAGTCAAGTGAGAGAATACAACATTTATAAAATGACGGGTTTCAATAATGGATTCTTTCATCAAGGAATTAATTGTAAAGAGAATTTAACACCAATGAATCCTTTTAAAAGAATTCACCAAATTGAAAATCAGAACATCATGGTAGTCCCTCCTTAGGATGGTGTGGGTTATGCAAAAGAGAACATGGCATCCTAAAGAGAGAAAGGAGAGGTAGAGATGTTGTGCCACACAACACATGACAAGGTGTATTTTGTGGTATGTTGTCACACACACACGAGGGACAACACATAAGAACCACAACATTAAGAAGCAGATAGAGACAAAGAAATCAAGACAGGGGATTTGAGAGTTGGGGGTCAAATCATGAAGAAGAGCATATGAAGACAAAATAAAAATAAAAATTGGGCTAGCATGGAAGAGGGCTTGAATGCCCCAAATGTTTTGCATCGTCCCCAATATTAAAAATCAAATTCACAACATATAGAAGAATGATGATACACATAGAAGTTCATGATATTTTTTTTGCACCTCTATCCAAGCATCTATAAGGGTGGCAAGGGTCCTCTAGGTAGGATCACAAACAAAAAAATACAAGCACATGGGAACATAAACACACAAACAATCTAATCTACTGTAAGAGAGGGGGACCACCACGTGCAAGACCCCAGGTCACGGAGGGTCAAGATGCGAGAGGCTACCCTAACTTACCTCAACTTAGTGCAATGTTTAGGGTATATGAGGAGAGGGTAACGAGGGCCTTAGGGCCTCTCAATTATTTTGTAGGCCTAAAAGGTAGAAAAAGGATAGGTGAGCTGGTTTCTAGGTCTAACACTACGTCTCAGAAAGCTCTCTGTCCGAGGACATAAGCACAATCGCCGCACTGGCGTCTCAAAAGTGTGTTGTCGTTTGTACGGCCAGACAACAAAAAAGACATGGTTAAGCCAACAAAACTAGCTAACGAACCAACTAACTAACTAAAGGGCCAAAATGACACAACTAAGTAAAATAAGTAATCTCTAATATTGTAAAGTAAAATATGCAAGAGTGATGAAAACAAGGAGAACCTCACCAAGGAACTCATTCGCCAGCTGATTCTTTGAGAAGCTCACCCACCTACACACAACAAGAGGGAAAATGTTGGTTGGTTGTATAGGGGTATGCGTCAGTCAGACACCCGTTTAGGTGTTTCCACTGCCACAGACAACCAAAGAAATGAGATAAAGAAGCAATAAAGTAAAGAAAGCACAAGCACTACAAAACAATACTATGCTACTCAACCAAATGATAGAGAGGAGAGGGAAGCTTACCACCTCCACCAAGAGCACTCAAGGCTTCTTGG
Source organism: Sequoia sempervirens (assembly GCA_007258455.2). NCBI lineage: Eukaryota > Viridiplantae > Streptophyta > Pinopsida > Cupressales > Cupressaceae > Sequoia > Sequoia sempervirens. The sequence continues at coordinate 352,922,783 of VDFB02000017.1, read as the reverse complement.
GGGAGAAATGAGAGGAAATCAAGCCTCTATTGCAAATGGCATGGTCCCAAATGTGCTCTACCAAGTTGACAGAGTATGGCTACAATGGAATGCTTGAATGCTGCTAGAGGTGTTGGATTGAATGCTTGAAGTGGTGAAGAGTGAGCTTAATGCTTGGAAGAAGATGTGAAGAGTTCTGAAGATAGAACATGTCAAAAGTGATGACACGTCTACCCATAGATAGAACATGTCAAAAAGTAGCAACATGTCTACCCACAGATAGAACATGTCAAAAGTGGTTGGTCACACAGACCGTAAAACTTTCAAAGGGGTCCCTCAGGAACCCTTCAAAAGGAGAGGGGTCGACTCAAGGGATGTGTTGTTTGAAAGGTAAGGTCTAGTCAGGTTGCCCCCGAGCTAGATGTAGAAGGGTGAATGGAATGAGGGCTAGAAGTGAAAGAATCCATTCGTCATAAAGGCCTTTGAAGGAAAGGTCCCTTGGGAACCCACTGTGAGAAGGAAGGGGGGTTCGCTCAAAGGACACACAACTCAAGAGCAACCGTTCTTCATAGAGCAATTCGTCATCAAGGAATCCTTTCGAAAGATGTTCACTTCATCAAGGAATTTGAAAGGAGGGATATGCCCCCACATGAGGGGAAGTCGAAGTTGTTCCCACTTTGGAGGAAGGTCTTCAAGTCCTTTCTTTATGAACCCATGATGAAGGAAACACATTCTGATAGGGCTCCAAGTTGAGAATGCAATTCTAAGGAAAAATTGTTGTGAATACTTCCAAGAAAAGATTCATTGGGAAAGAATTTGTTTTTGAAAATCAAAGTGTTAAAGAAAAAGCATTATCTCAAATAGGAGGGACAACTCAAGCAAAGAAGAGAAAAAGATGAAGGGAAAGAAAAAAGAGAGAGAAAATACAAGCAAAGGACACATGGGGATCTAGTTTAGCGGGGTCAGATCTGTCTGAGCTCATATAATAATAGGTAACTACAATGCAAGGTGAAAGATCATCAATCCCCAACCAAATCAAGAATGCACAGAAAACAAAATAAAAATAAAAAATTAGGTCAACATGGAAGGGAAGCCTAAATGCCCCCAATGCTTTGCATCGTCCCCAATTTATTGAAAATCAATAAAAAAACATGGAAAAATGATGATACAAATAGAAGAAGGTTTACGACACAAAAACCATGCCTGTATCCAAGCACCAACGGGGGTGACAAGGGTCATCCAGGCAAATATAGCATGGGTATGGGGGAACACATCACAAAAAACACACACACACAAGATCAAGAAAAGGGGCCTCCTAACACTGATCGACCAAGAGGTCATCCACTTCCCAATCTAGATCCTCATAAGGGGAAGGAGGATGAGCCTGTAGAGGTGAAATTTTAAGAGGAGGAGCATCTGACCCTCTCGCAACAAGGGCCAAGGAAGAGGGCCCCTCTAGGTCCTCTCCACCGAGCTCTTGTGGAGCCAAAGTTAGCAATTTCACGAAGATCGCCAACAAGGCTGGGACTTCATCCACAAAATTAAACATGCATCCCATAGGAGCACCATGCCTATTCTCAGTGGATGAGGCAGGCTGTGCCTGAGGTTCACTACTAAGTTCACTGAATGACTCGGGAGCGGTGACAAACTCAGGTGAAGTCGAGATTGGTTTTGTCACAAGAACAAAACAAGTCTTCATAGGACCACTTTTCAAAGAAGGTGGGCTCCTCTTACGCCCTCCATTGCTAGAAGGACCAACCTCTACCTCTTTATTCGTTGGAGGAGATGAACTCCCCACAGACGAAGCTAGGGGTGCAGAGGAAGAGGAGGAAATAACAACAGTGGATACAACCGAAGTATTAACCATATCCACAGGCTTTAGGAAGGGCTGAATATCTAGAATGGACATCAGCAAAAGTGGCTCCACCAAAGGAGCGATAAACACCTATACCCATTTAGGGTTAGGCGCATTCGAGCTCGTAATGAAAGTTGGGAGTAGATCAGATTGAAGAGGAATAGAAGGAAGGGAGGAAGAAGGTGCTCCTGAAATAGGAGCGACCGTTCTTCAGTTGTGAGGTGGCCTGTTCAGTCGGGAGAGCCTTCTGCTGGCGCTTGCACTCTTGTGCAAGGAATTTTCTATGACTCTTGGAGTTAGAAGTCAGGGAGTGCAAAGGGACAAGAGGTTCCTGCTCAACCATAGGAACGTCCACTATGATCGTTTTAGGCAAAGGAACAAGTTCTTGTATGGGAGCAGGGGGAGTAGACTTAGGAGTGACAAGAGTAGTCAACTCGAGGGCCTCGACAGTGGGCCTCTTTCTACTCACTGCCTTAGGAGTAGGAGTGGTAGGAGGCCGCAGATCAAATTATGTGTGGGAACCTTTCTTTCTACCGTATAAATAATACCACAGTCTAGGAAATTCATTAGGGAGATCCGCGATCCTAATCTTGGGCCTACACCAAGGAGGGATCATCAGACTCAATGGGTAACCACCGGGTCTGCTCATCTAGTACTCTTCCTAGGAAAGGGGAGAGGATGAGGAAGTCTGGGAAAAGGTCATTTTTTCTTTACCTTTGTGAGAAGGAGAGGGAGCCGTCATAGGCTTCTCCTCTTTCTTCAGGGAAGAGGGGACGAATGATACAACCTTCTCTTTGCCTTTATGGGAAGGAGAGGGAGCCAACGAGGACTTCTCCTTCTCTTTCAGGGAAGGAGTAGTCGTCAGTAAGGGCTCCTTCTTCTCTTCTTGGGAAGAGGAGGTGACTGATTTTTCTTTTGCAGGAAGGGTCAACTTTGGCCCCCCTTTACTCCTAGTTTTATACTTGACATAGTTCTTGTAAAGTAGGTATGTTCTTGGAGGAATTAGACTGAATGGGGAGGGCCAAAAGTGATCCAAGGAATATCCACCACGAGATACCAAAGGCTGATATCCGGTATTATGCACTACATGCATGACACCCTCATGGGAAAACTTCAAACATTTATGAATAACGGATGCGATCTCGTTCATGGAAGCTAACCAAGGAACGCCTAACTTCATTCTGAATAGGTTCGACTCTGAAATGACATCAAAGACTATATAAACAGTCCTAGGTCCAACTAGGACAGACAAATTAATCAAGCCATAGGGTTTAAGACTCATACCATTGTGGGTACGGATGGTAGATTTCATTTCTTCATATTTTTCCTTTTGTAGCAAATTTAATACCAGTGTTTCTTCGATAATAATATTCACATGACTCGCAGGGTCTATCAAGACTCCTATCACAATGTTACCATTGACACGAGCGAGAATGTAGAGGGGTGAAGGTTTATTGTTCAAGGGTAAATCCTATGATGTAAATATAATATATGACGAACCGAGTGTGGGTGGAATAGTGGAAGTTACTGTGACCATGTTCACATAGGCCTCGAGTTGGGAAACAAAATCAGTGGGATCGACAATCATGTTAGCAAAATGTGATGGAAACGGTTCCGTGTATATCTACAATTCACTATTTTCCTTTGCCACTGATTTGCTAGTGTTTTGTTTGTTTCCATCGATATGAATGGTACCATCCTCGATGCGGTCTTGTACTTCATGACGCAACTGTATACAACATTCGATATCATGTCCATTGACGTGATGGTACTAACAGTAAGTGCTCCCATCATACCAATTAGGGTAAGGTTCTTTAACAAGATTAAGGGGCGGCAAAGTTACGATCTCATCCTTCAACAACTTTTGCAAGATGGAAGTATAAGATTCAAACAACTTTGTAAACTTTCAGTTGTGTTTGAGGCCATTGTCATCAACAACGGCTACTACATTCGTAATGACTTTTCCTTTCCTAGAGATTGATATGATGGAATTTCCCTCAGAATGAGAAGGTGAAGAGGGTCCCTCAAATTGAGCAACTATTTGCTAGTACTTTCGTAAAGCTGCACATAGATGCATGAAAGAAGGGTATTTCATCAGGGAAAACTTCTCTTGCCAAGGCATTTGTAAGTTCCTTATGAATACCTTCTGTACATCAGAATCGAGCAGCTGATATGAGATTTGTGGAAGAAGCGCTTGATAACGTGCTATAAAATTGGTAATCTTTTCATTGTCTCCTTGCTTACATCGGATGAGATCCAAGAAGGTCATCTTCGGCTTGATGTTTGCTTGGAATTTTCTAAGGAATTGATTTACAAGCTGATCAAATGAGAAAATAGAATAGTCTGGAAAGGAACAATACCACTCGAGTGTTGTGTCCTTGAGGGATCGAGGAAATAGTTTAGCCATCAAGGTGTCATGATGGAAGAAGTCAGTGCAGAGAGCATTAAAGGAAGACACGTGCATTTGTAGATCTCCCTTACCACCAAACTTCTCAAATTTAGGTATCTCCATTCCTTGAGGGAAGGGAGTGTTCAAGATGGCAACCGACAATGGGCTATGTTAGAAGAAAGGCTAGAAGATAGGCTGGGCAGAGCCTTGGGAAAGGCTCACTAACTAACTGTACATCTTACCCATATTTTGATGCAGAGTGTTTAAAATAGAGTCGTTAGAAGATGAAGCACTAGAGGAACCTCCTCCAGATCCACCACCAATTCCACCTCCAGAACCACCACCGGTGTGACTTTCTCCAGAGCCACTACTAGAGCCATTGCCTCTAGTAGGGCCTCCTCCAGAACCACTACCACGACCTTCGCCGGAACTGCCTCTGACAACACTGCCTCTGCTACCAAATCCACCGCCACTACCAAAGCCTCCACCACCCATTCCGCTAAGACCTCCACCACTGGAGGTGACAAAAGGGGTAAATCTAAAGCCCAACTGGACCTTATTCACCTTGATAGTTTCTGGTTTTTTAGGGACGAAAGGGATACTAATGGAAGGGACCGCATCGGCCATGTAGACAAAGGTGGAAGGTATTGATACCCCTAGTTGTCTCTAATGTTCTTCGAAGGTGACTCCCTGTGCAAAGCTAAAGTTGCTCAAAGGGGTGCACACTTTGGCGATACTGAAGAGACTACTTAGAATCTCCACACCTATTCAATCTTTACCCATCATTTGTTTTAGTTCACTAACAACTCAAGCGGCTCTAGCCATCTTCAGATTTCTTTCCAAATAATTTTCAAGGCCGCCCAACCCTTTTGCAAGGACGAGCACATATTCAACATGGATTTGAACGACCTCATGCTCATCCATCGATGATGGCATAGGAGATGCAGAAGGACTGGGAATGTGATCAGTTTTGTAAATGAACCCCATCTCATTCCTTGATAACTGCTCCTACACAGCCAAACTAATGACGGGACCAGAGAAAAGTCCTGTAGAGAGACCAAGTGAGACCTTCATCCTATCCATCAGGAGGTGTTGTACACTTCTCCTCACGATATTCCTAGAAGTTGTGAACTAGGTTGTGATGCTCATAAACCTTCACAATGCTTGAGCTCACAACAACCACTAAATATCCAAGGGAAGTTTTTAACACCAACAGATGAATAAACATTGGTTCATGTTGGGTTCACCAAAAATGTAAGAGAGGGGGACCACCACATGCAAGACCCCAGGTCACAGAGGGTCAAGATGCGAGAGGCTACCCTAACTTACCTCAGCTTAGTGTAATGTTTAGGGTATACGAGGCGAGGGTAACAAGGGCCTTAGGGCCTCTCAGTTATTTTGCAGGCCTGAAAGGTAGGAAAAGGCTAGGCGAGCTAGTTTCTAGGTCTAACACTATGTCTCAGAAAGCTCTTTTCCAAGGACAAAAGCACGATATTTGGACAACAGTGTGACGCATTGGAGTCTCAAAAGTTTGTTGTCATCCGTATGGCCAGACAACGACAAAGACATGGTTAAGCCAACAAAACTAGCTAACGACTCAACTGACTAACTAAAGGGCCAAAATGACACAACTAAGTAAAATAAGTAATCTCTAATATTGTAAAGTAAATATGTGAGAGTGATGAAAACAAGGAGAACCTCACCAAGGAACTCGTTCACCTACTGATTCTTTGAGAAGCTCACCCACCTGCACACAACAAGAGGGAAAATGTTGGTTGGCTTTATAGGGGCCTGCCTCAGTTAGACCCCTATTTAGGTGTTTCCACCGCCACAAACAACCAAAGAAATGAGATAAAGAAGCAATAAAGTAAAGAAAACATAATCACTACAAAACAATACTATGCTACTCTACCAAATGATAGAGGAGAGGAGAGGGAATCTTACCACCTCCACCAAGAGCACTGAAGGCTGCTTGGGGGAGAAATGAGAGGAAATCAAGCCTCTGTTGCAAATGGTGTGGTCCCAAACGTGTTCTACCGAGTTGAAAAAGTATGGCTATGGATGCAATGGAATGCTTGAATGCTACTAGAGGTGTTGGATTGAATGCTTGAAGTGGTGAAGAGTGAGCTTAATGCTTGGAAGAAAATGTGAAGAGTTTTGAAGAGTTGTCAAGAAGTTGAAATGCAAGTTGAAAGAGTGAATATGAAGGAATGAGGAAGAAAATGGCCATATTTGGGTCGATTGGCCAAAGGAGGCATTACAACTTCACTGCTAATGAGAAGAGTAACGCCTCTGCTGGCTCAACCACAGGAATTTGCTAGGGACGTAAGTGCACTGCTCGAGTGTCCTCAACAGAAATGCCTCCACCAACACACAAAATAGGCACCACGTGGACCGCCAATAGTGGAATTAAGTGAAAATAAGCTTTCGACTTTGGTTTTCTAAGGTGGAAAAAAGGAAAAAAGGGGAATTGCACCTAGGGTGCATATTTTCTCTTATACATCTATACATAAAGAAGAGGTACCACCCTACTCCTCATCGACCAACAGGTCGTCCTACTCCCAATCTCAAAAATTATAGTGGAAGGGTGAATGAGCCTGCAAGGGTGGGATAGCAAAGGTAGTACTATCCAACTTGCTTGCAATAAGGGCTAAAGAAGAAGGCCCCTCAAGGTCTTCTTCACTGAGCTCTTGTGAGGCAAAGGTCATCAATCTTGCAAAGATTGAGGAAAAACCTAGGATATCATCCATTGAATTAAACAAGCACTTCAATGGAGTGTATGTGTCAATCAGGTGGGAGAAGGAGGTGCTTGAGATCCACTACCAACCTCTTCAAGAGGGGTAGTGACAAACTTAGGGGATGTAGGGGACGCCTCTGTCATGAGGAAAATACAAGCCAAGATAGAACCCACTTCTAAAGAAGGTGACCTCTTCTTTTGACCTCCACTTGAAGTAAGGTCATCCTCCAACTTATGATTCAGTGGAGGATGCAAAATCCCCACAAAAGTAGAAGGCGAGGAAGAAGATAGAGTTGTAACAAAAACCATCATGGTGTTTAGCATGTTTATGGGCTTAGAAAATGGAGGGATGTTTGAGAGGGACATCAAAAGAGGGGGCTTTGTGGAGGGAGTGATGAAAACCTTCACCCTTTTGGGGTGAGGATCATTAGAGCCTATCGAGGGAGTCAGAAGCAAAACATAAGCAATTTGAACTAAAGTAGGCACAACAAAAGAAGATAAAACAACATAAGAGGATATAGAAATAGGCGCCACGAATTCCCCCTCCATCTTCTGTGAGGTTGTGTGTTCAGTGGCAAGAGCCAACACTCACATGCAAGCTGATTACATCCACTACGTGCACTAGAAGATGCAACCTAAGAAGAGTTCAGAAGTTGTTGCTTAACCATAGGAGTATCCTTTACAACCATGGCCAATGGAAAGGTAGGCTTCTAAGTAGGAGTGGGAGGAGGAAGCGTAAGGGAAAAAACAACTACGAGAAGAGAAATTAAAATCAATGCCTCAACAATAGGCCTCTTCACATTCTCTACCTTAGGAGTAGGTAGAGAAGTAGTAGGAGGTCATGGACGCCGAGACATGTGAGTAGTCCCATAAGGACCTTTCCCCTTGCTATAGACAACGGGCCTAGGAGCCGTAGGAAAAATAGGAAGCTCAAAGACCTATCACTTCACTTTTCTCCATGTGGGCACCATCGCACTTCCCATGCAAGGCATGGGAGCAAAAGCTGAAGGTGTCATGGTAGAGTGAGAAGAAAAAGCGAGAGTATATGATGCAAAAGGAGAAGGTCCTTGAGCACAAGCAAGCTTCTCCTTCCCCTTTTGCTTGGCAAAAGAAGCAACTTGTTGCTAAGTAATCATGAAAGTCTTCACACATACTACATAGGGGGACATTGGATAACTATCCTTATGGCGCTGAGCCCCTAGTCTTATATTTAATATAAGCCTTATATAACAAATCTCCCCTAAGGGGGAGAGGTATGACCGGGGCAGGCAAAAAATGATCCAATGTGAAACCTCCATGCAACACCAACATTTTATAACCAGTGTCGTGCACTACATGCACATAACCTTCATGAGGGAATTTTAAACATTTATGAACCACAAAGGCGAAATCATTCATAAAGGTCAACCAAGGGATGCCTGGCCTAACTTAGAATAGGTCAAACTCTAGAATGATAATGAAAGAAGCATCAATAGCCTTGGGTCTAACCAAGACTGAAAGAGAAATAGAGCCGAAAGGGTCAATAGAGAATCCATCATGCATATAGAGGGTGGTCTCTAACTCTTCATACCTCTCCATATGCCAATAGTGTATGAACAAAGTCTCCTCTGTTACCACATTGACCAAACTCATCAGATCAACTAAGATGCTAGTTACGACATTTCCATTGATTCAAGTGAGGATGTATAAAGGGGAGAGCTCTTTATTGAGAGGCTCATCATGCAAGGTAAACATTATATCAGGTGTAGCACTCATATTTTTAGGAGGGATACACATGAATGAAACCATGTTCATGTACCCAAATGGAACTAACTCTGATGATGTAGAAGATTGTGTTACCAAATTTACAGAATGAGAGGGAAAAAAATTAGTATAGATTTGCAATTCACTGTTATTCTTAGCCTTAGATTTATTAGAATTATGTTTCTTTCCATCAAGATGGATAGTCTTGTCATTGATGCGGTCTTGAATCTCGTGATGCAGGTGCACACATCATTCAATATCATGTAGGTGATCCCATAATACTGGTTTACAATTCCCTTCATGAAGGAAAATTGCAAAAACACTCCCAAAAATAAAAAAAAATTGGGTTTTTAGGAGTTCACTCAAACATGTAGGTTCGCACGAACCCATAAAAGGGTTCGCTCAAACCCCCAGTTCGAGTGAACCCCTTTTTGGTGCTAGGTTCACTCAAACCCCTTTTGGCGGGACTTTTTTAATGGAATGAAGGGAAAATGGCAAAAAAAGGGGGATTCAAGTGAACCCCCCTTCGCTTGAAAGGGTCTAGGGGGTTTGCTCGAAGCCCCCTTTTTTACTCTTCTCCCCCTCCTTTCTTGTTCTACTACAAAATTTTGCGTTTCCTGGCTTAGGTTGAGGATGAAAATGAAGGAAACTTCACAAACCCAACTAGATGATGGTAGTCCCAGAACGAGCTATCCATCAAATATAGTTTTAATATATTTTGGTTTTATCATGTATTTTTTTGGGTTTAATGAAACATAGGTTTTTCATTGAAAAATCAATCTTTTTGTTATGCTCATATGGAAAAATAGCAGATTATCAAACTTTTTTTTTTGAAATATATCTATGCACTAGATATTGATGTCCTTTATCCAACAAAAAAAGAATTTCAATACATACAAAAAAAGTTGTGTTTTTTATTATAGGAAAAACAGGTTTTGAAGGGGCCTCAAAAACCTTTACAAGATAAACCGTTGCTACATCATATAATCAAAAACATAACAAGCAACCAAAAACCAACACACAAACAACTAGAAAAAAGCACAAAAAACAAAACCCAACTAGATATTCTTAAGAATGTCTGCCGCTTCAAAATCACTATCAATGATTTTTTGATGGGAATTCATGACTTCTACCACCTCTTCAACAGGAATACCAACCTTAGCATTTAATTTGGTCTTGTTACAGATTCTAGCAGAAGGCCCCATTTCACTTGTCGTCTTTTGCTGAGCACCACCACCAACCACCATGTCTTTCATTCCAGAATTGTCTCCCAACCACTTCCTAGCCTTCTTATTTAGCAAACACAAACCCTCAGCTCATTGCACATAACATGTTTACTGACCTCCAAAACCTTCTCCAATTTTTGATTGACATGCTCCAAACCTCCTTCAAGGGCAACAATATTTTGTTCGTAGGTATTTTTCATATTGATCATCTCATCAACAACCATTTTGAGAGTGTCAAATAACTAATAAACCTCAAGCTAAACCTTGTTAACTTGAGCCTACACATTAGGCCCCTTAGAGGAAGAGGGATCATCAACATTATTACTCATAGCTCTAACCCAAACATTAGTGGAGTCCATCTCATGGAAAACCCATTTGAAAAGCTTGAACAAGGAGAGAGAGCTCTCTTTCACCAAACCAAGATAATTAGGCATAATCTCCATCCTAAAGTTAAAACCATCTTTGTCTGCTACATAATCTTCTTGGGAATCACTTCTAGTAGTATCATTCTCCATGGTCTCCTTCCCTTTTTGTTCAAAGACAACAACACCTTTAGCCAAGTTCTGCTCCAATAACTGGTCCTCAAAACCCATCAAATTGTTATCACACTCCTGCGACTCATCCCTCCCCAGATTCATAAGAGAATTTCTCCTCTTCGAACCCTCTTTTTTTTGCAAATTAGAAATAGGGGGAACCCCAACTGACCCCTGTTATCTGAATCCTCCTTGCTCAAATTTCCCAAAGCAACCCCCTTCAGATTTTTTCCACCCAACCCCTTCATAGGTTTAGACTTCTAGTAGGACTGAACCACCTCTTCCTCGTCACCCATTTCATACTCTTCAGCTATAGAGGAGATAGGGGTTAAATTTTTTTTCTTTTCTTACCTTTAGAGATGGCGAGAGATTCTAAATTAACATCCAAGGACACATCAAATCCAGGGGTATAATCTTCATCATTGGAATCATCCTCTAACCCCGTTATATACTCAAGATTCTTCTTCTCCTTCCCAACATTGGAAATATTAGGTTAAGCAGGGATAGTAAAGGCCTTAACATACTCATAAATCAACATAATTAAACCTTCATGAATGATAGAGTTTTTGGGATTGCGTTTGTGATCTCTTATGCCATTTTCCAAAGAAACCAGTATATAGAAAGGGAACGACACCTTCTTATGCCTAAAATGTTTAAGCAAAAAAAAGATGGTTAGATAGAACATAAAAGTGGCCATCGAGGGTAAAATACCTCAGTATTTCCTCCGCAACATCTCTCCAAATCACCTTGATTGAAGAATGATAATAGCCACTATATTTTTCCCTTTCCAGCTTCCTCCTCTCATCATATTTGAAGAAAGTATCCATGGCCAGACCAAATCCATTCTTATCTCTATAGAATTTTTTCCCTTCAATCAATAAACTAGTGATTTCAGCTATAAGATCCTCTGTGATATTAACCTCCTTTCCCCCAATTCCTAACACACGATTATGCCAGCTCTCAAGAAATTCTTGCGATGTCTTCACATCATACCCATGCAAATTTTCCATATACGGGGTCACTCCCCCAACCTCCAACAACTCCCAAACCTTCTTATTGGATTTCACAGTGTCACAAGATTTGGGCTTAGTTCTATTTCAATCACCCCCCATAGTTGCAGCAAGCAAGCACCCCAATAGAAAGAAGAACTTGCATAGGATCCAAAAAACCTCAAGAACTTGCAAAGAAAAAAAGGGAACCTCAAGAAAACAAAGGCTCTCTGAATACCCACAATCCATGTGGATTGGACAAGATGACAAAGAGGAATAATGAAAAATGAATGCCTAGTCATTCGAGTTGCCAACCCATTAGAATACCACATGGCCTTTCCTCTAAGAGAATGACACCTCATAAGAAAATTCCACATCAGGAGCATGTGACAGAACACCATCATAAAAGGACCTCTCCTCTCAACACCTTTATGATTCATGATTAATTATTGAATGAGCTTCCAAAGGAAGGAGGTTGTGTTCTCCCCATTCCAAATAATCATTCACTCCATAATTGGTGAAAAAATCAGCAAGCTTATTCCCCTCTCTATAAACATGGGATAAAAATCAATAAAACCTATGTCTAAATTATAACTGGTTTGACTTCAAAACTTAATTAAGAAAAAAAAATCAATAAAACACTTTGAAACCAATTGCATGCACTAGATATCGTAGTTACAAATCTAAATTCCAAAAAATGAGAATTTTATCCTTCATAGAAAAAAAGTTGTGTTAGCAAGTACACGCCACTCTTTAAAAATGGTGTTTACTGTTAAAAACAAGTTTTTGAAGGAGATGGAAACAAAAATAAAATTTGATTCCAATTTTTTTTTTAAATATATTTAGAATTTGGGTAAATGCAAGAAGATGAGTCCATGAAATGTGGAAGTTTTTGCCTTAACAAAAAACCTGAAATTGGCTTCAACAAAAAGAGATCCCATTTTTTAATAAACGGGATCCCATTTAGGTTTGGGGTCCCAAGCTGAAAATCTAAACAAGATCCCATTTTTAAAAAATTAGGGTTTTGTTTAGTAATCGTGTCTCGAGCCAACCTTCTGGAAATGGGATCCTACTTTTTACAAAACAAGATCCCGCTTTTTACAAATGAAATCAACATCATTTTCACTTGCACACAAGATCCTAGTTGAAGCTCATCAAACAACGACCTTCGGGTAAGCATTTAACCCCCTATTTTTGCATTTTTCACATTTTTTTTATTTTTAGATATAAATTTAGGTTTTTGTCTGTATTTTTTCAATTTTTATTGAGTTTTTTGCAATTTTTTTTACCTATAATAAAAGATATTGTGATTTGTAGAAATCAAATAGAAAACATGAAATGAAACCCTCAGATGTTGAAATGAAATAAAAAAATCAACCTTAAATTGAAATCCAGCAATAAAATCAACCTTAAATCGTAAGCAAACAAAAAAAATTACCTTTCAAAACAAAAAAATTACCTTTTGAAACCCTAAATTGAAATCAAGCAAAAAAAATTGCATTTGAAAACCCTGATTGCTTGAATATTTGAAAATGGAAAAAATTCATTTGCATTGCTTTATGTTTTAAATCTGATTGCTTGAACATTTCAAAATTGAAAAAATTCATTTGATTGTCAATATTTTTTAAATATGTATGCTTGAATATTTCAATTTATGGAAATTATATTTCATTTGCATATTAACAAACACTAGTCTCTAACATATTAACATGTACATATAGTTTTCTACCGGAGTAATCCTTGAACCTCAGGTTTATGGTTTAGGTTTAAAAAAATCACAAGGTTCACCTAAAATTTGATCAAATCAATTAATAAAAGTTGAATTTAGACAAACATATCTACCATGAAACTGGGGTCTATTATTCTAAATAAATTCATGAGTTGAAGCTAAAAGAAAACTAATGAGAAAGAAACCCTTTGAGAGAAGGGAGATAGAGGATTGAACTTGTTCTGTGAAGGAAAAATGGTTTGCTAAATGATTTAATGCCATTGCATAGTACAGATATATAATTCAAAGGCTCTACACATCTTTTCCATTCCTTCATGAACACTACCTTTTTCACTAACTTGCAAGTCCATTATTCCAAGGGCCACCCAAGCTTCAACATTTTTTAGGTTTTATCAAGTCCATTATTTGGAAGGAACTTATGTGAAAACTAATTAGAAAGAAACCCTTTGGGAGAAGGAAGATAGAGGATTGAATTATCTTATTCTAGATTGATTTCATCCAAGTGTTATCTTAAACATATATAAAAGTAAAAATTAAATTAAAAAATATAGAGAAAATAAAAAGATTTTAAATAAAAGTTATAATTTATATGTCCATGAGTGTGTGTAATAAATATTTAATATATATAAATAAAATATTTAATCTATTTGAAATGAATTGTGTTTCACCTCTTCATATGATTATGGTGAGTTTAATTCAATCACTTTCTCCCCCATAAAGAAATACCTTTCTCCTTCTATAGGTGATTGCATTAGAAATACTCTTAAAATTTTAAGTGGTGCCTTGTATCACTCTTGTAGACCCTACACCTACATTGATTCACCTCTCAAGGGTTTTGTTGAACTTTTTCCCAAGAATAATGTAACTAGTTTAGGATCAATGAATCATTTTTCCCTACGCTCTTGCTTAACAATCCTCAAATTTACCATGGATGATTGCCTTGATCTATAGAAAATCAATCCAACTATGGTCATAGGTTATATTTTCGCTCCTTTTATTCATAGACTTCGAAGACGATTAGGGAAGGAATAGAAATTACCAATACTAATCAAGGATTCAATAACCAAATTTTAAGATCTAGCCCCAACAACTTGTCAAGAGACATTTTGATTTTCTCTAAATATACACATTTCTATAAATTCAAGGGTAGACCATAGATACTATCCTAAATTGTCAAAAGCGGGCTAATCTATATTTGTGTGCTTAATTCCTTGATCATAGAAGTTATCTATGGAAATAACCAATCTATTCATAAATTCAAAAATATTCATAAACTAATATTCTTGCATATGTGATGAATCAAAAATATTGACCCCCTTACTTGCCATCCTATTACCCTAAACCCTAAATTGATGTCTTAAGGGTCCTAATATGACATTTCTTAAGGGGATCAAAGAAGTTCTCAAAAATTGGTGAAGTTTCCCAAGGAAACCAAATTTAACAATAATATAAATTCAATATTTAGTGATTAAACTATAGCCTAGAGCCTTCCCACCTTCCTCTTGTTAGGGGTGTTAAGGCCTCAAACATTTCAAGAGAGACTTCTCATAGAAGGGGAGGATGAAGGCTTCTCATGATAAGATCGTGCAAGATTATAATATGAATGAGATTTCATGAGAGGTTGGTCAGTCAAAACAAGAGCTATCACAATCAACAATTCCACAAGAAAATGTTGCTTTGTGAAGAAAAAATGGTTTGCTAAATGATTCAATGTTGTTGCATAGTACGGGTATATAATTCAAAGGCTCTACACATCTTTTCCATTCCTTCATGAACACTACCTTTTATAGAACATTACAACCTTTTGAAGACCCTTTAAAATATTAACTTATAGTAAACACATAGAGTTGAGAAAGATAGTGCTTCATGATTTACCATTTATTTAGTTTGACATTGATGTAAAAAAAAATAGTCAAAGCTAGAAGCACTATCTTGAACTTCGCCAAATTTTATCCCCTTAAGCCATCAAATGTTTTGTCCTAGGACCTTAATTCATAGATCCCCTTAAGCCATCCTATTACCCTAAACCCTAAACCTTAAATCCATCATTTTGTCCTATGACCTTAATTCATAGATCCCCTTAATCCATCCTATTACCCTAAACCCTAAACCCTAAACCCTAAACCCTAAAGCCATCATTTTGTCCTATGACCTTAATGAAATTTGGTTTCCTTGGGAAACTTCACCAAATTTTATTCCCTTAAGCCATGTCATTTTGTCCTAGGACCTTAATTCATAGTTCCCCTTAAGCCATCCTACGAGGACCCCTTAAGCCATCATAATTTCTCCTAATTTAATGTAATTTTTAATGAGATTTCACATCACATTAACAATTAATTATTTTTTAGTTAAAGAAGAGATGGATGCCAATGGTCGGAAGTAGGATGATGGAACTGTTAGGGTTTTGATCGGCTCCAACCCCTTGGGTCTGACTTGTTAGGGAAAAAATGATTATTTTTTGGCTTGGCGGTGATTTCAATGGTAAAAAGAATGGATGGGATAGTCAAATCTCTTGAGCTGAGAAGCCCTCAAGCCAAAATGAAGCTGACCCTATTCCAATCAATGGCGGTCGAGCTTCATAGGGAGACCAAAAAGGAGCTCATTCGGGCGTTGTTGTATTTGGGGGAGAAGGTGCTGGGAAAGGGAAAAAGATATCTGAGAGTGGGGTATGTGAAGCAAGGCGAGCTCTAACATCCAAGCAACCTTTTGGGAAGCCGACAAGAGGGGAGATTGGGAACGTTGTTTTCCATGCTTCATATAAATCAATAACAGTGGAACCGAATGAAGAGATGGAGCAAGAGGTGACTTTTAATGAAAAAGCATTTTTTGGTTTGGGCCTAATTGGTAGATTCAGGGGTTTTTGGTCAAGCCTGACTGAACTTCACTAGTGGATTTCTACTCACTGGAAGCATGTTCTAGAAGGGTATGTTCAAATTTATCCCATGGAAAAAGGTTTCTTTATTGTAGTTTTTGAAAAAGAACAAGATATAAATAAGGTCCTATGCGATTTTCATTGGGAATGGGATGATAAACACACTTTGATGCTAAATCTATGGCATCTAGCCTTTAACCCATCCAATGAAGTGTTTGAGAGGACTCCTATTTAGGTGAGGCTTCCTAATCTACCTCTCCAGTTCTGGTTTGAGTCCTACTTGGAGGCAGTAGGGAACTCTCTAGGAAGCTTTTTAATGGTGGATGAGGGGCCCTCAACTATTTTACATTAACCATATGCCCACATTTTAGTAGAAATGGATGTGTCAAAGGTGCCCCTAGAGGAGATTCATATTAAAACTTTGAAGGGATGTTGGGTGCAGCCCCTGGACTATGAAGGGGTTCCTTTTAGGTGCAAAACTTGCTACCAAACTAGGCATGTGGCGGTGAAATGCACTAAAAATAAGAAGAAGAAAAAAATGCCTCATGGTGGAAAAATGTGATTCCACAACATTACATAGTGGAGAAACAGGAGGAAACACAAGAGGCTTCTCAAGTGAAGAGTAGCGATGAAGAGGATCAGATCACTGGGGTACAAACTCAAGAAGAGAAGACATAGGTGGGACAAATTGAAAGGGAGGACCAACAATTTACTAATCTTGTCTATGCTTAGGAAGGAAATTAGACTAGTAATAGTGATACAACTAGTTCCAATGGAGGGAATAAGGAGATAAATTTCAAAAATAGAGCTGCTACCCCTAAGTGTAGGGAGAAAGGTGGGTTGGTTAGGCCACAAGAGAAAGTGATGGGGATCAGGTCAAAATATGGTCAAGTTCAGCAGATTAGCAAAGGGAGTGGAGATAGGAGGTGCTCTTGGGTCAACTCTCTGGAATAGCAGGTGGAGGCTACAAGGGTGGACGGTTTGCAAGTAGTTCAGGGGAGGAAAGAAAAGAAGGAATCGAAGAAAGATTTTGCAATGGTCCTTCGATCACAGACTAAAGGATGACCAAACAAAGATCCATACTTTTGACCCGTTAAAAGGTCTTTAGGGGTTGTGGGTTGTAAACTTGATTTGGCAATTTTAAGGGTGGAAAGATCTTTTTATGATTGACAGTTGTTAGAGTAATGTGTGTAATTATGGTTTTATCTATAACATTATTTGGTGTTAGGTTTAGTGGTGCTTTATAGGTAATGTTGGAATTCGGGTGGATTTACTTTGGAATTGTAATGTGATTAGTGATGTAATCTTTTTCTTTCTCATTAATAAAATCATCTCTGTTATCGACCAAAAAAAAAAAATTAATTGTTTTTTCATTTGTAACATGCCTCAGACATAAATGATCCTTACACATTTTTTCATTTGTATTCAATTAGGTCATTTATATTGAATGGTTTAAGGGGGTTTTAAAACATGTATCTTACATTTTGAAATTACAAATTTAATGTAGGTTCACTTATATCTTAGGGATCATGGATCAATTCAATATTTTCGATATCTGTAATCCACCTCCACGCCCTCCATCTCTAGCCCCTTTACCTCCACCTCCACCCACTCCACCTCATAACCCCCCACCTCCACCACCTGAATCTGATGGTGCTCACTTGAAAGCACAAATTGATGTGAATGTTAGATCCATTCAAGATCAAATAAACACTATTTAGAATTTAGAATGTATTCCACCACCTTTGGGGCATTTTGTATCTATGATGCAAAATTTTGTTGATGTCATTAGGTCCATGGATGTGGTCTTAGATGAGCATCAATGATGGCTAGAGGAGAGGAGAAAGTCCTATTCTAGAAAGAAAAACACAAAGAAATGAAGAGATGCAATAGAGAGCCGCAACACTTTATTAAGACAATGATCTTATTAAATTTTATTAAATAATTTTGTAGTTCACACTAACAATGATCAAATTTTTATAAAGAATTTGACCTTGGATGGATATTTTATAAATAATTTGGTTGGATGAATATTTTTAGTGATGAATTTATGAATTTGGTTGGATGGATATTTTTTAGTGTTGAATTTATGTTGGTTGGATGGATATTTAGTGTTTTTTAATGAGATTTCACATCACATTAACAATTATTTGTTTTTCATTTACATGCCTTAGACATAAATGAGCTTTTTTGTGAATGTTTTAAGTATATTTTTTAGTATGTACATGCATTAAAATTACATAGTTCTAGATCTTAAATTTTGAAATTTCTATGTACACATGGTAAAGTTGAATGATGTATGCATGTATTATACATCCTATTTTTTATTTTAAACATGCATCTTAAATTTTGAAATTTGTATGCACATGGTCAAGTCATTGCATGTATGTGTATGTACATATGTATGTATATCATATTTAAACAAATTTGCATATACGTTTAAAATTTAACTATTTCTTGTAATTTTGTACTTGTTTGTTAATTTTGTATAATTTAATGCAAGTTCACTTATATATATCATGGATGAATTCAATACTGATGATATCATTAATCTGCCTCTTCAACAACCTCCACCTCCACCCCCTCCACCTCATATCATCCCACGTCCACCACCTGTAGGATTTGATGAGGCTTGCTTGCGAGCATAGATCAATGAAAATGTTGCATCCATGCAAAATAAAATCAATGCTATTCAAAATGGAGCATTGATTTCACCACATGTGAGGCATTTAGCATTTGTGATGTAAATGTTGGTGATTCCATCAGGTCTATCAGTGTGGACGATGGCGAGAGGAAATGTGACAATTTTATTGAGATGGTCTCTCCTATAAACAAATTTTGGACTTGAAAATAATAAAAGCCCATCTAGCACCTTTTTTGTCGACCCTACCACTCACTAGCCCATTCCTACAAATAAAGTGAGTATCGATGAGGTGGTGCATACATCCACAAATGACTACACAATTTTGGGAGTGATGGTGGATGGAATTTGACCATCCACCACACACTAATTTGGAGGTCCCTTTATACTTTTTGAGGAAAATATATGCAGAGTTTGTTTTGGGAAAAAATCTCAATTATTTTGATTTTAAATAATTTCAGGGTGTTGGTGGTGGCATGCCACAATAGAGGATAGGGGCACGGGTTGATCCCCAACACCCTGTGCATGCCCAAGCTCTTGTTTCTCCTCTTGCTCCTACCATTCTTGCACTTGTGCATCATGGTACAGTGATATCTGCATTAGGATCTTTGAGTATGCTCACAACAAACCTTGATGAACATACTTTTGTGATGGTGGTTGGGGATCTTAGAGACTGCAACGATGGAGGATCATTCTACAGAGTTGGTCTTGGTACCACTCCATGAGTGTTGACACCCCATATATGTACCACTTGCCATCAACTATGTTATGAACCTGATTAGGCTACACCTAGTTCGAGTGGACATGGAGCTTTTGGTGGAGATTATGGTCGCATTAGTTCATATGTTGATTTTCTTATTGCAGAGCATCACCTTGCAAACAGTGTGACACAGGTATAAATATGCATGTACATGTTGAATTTATAAGAATTTTTTAAGCACGCGTGCTTTTAATGAACATATATATATATAAAATGCAATGTTTTAACAATCAATTTTTTTGGTGTAGATGGAACTGACCATAGGGGAATCATCTACTCAACGAGTTTTTATGTCGACGCCAGTGCAATTCAACAACCCTTATGGGGTATTGTGATTTCAATTTTTTTAAATAATATGAAATAATTTTTTAACTTGACTTTTTAATTTTTAATTCAATCATGAATATATGTTTTAAATATTTATGTTAGTGTATGGGAGTCAATAGACTTCCATGTTGGTTCCACTTGAGGGGTTGTCGAGTGCTCATCCATCATCAGGTGTCTTGCATCAAGTGCAGGTACATGTATATTGTAAATTATTTAAAGTTACTATACTTACAATTTTATATTTTGAATTCACTATATATCAAATGTGCATGTACTTGAGTAAATTTATTATAAGCATTGTGTCTATGTATGTAGGTTGACACAACAATGAGAATGGGCATCAGTCACACATTTGATGTGGCAACAACTTAAGAGACATCTGAGTTTTAGGTTGTTTACAAAAATTCTACACAATGTGTGCACACTTGAATATATATATATATTTTAGCCTAACTCAAGTACACATGTGCTTTAAATTTGACCTTGTAGGACTTTGTTAGTGCTAGTTTCTGCCTTGATGAGGTCACACCACCTCAACCAGGACATGTAGAGCAACCTCATATGGTAATTTAATTTTTTTTTTATATTAAAGTTAATTACAAATTATACATTGTGAATAACTTAAATTAAATTTAAAATTGAATATATATATGCTCATACATGTTAAATTGTTTTACTTTTATAACATGAGACACATCTTGTAGCTGAGCATGTAGAGACAGGTCTTGGAACAGAGGATGCACCACAACCTCTTACAGTACAATTTAAATATGAAATTATAAATTAAATTGAATTAAAACAATCGTAGACTTACATCTAGTTTCAACTTTCTTTCTCTTGTATGTAGATTGATTTAGATCATGTAGAGATAGGTCCAGGTGCACCATAGCATGCAGATCAACCTCACATGGTAATTTAATTTTATGATAAATTATAAAATAAATTGTCATTATATAATTTTTAATTGTCTTACATCTAATTTCATCTTTCTTTCTCTTGTACAAAGTGATTCAGGTCATCTAGGTAGTCTGCATAGTGTAAAGAGGTCTCTTGATTATAGAGATGATATGAGTTAGATGATTCCATGAGTTGTATTTGATTATTTCATGGACTACATATATTGTTTCATGGACTTTATTTCATGTTCTATATTCTGATGGACTTAATTTATTGTTTCATGGATTTTATTGATTTCAATATTTTATAGTATGTTATTGTCAAATAGTAATTTATATATGTGCATTTATGCATTTTATGTGAAATTTTAATATGAAATTGATAGGACATATTTGTACTTTACAAAATATTCATAGTCAAGACATTAATAGGACATTAATGTGAAATTTAATACAAATATGCAATTAAAGTTGAAATTAATAGTACATTTAAATATTTATACTTTACAAATTTAGTGATTCATAGTCAAGGCATTAACTTATCAAAGAAGTTCTAAAAAAAATACTTAAGGGGATCAAATACTTCAAAGTACATGTCTCATATTTAATTGCTCGAATTGCTTAAGGGGATCAAAAAATTTCTCAAAAAATTGCTCAAGGGGATGAAATACTTCAAAGTACATGTCTCATATTTAATCGCAATTGATATAATTAACTTAGAATTTAGGATGACTCATCGTAACAATCACAAAAGTTATACAAAAATAATGTCAATGTTAATATAATTTATGTTGTAACAAGATGCCTTAAGGGGTCCTAATAGGACTTCTTAAGGGGATAAAATAATTCAAAGTACATGTCTCATGTTGGATCACAATTGATATATCATGTCTCATATTTAATCACAATTGATATAATTAAGTAACTTAGAATTTAGGATGACTCATCATAACAATCACATTCTATACAATTTAAATAGTGTCAATGTTAATTTAATTTATGTCGTAATAGGATGTCTTAAGGGGTCCTAATACGATGTCTTAAGGGGATCAAAGAAGTTCTCAAAATTTGGTGAAGTTTCCCAAGGAAACCAAATTTAACAATAATATACATGATATTTAGTGATTATATAATCAAATTTAAAGTTTCAAACTAGGAAAACATGCACATTTAACAAACAAAATATATAGTATATTGATTTTGATATATAAAAGTGTAGAGTATAATTATGTATGCACATGTATACAAATTTGTACAAAATGTGTAATTGTGTAATTATGTATGTACATATATGGCAACTTAAAACAATGTTTACAAAATGTGGCTATGCCATCTCAAGAAAATCTAAAACTTGTGCCTAGAATGTAGCAGGTCTTCACGCCGCCTGATATCAAAATGATACAAGCAATATCAATGAAATCATCAAAACATGTATTTTAATTTATATAAAACTATCTATATGTACACAACTTGTACTTGTATTTAAAAGTATTCCTCACATGTGTGTAGGTTGAATCTGCATCCTCTCCTTTTTGTTTCAAAGTATGAGATCAATGTGATGATGGATTAAGGATACAAAAAAGGATAATAAATCAATTTTAACTGTTAATGTACAAGCAATAACAATATATACTCAAAACATGTATTTTAATATAATTTAACTAATAATTACCTATTTTTACCAAGTATTCCATGTTGTCTAGGTTGAATCTGCATGGAATCTCCTTTTTGTCTCAAATTATGTGATGAATTTGTGATGATGGCTTAAGGATATAAAAGGACAATTTAAATCAATTTCAACTAATAACACACAAGTGATATCAAAACATGTATTTAATGTATTTAAAAGAACAATATAAAACTAAACTATATTTACCTATATTTACTTATTCAATTGTACCATTTGTGTCCTCTCTTTTTTGCAACACATCTATGATTGTCTCATGCTCTTCCATAGAAATTGTCCATAGCTCTTTATTTGTAGGTCTTCCACAATATCTCACTAGTTTTATATCTGTTGCCACCACCAAATGTGAGTAGTGTATAATCTTCTTATGTGTTTCATAATCTTCAAATGCAAGTAGACCATTCTTCCTTATTAAGTATTTTTGTAACCAAGTGCCAACAACCACCATCAAACCTATTGGATAACATGATAGCCATCATCAAAGAAGTTCTCAAAATTTGTTTAAGGGGATCAAAGACTTATTATCCAAATTTGCTTAAGGGGATGTCTTAAGGGGATCATTGTACCCATTGGATGATGATAGCCATCATCATCTTCTTGAGGTGCTATTAACTTATATTTAGTCTCCACACAACCAGCCAACCAATATTTCATTTCCTCTTCATTCCCCCTAGGTGCAACAACATCATACACATGTCCTGCAAACAAAATTTGATTTAATAACTTGCATGTGCCCACATAATTTGACCAATATACATGCATCTATATGTATATAAATAAATAAAAGTATTACAAAATATTAATAAAGTGAAATAAAATAAAATAAATTGAATTAAATTACCTTCTTGTACAAGGTCTGAAACACGGTCATAGTCGTTTGATGTAAACACTTTATCATTGTCTTCGATTGTTGTTTCATATTGATCATGTGCTTGTGCAGGTGTCAATGATCTTTACTTCCACTCTTCAACCCATTCTATATTTTCACATGCTTCCCAATCTCCTAGAATACAAAACTGACAAAAACATGCAAGCTCCCTTATTTAGATAGTCCATGTGCTGCATTCAAACTCTTAAATGAATGTAGTTTAGTAGATCCATTGATTGTCTCACAATCAAGTCTAGGTAGAATGTTCTTTTCTTCAACTAACCAAAACAATCGATGAGCTGTAGAGTACTCGCTTGAACCAGGTGTAGATAATCTTGTATTACATCAATCCACAATCCCACATGCATCTTTAAATTTTACTACATCCTCAAATTTTAATTATTCTCTAGCAATAATTCTTTTAGCACATGCACCAACTCCATCATGTTCTCCTTTACCATGTCCAACTTCAAAAAACTCCACATATGTTGAACATTATTTTCCTTGTGAACCCCCCTACTTAACCAATAGAACATTCGAGTATTCTTGAACTGTCTCGTACAATTATTTGACCATATGAGATGTTTTGTCATTTGGATTCCTCTTTCTCTTAAATTTGTATAAAATATATTGAAATGGTAGTGAACAAACTCTGATGAGTGTAATTGGTTGTCACTCAAATAGAAATGATACTCCCTCAAAAAATTTCTATCATACTATGTGCTATCATCTGCATGTCTATAAATAATATGAACATAGTGTTAGGGATTAGGTAGATTGGAGCAATAAACATTAACAATTATATACATATTAAATAACCCATAAATAAAAATGAAGAATAACACAAAAGAGATCAACATAGAAATTTAACGTGGTTCACCCAATATGGGCTACATCCACAAAAACTCAACCACCTAATGATTTTATTATCCAGTGCAAAACAGATTACAATCTCACAAATTACACACATCGCAACTTACATCCCAACTACTTATAACAAGCTTTTTGGAAGCTTCTAGAATTAGGGTTTTACAAAGTCATTTTTTCATTTGACTTGTCAATGGAAAAACTTTAACGTGTTAATGGGAAAAAAAAATTAGGGGTTGCGCCCTCAAACCACTACTATTAGGGGCTACATACATTATGAGTGTACAATATTTGCATGATCATTTGCCACATACCAACAATCTCCCACTTGGAGACTGATCCTAGACGACATCACTACACTTGCAGCTCTCATTGGATTATAGTTCTGACTAGTTTCTTATGTCCACCATAATTAGTCGTGAAGGCCAACAGAAATTGATGAGGAAACCTCATCAGTTTCTCCCATGTAACCACCTTTGTGAACATATTTGCAAGATTCTTGTGTGAATTTTCTTCATCTTCAACTACCCATCCTCCAAAACTGGCTGGATGAAGTGGTATCTAAGTTGTATGTACTTAGTTTTTGAATGCAGAGATGAGTTATTAGCAAGATGAATGACACTCTGGCTATTAGTGTACAAAGGGATATCTTCTTGTCATTTTCTCA
Organism: Sequoia sempervirens; assembly: GCA_007258455.2. Taxonomy (NCBI): domain Eukaryota; kingdom Viridiplantae; phylum Streptophyta; class Pinopsida; order Cupressales; family Cupressaceae; genus Sequoia; species Sequoia sempervirens. Next base: position 352,898,018 of record VDFB02000017.1, on the reverse strand, counting down.
ATTCCTCTAGAAACTGTTGTACCAAATCATCTCCTTGCTAGCTTCCAACAACAACATACTCAGCTTCAGTGGTTGAAAGCACATCAAACTTTTGCAGTCTTGAAATCCAATTGACTGCAGTACCTCACATAGTAAAAAACATACCCTGTAGTACTCCTCCTGCTATCAATATCACTTGCCAGATCAGAGTCAACATATCCTATTAGAGCAAAATTTGTTCCTCCAAAACATAGTTTCTTTAAAGTAGTACCTCTCAAATATCAGAGAATCCATTTTACTACATTCCAATGTTCCATTCCCAGATTTCTCATATACCTGCTCACAATTCCCACTGCATCTGCAATATTTGGCCTTGTGTATACCATTGAATACATCAAGCTACCAACTATTGATGCATATGGTATCTTAGATATTTTGTCTTCCTCCTCTGGTGTCTTTGGATACATCTCCTTAGTCAACTTAAAATGACTAGGAAAAGGTGTACTAATTGCTTTTGCATCTTGCATGTTAAAACTTTTCAACACCTTCTCTACATACTCACTTTGAGACAAAAATAATATTTTGTTTGTCGTATCTCCTGTGATCCTCATACCAAGGATTTTTTTTGCTGCACCCAAATCCTTCATAGCAAATGAATTTTCTAATTTTTGCTTAAGTTTGTTAATATGCTGCATGTTAGACCCAACAAAAAACATGTCATCAACACAAAGCAACAGGATAATATAGCTACCATTATCCAATTTCTTAAAATAAACACAATAATCAGAATGACATCTTTTGTAACCTTGTTTAGCCATAAAACTATCAAATTTCAAATACCATTGTAGAGGTTCTTGCTTCAGGCCATACAAACTCTTCTTTAACTTGCACACAAATTCCTCCTTACCCTTGACCTCATATCCCTATGATTGCTGCATGTATATTTCCTCTTCCAAATCCCCATGGAGAAATGTTGTTTTCACATCTAGTTGTTCAAAATGTAAGTCTTTTGTAGCCACAAGACTTAGAATAGTTCTATATAAGTCATATTTATAACTGAAGAAAATATTTCATCAAAACCTATACCTTTTTTTTGGGCAAAACCTTTTAACACAAGTCTGGCCTTATATCTTTTCTTGCCTCCATCTTCTTCCTTCAACCTGTAAACCCATTTATTTGGCAGTTCTCTTTTACCTGTAGGCAATTGGAGTAAGTCCCAATTCTGATTCTACAACAAGGAATCCATTTCCTCTTTCATACCTAGCTCCCCCTACTTTTTGGTATCTACATGCATTGCTTCTTCATAACCTTCAGGTTCATCAAAATTAGTTAATAATATAGAATATAATGACAAAGAAAATATTTTTGGAGGTCTAGTTATCCTTGTAGAATGTCTAACACTTGCAGGAGTTTATGGGATAACTTGTTGTTGCTGAGCATCAGGTACCATTGGTATTTTATTTTTTGGAATCTCATCCAACACCACATATTCCTTTTTGTCCTGTTTGTGCTTCTTTTCCTGCAGTTGATCCTTATACATGACCTTCTCATTGAATATAAAATCTCTGCTCCTAATGATTTTATGATTTTTATAATCCCATAACTGATAACCAAATTCATCTACTCCATATCCAATGAAGGTACATTTTTTAGACTTAGCCTCAAGTTTGGTTCTATTTTCAACATAAACATGGACAAAAGCTTCACAACCAAAGGTTTTCAGAAATGGATAGTTTACCTTTTTACCTATCCATGCCTCCTCTGGAATGCCACCATTCAAAGGATTTGAAGGTCCCCTATTTACAACATCTGCTCAAAACTATAAGGGTAGTACAACATGCAATCTCATGCTCCTTGCATGCCCCATAATGGTTCTATTCATCCTCTCAAACACACCATTTTCTTGTGGTGTTCTAGGAACCTTTTTTGCCTTTGGATTCCATTGTATGAACAATACTTTTCAAATTCTCTGCTGCAATACTCACCTCCATTATCAAATTTGAGACACTTCAACTTTTTTCCTTTCTCATTCTCAACCAAAGCTTTCCACTTTTTAAAAGTTTCAAATAAATATGATTTTTGTTTTAGGAAATACACCCATGTTTTCCTAGTTGCATCATCAATAAAAGTAACATAATAGCAAGAGCCACCAAGAGAAGATACTCAAGCTGGTCCTAATAAATATGAATGCACAAGCTCTAATTTTTCACTCTTCTTCTCTTTCCCAACTTTGAGAAATCAAACTCTTTTCTATTTTCCATAATCACAATTTTCACAGAACTCCAACTCAATCTACTTTAGACTTGGTAGCAACTTTCTGGAGTGAAGGATCTTCATCCCTTTCTCACTCATGTTCCAAAGTCTATGGTGCCACAATTTTGTTTCTATCCCTACAACAAGTGCTCTAACTATCTCAGTAGCAACTATTTCTATAGTAGCTAAGGCAAAATAAGTATTACTAGTACACAAATACAATGTGCCTAGCTTTTCACCTTTAGCTACTACTAATGCACCCTTAGTGACCTTCCATACTTTGTCTGTAAATGTAACTATGCAACCTTCATTAGCTAGTTGTCTTGTAGAAATTAAATTCCTTCTCAAATTTGGAACATGCCTTACCTCCCGTAGCAGCCATTCATTTCCATTCTGCAACTTGATTTTTATATTTCCTTTTCCAACAATCTGATAGGGTTCATCATCACCCAAATATACCTGTCCAAAATCACCTTGAACATAATCTATAAAATATTTCCTATGGGGTGTGGCATGAAATGAAGTCCCCGAATCTATTACCCAGGAATCATTAACATTATCTAAACACAAAATTAAAGCATCCTGCAATTTGTTACTTGCAACATTAGCTTCCTTATTGTCATCATGTTGTTCGTCTCCTTGTTTTCCTTTTTGAGACCAACAATCCTTCTTCAAGTGTCTTGAATTTCCACAGTGCCAACAATCCAATCTTCCTCTAGATTTAGATCTGCCTTTCTTCGACTTCCCTTGTGACTTCCCATGATTTTTTGGGATTTTTCCTCTCTCCTTTGTTCTTCCCCTGTTCTCTACAGTCAAAGCATTACCCAATGTTGAAGTCTCACTTGTGCTTTTCTGTCCCTTTTCGTCACTAAGGATAACACCAAAAACATCATCAAATTTCAATGTATTTGAACTAGAGATAGAGTTACTTACAACCATTACCAAGCTATTCCAGCTTTCTGGAAAAGAACATAAAACCAAGAGAGCCCTCACTTCTTCATCAAAATTTACTTTTACAGAATTTAACTGACTAGTAATCATATTAAACTTATGTAAATGATTAGTCACGGATCCACCTTCAATCATTTTTAGATTAAAAAAGCACTTCATGAGAAATACCTTAATACCTTATTTGAGGTTGAGGGTGTTTCATACAATTTAGCCAAAACTTCCATCAGAGCCTCTATTGCCTTTGATTTTGATATACTGAATGCCACAGATGGTACCAGGCACAACCGAATAGTTCCTAGTGCCTTTCTATCCAGAATCTCCCATTCTTCATGAGACATCACACCATATTTCTTTGCTTTTCCTTGTAATGGCCACCATAGATCCTTTTGATACAAATAATCTTCCATCTGCATCTTCCATAATTGATAATTCTGGCCGTTGAACTTTTCAACCTTGAATTTTCCTTCTTCCATTGCTCCCACTCAAATCTAAAGGTTTCCTGCCAATCAACCGAAATGCACATGGCTCTGATACCAGTTGTTAGGGAACATGCAGATTGGAGCAATAAACATTAACAATTATATGCAAATTAAATAACCCAGAAATAAAAATGAAGAATAAAACAAAAGAGATCAACACAAAAACTTAACGTGGTTCACCCAATATGAGATGTATCCACAAAAACTTAGCCACCCAACAATTTTATTATCCAGTAGAAAATAGATTATACTCGTGAATTACACACACCACAACTTACATCCCAACCACTTATAACAAGCTTTTCAAAATATTCCAGAATTAGGGTTTTATAAAGTCATTTTTTCATTTGATGTGTCAGCGGGAAAACCTTGATGTGTTAATAGGAAATTTTTTGCATGATCAGTCGCCACATACCAACACATAGCCACTTGCATTAAATTGTAATATTGTGATTGGATTTCCTCTTGTGGAGCTAGAGTATAGTTTTCTATAAAATCAACCACTGATAGTATAGTACCAATTGGAAATGTGTTTCTACATGCATGAAATTGTCCATCAAGGCATTGAGCATGTTGAGAGTGCTTGACATATTTTGGTACAATCTTACTCTTAAATTCTAATATGAATGCATGTACACCAACTTTTCTATAATTAAATCACAAATCTTTCCAATTTTTCCATTTTTTAAAGAATAGTCAACATTCTTAAATCTTTTAACATCCACTAATTGTTGTAAAAAATCATTATCAACACTTTCATGCATACAAACTCTTAAGAATGAAAGATTGCCGCAACTAGTGCATTGTCTGTAAATATATGAACTTAAATAAAATAATTTCCCATTATATCTTTCACAAAACAAACTTGATATAAACTCTCTTATTGCTTCAGGTGGCATATTAATACCACATTCCTGCATAATCATGTTAGTATGTAAAGTACAATGTATATATCCAAAAACATCATAAAAATAACAAAACTGAACATGGGTTTTACAACAAGATATTTGTTGCTTATTAATTTTTACATACCAAGGTTTACATTTTTCAAAAGACCTTTGACTTATTTTAATATTACTAGGTAACACTAAATCACCACAAAATTTTCTATAAAATTCAGTTTGTGTCAAGTATCTAATAGGTGTTTTGGATGAGGATTACAAACTTTGGACCCCACTCTTAATTTTAAAACATCTCTAGCATTAGATGATACCCTAGTATTATCATGCCAATATTTTTCAATCAAAGATTTGATTTCAACATTCAATTTCATGTCATACCTCAAGAGTTGACCACTAAAACTCCGACATTGGTTGATTGGATCATTTTCTATGCTTTCTCTTCTCTTTGCCGCTCTTAGCAATATTTTAGGATGTATTTTTAGAATTTCACTAATATTGCTTACCATTCTTTTATTCAAAGTTTCTTTATTAACTATAGTGGTTGTTATAGCTCGTCTTACTGCATTCTTATCTTTAGATTGACTATTTTTTCCAATATACTCAATGGCACTAGCAACAGTAGACATAACATATTTTAGTGATTGACCTTTTCTTCTTGGTTTAACAAAAATGCCTAATTTTTTATTAATTTTCTCATTTTCCACATTCTCATCAACTGCATCATTAGTTGACATTGAAATGAAAGTTTTTTATGATAAAAGAATTCTTTGTATAATCTATTGGCATGCGTTCTTATTTGTCTCCAAGAAATCTTACTAGGAAGATTATCCAAAACATCACTTTCAATTTTAAAAAAATATTTTCATTTTCAACATCACATCTTAGATTTTCATTTTCATTTTCAACTTCAAAATGATTTTCATTTTCATCTTCATTTTCATCAATAAAATGGTTTTCATTTTCATTTTCAACAAAAGGATTTTCATTTTAATTTTCAACAACAAAACAATTTTCATTTTAATTTTCAACAACAAAATGTTTTTCATCTTCATTTTCAACAACAAAACAGTTTTCATTTCAATTTCATTTTCAACAATTTGTATAAAATCTTCTTATCTATGAATATTATCAATGTCAACATTGTTAAATCCAACATCTTGTAAAACTCTTACAAACAAAGTTTCCATTTCACTCAAAGGTGGATTTAGATGTGCCTGGATTTGTGCCTATTGAAACATTCTCCATAGAATTGAAAGGGGGATTGAAGACATACTAGGACTAGCTTGTGATAGGTCCAGATAATAGCTTATTTTATGTTGTTTTTATACATATTTTGAGATACTTTTAGATAAACTTTCCAGACAATGCTCCTACATTATACTATCCTTTCATATCTATTATGCAGAATTGAACCTAAAACACAATGATGGAATTATGGTTATAATATATTAGTATTGTATGATTTATATGAAGATATGTATGGAATGTTGATGGAATGCTATGTTTTTATTATGATAGTTATCCTCATGTACATGCTTTGCAAAATTAACTTTTTTGCAGCTAAAGAGGAACCATGGCACACAATAGTTGTGAGATGAACCCACAACAAAAGGAACGTTGGACACCAAAACAGGGGAGCTCCAGGTTAAGTTGAACGTGATGGTTGTTGATTAAAGACACTTGATGAAGGTTGAACATGCCTCATCATAACTAGTTAATAAATGCCGAAGAAGAGGTCTCATTCACTTATAGGATTTTGACAAATGGTTGTATGCTTACATGCAATTATGTTTTGATAGAGTTTTAGTCCTATTAGGATTCCTTTTCCTTTTTAGTTATAGGTTGAATAAATCAATCTTAACTCTACGCTCTAAATATCTAGGAGAGGAGTTAATGATTTATGTTAAGTTGTTGTTTTGAATAAGATTCCCTCAAGCTTGTATAAAGTTTTTGGTTGAATCTGTAGGATAGTTAGTTGGTTTTTTAGTTTTATGTTATTAGTTACTTTCAATTTCAAAACATGAATTATATTCAGAATGATTGAATAAATCTATGAAAGATCTTGTGTAATCTTCATGAATATGCAATGAATGGAGTTAATTTCATGGGATGTGTGAAATATATTAGCTAGATTTGGGTTTAGTTAAAGTGAGAACAACCACTTAAGTAGGCCACTCAAGGTATTGTTCCTCACTTCATTTTCTAGTTATTTATTATGTTTAATAGTTGTTATTAGTTTATCATTATTTCATGAATCATATGCAAGTTAATTAGAATTTCATATCTTTCTTATTGTTAATGAATGTTTATGAATATGCATGCAATGGTTAACCAGTAGTGCTTTAGAGGTTAATTTAGTTAAGTCATTAGTTTTGAGTTATTACAACATCATTTCATTAGTAAGAGTTTAGTTACAGTCTAAGCTGTAAGTACCTGTAGCCACTAGTTTTGTTATGTCTTTTACTGTTTTGTAATTATGTGAGTTTCCAACAATTAGAATAAATTGAATAGGGTAGCTTAAGTAGTTTTGAGTCCTTGAAGGCATATATAATGTTGCACCATCACAAGCTTACAAACCTTGGGTTGACAATTTAATGTAGTCTTGAGTAATGTTGAGTGGACTATTCAGTTAGTTAAACCTCTGAATTGTGTAAGTTCTACCAAGTTTACAATACATTAGCTTTGAATCTACATTTTTGGCACTGTTTCTAGGGCTGGTGCTATCTGGGTGATCCCACAATATTGGTTTACAATTTTTGGGAGATCCTGATTTTTGCTGAAATCACATATTTTTAGAAAATATAATGATTTAAGCCTTGAAAAGTTCCATTTAAAGGATTCAAATTGAAGAGGGTTTGATCAAACCACCTTAGATCAAACCCCCTTGGATAGAACCCCACTAGTCTTAAACCATGCCTATAATGGAGTCTCCTTTACACCTACCAAAATACTGATAAAAAACCACTTTTGATTTACCTTTTGGGGGATAAAATGAATTCATTTAAAATTGATTTTTTGCAAGTATGTAGTCCTCATTATAAGCTTCCCAAAAAGTATAATTTTAAATAAATTTAATTTTATTATTACATTTATTTTTTATTTCTTGTGAATGTAGGTTTTTCACAAAAAATCAAGCTCTCTATTTTGCACGTGGAAAAATAGCAGATTATAAAAAAAAAATGAAAAATATCAGTGCACTAGATATTGATGTCCCTGATCCAACAAAAAGAGAAAAATTGAATTTTGATACATACAAAAAAAAGTTGTTTTAGCTAGTAAATCATGTCTAAATTGTAACTAGTTTGAATTTGAAACTTAATTAAAAAAAAAAATTCAATGAAATGCTATAAAACCAATTCCATGCACTAGATATTGTAGTTACAAATCTAAATTAAAAATTAATAAAATTTATCTTTCATAGAATTTTTTTTGTGTTAGCTAGTAATGTCACTCTTTAAAAATGGTGTTTATTATTAAAAATGAGTTTTTGAAGGAGATGGAAAAAGAAGTACAATCTGATTCCAATTTTTTTGAAACAAATATATTTAGAATCTATAGACAAAATGTGACAAATCACTAGTTTGCATCATCTTCAAATTCCTCACGGTTTAGCCACTATAGGTTCCTGACAGTGAAGATTCAGTTAAAAAAATTCAGTTCAATGTCCAATTTGGCCAAAAATTGTAAACTAGTATTATGGGATCAACCATCTTCATAGACTTGTTTTTATAGCTTTTAAAGTTAACTTTTATTTCTAGCATTAGGACTATTAGACTTAATCTTTTCCCAACAATAGAGATACACTAACATTGTGCAAGACCCCTACATTATAAAGCCATACTACATGTATGCGAAGGCAGAGAGATCCCTTAGGTAGATTCCTTCCCTCTACATGCCAAGAAACTATATTAGAAGTTGGTGAATCTAGTACTCAGAGCGAAGGTAATATTGAAGAAGAAATTTCCTTATCACCAACATCTAGCACACGTACAAAAGGAACATACCGCACCATGGGGGATGCAGTGGATGATGATCCTGAATGTGCAACATTTGAGTTCCCTATCACTAACCAAGAAAGGGCTACAGTGCTAAAGAACATTCCTCCTTTGGCCTTACCACTCTTCTATGGGTTAATGACTGAGGACCCAAATACATTTCTCTTTGAATTTGATGTCTTGTGTCAAAGTTATGTTTATACTACTAATGCTTACATGCTCAAACTCTTCCCTAAAAAGTATTAGGACTATTGTAGGGGACTTGATAAGAGTAAAGATGACATTTTTAGAATGTCACTGTTACCTATTTTTCACTACTAGCTCAAACAGGTAGAGCTGAATCGAATTTATCATTGATAGGTACAAATTTTTTTAAGTTTTTCTGATTAAAGTATTCATTGATCATCATAGAGATAAATATACATCTGAATTACAATTTTATTGTGCAAATATTTGAAACAAAAAATTGAGAATTTGCATAATAATGCTTTTTATTCATTTTGTAAAAACACTGAATCTTGCACAAGCCACGAGAGTAACTGAATTTGATTATGACAATCAAATGATAGATACAAGAAAAGTAAAGTACACTATACAACTAAGAATAAAGAAGGCATAGGGTAGAAAGTGATTTGTCATTGCCTGGAATGACGAATCATTGACAAGTTGAGGTCTTCAGCTCCAGCTCCAAGCTCTGATGCACCTGCAAGGTTGATAGAAGTGTGGTTAGAGCAATGCGAATCAAATCCTATCATATGCCTATGCTACCAATAGTAATATAATATACTTTTGATTAGGCATCCATAAGATGATTTCAGATTTCAAAGGCATAAACTCAAGAGGAAAGTTTTCAGCTTCTTTTATTTTGCTGACACATTTGTTTCAATGTGCAGGAACAGGTTCTTCATGTTTGTGATCATCTTATCAGATATGTGGAGTAAAATGGGCTCCCACAAGGGTTGAGCCCGACATATCAAAAGGACACCTCTCATTCACATCATATATGAGAGTTATTTAAGCATCAAAGAAACAATCATCATCTAGGACTGTCATCAAGAAGTCTAATTCAACATGGTGAAAACAGATTGAGCAAGCATCCTATTGCTCATAATTCAATAGAACAATGAAAGAGCAACATGTGGAAGAAGCAACTTTTTTATAATGGCAAGCTACAAATCTTTTGCAAGATAAAAGCCAGACACAAGTAAGAGAATTCTTTTACGAAGATAAAGGTATTTACAAAGTTTTCCTTCATTCTTTTACAACAACAAAAGATATAATAGTATCTAAGGACTTTGAAAGCCTTGGCCATAACATCTTTCATTTATGAAATGACAACCAAAGTTAGATCCAGGTGTTTGTTTCATATGAGTTTTAAGGTACAATCCAATCATTATAATGTTGAACAATTATTATAATGTTGAAGGCAGCGAGTGTTTCTAACAAGACATTCAATAGTGAATCATCAATGTACGAGGAAAGAGTGGTTTTCAGTGCTAGCAATACATGAAATTAAAGTAGATTATAAACCTTGGCAATACAGTCGCTACCCTTAGCATCCCTGCCTATTGATGTTGAAGATATCTGAGTTCAAGTCCATAATGTAGACTTACATTCTGAATCTTTATATACAAATATAACAAAACAAAAGATGCAATAGTCTTAACAATCATCCTCAAACAACTTTATATTATATGATTGTAGTAGCCTATAGAAGCAATGTGAGTTAAGACAAGTGTAGAACAACAAATATACATTTCAATCTCAGTGCAGCAAATATACAGTGTTGAATATCAAATGGAGGAGATTCAAGATTATGCTACAAAATACACATATCTTTTATTAGCAGATGAGTATAACGATGAACAAATGGAGGACCATGACAATAGAAGCTAGTGATATTGCAAATCCTGTACAGAAGTGCATAACTAAATACTCAAATACAAAGAATATGGAGTAGCCTACAACATAATGGAAGCCATGGATTTGAAGGAAAGTCATGTCGTGCCAAGAAGGAAGCTCTATTCAAGCTCATACAATAAGAGAGAATTCCTACATGGGTCAAAACTCGTGAATAGATCAAATAATGAAATAATGAAGCATTATTTTCTGTCAAAAAGAAATACTCAGTTTTATCACTTAAACACATACTTAGAGGACAACATGTTATTCAAAGTTGATTAAGTATCAAGAGGCAGTCATAGAATGAAAAGTGCCACTATTTTCAAGAATATTAACACAGGTCTTTGGAACAGGTCTTCAATTTGAGTGCAAGCCTGTAATTCATTTACCATGGAATAATAATTGCAGAGATCAAGGAGCAATATTTTTATATCAAGAAGCAATGACTAGGAGTTTATGTTGTAATAAGAAAGCAATCACCTTGTAGAGACACAGTCCTATCAAACATCAAGTGATTGTGCTAAGGAGACATGGAAGTTTATGCTCATATAAGATTTAGATTTTTGAAATTTCCATAATCACGTTCATTGTTAACACTAAACAATAAGGATAGCTACATTATAATCAGACAGTGCATCCACAATGAACATACAAAATGATTTTTAAATTACTATGGTACTATGAGGAGTGTATCAGGCGTGAGTTATCCATCAGGTGAAGATCTCGACCTATGGAGTGAAGAACAGTGAAGAGATAGAAACTCATAGCCATGATAGAGGGGTTTACCCTATTTTTTCATAAATATAATGAGGCCGCGACCTATCATAAAATAAAGCATAGACAAGGCACAAATACCGTTTGAAGGTTGTAGTTTCAAAGGATACATTGTTCTCCTTATGCATATTCAATATTTCCAGGTAATTGTTGTTTAAAAACAAAAGACTTGAGAGTTTTCTAGGCGAGAAAAATGACTTACCAGCAGCGAAATATGGAGAAGATTCAGGCATATTGCAATTCAAAACCCACTTCCCAGTTCCCAAACTTCACAACTAGTTCAAAGCATTCATAGCGCCCAAAATGAGCAGCAACAAAAATAATTCATAAGGAGGTCAATATCCAAAGAATTTAAGTTATCTCTTGTAAACATTTTCTCCTCTCATGGTGGCCAGAGTCAGCAAAATGCAGAGATCAACAGGGACAAAGAAATGACAAAGAATATATCAGATAATATGTCATAGCCATGGCTATAAAGCCTGTAGTTGGCTTCAAAAACAGAAAATGAAATGCCCAGAAGATGCCATGAAGAAGTTTTCAAGTATTTACAAAAAGCATAGAAAGACAGGCGCGGCAAAGGAAAATACAGAGATGCTCTTATGAAAAAGAGAATACAAAAACAAACACTTACCATGCAATGTTGCCAGAGATTCACCAACAGAACTTCAAAGAAATGGGTCGAGCTTTAAGCAAAAAATCAACCTAGCTCTCATGGCGGTGACCAACAGCAAAATCTCTTCACCATAAGTGCAAGATGCAAAATGATGATAGGTGTTTAGGGTTCAAAGCTTTTGTCTGCCCTAGTTCTGCATAGGGTTGATTTTTGCTAATGATTTTAATTAATCATTATGTTTTATTTATCCCTCATGATTTATGACTTCCAAAGTCAAATAAACCTAATATTTGCATGAGTCATGATGGAGTAGACTAAAAATGACCAAACACTTAGACTCATGCATATTTGCATGATTTTGTTCAAACTATCATTGTAATTGGATATTAATGTATGATTACATTAATATTTAAAATGAAAATAAAGAGGTGCTTTGCCCATTTAAATATTTAAATAATCATGCATTGCTTATTTTTTTTATATTTAATCACTTAGTCCTCTTTAAGGAAAATCATGCGAAGGATGTAGATGGAACTAGAGAATCAGAGATTATTAGATGGAAGATTTATCATGCAAAAATGGACTGTAAGTTATCATAGGTGAATTGATTAAAGCAAGGTGGGTTTTGCATGTTTTGGCCCACGTTCAGAGATTTCCAGTTCAATTTGAATTACAAATCAGTTGCATGCTTTATGACTACGAGTTTGAGACTGAGTCCACTCATTTTTGCATGAGTTTGAACCTTATTTTTTAGGGATTTTTTCTTTTGCTCGGATTTCACCTTAGAATTGTCATTTTCTCACTGAAATTAACTTTCAGTTACATGTTCATGCACTTTGAGGTGCATTCTCATTGTATATATTGAAAAAGTTTATCTTTTTCATTCTAGTTCTTTTTTCCTGCTTACACATACAGTAGTGAGGCATTGTAACTCAGCTTTTTATTTCAAGCAATGTAATAGAGTTTTCAATATAGTGTTTCCTTCTCAATACTTTCTTGAATTTTATTGTCATATGAATGATTCGATTTAACACTGTGATTTTATCTTAAATCCTTTGTTTTGTCTCATTAATGCTTTAAAAAACAAGAAGATTTCATGTTATAATTCAGGTTGCATGATGTGTTTAACAAAGATTTTAGTCATTTGTATATGTGAAAATCTAGTTTTCCTCTTACAAACATTGAAACTTCGAACCTGCATGTGAAATATTAATGAATTTCATGATCTTAATTGAATTGTGAGATAGATTTAGGACTTTATTGCAGCTGATTATAGATTTAGGATAGCGAATAGAATCACTTAATTTTGGTGCAATCACCTCTTGTAGCTTTAGGATTTCAATTCAAGCAAGCTTTCTATTTCTTTTCCAGCCAAGTTAGTTAGTTTTAGGAGGTTTTCATCAAGGAACCAGCCCTCTCTGGAGATTGATCCTCAAGATTAGGCAACCCACATGCCTGAGGATCATTCCATGTTTCAACATATTGCTAAATTTAACTATTTAAGCATTTGGGTGCAATCTGATTGACAACAGTCACAAAAGGATGATGAGCCCTTAGAAGATTATGTGGAGATTTCAGTTTTCTCTAAAGAAAAATCCACAAAACAAGTTGTCAGAAGAGTCCCTCAAGTTAGTCTTTTTGATGGGAGTTAATGATGATTGCATGGATGCCTTGAACCTCATTGGGCAAGGATATATTTCATAAATACCATTTCAAGAAATTTGTAGGGTCTGTAGGAATTATTCCAGGACCTTTACTAAAAGGCCAAGAGGAGATAAGACATCCACAATTGGTAAATCATCCATAGGGGTTTCAAAAATAGCTCTAAGCAATTTATCATCCAACATGAAAGAGGATATTATCAACCATTTGGTAACTTAGTTGGATACTCTCCACATTAAGAAGCATGTGGAAGTTGAGGCTATGGTCACTAAATATTGTCCAAGTTGCAGGCAAAGAAAAGCAAATTGCAAATGCAATAGAGTGGTAAATGTAGACACTGAAAATTGTCCTAATTGATGTCATACACTTAAATCAGATTTATTAACATCATTTCCTCTTTATCTATCCTCTTTTCACTTAATTGATTCAATTAGCCTAGCTAATTAATTAATTGCATCATTTTCGTCTATTTGGCCTAATTAATTAAATTGGGTAAATTCACCTCTTTTCGCACTAACACTTCATCTCATTAAATTGAATAAATCAAAATATTTAATTTAATCCACTAAGTCATCTTATTTAATTAAATAACCCTATCCTATTTAATTAAATATCATTTCACCCCTCCCCTATTTATTAAATCATCTAATTTAATAAATATATCTTAATTCTTCTAATCCCCTAATTGCATAAATTAAACCTTGTTTAATTATCAATTAAACTAATTATTCCTCTAATCAAAGGGAATATTCCCATGCAATATTCTTTATCCTTTTTGCACAATTAAAACTTTGTTTTAATTTATAAAATCATCTTTTTCCTCACCCTAATGGAATATTCTAAGGAATATTCCCTCTCCTCTAATCAAATCACTTAGCTTCAAAAGAAAGTTAACCCTCTTGCCTTTCTAGCAAGTTACCTTTGATCTATGTGAGAAGGTCAAAAGTGTGTTTGTTTGAGGTAATTGTGATCCTTTGATTAATCTTCATCTTGCATTCTCATCTGTTGATGAGAATCCATGATCCATACCTCTCATCTCTTTCATCTTGAACCGTTGATTAAGATTTTTGATCTCAACCATTCATTCCTCATTTGCTCTCTTATAAATAGATCACTATTTCGAGACAAATGGATCCATCTTTTATTGCAAAGTCATGCTATTGAATTTACTCACATCCATACTCTCAATTTGCATACATTTAGCTTATTTTTATTTTTTTTAGTTGCATATTAGCTTAGAACTTTCATTAATGGCTTCCATGCATCCATCCTAGTTTGTAAATAAATTAGGGTTTTCATCTTTTAGCTCATTTTTAGCTTAGATTAGCTTAGAAATTGCATAATTAGATCATTTATAGCATAAAATCATGGTAACTTAGCTTGCATCATGTTAATTTTAGCTTAATTTAGTTTTTTCATACACCAAACATCATGGTTTCATCGATTCTCTTCCATAGAATAGATTGAAACAAGCTCACTATCACGGGATTGGGAAAGGGTCATCGGTCCACATCAATGCGACACCAATTCCACAACAAGATAAATTTCAATGGATTAAAGTAGATGTTTTCTTTAAAGCTTTCATAAGATTACCATGTTAGGTTTTTGGATAAAATGTTTACTTTCAATTTTGATTAACTGATCTTGTTGAGATTTGAGTATCGGTTGCTTCATTATGCTTCGATTCTTCATGGATCAAGTGTAATTCGACCCATAACTGATATTTCGCATTGACATTCTGGCGCTAGAAGGAGGGCAAACTGATCATTTAGTTGTTTTTTGGCTCGAAATCCATGTTTTTGCTATTTTATAGGTTGCACAGTGACACTCAAACCACAAACAACGACGCTATTTTAATAGCATCGTAATATAGTGACACCCAAGAAATTTGATACATCGATGCATATTTAATTGGCTGATGTTGATTTAAATATAGTGACGCTTATTTAAATTTGAACTATTGTGGAACGAAAACGACGATGCTCACCCCCAACAGATTGACGCTTTCAAACTTAAATCACAATGCACTCGTTTACAGCGATGCCCATCAATATAGTGACACAATCGTGCTCACTATCCTTTCTGTAGAGCAACACTCAAATTCACCAGAGCGATGCCCAAATTTCAAATTGCGATGCCATCGTGTACAACTACGCTCAACCAGGGTAAGAAACTTTACGATTGTTTTTCGACATGTGACTTAATTTCTTTTGATTATTTGATCAGTGATCGATGTCTGACTATGTTTTCATTGTTAGACTAATAGGGTTTTGTAGGTTTTAAGGCATGGAGCGAAATTGAAGAACTTCTCTTCTATCTAAACATTCTATAATTGTAACTAGCGTTTAATGCTTTGGGGCAATTATAACCCAATTTCATGCTTTATTACTTTCAATTTTTAGGAAACACACTAGTTTTCCATTGGGTTTAAAATGAGCATTCAAATTTGGCTAAAAATGAACCCTCACATCACAT
Organism: Sequoia sempervirens; assembly: GCA_007258455.2. Classification (NCBI taxonomy): domain Eukaryota; kingdom Viridiplantae; phylum Streptophyta; class Pinopsida; order Cupressales; family Cupressaceae; genus Sequoia; species Sequoia sempervirens. The sequence goes on along the minus strand of VDFB02000017.1, from coordinate 352,882,033 downwards.
CTTTCAATTAGGCTTAAAATTGAACAAGGAAAACTTATCTTTCAATTGGTGCTTAAAATTAATTCATTATTTCTTTGAAGGATAAAATTGAAAACTGTTTGTTTTGTTTTGTGGTTTTCAACTTTTCTAAGTGAATGCGTATGCAATTCTCTCACGCCATTTAGTGATCTTGAGAAACATAAACATTCTCTATCATGTTGCAAAATCACCTCCACACTTTAAATTTGGGTTTAAAATTGAACAACCATGCTAGTGTGAGAAAAGACATATCGTGTGTTCTCTCTTTGTGCATGCGAACAAAGATGATCAAACTATGGATGTACTTACTCACTATTTTTCACCTTTAGAGGGCCTACCTTGGTGGGAAAAATTACTCACCCCAAGGGAATGACCCAAGCGGTAATGAGCATAAGCCAAGCTCTTTTGAATTGCTATATAAATTTGTGGTTGCAAGAAAAGTTTGCAATCAACAGGCGTGATGCATGATAGCTCTCCCCTAGTATCTTTATGATGTGTAAAGCCTTTGTTCTAAGGGTTGGGATAACTCTTGAGGGAGTTTAGCATAGTGTCCTCTGAACCGGGTGCCCTTATTACAAACATTTGTGTAGAAGCCAAAAATCCCTAATATTTGTTGATGTTAGGAGGTCGGACCTCCGAAGCTGTCCCACATATTTGTGGTTCTTAGCAGAGATGAATTTTTTTCATGGGAGATTCATGAGAACTTGAAGCTTGGATGACCCATAGAAGTGAGTGTTGTGGAGGGAAGCCAGTGTGGTCAAGCTTCTAATCATCTGCTCTGAATAAGCGCAGCTAGAGAAATCCAAGTGGGAATACAACAAATATAGTCATTTCTAGCCTAGGGTTGTAATGCTTGTGAGTCAGTTTAACACTTTGCTTGATTTTCAAAAATTTCCAAAAACAAACATTCACTATCCAAAATTTCAAACACTTTGGCTTAAATATGGACTTTTTGAGTTAGCCTTGATATTACTGCTTGTCCTAAGGATTTATCCTTAGCGATTTCTAAATATCTTGACATTAATCTTAAACCCATATTTACCGAAGATAACATAGGCAATTGTGGCTTTAATCTCATGATTTTCACGAAATGGATATTGTGAAAGTTATGATGTTTTTGACATAAACATCTAGTTTGAAAACATAATCAAAAGACAAGTGTTTGTGGTAAAATCAATTCACTTAAGAAAAGATAAATTGAAAATGAACCCCACATGACTATTTGGAGACTGATTGCTCCCATTGAACAACCTAATATTCCAAGTGCTATAATTCAACTAAACTTTGAATTCATAAACGGTGAACAAACAGATGTCATTAGCAGTTTGAGAAGCTTCACTTTTGAAAACAAGGAAACAAAATCACAATGGAGAAACACAACAACCATTTTAGATGAAGAAGAGGAACACACTGATATTGAGGCTGGAAGGCCCCTATTACCACCACCCACATGGAAATAAATATCTCCCTTTCTCCCAGAAACTTAAACTATTTCCAAATGACCTCATGAAAAATCAGGATTCCTAAACCAAAGTCTATAGGACCTCATTTTAGACTTAGGCATCTCACTCCAAAAGCCCTTAAGAAACACCTTTGAGCAGTTCACAAAAATAGAAACAAATTGGTAGCAAAATTTTAGAGACACGCTTCAAGGTATAGTCCTAAATTGTTTGCGTTCTTTTGGAGTCAAAAAATCCTAATCTTTTTCATGATACTCAACTCCTATAAATGATTCATCAAAAGGTCAAACTTCATATAAAAAACTCTCCAACCCGCAATTTCAGACATAGGAATCGTAAAATAGAGTATGGTCAAAAGTGGGCATCCATATTTTATTGCAACCGTTACACTTTGCTGAGAAAATTTTATGCTCGAGCTAGAAGAGCTAGAATAGGTTTGAACATTCCCCTCATTCCTCTCATTTTCTAGGACTTGAACATTTTTGGGGTCTAGCATCATTTTCACTACCTTGATCTTATCAAAACAAAAGCTCACTTTCCCAAATGATCTCACACAAAGTAAAGATCCCCAAATGAAAGTCAATTGGTTGTCACCATAAACTTAGACATTGTAGTGCAAAAGCAATCAACAATCGCATTGAGGCACTTTACGAAAATAGAAACAAGTTGTTGATAAAATTTTATGAATGAACATTAAGAAAATATCTTGACATGTACACATTTTTTGTGATACAAAATCCTCATGTTTTTGAAGATCAACAATTTTTCTAGATCATTGAGTCTTTAGGATTTGAACATTTTAGATCATCCCCATGTCAATATTAATTAAACCATTGTGTTTAATTAATACCTTGCATCTTACATACAGGATCCTAAAGTATTTAATTTACCCCTTATCACATTTCACCCTTCACCTCATCTACCTTTGCAAAATTTTAAATAAACCAACACTTTTGGGACTTAAAACATCAAAGCAACTTGCTATCTTAGCTACTTCGTATGTGAAATGTATCCTTTTCCATGCACTTAGTTGATATAGTTATTATCTTTGAACTAGTTTGTCTTGAAGGTCACGAGTCTACCCTAAAGATTTCTAAGTTCATTAACAACCTTTATCCCAATCCTCCATAATCTCCCACTTGCTTCTAATGAGTCATTAGTCCATCTAACTGAGTACTTGCACAACCTTAATCATTTGGTTAGCCTAACCTAATCCTCCTCCCACTTATGGCATGTGTCCTTAAGTCAACCTTATTAAAGGCTTTCTCCTTTTGGACAAGGCACTCCACTTCCCCATGTGAATTTTTAATTCACTTTTAATCCCCCAAGGCACCCAAAAGGAATTTTTAATTCCTTCACTTCTCCCCACATGTCCTTCACCTATTCTTTATTCTTTCCCATCTCCCCATGAGCATATTTGAGGAATTTTTAATTCCTCACATGTCCTCTCACCCACATGGAGACAAGGACCTCCTTTATGAGGAGATCTTGTCCAATCCCAAGGTACTTTGTACCCCCCTCCATGTCATGTACTTTTCCTTCCACCTCATGTCCACTTCACCTTTTAGGGCTATATCACATGCCACATGTCAAGATGAGGGCTTGTGAGTTCCCTCAACTCACCTTTGGCCCTACATCTTGATCATTGGTGGCTCAATCTTGACCATCCATCTCTTCTAGGAATTCTCAAAATTCCTATAAATACCCCCTCTTTTCTCTCATTTTGGGGGAGATCATTTTGCTAGCCAAACTCTTGCAATTTTATTTCTCAATCTACACTTATCCATTTTCATGTTTTCATCCACTTGCACTCATCCTCACAACATCATTTAGCTTGCATCTTGTGCCATCCAAGGAGCATACACATCAAAAATCGAAGGGCCAACCAAAGGATCGATTCGACGCAAGGTATAGAGTTCCATTTTCTTGTTTTTATCTTGTGTTGTTTCCAACTTAGGCTAATCTTGAGGTGTAGGTTGTTTTGGTGTTTGTTTGCACTCTTTAGTTTGCTGCTCATTTTCTAACGCTCACATTCAACCTATCACACTATCATTCCACTTGAAAATGCAATACATCACATCCTATGAAAAAATTATTCCAAGAGCCCTTAAGATTGAAAGAGCCCTAATCTCACAAGGAAATACTCAAGCTTACAAAGACAACTGTCCTTTAACCAATTCAAATGAGAAACCTTATGTATGGGCTAAAAACAAAAAACATAACAAATGACAGTGTGGTAGACACTAAGGTCATACTAAGTGCTCCTAGGCCCAACCACAATCAAGTTTCTAGTATCCAACCAACTGTGCAACAAATGGTACCACCTCAAAAAAATTAGATCAATAACACCAACATGCAACCAAGGCCAACCGGTAACAGGAACAACTATCCTAAACACAAGTACACACAGTAATCGAAACCCATTGATACAATCATGAAGAAATTGGTAGAGTCAAAATTGATAACACTTCCTAACTTTGAACACTACCAAGAACCCCAAGAAAAGCCATCCTGGTACAATGAGCATGATATCTACGACTTTCATAAAATCAAAGGAGATAAAACAACAAATTGCATGAAACTCAAGAATATCATCTAAGATCTCATAGAGAATGATACCATATCTTTTGAGGTACCAACTAGAAACCAAGATCTCAAGATATACAAGACCCCTATGCCTGATCATAACAAAGCTAACAACCATGGAAAAGCTAAGGATTACACCAATGTTCAACATACTTATTCCAATGTAGTTTCTTCCTATGATAGTGTTATCATTGTTGTCACCATCAAAGGAGCTAGTAGAAAATGTGGAGTCACCACATGACATGGAAAAATAACCGTTCAAGGAGCCATTCCCACTCAATCTAGGACACTACCTACTTTTCCTGCATCTAATCCTAGCAAGTACAATCTTGTAGATTAGCTTAAACAAACCCCCACTCAAATATCAATTTTGGAACTCCTGAAATTATCTCCTGCACACAGAGAAATACTAGAAAAATCCTTGTCTGAATCCTCTTTTCCCGAAAACATTGATACCGATCAATTTCAAGCTATGGTAGGGAATATCGCTAGCCATCTTCTAACCTTCTTCAAACAGGATTTACCATCGCAACCGTCCCATAACTATGCTTTATACCTTGAGGTTGTCATTCATAAAAATAAGGTCAAAAGAGTTTTGGTAGATGGAGTTGTTGGTCTAAACATTTGTACCCTACAGTTGATCAAGCATCTAGGCTATTCAAAAGATACTATTGAGAAGACAAAGAGTACCACCATCAGAGCATACAGTGATCAAGAACGGGTATCACAAGGAATAATTGTGCTCCCTATCCAAGTGGGACCTCTCATTGCAAAAACTACATACCAAGTACTTGATCTTGATCTTCCCTATAACATTCTACTTGGTAGACCATGGATCCATGCTTTGAAAGCTATAACCTCAACCTATCATCAATGTGTGAAGTTTCCTTTTGAGGGTAGAGAAATCACTATCCATGGAGATCCCAAGCCTTTCTACTACTGCAAGAACCTTGAGGCCAAATTTTACAAGATCCCACAAATACCCAAAAATGACAAAGGACCTACACCAACAAGCTCATTTGTTGACCCATCATATCTAGCCTCTACCTCAACATCACAAGTACTAATTGTGAAAAGAATACCTGGTGTCAAATCCATAATCCAAGATGATGGTTGTGGAAGCTACAAAATATTGAAAGACACCTTTGTCTTAGGAGAGTTACCTATTTCTCCTCAAAACCATGGGAAAATAACATCTAGCACCAAAGAACCAGAAATAATCAAGATGGCAACTACTACCTTCACCAAGTTTGGAGATTTGAATCAAGAAGACATCCATGAGCAATATATCTCTAAAATCTTCTATCACGATGAACAACCTATTCCTGTTCTTCCCATGAAAGATGACAACAAAGGTCTACAACTAATGTAGAGTATGGGGTATAACAAGAATGAGAAGCTAGGACAGAATGACAACAGTTTACTAGAAATTGTTCATGAGAAATGACTAAAAATTCCTGGCTTAGGTTGTACTACTATCAAGGTCACACTTAATGGCAAAGGTATTTCTGCTAAATGAGTTGAGGCTTCCTCTTGGTCAACTACATCGCTTGATACTACCTTAGATGACTTTCCTCTTGATGTTGCTAACTTATTTGAAAACAACACCCTCTTCATGATATCCATAACATCCTTTGTCTCAAACAACCAACCAACTAAAATACGCTTGGTATACCTGCAACTCATTGACATGGACCAACAAGGACCCCCGATTCTAGATTTATTCAAAAATGATGAAGTGATCTCATAATTCATGGGACTCTGAGACAACTTAATATGGGAAGATCACAAAGAAGACTTTCACATAGAGCTTGATATAGGGGCATACATAGGGAGACGATTGAATCTTTCAGTCGCAAACTAAATGAAAGGCAATTAACTTGAAGATCCTTAAGTGAAAACCACCTAGTGGCACTCTTTGATCCCAAAATAGTAAAAACAAAGGACACATACAATAGTGAAAACCTCCTTGAGGTGCCCAAGGATGAAGGATTCAATCTCCCCCTTAGCGCAATGCATCCAGAGAATTCAACAGTACTAGCAGAAAAGGCTACACCAGTCAATGTGGGAACAAAGGAAGAACCTAAGATCACCTTCTATGTTGAATCCTTATTAGATAAAGAACAAAAGAACCTTACAATATTCCTTAAAGAGAGAAAAGCTAACTTTGCATGGTTATATACAGATATTCTAGGCCTTGATCTAGAAGTAGTTGTGCATCACTTAGCAGTCTATCCTGAGGCCAAACCAGTCAAGCAGAAATTAAGATGCACCCACAGATAACACTCTTGGTTAAACTGGAACTACAAAAGCTTCTTGATGTTGGATTCATTCGACCAATAGATTATCTTGAGTGGGTTTTAAACCTGGTACCAGTCTCAAAACCCACTAGGGTAATAAGAATATGCACTGATTTCAGAGATCTAAACAAGGCATGTCTGAAGGATGACTTCCCTCTTCCCAACGTTGATCTCATTGTAGATTTAACTAGGCATGAAATTTTGTCACTCATGGATGGATTTTTAGGCTATAACCAGATCATAATCGCCAAACAAGATCAACATAAAATTGCCTTTACTTGCCCATGGGGAACCTACTGCTAGAATGTGATGCCATTTGGGTTGAAGAATGCAGGAGCTACCTATCACAGAGCAATGACCCTCATCTTTCACAACGTGATCCAAAAAAGAGTTGAAGATTATGTGGATGATATTTTGGAAAAATCAAAGAAGAGAAGTGAACACATACAAGTTTTAGGACCTATCTTTGATAGGCTTGAAGAATACAAGGTACGACTAAATCCAAAAAAATGTGTGTTCGGGGTCACATCAGGGAAAATTCTTGGCTTCATTGTTTCACAAAGAGGGATAGAAATTGATCCAGCAAAGGTAAAAGCCATCCTAGACATGGAACCACCACAAACATTGAAACAAATGAGAGGATTACAAGGAAGGTTGCAGTCCATCAAAAGGTTCATAGCTTAGCTATCAAATAAGACTCACTATTTTTTGCACCTTCTTCATAAAGGGATAACTTACAAATGGGATGACAAATGTGATAAAGCTTTCCAACAAATCAAGGATTATCTACTAACACCACCTGTGCTCATGCCGTTAATACCAAACAAGCCACCGATCCTATACATCTGAGCAACATCAGTAGCACTAAGAGCTTTTTTAGCACAACATGATGAAAATGGAAAGGAAAGAGCCATATACTACATCAACAAAACCTTGGTAGGCTATGAGATGAACTATTCACCCATTGAGAAATCATGCCTAGTGTTAGTTTTTGCTTCACAAAAGTTCAGGAATTACATGTTGTCACATCAAATCAAGCTCATCACAAAGATTGATCCATTAAAATATCTGTCATCCAAACAACCCTCACAGGATGAATAGCTAAATGGGTAATGATATTGATAGAGTTTGACATAGAGTATGTAGAGCGCAAGGCAATCAAAGGACAAGTTATCATGGACTAGCTAGAAGAAGCACCCATCTATGATGAGAACCCTTTAATATCTGAGTTCCTTGATGAATCAATATTCCTTATTAATCTAACAGCTCAATGGAAGATGTACTTTGATGGATCATTCACCCAACATGGATCAGGAGCAGGCATTCTTTTCATCACCCCCAAGGTGATTGCATCCCAAAATATTACAGGCTATCATTCCCATGTACCAATAACATTGTTGAGTACAAAGCCTTGATCACAGGTCTCAAGATAGTAGTTTAGTGGCACATACAAGAGATGAAAGTCTATGGAGACTCACAGCTAGTTATCAACCAAGTTAATGATGAATATCAAACCAAAGATGACAAGCTCACTCCTTACAAAAAAATGGTGGAGAATCTCAAATATTTTTTTATAGACATAACTTTTGAGTAGATTCCTCACATGAACAATAGAGCAATAGACACCATCACAACAATTAGATCACTACTAGACATGCCGAACAACATTCTTCAATGTGAATTCTTGGTACAACAGCTTCTCGTACCAAATTTTGAAATACCTGAATCTAAATTCATGTGTGTCATTGTTGGTCCTAGATCCCTTTGGTAGCATGCCATCTTTAATTACCTTAATAGAGGAACCCTTCCATCAGACATCACCCCGAACCTTAAAAAGATCTTTTCCAAAAATGCATCCCGATTCGTGATCCTAGGTGATACCCTTTATCGTTGAAGCATCGAAGGGACATTACTACGATGTCTTAACTAAGAGGAATCCTTAACTACCTTAACATAAGTACACAATGGCATATGTGGGTCCCATTCTAGCGGTATGACATTAGCTAAGAAACTCTTGAGGATAGGGTACTATTGGCCAACCATGGGGAAAGAAGCTCATCAGTATGTGAGAAAATACATCCAGTGTCAATAGCATGGGGATTTGATTCTTGCTCTAGCTCAGGAATTGCAACCAATGATCACACCATGGCCTTTTTCATAGTGGGGACTTGACCTCATAGGAAAAATCACTCCAACTTCATCCAACAGCCATAAGTTCATCATAACCGCCAATAAGTACTTTACTAAGTGGGTTGAATCCATTCCTATGACCTACATAATGAGAAAGAAAATAGCCAAGTTTATCTTGAATTACCTGATTTGTCGTTATGGTGTACCACAAACCCTCATCTCAGACAATGGAACTCCTTTCAAAAATTGGATGTGAAAGAGTTGTGTCAAAGATTAAATATCCAACAAAAATTCTCTACACCATACTATCCCCAAGGCAATGGCCAAGTAGAAGCAACAAACAAAACTATCTTGAAAATCCTAAAGAAAACAGTTAACAAAGCTGGTTGTGACTAGCATCTGCAGCTAAATCCTGCTCTTTTGGCTTATCGAACTAGTATTTGCACACCTACAAGAGCAACCCCTTTTTTCCTAATCTATGGATCAAAATCCATCTTTCCTATTGAGGTTGAGCTCCCATCATTGCGAGTGTCACTAAAGAATCTAATAACTAAGGAAGAGTACAGAGTGTCTCGACTAAATGAGCTAGAATTCCTGGATGAACGTCGCTTGACGTCATTAATCACTTGCAAGTGTATCAAAACTGACTGAAACAAAGCTATAACAAGAGAATCAAATGTTAGTCATTCTAGGTAGGTGATCTCATCTTAAATAAAAATCAGAATAACCTTCCAAATCAAGACAATAGAGGAAAGTTTGAGCCTAACTAGTTGGGTCCCTTTGTCATCACAACAAGCTACAGATTAGGAGCATACCAATTGTCAACCACTAAAGGTGAAACCTTGTAGGAGCCAATCAACAACTTCATCTCAAAAAAATTTATGCCTAAACATGAAGGGTATAAATTAGAAAATACAAAAAAATAAAATAAAATAAAAATCCAAAAAAATGAGAAAAAGGATTGAAAAAAGTAAAGAAAAAAATCATCCTCTAATGAAAACCACTTCGGTGGTGCTTTGGGAAAGTACCTTGGTGAAAACTTGGAAAATAGGTGCCTCACGTAAGTAAGGTATCTCCATCTATTCTTTGGCTCTTTTGACCTATCATTCTTTGCATCGTCATTCATCCCCTATCCACATCCTTGTCATGGCTTGTCACTGTAAGGTATCATGAACTCTTTGGCACTACTTGGCATATTACAAAGGCCAGACTATCTTGCCTTTATCAAAGTAGGCTAACATATCACACTGGGGGCATTTCATTATGTGTCACAATCGGGTTCTTATATATCTTAAGGTCATGGGACATCCTATCAGAAAACACCAAAAAAATTCATAAAATCTTATCTAGAAAATCCAAAAACATTCACAAAATCCTGTATAGCAAAAATCCAAAAACTTTAAAAAATTTGTAAAGGAAAAATCCAAAACATTCAGAAAACATCAAAATCCCTAAAAATGTTGAACATCGAAAATCCAAAAAACAACGTCTCTTTGTCAAACTATGCCATCTCTGAGCTTTAACGTAGGCAAGGCCATCATTGATGTGCCCTCTAGACACCCTAGGTCGGTCCTTTAGCGGTTCATTGTAATTAGTTACCATCTCTCATTTTTTGTCTCTTGTCGAACTATGTTGTCTCTAACCTTTAGCATAAGAAAGGCCATCATTGATGTGCCCCCGAGACACCCTAGGTTAGTCCTTTAGCAGTCTGTTGTAATTAGTTGTCATCTCTTGTTGAACTACATCATCTCTAAGCTTTAATGTAGGCAAGGCCATCATTGATGTGCCCCTGAGACACCCTAGGTCAGTCCTTTAGTGGTCTGTTGTAATTACCTATCGTTTATCGTATGTTCATATCTTTGTCCTATAAATTAGTCGAGTAAGTCAAACTATGTGGTCTCTGTGTGTATAACATAGGAAAGGCTAATCTTTGATCAACCCCTGAGGCCCCCAAGATGGGTCTTTAGGTTAGGTTCATGGTCAAAACTTGAAAACTCAGAAAATCCCTAAACATTTGGAAAATTCTCAAAAATCCCAAAACATCCAAATATTTAGAAAACACAAAAGCATTAGAAAATGGAAAATCCAAAAACAATAGAAAACGTTCAAAAGACCTAAAAAGCCTCAAATTTTCAGAAAACCCTAAACAGCCTCAGAAAATCCAAAAATCCTAAACATTCATATAACCTTTCAAAAATAGCCTCAAAACATTTCAAAATACCAAAAACATTCAAATATTCCAAAAAAATCCAAAACCCATCCATCCCATCTCGCTTTCACTCACAATAAACTTTCACCCATAATAAATGATCTTCCCCTTCACCTTTTGGCAAAACAAGTCGAAAACAAACATAGCAAGTCATAAAGTGTGAACCCAAAAGTCAAAATATAAAGTCTAATCATAGGTAAATACGTTAGTGAAGTTTATAGCAATAGCTCATCTTAGCATCATCATCCCAACATCAAACAACCCTCTGATCAACATGTCTTAGGATGTATCCTTCCTGCAATGGACATCAGTATCAGATATCACCTCAGCTAAACTTAAACTAGGTAGGAGCTATAGATAACACTGAATGTTTTTCTTTGATATTTTCTTATGATTTATCTTAATGACCCATTCTGAGGACCTCTCAATGAAGTCTATCTAAAATGATTTAGAGAGAAATGAATGGGGCACCGATCATTATCTTTCATTTGCTATGCTTGTGGATACTTTTGTAAAATAATCTTGGCGCATACTTACTTAGTTGTGTGTAGGAAGGTCGTTTAGAGTATGTTGTTGACTATTATGTATGCTTTGGTCCAATATGTTCTAAGCTTCTAACTTTCATTCCAACAACGTTTCCGTATGTCAAGATGTGAACAAGAACTATCCTATCTGCTTATCGAGTCAAAGTCCATTACACTAGATACAACATTGTCTTCGTTATCAATACCTTGATGCATCATGTCTATGTGTTATATCAAACAATAAGGAATGATGAAAAATCCCAATCCCAAAGTGTGAGCACCCATCCTGCATTCTTTTGCATTGTCTCATCACCATCTCTAATAAAGTCTCAATGGATCAAGGACTTGTTGGATCTTTTGAAGTAATCATCATCAACAACGGTTGTTCATTCTTTATTCTACCTTCTCTCCACACTAACCTAGTATCATGACACACAAAAACATCATTAATGCATCCACCCTACATCCAAAAACCATTAGCATAATCATACATCTCATGATCATATCACATCATACATTCTGCATAATCATTTAAGACATGATGAATAATATATATTTGTTATTCTAAGCATCTTAAATAGTTACATATCAAAATCATTTGCATCCATACATCTACATATCATAATATCATAACATTGCATTCATCCATAACATCACATATCACATAGGCATAAAGGTAAGTGCATCCATACATGATGATATATAAGCATTCATACATCATCTATACATGAAATAAAATGAACACATCATAAGCATGAATCATCTGTATCTGTATCGTATATATATCAAAAAATGTGTCATGGTACAAAATCTAGATCAGTGTATGTACATTGATCATAAGTACAATATCCATGAGGCTATCAAAAAGGAGCCCATGAATGTATATCTGTATAAAGAACGTGGAAAAATAAAAAAGTGACTATACATCAAAAAAGAGCTAGCCTTGGTGGCTACTACCCTCTCCAACCTACCGCTTAGGCTGATCCTCTGCTTAGGAGTGTGCATCGCTCTGCTATGAAAAATCAGGTTGCCGAAGAGTCACTAAAACGTCCTTGTGATAATGTTTCCTCTAATACGCAACCTCCATAACAACCTCTCTATACAGCCGCGCTAAAACTGTCCGACCGTGGGTGGATGTCATAAGGCTCTCATTTTGCTAATGTTGATCCACCTCCTGGTCTCTCTCACCTATAAATGGCCTAAAATCTTTGTAATGTAGTATCCCACTCAACTGTAATTGCAACCACCTATTGTCGAGCCTGGTCTCACTCAGTAGTCAAAACCAAAATCTATTGGCAAGCCTGATCCCGCTCACCTATCAAAACCTACACCTGCTATTGTAGTTGTTGTATCTGCACATCTCTAGCATTCGACGGTGGTGGTGGTGGTGGCACTAGCTTCTCCTGCACTACTGGAGGCTGCTATACCATTAGAGGAGCCCCCAAAACCTATCCATCCTGGCCATCCTAGCCTCCTTGTCCTTGGCCCCTAACTGCTCTGCCTCATGGCATCCCTCTAGGAGGAGCCCCTACAAGATCTGTAAGTCACCTCAGAGGGATGAACCATGCATCATACGAGGGAGTAGTTTGTGTAATAGGCTGACCTTGATCATATGCCCAAGGATAGGCAGCCAATTGGAAAAAAATATGAACAGTCTCTAGTGTCAGAATTGTTGGTCCCCAGGTGGGAACCTCTCTGGCTGATCATGCAAAAATGGCTCTATAGCCATCATCGTTCATGTCCTAGACATTGCCAAATTGTCTGGCCACTCTATCCGGAAGGTACCGCTCAATCATCATGTGCTCAGGACCCTGCATGTATCAAGTCTGCCTGGAAAAATATAACTG
>VDFB02000017.1:352664702-352868859 GCA_007258455.2 Sequoia sempervirens | reverse complement strand
AACTACATTCTTATCCAATCTTAGCTTTAAACAAGGAAAAGAATGTAGTTATTTTTTCTTTTTAACTTTTCAAACTTAGATTTTTAGATTTCTTTTAATAATAAGACATATAAATAACAAGTGGCCAACCTTGCCTTTTGTAGTATTCTAATTAGAGATTTGTAGAGTTGGAATAAAAATAAATGTAATTTTTTTTAATTGTTTTATTTTAGTTTTGACTTTTGTATTGTGTGTTTTGTTTGAATAATAGCATTGGTCTTTTTATATGTTTTGGTTATGTAATGTAAATATTTTGTTTGATATTAAATATTTGAAAATAAAATAAATTGGAATAAATGTTTATTGTTTGGTGTTATTTTTTTCAAAAAAATTAAAGTTGAATACATTTGAATATTTATATAATGAACACATTCATTGAGAGAAGGAAGTAGTTTATGAATTATTTGTACTAGACATAACTATGACTAGTAAAGTTGAAGTTGAGTTTGTTGTTTAGAATACATATTTGCTAAACATTAAATAATCAAATGATTTATTATTAAAAATAATTCTTAGATTGATTCTAGTTGACTTTGAATTTGATAGTGAAATCTTCATATTATAGTTGAAGTTAAATATACTATTAATATAATAAATATATTATATTATAATTTAATATTAATAATTTATAAATTATATTATATAAACTAAGTAAATAGGTAATATTGTAATATTAATATATTTTAAAATATTGTTATAATTATTAATATAGTGATTTATTATTATATTAATTATATTAATAGTAATAATATAATAATATTAATATTATAGTGGGTGGTAGGGTGCCCCCCTCACGCTCCTTCTCTTGTTCACCCAAGAGCTCGATGGAAATGACAGGGAGGATCATTCGCGAGTGATGAGAGAGGAAATTGGGGTGTTGGCAGGGGAGTGTAGGTTGGCTGAAATGTGGCAAGGCCACATGACCTCTTTCGTTTGCAATAACCTAAGGCGACAAGGGGACGTCGGCAGAAGGCTTTAAGCGGAATTGAAGTCCACTTAAAATGGAGAGATCTTGGAGGTGACCGTCGTTTTAATGACTTATGATGGCCATGACAAACATAGAGACACATAGAGTATGGAATCTGTGTTAGATCATGCAAATCAGTCAGGTGGCAGAAGATGTTTATTACGAGGTGATGTTCAAGTTAAGGCTTGTGGTTGCAGGACGAAATCTACATGCAAGGACGGATTGCCTTGCATCGCCATTATTTGTGGCTCGTGTGTGATGGTTCGGTATTGTTGTTTGCAGGCCTCTTAAATGTTGATGGATGATGGCATCTATTCCATATGCTTTTCAAAACTTGTCTTGTTGGTTGTCTCTGTGCAGGGAGCTTTTGGCTAGAGTGCAGCTAATGGCAAAGGTGAGTAGATCAAAATTCATCGTTTTAGTCTCCACGAAGGGGCTGGAAAGTTTTAGCGTGGACACTCTTGTTTCGTTGGTGGCGAAGGAAAGGCAAATAGCATTTATGGAGATCATAGACCAAAGGCTTAAAAGAATTATGCTTGTGGATGATCCTTTGCTCATGGCAGTGGTTAAAATGGTTTTAGGAAAGGGTCACCTAGCCAGAAAGGAGTTTGCGAGGGACAATGCCTACATATCATCATGGTTCTTGGCTGCCATTCTGGACGTGGAAGTGTCTAAGGTGGAGGCAAGGGAATTGATGGTGAAACTATTTCGCGGTGACCTGTTAGGAGGTCTGGAGAAGACACTAAAAGCAGCCTTCATTGGCAAAGGAATCTCGCGTCCCTCTGCCTTGGAGCTCCTATGGAAGATGGATGAAGCAGTAAAGGTATACCCCTTTCTTTTAAACTTAAAGGGGACTGAGCTCATGAGGCATAGGATGATCTCGGCAATGGCGGTTGAATATCTGTAATGAAAAATAGGGTTGGTGGTGGAGGAGGGCTTGGAATGGGTAGAATATTTTACTACATTTGTAGAATTAAATGGATTTCTGTGAGGCTCGGCCTCTGTGTATGAATTTTTTTGGTTCTAAAGTTATAGCTCTGGTGTTGGGTTTTGAGGTGCGCAGAGTGACTGCAATTTGGTGTTGGTTGTGGTGTGTTCCCCGAGTTGGTAGGGTTTAGTTTCTATGGTAGTTTGGTGGCTTTCCTCATAGCAAACGAAATGTACTTTCTCTTAATACTTTAATATAAAATATAATCCTTGCGTATCAAAAAAATATAATATTATAATTATAATTAAAATACTAGTCAAGTAAGATAGTTTGTTAATATATATATATAAATATATATGAAAGGAGAACCTACAAAATAATATAAATTAATATTACATATAATATAATTAATATAAACTATTATATAATATAAATTAATATATTACCTACATAATATAGGTTAACTTATTTACCTACAAATTATTAGATGTAATAATACAAGATATAAATAGAAATAGTATATATAAATTATTTATATATATATATATAATCTTATATATTATCTTATATATTATCTTATATACTTATATATTATAGGTTATAATTTTTTTAAAAAAACTATATATATTAATATAAATTAATATTAAAATATACATATGAAAAAATCTTAAAAAAGAAGGAGTACATATATAATCAAATTATACTGTAAAAAATTTAAAACATTGATAAAGATATTAGTTTAATTGAAAGAATATTATTATTTTTTTTATTTTTTTATTTTAATAGTGTGATTCCAAATCTCTATAAAATAGTTAATTGATTTTTGTAAGATTTTCTTTAATAAAAAAATAACAATTACATACATAAAAAAATCATTCTTAAAAAAATGTCAAAATAAATAACATTTATTTATTTTAGAAATATTTAATGAAACGATTTTATAAAGCAAAAAATGAAAAATCATTCCTTAAAAAAAATGTTTAATTTGCTTTATCTCCCAATAACACACAAAACTTTTTTAACCAATCATATGCACAAAAAATATTTTTATAATTTATAAAGTTAAATATTTTACAAGTTGACTTTAAAAAATTGAATTTTATTTTAATTTTTGTTCAAATATTGTTTTTGATTTGTTGAAAACTAAATTATTAATAACTAGTTAACTAAAAAAGCCATACTATGCTAAGGCAAGTACTAATAAATATAATGTATAAAGTTAATTATATATTTAAAACTTTTTAAATATAATGTATAAAGTTGATTATATATTAAAAACTTTTTAAATATTATTTTTATTTTAAATATTTTAATAATTATTATAGTATAATATATAATAAATATAATATATAAATAATAACTTATATTTTAATGAAAATAGCTTTCCACAATCCATGGTGATAATTGCTTGAAGGCTTCTAGATTCGATTGTGTGAATAATTTTTGCATCAAGGATCACACTCCATGATCCATCATCACATGAAAATGAGAGCATAAGGATCTAAAATTTTAATAATAATTATATTGTATAATATAAATAATTAATTTTAATAAATATGTTATATGAGATTTTCAATAATATTATTAATTATATATAAAAATAATAATATTTTTCAAATAATAGTATTAATAATTATTAGTATTCATTGAATTAAATAAATCAATAAATTACAAATTGATTTTTTATCTTTTTAATAGGTTTCATTTTATTTTAAATTTGGTGTTACTCGTAATATCTAGTATAAAAGTTAAAATTGTAACTTTAATAATTTAAATATAGTTTTTTTAATTTTTAATATTTTATTTGAAGTATGGTTTAAATTTTTAAAAATTGATTTATTTAATAATTTAACTATATTTACCTTTCCGTTTATGGGTCCCAGCAAGTTCATTTTGCTCCTCGCCTAAGGAAAAACATCAAATAGACTCCACTAGAAGAGGGTTGGTTAAAGATAAACTTTGATGGTGCATCTTGGGGCAATTCAGGTAGTGCAAGGGCTGGTTGCATTATCCGCGACAGTGATGGTAAATTTTGTTTGGTGGCAGCCAAAAAACTTGGGAGAGTCTCTTATAATGAGGTAGAATATCAAGTAGCTCTACTAGGCCTGAAAATGGGGCAAAAATTAAAATTATAAAATATTCACCTAGAAGGGGATTCTCAAAACATTGTCAATGCAATTCAAAAAAAGCACTCTCCAAATTGGTCACTAAGCAAATGGATTGAGGTAATAATAATGCAAATGAAGCATTTCAAAAACTTTAGAGTTTCACACATCTACCATGAAGGGAATGCAATGGATGATGAGGCAGCCAACGCGGCTATCGACATGGAGGAAAATGCGGTATCATTGGAATCAAAGGAAGCTTGGCATGAGTTGCATAAGGAAATCTACAATAGATAGTGGGCTCATGAAGAATATTAATTACCTAAGGTATGATGAAATCATTCTCATGTGTGGTGAAGTATGGGGCATACTGAAGATAGCCTGGAAATGATTGAATGTGGGCCTTTAAGGGCGAGATAATGGTATTCCTTTCAATTCACATTTGGCAACCAAAGTTGCAAAGATGGACACATCGATCTGCTTGAGAGCCAGGAGAAGGTGAATGGCTTTCCTTGGTGAACCTCGAAGTGACGCCTAATGGCGATATTCAAGTCAAATTATGGGATGGTTATGCAAGCTATAAGGCTAGTTCTGAGAGATTTGTATACAAATGAGGCTTTTTTTTACTGTGTAAACATAGACATTACATCAATGTTTATGGAGATGTTGTTGGATGCAGGGGAGGAAAAGAGGGTGGTCAAGAAGATTATGGAGGACCTAGTGTGGTCGTGGTTGTGTGGGGGGGTGAAGGAAATTCTTCATTAGGCATCTCCAAGCGATGGTCTCGCGCCACAAGGTGGTGTATGACCGATGGTTTTTGAGTAGTGACACCCAGTCTGGGTGTCTTTTGTGATTTGGGGTCAAGGCATGCATGATTCCCAGAGGTGACACCATGCTCGCATGGGTATTAATTTCCTGAAGAACTTGGTTGGAGAAATTAAGAATGGAATAGTGGACTAGTCATTTGCATTCATTAATACTTTTACAACTATAGAGGTGGACAATAGGGGTCAAACCGAGGATGGGGGATCGGATAATGCATAATCACACATTTGTCTAGCATAAATCTAGCTATCTTTTAGTTTTTGGTATCTTCTACATACGGAAATGTAATCCAGGGTGGCTAAAATTTTAGAAGCCATTTTATTATGAAGGCTTCATTTTGTGAATAAGGTTATCTACAATGCCTATAGCAAGGCCAAGTATGTAATGCTCTTTTTTGATAAATTTAATAGAAAGGGTGTGGCCCTCTATAACCACTTTTACTTATAAAAAAAAAATTAACTATATTTACACTCAATTTTATAATAATTTTTTATTTGTTAATATTGAGTTTATCTTTAAATTAATGTTAAAATATTATTTGTAATATATTAATCAAATTTTTCAGTTACTACTATTTTTTAATATTTTAATTATAATAAATTAAAATTAATTTTGAATTTGTAGGAAGTGGAGAGTGTTCTAATTGAAGTTGCAAGCAGGGGTTTTGGCGGCGTACGGGTGCAGACATGGCAGTTTCCTGTGGGGGAGACTATGCGCTCCCCCCACCTAGGTTTGCTTCTCCCGTGGGTGCTCTCTTCCCTTTCATTTATTTATTTTTCCTCTTCCTTTGTGTCATTGGGTCATGTGTGTGTTTTTTTGGTTTTGTAATTACTTGCTTCTAGGTTTTGGGGTTGTGTGTGGCCTTGGTTCCTTCCTCCATTTATGGAGGAAGGTACATATCACACCAACCCTAACCCAAGTGGGGAGGGTAGTAAAAGTCATTTCTCCTTGAATAATGCTCAAAAATCATTCAAAGATGTTCTAGCAGACAGTGGTGTGGTAGTTCCTACAAGTGTTAAGTTCTTCGTGGAAGATCTCAGAGAAAATGGAGCAGAGGAAGGTAAGTCACCCTCATGTAACCCTAAAGATTTATGCATTTCTCCTAATTCAGATTTAAAAAATGTAAGGAAGCTAAGGTAGCAGAACAACTTCTTACACTAATCTTGAGAGGAGAATAATGTAAAACTTTTACAGACCTTTAACAGTTACAAGAAGTTAAACAGAAATAATATCATGCATACCATGACACTCTAATTTATGTGGGGAAAACCCTTCCGAGAGAAAAATTCCACACTCCAAAATTCGCCCAATATATTATTCAGTAAATCACAAAGATTACAATATACTTGCAGAGCAAGCTTCTGATAGGAGTATCACCACTCAAAGATCTATTGGTAATGAGACAAAGTCACCTACAACAATGTTAGATGAGGATTGGGCTAAGTTTGATAAGAAGGCAAGAGATACCATAAGATTATGTCTTGTTGATGTTGTTCTCTTGAATGTTTTAGAAGAAACTACTACATATAAGTTGTGGAAGAGAATAGGTGATATCTATCAAACCAAAATTCTTACTAATAAGTTGTATCTGAAAAGATAGTTGTATTCTTTAAAGATGAAATATGGTGATTTTGTTGCAAATCATTTGAATGCTTTTAATTTGATTCTAAGTTAGTTAGCATTTGTAGATGTAAAGCTAGAAGATGAAGATAAATGCATATTGTTACTTTGTTCTTTACTGGAATCTTAGGAAAATCTAATTGTTGCTATCAGTGGTAGTGGTGCAGATCCAAAGATGGACAATATAATTCCTACTCTCCTATCAGAGGAGATGAGGGGGAAGTCTAAAACGGAAATCCAAGATGCCTTGTTTGTAAAAGGTAGGCCTGAGAAAAAGGAACCTAAGAGAGACAAGGAAGGGAAAGGTAAGTCAAAAGGACAGAGTAAGGTAAAGTGTTGGAACTGTGGTAAACAAGGACATGTGAAGAAGGATTGTAAGAACAAGAAAAAGAGTTTTGATTCTTCTACAGAGGAATCCTCAAATGACGGTAATCATGCTTTGATCATTTCATGTAAAAATTTTAGTGATGACTCTTTGCTTGATGTTAAAGAGTGATCTTAATAAGGAGGATGGTATTCATGATGCCATGTGTAGCTCGTACCACGATTCAGTGGGAGTTGTTGGCAGTGACGTGGATGCATCATTGGTAAGGTTATCTTAATGTGACTGGGGATATGGTTTTTTCTTGGTTTAGAGTGGTTGCTATTATGTCATGGTTTACTCTTGATATGCATTAAGAGTTGGCATGGTACTTGTTCTCTTGAGACTAGGACATATATATGTTATGGTGCATGTCTCCTAGTAGGAGATGGTTAGATCATGTTGTCATATTTATGTTCTTGATTCATGATTAGAGATTTGGCATTGATCTTGTGTAGTTCTCTTAAGTATTGGGTACATTAATCATTTTCTTGATTACTTCATGATAGTGTTATGTTGCATTTGGAGTTTGGCATGGATTGGTTGGTTACAGGTCCTCATGGATACTTGGAGAAATAAGTTAGGCTTGATTTCTCTTATGGTAAGAGATATATGTTGGAATGGTTACTTGGAAGAAAAGCTTTTTCAACAGTAAAGACCGAGAAGCCTACACCTTGGTTGGACGTGAGTTCAACAAACTCAACAATTTCACATGCCTCCAAAGAGGCAGTTTGGTTACAGAGACTTGGGAAAGGTATTGGTTTTAATTGCAAGTAAGTTAAACTTGAATGTGATAGTCAGAGTGTTGTGTGTTTATCCAAAAATCCTATGTATCATGCTCATACTAAGCATGTTGATGTTTAGTATCACTTTGTGTGAGAAATGGTTGAGAGTGGGAAGGTATTAATTCATAAAGTTGACACTTTAATTAATGTTGCATATTATCTTATGAAACCAGTTCCTACGGATAAGTTCTCTTAGTTTTGAGTATTAATCATTTGCTTGGAGCTTCATGATTATGCAGGTTGCATTTGAAGTTGGCATGGATTGATTAGTTCATGCAAGAAGGCCATTCACCTTGAGTCCTATACTTAATTTATAATAATGATTCCTTGTTTAGAATAATTGCAATGCATAATGTCAAGTGGGAGAATGTTGGGAATAGGAAGCCATTTAATTGCAATCCTAAACATTATTTCATGTATCTCCTAAGTCCTTGGAAAGTGTTCCCCAACACTAGGATTAGAAAGAGAATAAATTTGAATGAAATGAACATGTTAATTGGCATTTGTAATTAATTCTAAATGATAGGAACATGTGGGGACACCCATGAAGAGCTCCTAAATAATAGGAGCACATGGGGCACCCACATGGAAGGTGGAACTCACCTTGAGTTAAGTTAACTATTTGGAGTAAAAGATAACACTTCGGTAATACATGTAAAGATCCTAGAAGTTAGGGATTGATGTTTACAGGCATGGATTTCAGTTTAGTTCAGATCAATTTAGTTCAGTTCAGTTCAGTTCAGTATCAGTTCAGTTCAGTTTAGTTTAGTTTAGTTATGGTTCAGTTATCTTTAGTTGCATGTAGTTAGTTTCAGTTGAATGCTACTTGACTTCAGTTGACTTGGAATGCATGACTAATGACTTGAGTTGCATGACAGATAATAGGTGACACATTCAGTTAAGTGGGGATGATCAATCATGCATGGTATTTACATGAATGGTGGAGATATATGTTTTAGTTAACAGAGATTGACTTGGACCCACCTTGGGCGCCCAAGTTGGCATCTTGGAGTTAACACTTTTGCATGATAAGACATTTGGTATCAGAGTTGAGGTTGGGTAGAGTTTGGGATGCCTTTCTCTTAAAAGTTTTAAAGCTACATAATTACCTCCACTTTCAACAAGATCAAGAGACAACACGACTGCTATCAGACTCTCAAAAACATCACCATCTACTATAGTCGTAATATAATGCCTGAGTCATAAAATAGGGTTACATTCTAGGGCAAGACACGCCAACAAAATATCCACCATTAGATCTAAAATCTAATAATGTACGGTTCATATTTACAATATATCATTTATTTAATATATGTTGGCCATCTTATGAGTTTTCCTGAAAAAGTTAACATGCTCACATTTTTCTCCTCAACGCCACCCCATGCTATAATTGTATACACCTATCAGTGTAACTAGGAAATATATATAAATATATATATATATATACATCCTATCAACAATAAACTGTATATAATTGCAAGGTTGAGACACATTTTCCCAACATATCTCCCACTTGTCAAACACCTTACAAGAGCAACATGATGGTGTAAACATCATCTCTTTAATTGCTAAGGGTCGAAAGGCCCATAGTCTCTTAACACCATATCAACTTCTCTGTGCTCACAGGCTTAGTTAAAGAATCAACAACATTCATCAAAGTCTCTACCTTAGCCAACTTCACCCTACCATCTTCGATTTGACCATATCTCTAACAAAATGATACTGTACATCAATGTGCTTGGTCCTGGCATGAAAAGTCGGGTTCTTGGCTAGACATATCGTACTCTAACTATCACAATAAATTGTCATTGCACCTTATGATGAGTCCAAATAATGGCTCAATTTTGATAGGGTTTATCATGTATTTTTTTTTGTTACTATAGACTTTGCAACTTGGTTATTGACACTCTCTATGTTATTTTCCTAAAATTATGAACCTTGGGCATGAACTTATCCTTGTGACTTTTGATAATATTAACATGTTATGTGATATATCTATGTTAATTTTACATGTGGTTGAATGAATGTTATTCTAAGGTGATTATGGATATGCAATTACTTTGTGTGTGTTGATGTCATCATGCAGGTTCACTTTAAAATGTAGATATGAATGAAGACTTGCAAAGTGGAAGTTCATGCCAGCTGGCCGGTTGCTAAGGAAGTCAAAAAGATGGTCATTAAGAGGTCAATGGAGGGAAACTCCCAGCTCATGTGGAAGTTGTAACTTACCTTTAAATGATCATGTCTGTTAGTTGAGCAAATCTAGTAAGTGTTGTTGTGTTGGATCCTCATTGAGGCAAGTTTGCTTTGACTAAATCCGATGCATGCATAACTTCCTCCCTCTCTTTTCTATGCTTTCAATAAATGGTGTCCTCTTATTTTGTTGGAGTTGACTGCCTAGTTAGTTAGGGTTAATTATAAGTTTTTCCCTCTATAAATAATGGTCAGATGCCCCTTTTCATAAGGTTGGATGTTCTAAGATTATACTTGCATTTTTAGTTTCAAATAATACAATCATATTGTTGATATGTTGTAATCATGTTTTCAAGGAATAAAATGATATTTTGATTTGTTGCATTTGAGTTAGCTTAGGGAAAACTCATTCAAGGGGGTCCACTTGGTGAGAATTCCATCCATTTAGTTTAATAATTAGTTTTAGTCTTAGCAGTTGTCTGTTTCTGTAGCCATTGGAACTATGTTCTGTGACTGTTCTTGCAGCCAAGGCAGACAAAGTAACTTCATGTCTATTTGTTGATATTTCTATTTTTTTCATCCATTCCAGTTCAGTTGTTGATGCTCAGTTTAGTTGTTGATTCATGTTCAACACTTATGTTAATTCCTTTTAAGCATTTTAGTTTTCAGTACTGTTCTTTTTAGTTATAGGATAAGAATGACTATAGTTGAGTCCTAGTGCACAGACAGTGCTAACCCATTTCAAGTTCACGTCCCTGGGTTGACAATGAAATGCACCTTGATGATGGGCAAGATAACTACTTAGTACAAATATTTAATCTCTAAGTTACAGCTTTAAGGACTTATTTATTGAACCATTAGAGGAAGCCAACATTTTTGGTGTCATTGTTAGGGATGGTGTCAAACTAGGAAGTTCCTTGGAGTCATTCCTAGTTTCTTTCTTATTTTAGTATCTCTAAATTTTGTTCTTAGCATACACTTCATTTAAGAAAAGTAATGCTTTGCTATTCTTTCACCAATTCTTTGTGTGATTTTGTTGATACTGAGTTAATACCACATGCATAGAGGCAAGAGAAGAGATGCTCATGGGAGATTCCTTCCTAATGACCCTAATCCTAACAACCAGCTAGTTGAGTTTCAAAATCTTCCAAGAGATGAAGAGAAAGAGGAGGCAAATCCTTTTGCTGGTGTATTTCCCAATTTGACCAATTCTGAAACTTCCTCTAAAGAACAAGCTACCCAAAACCTGATTGAGAATCCATTTGTTTTGGCACTCCACCAAGCAGATATGGTTGGTGCAAATCCAAACAGACCTAACTAGCCATCTTTTCCATTTCTTGTCACTCACCATAATGAAGTTGATAATCTCAAGAACATCCCTTCTTCAATTCTTCCTAAGTTCTATGGGCTTGTAATAGAAGACCCTGACACTTTCTTGTTTGAGTTTGATATCCTCTGTAGAAGCTATGACTATACTACTGATGCTCATAGGCTTAAATTGTTTCCTACAACCCTGAAAGAAGTTGCATTAAGATGGTTTGAGCTTAGGTAGAAATATTGTGGAGACTTGGGATGATATGAAAACAAAGTTTCTTGAGAAGTATACAAAATACTGTAGGGGCGGTGATATGAGAGGAGATGATATCTTTAGGATGCAACAGAAGGAAGATGAAAGTTTGGAGGTTTATATTTCAAGGTTCATGTTTTTCCTACAAAAATCTCCACATCATGCACTCAATGAAGAGTCCCAAAAGTTTCTCTTCCTTAGAGGGATCGATGAAAACTACATTGATGCTTTGGACCTGATAGGAGGAGATATCACCCAAGTTCCCTGGGATGATATTAAGAAGACATGTCAAAATTATTCTAGGGAAGCTCTAAAGAAAGGAAGAGGTTACCAATCCTCTATGGGGCAATCCTTCACCAAAGGAGTTTCAAGGATGGAAATCATCCATTTGCTGGCATATTTCAAATAGGATATCATAAACAATATGGCTACTCAGCTAGACACTCTTCAAGTAAAGAAGAAACAAGAGGGGGCAGAAGCAATGTTGGCAGAATATTGTCCTCATTGTAGACAAAAGAAGGACTACATATGCAAAATGATAGCCAACATTGATAGCAAGCAGATTCCACCAAAATTCAAGCCAGTTTAGGTTGATGATGATCAGGTTTTCTACATTGCACAAAGAAGACCATGGGCTCCAAGACAAGGTATGCCACCAATTCCATTATCTTTTAGTGGACCTTATTTCAATTCTTATGCATTTGGCAATCAATGGCAACCCCCATACCCATCCAACTATGGAGGCTATCCACCTTAACCTTGGAAAAACCCTCCAAATACTTGGCCCAATTACCAAAACTCTCCACCTGAGTGGCAACAATTCCAAGGGAATTGGTAGCAACCTCCAGGAAACTGGCAATAGACATCCCAATGGAGGGGAGGACAGTAATGGCCAAACTAGGCAATTGGTTATATGCAACCACCTCCATAGCCTTAGCAACCTGCCATTATACCTCCTCCTACTAGCTCAAGTTCTAGCACACCTAGACCTACTCAGTTACCAACTCAACCCACACTTAACCCAAGTAACAAACCACAACAGCAACCTATCTACTCTATAGATCCCAATCAATTTCGTGCATATGTTGTGAGTGTGAGTGATATTCATCTACATTCAGGAACTAATTTGTCATCTCCTTCCACTCCTATCATAACAAAGCTTCATGTGGAAGAAGAGGAGCATCAGAATCCATCTGATATCCCTTTTCAGTCAAATGTGCCTAAGAATCCTAAACTAGTTTAGCAGTCTGACCAAGACCCACCATTTCCTCAAAGGTTAGAAGTTGTTAAACAAAAAGAAGAGAAGGAAGAAACAACCTTTGATATCTTGGATCAATTGAAACATATGTGTTAAAATACCCTTGTTCTAGGCCATAAAATATGTCCCCATATATAGCAAAGCAATCAAGGAAGCATGTCTTAAGTTGCCAGGAGGAAAAAGAAGGACCCCACTATCGTTCATGTGATGGGACAGTTGGCAAATATCATACTTGGGAAATTTATTGTTCCTAAATACACTGAACCAAGTAGTTATGTGGTAGGAGTCATTATAAATGGAATCCAAGTAAAAAATGCTCTAATAGACTTGGGAGCAATGATCAATGTGATGACTAAGGATATCTTGCAGCAACTGAATGTTGCAAATATGAGACCTAATCCTACTATCCTACAGCTTGTTGATAGTTCCACTGTCAAACCAGATGGTATAGTAGAAGACCTTGTTGTTACTCTAGACTATTGGGAGTACCCAACAAATTTCATAATCCTTTCCCATAAAGCTACATTAGGAGGGTGTCCTATTATTCTAGGTAGGTCGTGGTTAGCTACAAAAGATGCTTACATTGGATGTCGATCAGGGGACATGACTATTTTTGATGGGAGAAGCACTAAGAAGTTTTTCCTCTATCCTCCTGCTCAATCATCCCATGATATGGACAACCCCATATGGCCAAATGTCGAAGAAGAGGTCGAAGAGGTCAATTCAGTGGCACAACTCATGATGATAGGCAAAAGCCCTTTTATGCAGCTTTAGGAAGAAGATGAAATATTATTCCATATAATTCAGAATCATTGTTAAGTGCATGAAGAATCATCTAGTTTTGCATGTCCATTGTAGACACTTCTACTCACTCCTCATGCATCTGTGTTTCTTATAGCAATAGATATGATTCATACATTGTTACTGCATGAGTTAAAAATTCCAAGCACCAGTGAAATAACCATGATTTAGTTGACCACACAAGTACAAGTTTCAGAAGGGAAACATCTAAATATTAACAAGTTGAGTCAAGAGTAGCAGTTTCCCCTGACAAACCTCTTGAAGTTACATCAACATGCATTTGCATGGGACTACCATGACATGAAAGGATTAGATCCCAAACTCTATACTCATAAGATCTATATCAGAGATGACTGCACACCAGTAAGGCAGCCGCAAAGGTGAAAAAACCCTGCATTGAGGGAGATTGTAAAAGGTGAACTACAAAAGTTATTGGATGCGGGATTTATCTACCCTATCTCAGACATCCAATGGGTGTACCCATTGGTAATTGTGTCTAAAAAGGGAGGTAAATGGAGAGTTTGTGTTGACTATAGAGAACTAAAATCTGCCACCATAAAGGATCATTTTTCCTTTCCTTTTATAGACCAAGTACTGGATTCACTTGCAGGTAAGTAGTATTTTTCCTTCCTAGATGGATTTAGTGGTTATAATCAGATACAAATTGCACCTAAGGATCAAGAGAAGACAACTTTTACTTGTCCTTTAGGGACTTATGCCTATTCAATACTCTCATTTGGTTTGTGTAATGCACCTGCAACCTTTCAAAGAGCACTTATTAGTATATTCTCAGATATCTCACATGATTGTATGGAGATCTACATGGATGATTTTACTACTTACAGTGTTGATTTTGTAGAAGCATTAGAGAACTTAAGAAATTTTTTGCAGAGATGTGAGGACCATAATTTGTCCTTGAATAGTGAGAAATGCTTTATGATGACGCAGGAAGGAGTAGTCCTTGGCCACTATATCTCTCATAAAGGAATTCAAGTGGACCCAATCAAGATTGAGGTGATTACCAATCTTCCTATTCCTACCAAACAAAAAGATGTTAGAAGTTTCCCGGGACATGTAGGATACTATAGGCGCTTCATAAAAGACTTCAGTAAGATGGAAGCACCGCTTTATAATCTTCTAACTAAATATGTTGAGTTCTAGTGGACAGAGGATTGTGACAAAGCATTCTCTAATTTAAAAGAAGCCTTAACCCATGCTCCTATGCTCAAGGGACCTAATTGGGAACTCCCATTTTCATATTCACACAGATGCATCTGATTATACTATAGGGGTTGTCTTGGCACAAAAAGAGGGAGCAATTGAGAATGCAATCTACTTTGTCAGCAAGAACCTAAAAGGAGCTAAGTTTAACTACATAGTGACAAAGAAGGAGATGTTGGTAGTCATCTATGCTCTTAACAAGTTCAGGCATTATATAAAATGATATCATATCTTTGTCCATACAAACCATGCAGCCATAAGATACCTTATGAATAAGCCATTGATTTCAAGAAGGTTATCCAGGTGGTTGTTAATACGAGAATTTGATATCACCATTGTAGACAAACTAGGTAAGACAAATGTTGTGGCAGACTTTCTCTCCAGATTGCCTACATCAGAGGACACTCAAGTCATTGATGACTCCTTCCCTGATGAAAATTTATTTTCCATCAGTGGGCATACACGTTGGTATGCAGATATAGTGAATTATCTAGTTACAAGGAGAGTTCCCCCTCATTTCTCTCTAAAAGAGATAAGGGTTCTTATTGAGAAAAATTTTCCTTTTTCATGGATTGTAGGGTGTTTATTCTAAATTGGACTAGATCATGTGATGAGATGATGTGTAAGAGAGGATGAAACCTATGATACATGCATACCACAATGAACCCTGTGGAGGGAACTTTGTATTTAAGGGAACAATGAAGATTCTCAATATAGGGTACTACTAGCCCACACTTCATAAGGATGCAGGCAAGTATACTAGGAAGTGTGATAGATGTCAAAGGATGGGCTGACCAACTAAATCTGATGAGATGCC
This sequence comes from Sequoia sempervirens, assembly GCA_007258455.2. NCBI lineage: Eukaryota > Viridiplantae > Streptophyta > Pinopsida > Cupressales > Cupressaceae > Sequoia > Sequoia sempervirens. The sequence continues at coordinate 352,853,372 of VDFB02000017.1, read as the reverse complement.
TCTATACCCTTAGGTAGTCATCACACCATTTGATAAATGGGGACTTGATTTTGTAGGTCCAATTGATCCACCATCAAATGGAAAATCTTACATCTTGGTTTGCATTGACTATGTAACCAAGAAGGTTGAGGTTAAAGCTATGAAATATGCCAGAGATAATAAAGTTGCAAAAATCCTCTATGAAGAAATTTCCACACACTATGGGGTTCCTAGGGAGATAGTTATTGATCAAGGGGCTCAGTTTACATCAACTCTTATCACAACATTGGTCAATGAATATAATGTAAGGCATAAGAAATCTACCCCCTATCACCCTTGAGCCAATGGCCAGTCTAAGGAGACAAATAGGGAAATAGAGGCTATTTTGACCAAAACAGTGGCTATTCATAGGAAAAATTGGGCAAATAGGTTGCCAAAAGTTGTTTTGGATTATAGAACCGCTTGGAAGACAACCACTAGTTTCACTCCTTTTAAATTATTGTAGGTAAAAATAGCCATGATGCCCATAGAGTTTGAACATAAAACTCTTAGAACAACACTAGACCTTGGGATAGACATGTCTGAGGCACAAAAGGATAGGATCATTCAACTGAATGCCTTAGATGAAATGAAAAAGTTAGCTCTTCATCATGCTGAGATAGTGTAGAACCAAAGAGTCAAATGGCATGACAAGTACATCAAGGAAAATAAGTTACAGCCAGGTGACTGGGCACTTCTTTATGACTCCAGGTATCAAGACAATGCAAAAAAAATTGCAAACCAGGTGGTTGGGACCATATGAAGTTGTAGAGGTCTTCTCCAATGGTGTTGTTCAACTCACTACCATTGAGCCTGTCAGATTCAAGCTCCTGGTCAATGGTCACCATCTCAAATTATACCATAAATCGGCTTCCAAACAAGAATTCATGCAACAATTTATTCAACACCAGACCTCTAAAGTTCCTATAGCAGAAGGAAGCGGACCTAGTGTCCATCCTTCTGACCAGTCAAAGTATGCATGCGATCATAATAAAGATTTCCACTTTTTGTGGAAATCAATTTCTCCATCAATAAATCCATCCACCCATCCTTCTCCATCCTTTATCTCTCTTCCATAACTCCACCATCACTTCACTTAATTGCTCAACTATACTTTTAAAGTAACCCATACTTCCTTCCACATTCTTTGCAAACGATACTCCAAATTTTTAGGTACATGCATAACAACTTGATGTATCTTATTTATCTTAAATGCATTTGTTTAATTACTGTATATTAATGTTGATATTTCACATAGCACATATTTGTACTTTTCCCTATCATATCATAATTATATCCCAACCTATGTGGACACATGCTCTAATTTAGGTTGGGGAGGAGTGTAACCCACATGTCCACATGTCATACATGTCATCCACGCGCCAACATGACAACAAATTTGAAATGAGGTAATTTGAAATAATATAGTTGAAATGACGACTCGCATGTATGATATGACACTGAAGCACTGCCATTTTCTTTGATGATACCCCTCATTTATGCTTTCTTTATTGCCTTAGTCATAGTCATAACTTAACCAAAAAGGTAAATTGAAGAGTCATATGACATTGGCATTTGCACTGAAGAAGAGTTGTAGGAACCAGAAAGAAATTGGGTTTTCAAAAGAAGGATTGTAGGAAAGAAAATTTTGCAAAGGTGTTTTCCAGATTGTGAGTAGAAGCAATGGGAGGTTAGCTGATCAAAAATGACCTACAATTCATCAGGTGATACTGCAGGATGCACTCTTTCTGGCTGAATTAAAAAATTATAAATGGTTGGACTCCTTTCTAAAACTAGACAGTTTCAATGAGGAAATTGCTTTGGAATTTTCACAAACACTTTCTAACAGTAAGGCAATGGTGAAAGGGCTAGAAGTTATAGCCACTAAGGAGAGAATTGTTGAAGTAACGGGTTTTCCTACTGAAGGAGAGCCCTACCTTACTTCTAGGGATGCTAGGTTAGCTAGGGCAGAATTCATTGAGCCTAGTGATCCTCTGCTTGTTATAGATAAGCAAGGAACAAGGAAAACTTCTCTTCTAGAAAAGTGGAAACAAGTTGATGTCTACATTATCAAATATATTTCTTGCGAGGGTCACCAATCATGCCTTCATTCTGTATATTTTAAGCTTATGAACCATATGAGGCATGGCAGAAGGATGAACGTGCCCAATGTGCTATACAACCTTCTTGCAATCATGGCACCTAGAACACAAAAAGGTAGGAACGACTCTATTTCCCATTACTATTTGATAAAATTGTTAGTAGAAAAATCTTTACAAGAAGTGCCTGGTATGTCATGGGAAGAATTTTTGAGCATTGATCAGTTCAGATTAGAAAATGTGGGTCCTAGAGGTCAACCCCAAGCTCGTAAGGTTAGTAGGGGTGAGAGGGTTACTATAACCACTCCTAGAGCTTCAACTTCTAGCACAAACCCTCTTGCAGTAGAATCAACAATAGAAATTGGCTGCTCTGAATCTAAGTATTCAGATGAAGAAAGTTCATCCTTAGACCCTATTGTCAATGTTCTCCTTAAAACTCCAATTTGTACCAGGGCTTCCATTCAAAAAGCAGAAGCACAAATAGAGAGGCAGAAATTAGAAAAGGGAAGGCCAAGAAGCAAACATCAAAAAAAGTAAAACCTAGCCCTAGGAAATGGAAAGCTGATGACACTGGTCATCCTGCAGCTGCTAAGAAACATAAAACCCCTCTAAAGAAATCAAAACCAGCTGAGCTAGCTACTGATATGCCTCCAAAAAGAAGCCCTAGACTCAGAAGGACACCTAGGAAGGAGCAAGAAGCTCCTAAGGGGCAGGTAAATAGAGAAGTAGAGGAAGAATCTAAGGAACAAACAAACATAGGGTTGGCAGAGCTTGCTGCTATTGCAGAGCAAGTTGAGAATTAGGAACCACTGTAACCAGAGCAAGATGAACAACTGCAACCGGAGCAATTTGAACAACATGAACCAGTGCGAGGAAATATCCTGGTAGGGAAACATAAACCCCCTACTTTCTCATGGGCATCTATAGCCCTAAACTTATGGAATGAAATGCATAAGTGTATGGTCGTAAAATTGCATGTCTTACAATTTCACATACACTCTTGCACCTGCTTTAGTGTCCACTCCCTTAGCATCTTGAGTAGGCTCATTTTAGCCCCTGCATTAGCCTTTTTCACCTCTCAAGATGCTCTGCACCCCTTTTCAGCAACTACCCTCCACATGTCAACGTTGTATCGAACTTTGTGCCTTCCTCGTTCAAGTCATTTTTGTAGCATGACGTGTCTAGACATTAGCACACTACACAGATGTCTATGCGCCACGCTAGTGTCCTAAGACATTTCAATGTTCAAACGACCATTTTCATGCATGTTTTCCACTTGTCATCTCCCTTGGTTGATGGTAATGACTTGAGATGCCCTAAAATGACTTGGGAAGCTTCTTTTCCCTCCTTAAAAGCGGTCGTTTCAACTTATTTGGCCTCTTCTTCTATAGCTAGCTCCATTCTTCCCACTTCTAACTTCACTCCTAACTTCTCCTCTTCTTCTCCCATCTTGCTCTTGCTTGCATAACTCCATTTCTTACTATAACAACATTCTCAAAATCTTTCACAACTCCTTTTGCAACACTCTTGGCTCTTGCAACTCCATCTCCCCTATCTCATGCTTGTGAGCATCTTGGGGTTCCATATCTCCCCTTTATTGCATTTTTACTTTGTGATACGGGTTCTCCTCCTTATGTGGGGATTGCTTTTATCACCTCTTTTGTGATATAGGTTCTCCTCCTCGAGTGGGGATTGCTTTTATCACTCATACTTGGTGGTGTGGGTTCTACTCTTGAGCGAGTTTTGCTTTCACCACATGATTTTTCCATTTCTGTTACACTCTCTTTCTATTTGGTTGTCCGTGGAGGTGGGAGCACCAAAACGGGAGTTTGATTGAGGCAAACCCCTATACAGCTCCGACACTTTCTCCAGAACTTACAGACGTAGGTATTGAAGGTATCTATTAGCTGGAGGCTTCATTACTTAGATTGTTGTATCTTTTTTCCTTTCTTCTTCTTATCTTTATCACTTCTATTTCACTTCATTTCAATTTTAACACATTCTAGAAATTCTCAATAATTAGAGTAGAAGTAGCCACTTTTCCATTTTTTGCGATATTCTCGCTCTCTGGTCTGTATGAGACGCCAGCGGGCCTCTAGGATGCCAGCATGCCGTGCTCTCATCCGTATTCTGCGCTGACGTCCTTTGGCTGAGAGTTGTTATTTTGTCCAAAAAATCTCTGTGACCTGCTCTTTCAGATTTTGAACTCTCATTATTGTTCCTAAGGTAGTTTAGGGCAATTCACCTCGTGAGACTCTTTGAATGAAGAGAACTCGTGAGTAGCGAATCCCCCTTCTCTACAAGAAGAAAGAGGAGGAATGGAATAATGAAAGACTCAAGCTACAAGAATAAGTCAAAAAGAAAAATGTGGAAATTGAGGAAAAGAATGTAGAGATTGCTACATTGAAGGGTCAAGTAGATAATGTGGTGGCTCTAGTACCACAAATGATGGTATGCATAACTCCTCCAAGAGTATATGCACTGCATTTAAAGGAGCGTCATCTTTCTTTCAAGTCATCAAGAGTTATTTCTGGTTTGAACCCTTCTATTGAAACCCCACATGAGTTTTTCCAAGCCTACCAATCCTCTCCTCTTGAAGTTAATTTTTTTTTGTGTGAATTGTATTTGCATAATAATGATTGTGACTGGAATCCATTGTTATACATTAGGGATATCCATTTGAGGGCATTCATGTCATGGATTCAAAATGAAGTCAACTCGGGGAAACAGTTTAAAATATATAGAGAAAGAGAAGTCCACACCCCCTTGTCTCTCTGAGCTAAATCTAGTAACTCTTTAGACATTTATTACACATGACACATAATTCTTTATAATCTGGACTACAAAAATAGGATCATGCTTGCTAGGGATGAAGCATACCAGAAATATGAGTAGGTAGTTGCTACTATAGGGAAAATAGTATTGGGATACCTATCACAAAGATGGAATAGTTTGTTAGATAAGTTAAAACAGGTTGAACCCCATTCCTTGAAAAATTATTCTGCAACATGTAAATGAAGCACTAGGTACATACAACTTGGAAGGATGAAGCAACACTATTGGCTTTCATTGACATTCCAACCACCTACTTTGTTGTGGCCAGTACTAGATTACAGATACTATCAGTATGACATAGATATAGAAAGGCCAAGGTGGGGTAGATTGGAAAACAAGCAAGTGTTCTATTGGGATCCAAATTCAGATATTGTAGAGACTGATTTGGGATAGATAGCAATTGGTGACTTCAGAGCTTTGACAAGGCAAATGAATAGAGTTCCCTCTGTTGGAGGACCAGCAAATCATTAGGTTGGGGGGAGATGATGAGTCCAAATAATGGATCAATTTTGATAGGGTTTATCATATATTTGTTGTTGTTACTATAGACTTTGGCACCTAGTTATTGACACTCTCTATGTTATTTTCCTACAATTATGAACCTTGGGCATGAACTTATCCTTGTGACTTTTGATAATATTAACTTGCTATGTGATATATCTATGTTAATTTTACATGTGGTTGAATGAATGTTATTCTAAGGTTATTATGGATATGTAATTGTTTTGTGCATGTTAATGTCATCATGTAGGTTCACTTTAAGGTGCATAAATGAATGAAGACTTGCAAAGTGGAAGTTCATGCTAGTTGGTCGGTTGCTAAGGAAGTAAAAAAGATGGTCATTAAGAGGTCAATGGAGGGAAACTCCCAACTCATGTGGAAGTTGTAACTTACCTCTAAATGATCATGCTTGTTAGTTGAGCAAATCTAGGAAGTGTTGTTGTGCTGGATCCTCGTTGAGGCAAGTCTGCTTTGACTAAATTTGGCTCGTGCATAACTTCCTCCCTCTCTTTTCTATACTTTCAATAAATGGCATCCTCCTATTTTGTTAGAGTCAACTGCCTAGTTATTCAAGGTTAATTAGAAGTTTTTCCCTCTATAAATAATGGTTAGATGCCCCTTTTCATAAGGTTGGATGCTTTGAGATTGTACTTGCATTTTCAATTTCAAATAATACAATCATATTGTTGATATATTGTAATAATGTTTTCAAGGAATAAAATGATATTTTGATTTGTTGCATATGAGTTAGCTTAGGGAAGACTCATTCAAGGGGGCCCACTTGGTGAGAATTCCATTCATTTAGTTTAATAGTTATTTTTTTGTTCAGTGATTAGTTTCGGTCTTAGCAGTTGTTTGTTCCTGCAACCATTGGAACTCTGTTTTGTGACTGTTCCTATAGCCAAGGCAGACAAAGTAACTTCCTATCTATTTGTTGGGATTTCTATTTTTGTCATCCATTCTAGTTTAGTTGTTGATGCTTAGTTTAGTTGTTGATTCATGTTCAACACTTATGTTAATTCCTTTTAAGCATTTTAGTTTTCAATACTGTTCTTTTTAGTTATAGGATAAGGATGACTACAGTTGAGTCCTAGTGCACAGACAGTGTTGACCCTTTTAAATTTCACATCCTTGGGTTGACAATGAAATGCACCTTCATGATGGGCAAGATAACTACTTATTACAGATATTTAATCTCTAAGTTACAACTTTGAGGGCTTAGTTATTGAACCATTAGAGGAGGCCAACACCTTGTTTTATTTCAATATATGAACATAGTCTCTTAAGCTAGAAATGGCTTCTTTACAAGCATGAGTAGCTATCATATACTTTGCTTCAATAGTGGACAAAGCAATCATAGCTTGTCTCTTACTCATCCAACTAATTGCACCACCAAATAAAGTAAACACATAAGCAATGGTGGATTTTCTGCTATCAACATCACCTGCCCAATCTGAATCCACGTAACCATAAATATCAAGGGAAATCTCATCTTCAGCCATATTACTATGATAACATAAGGAATAATCTGAGGTACCCTGTAAATATTTGAAGACTCTTTTAACTGCATCCCAATGAACTCTACCAGGATTAGACATATATCTAGAAAGAACTCCCATTGCTTGGGAAATGTCCGGTCTAGTACAAACCATAACATACATTAAACTTCCAACTACACTCTGGTAAGGCACTTTGCTCATGTATTCCATCTTTGATAGAGATGTTGGACAATCTGACATAGATAACTTTGTTCCAACTAAAATAGGAACACACAATGGTCTATAATCCTACATATCAAACCTCTATAAAATTGAGTTAACATACTTACTTTGGCCAAGCCATAGCTTTCTGTTCACTCTATCTCTTTTAATTTCCATCCCAAGAATTTGTTTAGCTACACCAAGATCTTTCATTTCAAACTTAGCAGCAAGTTGAGATTTTAGTTATGAAATCATACCTTTCCCTCTACCAATAAATAACATATCATCAACATATAATGCAATAAACATAAAACAATCACCATCAATTTTATAATAAACACAATAATCTGATTTAGAATGCTCAAATCCCAAACTCAACACATATGTATCAAATTTATAGTACCACATCCTAGGACTCTATTTTGATCCATACAAAGATTTCTTCAATTTGCAAACCAACTTACTTTTACCTTTCATCTTGTAGTGCTCTAGTTGTGTCATATAAATATTCTCCTCCAAATCACCATGAAGGAAAGTAGTTTTCACATCCATTTGCTCAACCTCTAAATCATAAGCAACAACAATAGAAAGCAAAAATCTAATGGATGTCATTTTTGCAACATGATAAAATATGTCACCATAATCAACACCCTCAACTTGAGAATAGCCCTTTGCAACCAACCTTGCTTTATACTTCTCAATACCTCCATCTGAACCAATATTTTTCTTGAATACCCATTTACAACCAACAGGTTTTCGTCCTTCAGGAAATGGTACAAGATCCCATGTATCATTCTTTTTTAAAGATGTCATTTCTTCATCCATAACAATCTTCCAGGATTTTGCATCATTCATACCTAGTGCCTCTTCTACAATATGGGTTCATCCATGTTAGTATTCAAAGCAAAAATATATCTCCAATCATCAAGTGAATACCTTTCAAGTGATTGTCTATGTCTTGTGGACCTACGAACAAGTTGAGTTGGAGGTTCTTCCTCTTCTTCTGAAGATCCAAAGCTAGATGAGCTCTCCTCAACTTCTTGTCTATCCTTGGGCCTCAATTCAACTTTCTCAGGTGTAGAAGGAAATTGAATCACATCTTGTTATTTACTTTGTTCTGGCTACAATGTAACAGAAGAAGGCTTGGGTTCTCTAAAAATAACACTTCTACTATGTATTACCTTTTGTGCAACAAGTTCCCAAAGCTTGTATCCTTTCACACCATAACTATATCTGATGAAGATATATTTCACAACTTTGTTCTCCAACTTTGTTTGCTTCTCCTTTGGCACATGTGCATATGCCTCATAGCCAAAAACTCTAAGATGACTTAATGAAGGCTTGCGACCCAACCATGCCTCCATAGGCATCTTATCAACAAGAGCTAATGTAGGAGACCTATTAATCAGATAATAGGTAGTGGCAATAGCTTTAGCCCAAAACCTTTGTTATAGGCCAACACCAATCAACATACTCCTAGCCTTCTCCATTAGTGTCTTGTTCATTCTTTTTGCAACTCCATTCTGTTGTGGAGAATACAAATTTGTCTTCTATATATGAATACCACAATATTTACATAATCCATCAAAATCATTAGAGAAAAATTCACCTCCATTATCAGTCCTCAAACATTTTATTTTCTTTTCAATTTGTAACTCAACCATTACTTTAAATTCTTTAAATGGACTGAAAACTTCAGATTTACTCTCTATAAAATATACCCATTTCCTTCTACTATAATCATCAATAAATGAAATATAATATGTGGATTTACCAATCGAAGGAATGTCTACAGGACCAAACACATCATAATGAATAAGATCCAATACACCACAAGATTTACGAGAACTCAAGTAAAACTGAATGTGGTTTTGTTTTCCATAAATGCAATGCTCACATAAATCGAATTCAAGATTACAATCAGATAGACCTTCAACAAGGTTTTTATTTTTCAAGGTCCTTAGACCCTTTTCTCCAATGTGGCCAAGTCTCTAGTGCCATGACATAGTTTTCTCTATAGGTAACTTTGTTTTAGAAGAAAGAGCACCCTTGGGTACCCAAAATCCATGACCATTTGTTGAAGGTGAAACCCTCACTTCTTTCACAGACTTTCTTTTCACAAAAGTACTATTGCACTCAATAGTACATGTATCCAACTTATATAATGTGTCATATCTGACACCTCTAGCAATCACCATAGCACCTCTAACCATCTTGCATCTTGCATAAAAAAATACTACCTGCACACCTACATCTATTAGTTTTCTCACAGATAACAAATTTTGTGTTAATCCAAGGATATGCAACACACCATTAATCCCTTTTATTCTACCATTAGGAAACCTGATTTTAACCTTACCATGGACAACAATGTCTAAATGAGAATCATCACCCAAGTACACCTTACCACCATCAAATTCTTCATATTCAAAAAACTAATCTCTATTAAAGGTCATATGAAAAGATGCACTTGAGTCAATTAACCATGCATCATTACCTACACGAGTTGCCAAAGCTGCAATGAATATGTCACCATCTTCCTTCTCAGACTCAAAATCATAATCAAATTTCTTCTTTTTCTTCTTCTTTTCTTCTTTGCATTCCTTACGAACATGCCCAGGCTTACCGCAGTTCCAACAAATAACTTTGGACTTTCCAGGAGATTTAGATCTTCCCTTAGACTTGGATTTGTCACGCTTCTCATTCTTCTTGCCTTTTTCTTTAGGTCTTCCATGAACCTTTAGGGCCCTCTATGGAAATGATGGATACCTTCCTCCTTATCTCTTCAGAAAGCAAAGAACCCACCACATCTTCACTCTTCAATATAACAAAAGTACTCCCAATAGCCATAACAAGAAAATCTCATGAATTAGGCAAAGAACAAAGCAAGATATAACATTTCTCCTCCTCATCCATTTTGACACCAACTGATGCCAATTGAGCCACCAACATATTGAATGCTTCCAGGTGGTTTGTGATTCGTCCACCCTCTTCCATTCTCAAGGAATACAACTTCCTCAAGAAAATCTTGTTCACTAAATATTTGGCCTGATACATCTCACCAAGCTTCTTCCATGGTTTTTGTGCAGAGGTCTCTTCATGGACATTAATTAAAATAGAGTCTTCCAAGCACAATTTGATTGGACCCTTAGCTTTATGGTCCACAAAATCATATTGTGCAGCCTAAGTAGGATTTGTAGGCCTTGAAACATTCTCATCAACAACATCCCATAGATCTCGATCTATCAACAAATCCTCCATCTTTAGCTTCTAGGTCTCAAAATTATTTCCAGAGAATTTATCCACCTCTATTCTCCCTAATGAACTTGCCATCTGAAACTTCCTGCAACAAGATCACAAAGTGTCTTCTGCACAAGCTCCCACTCAAATCTAGATTAGTTCAAAAAACCCAACAACCCACAATTGAAACCAAAGGTGATCAAGCTCTGATACCACTTGTAAGGAAGCTAAGGTAGAGGTACAACTTCCTACACTAATCTTAAGAGGAGAATAATGCAAAAATTTTATAGAAATTTAACAATTAGAGAAATTTAAACAAAAATAATATCATGCATACCATGACATAGTGATTTACGTGGGGAAAACCCTTTCGAGAGAAAAAAAAAAACTCACACTCCAAAATCCATTCATTATATTATTTAGTAAATCACAAAGAAAACAATATACTTATAGAGCAAGCTTCTCATAGGAGTATCGCCACTCAGAGATCAAGAGACAACACAACCGCTATCAGATTCATTAAAACATCACCTTCTACTACAATCGTAATACAACATACTCATAAAATAGGGTTACATTCTAGGGCAAGATAGGCCAAAAAAATATCCACCATTAGATCAAAAACCTAATAATGTACGATTTAGATTTACAATATATCATTTATTTAATATATGTCGGCCATTATAGGAGTTTTCTTGAAAAATTTAACACGCTCACATTTTTCTCCTCAACGCCACCCTATGCTACCATTGTATACACATATCGGTGTAACTAGAAAATGTATATATAAATATATATACATCCTATCAACAATAAACTTTATATAATTGCAAGGTTGAGACACATTTTCCCAACAAAAAATGTAATCTCTAATGAAAGAATTAGACTCAAGGATTCTATAGTTTTTCTTGCCATTGTAGATACCAATAAGATTTCGGCTAGGAAATTTCTAGATTCTTGGTTTGTAAAGGTCTAGACTAACAAATTTGGGGTCCAGGCTAGATTTTGTAGGATGATTCAACATGGAATCTTCATCATTTTTTTGGCGAACAATGTCATGCAAGAAAAGGTTTTGGAGAAGCCCTATTGGAACATAGGGGGATGTGCTTTTAGAGCCCTATCCTAGTCCTCAACAGGTATTGTCGAGGAAGTCCTTGTGTTATCTTGCCCTAGGTGGGTTATCAAAAATATCCAGCTAAAATTTTGGAGAATAATCCCGCATATTCTGGCTCCCACTACCGCCGTGGTGTGGATAGATGAGGCAAAACCCACTTTGTTGCATCTGGATGTGCACACATTGGTTTCTTTAAACCTTGGTGTAGAAATCCTTGAAAAAATCATTATTAAGGAAGATGATTCCCATTTCATGTGCCCTCTAGAAATCTTGGGAGGGGTAAATGCTTATTATCTTTGTCGCAAAGGTCATATCTAAAAAAATTGCCCAGTTATCAAGAAAAATTCTAGTAAATCCTACCCTTGTGGGTTGCCTAAGTCTGGAAGCAAGTCTAACCCTAAGTTTGAAGAAAATCAGGGTGTGATAGGTAGTTACTTGGGCACTAAGGAATTTTTTCCCACCCTGATGGGAGGAGGGGTACAAAATCCTAGTGGCACCACTGGTCTACCTTCTTTTGAGGGATTAGCGTCAGCTCCTAGAGAGAATGGGGCTCAACCCCCTAAAAATTTTGGGGTCAAAGACGTTTCTTAGTTAGAAAGAGCTCAAGAGTTTGACCACTCTCTCGGTCGCAACCCGTTGGATTTACCATTGAAAAAACCTTTTTCCATCCTCTTGCAGGAAGGTCAAGGTGGTGAGAACTCAGCCACGGCTTGGGAAGAACGTCATGAAACCCCATCTCTAGTGCAATGTATTATGAAGGACACTGGTCTAATTGAGAAGCTAAATTCCCAATAGATCACCATGAAAGAAAATTAGGTGAAGAATCCAAGATAACCTAGCAAATAGATATGAAAATAACAACTCTCCAAAGGTTTCCATTTATCGATTTAACAAATTGTCCAATCAGTTTTGTTTTGAAAAATTAGAAACTATTTGGGATGAGGTTCGAGTTGAGAATTTAGCCTCAAACGAAGAGGATACCCCTCTGGACTTGACTAGGGATGCTGAGAAAAATATTGTCCCTGGGGATTTTGTCAATCCAAACCCTTGAGAATACAAGGGTATATTGAATCTAAGCGCAATGGAAGAGCCCCTTAGTCAAAATATGAGTGATTCTCAGGTGGAGGATGCCTTGTCAAATCTAAATAGCACTTTAGAAGCTGCTTCATGTGGACATTCCATGATGGAGGAGGTATCCCCTGCTGTCTAAGCTTAAATTAACAATCTTGACCTGACCCCCAGTGGTAATTCTAACAATCTCCCTCGACGCCCTGGTGACGTTGGTGGTGGGGATAAAATTAGCCAAGCCAATCCTGATGAAGAAATTAACACTAAAAGAACTTCTAATGAGGAAATTAGTAAGAATAATAATATCAAGACCAAAGGAAATGAGGATCCAACCGAGACCATAGGGTGCAAAAAAGAGGAGGGTGTCATTGAAGGATAGAGTGGCCAACCCTCAAAACCAAAGGCAAGTCTAGGCAGACCACAAAAATATAGCATTCCCTCTGAAGGTGTAAAGAAGATTTTAATCTCTAAAAAGAAAAGAAAAAGACTAGCATAGTAATCCAAGCCCTAATTGCAAAAAAGCTAAAAACTGATGACAAACTGTCCAAATGCTTTAAGCATTTTAGAGGGGAACAAGAGGAAACTCCCATGATAGTTGAGAATGAATCTTAATTGCATTTCTTGGAATGTCAAGGGCTTGGAGTCACCTGATAGAAAATATGTTGTAAGAAGGCTTTTAAAGCTTGAGAAGAAAAAATATTTTGTGCTCTTGCAAGAAACCAAGGCCACAGGGTTTGCCTTAGAGACAAATCTAAGATTTATTTGGAATGACTGAATTTTTTTCTCAATAACACATGAAAAGGGGAAGGGAGGGGTTTCTATTCTAGTATCCAACCAATGAGCACAATTTATCACTAGAAGTGGAACCTCTCCTTGCAATAGGGTAGTATGGGTCACCATGGAAAGAGAAGGTGTGGTGTTTGGAATTTGTTCTATCTATGCGCCCAATGACTATAGGGAAAGGATTGGGCTTTGGCAGTGGTTATTTGGTCTTCAGGATGTCCCTTGGATCCTAGGGGGAACTTAAACATGGTAGAACACTTAAAGGATAAGTGTGGTGGGATTGATATGGCCTGGAAAGGCAATGAAAAACATTTCTGGCAAAGGCTCAAAAGAAAGCTAAGGCTGGAAGACCCCATGGAAGGGAATAAGAAAGAGTATAATGGTGTATGGTTCACTTAGTGTAACGCTTAGAGGGGGCAACAAGATCTACTACAAACTGGACAAAATTTATAATAACAAAGACTTCTTCAATTTCCACCCAAATGAAGAGGGTGTCAAGGTGCAGGTATATCCCTACACCCTCTTGGACCACCACCCATAAGATCCAATCTCATCCTATGTCATGGTAGACCGTAGAATATAAAGAAATAGGATGGCCTTATCCTCAATACTCACCTATTGGAGGATGTTGATTGCTAAGGCAATATTGCCTCTCTCAGGGAAATAAATAAATGGATGATGAAGGATGCATCTATCGTTAAGAGATGGAATGCTAATGTAAGTGGTTGGAGGGAACTCTTTCAAGTGATTGGGAAAAAAGAGCCCTGGACAGTAGGAAAACATAAAGTGACCTCCAAGATTGCATGTTTATGGTAGAAGCAAAGTTGCAAGAAAATCCAAGTGATGAAGAGTTGTGTGAAATGTTAATCTTGGCTAAGGATAACCTAAGGAGACTACAAGATCATAAGGTGAAAGGTCAAAAGATCAGGGCTAAGCTAAATTGGCTCAATTGTGGTGATAAGGCCCGGTCTAAGTTCTTCTTTAACTACTTAGAGGAGAAAAATGTAAAGGAACAGGTTGGTCAAATTTGGAATGGCTCATAGTTGCTCTCTGAACCGTTGGGGAAAATGTACGGGAAAAGGGGGACTCGCAATACAAGAAAGGAAACCCTAATCTTGGATTTTTCCAATAGGGGGGATGGTTCATTCAAGGAAACCTAGGATCCCAAAATTGGATTGAATATCAACACAAAGGTGAGTCGATTCTCAACAAGGGATACCTAGGAAGATTCCTTAGGCTTTGAGGCGTTCACCACCAAGCAAAAGCTTGGAAAATACAACTTAACATTCAACTCACAAAACCTAGTAATGCAAGCCAAATAATGAGTACAAATGACAAAATTAAGCAATAGCAAGTTAGGATGTGTGTACCTAGGAAGTCTAGAAATGTGCTAAGGATTTTGAAAATGCAAAAATGTTGTCAAAATATGCCAGGGAGGACTAAGACACCTTTACTGTCTTCTTAGTCCCGCTGCTATTTTATGGGGTAAACATTGAATCTTCGAATGTCGGAACTGAATATGAAGGAACCTCTGAAAAATACCTCCAGGAGGACTAAGACACCCTTACTGTCTTCTTAGTCATGATCTAAATTTTTTACAATTTCTAAAGATGATCCTAAGGCTCAATGTCTGCACTTCCTTCTTCTCAGATCTTAGGATTTGAAACTTCCAGATCTGGCCGGTAGGTGACTTTCCGTGAACATGACAACTTTTCACTTCAAATGATCTTCATGTTTTCAACTTAAATATGCAAACACAAACATATAAGAGAAGAAAAAATTGTTGATTGTTAGTAAATGGGGGTTTCCTTTTTCAAAACCCATGTTGGTAATTAAACCTTGGAATGAAATGAAATGATGAAGGGAAATGATGAATGAACAAAGTGCTATGTTGCAACTCACCAAACCCTTGTTGTGAAATTTGCAAACTTGTGTGAAGTGGCTAGATTGAATGTAGATATTGAATGGAAGTAATGCTTGATAGATCTTGACTTGAATTGCTTGCTTGAATCAAAACCCTACATCACAAATGTTAGCTCAAAAACACACATGATGCAAGAATATCTTTGACATGATGCTTGAATCTTGATGATGGCTCCAAATTCTTGATGAATTTCTCTTGAATGCTCTTGTGAATTCAATTATTCCATAAGGATGAATACTTGAATGCTTGGGGTTAAAATGAGAGAAAGAACCTTGTATTTATACTTATCCATGCTTAACATCCTGAAATTACACCACACAAGCTGACAAATGAATTCATTAATTAAGGGAGGCTAAATCCTGCCAAGATTTGAAATTAAATCCTGAAAATAGCTTAAGGGAGACTAAGACGCCCTAGGTGGCATCTTAGTCCCGAGGCTTGAAACTTGGGGCACTGACTCCAAAAAGGGGTCCAATTAAGGTGCCTTTGAAAATAGGGTCCCAAGACCTTTGGGGGACAAAGATTCCCTAGGTGTCTTATTAGTCCCAGTCCAAAAATCAAGGACACACAACCAAAATCATTAAATTATCATTTATCCTTTGATGTTTGTTAGGATTATCCATAAAAATATATAATTTATTAGGCTTGTGGATGCAAAATAGGACCAATTAAGAAATAAATAAGGATAAATAAAGCAAGGCGGGCCAAACAAGTGTGAAAATGCAAATGTATGCATTTTCCTACACTACACTCTCATCCTAGGAGGAGGTCCTAGAGCAATTCTTGGCCTTCTTCAAAGAACTATTCACATCCAAAGGAGGGAATGAGGAAGGTCAGAGAGCTAGATCTCTCATTAAAAACCTCATATTGATCAAAATCGGTGGGGGGACTTCACCAAGCTAGATGCAAAGATAACTAAGGATAAGATAAAGAAAGCCATAACTTCTATGAGCAATGACAAATCCCCAGAGTGGGGTGGACTACCGGTGGAGTTTTATAAGATGTTCTCGTATTGGGTATCAGATGACCTCTACAAGTATACAAGGAGGCCCTAGAAAAGGGGTTAATGGGGAAAAGCATTAATAAAGGGATAATTAAGCTCCTTTCCAAAGGTGGGGACAAGGCTTTAGTAAAGAATTGGAGATTGATAACATTATTGAATGTCTCCTACAAGATCTTGGTAAAGGTAATTGCCTTAAGAATGACTAATATCCTTCCCAAATTTATCAACAACACTCATATCGACTTTATAAAAGGCCAATATATTCTGGAAAATCTATTAACAAGCTAGGAGGCATTCGAGTGGGTCAAGCACTCTAACCAAAATGCAGCAATGCTCCTATTGGATTTTGAAAAGGCATATGATTGGGTGGAATGGGTTTTCCTAAGGACCATCCTTCAAGCTTTTGGCCTTTTTGATAATTTTTTTTGCATGGTTGATACACTGCTAAAAGATGCTTCAACATAGATAGATGTAAATAGAATTCTAACAAAGGAAATTACATCGGAGAGATCCATTCGTCAAGGCTGCCCCTTGAATCCCTCTCTATTTTTCATAGCCTCAAATGCTCTCTTTTACCTATTAAGGGACCACACGTTCTCCCCCAAAATAAAATGGACCAGTCTCCCGATTAGAATGAATTAATAAATGTGCAATTTGTTGATGACACATCCATATTTGTGGAACTTGAGCAAAATAACCTAGAATATTTGATGATGAAGCTTTATCTATTTTTTCTAGCATCAGGTGAAAGGCTATTTGAAGCCAAGTCAATTTTCCTCGATTGGAAGGAAGCACCTCTAGACTAGTTGAGTATGTATGGGTTCTAGTGGGGGTCCCAATAAGCCGGTAGGGTACTTGGGAATTTTGTTTGCTATCAACCTAGAGTATGGGTTCCAGTGGGGGGTCCCAATAAGCTGGTAAGGTACTTGGGAATTTCATTTGTAGTCAACCTAGACCTCAAAGAAATGTGGAATTAGATTAGGACAAAGATTGAAAAAAGTTGGAAGGGTGGAATAGGCAATATCTTTCTTTGGCAAGTAGAATTCAAGTATGTCAAAAGATTTTATCCTCCTACAATATCTAGTTTGTCTCTATGTAGTTCTTCAACAATTATCAAATTAACAAAATTCAAAAGAGAATAAGATGCTTCCTGTGGTTAGATGGGAAAGGAAAGAGGAAAATACATGCGATGAAGTGGGAGTGGTGTTTCTTAAGCAAGGCACAAGGTGGCATTGGGTTGAAGGATTTAAAAATACAAGGGATTTCCCTAGTTTCCAAATGGATCCTAAAATCATTGGAAGGAAACGAACTATGGAAGGTTTTGGTGAGAAACAATATTTAGATGGTAGTTCCTAAGTAGGCTAAGGCTTGAAACTATTGCACCTAAGTGACATCCTCCTTAGCAAGCACCCTATGATCCTGGTCAGATCCTCAGTATTTAGGAGCCTTTGGAAGGCGTGGGAACTAACCAGGCATAATGCTCAAATAAAAGCCAATTGTGTACCTCTTAAAAATAATTTGAAATGTCAATTAAGCAGTTCCATTTGGTGGAACTTGGAGCACAACAATAAAGCCCTTGCCTTGTTGCAAGGTTGCTCCACTAAAAAATGGAACAATAAAGGCATAAAGAGATTTCAGAATATTTTAATCAATGGGGAGCTGAAAAGTTGGGACAATCTATGTGTTGAATTTGATCTACCTAACTCTAATGTGAGAACTTACTCTACCCTCTTGGAGGCTTGCAAAAACGCATGCTTTCCCAGGACCAGAGAAGAGGATGTTGACCCCATCAATTATAATATTGTTTGGAAAGATGGCTCTATTGTAGTTGATGTCAAAGCTAAAACAATTTATAATGATTTTGTTAATAATGGCTCTATTATTGATCATGTGAATAGTTGTTGGAACTTAACCTTAAATAATAAAATTGGCACATAATTCTCTCTCTTGTTTGGCACTGTTCTATGGAGCCCAAAAGGCTTGTTTTAGACGGCTGGTCTTATTGCAAAGAATCCCTTTCAAAATTAACCATGCTAATGTTGATATATGTAGTATTTGCAAGACCTCCAAATCTGTTAAACACATTCTTTTTTATTGTTTTTATGCACAAGAAATTTGGAAGATTTTCTATCATGGCTTTAAAATTTGGGATGATCATGGTAAAATTATATGGAAAGATGTCTTATTTCTTGATATAAAGATTAGCATGATTGCAAACTACTATGGAATGTTTTATCGAATGAGATCATGTGGCGCATTTGGAAAGTGAGAAATGATGATAAATTTAAGGGAAATAAGAGGGCACTTATTGAGTTTTACAAAAGGCTCACCTTTCTTAATGTTGTTATGCAGGTTTCAATCCACTTGGAGATCTTAATGGTGAAGTTCACGAGGCTTATAAGGGAAGGTACGATAACAATTAACAAAGAGGAGGTAAGGTGTGGCCATGCTTGTCACCTTCGCAAGGATGAAGCTAAATTTTTTAGAAGGGCACTTGACGAACTACAAAGAGCAGTTAATGAGGTAGCTAATCCAAGGAATCAAAGAGGCATGCAACGATTAGAACATCAAGGTCATGCAGAAGAAGTTATGTCAAACGAGTAGCTGTTGGACAATCAAGATATCCAAGATGGGGCTAAAGTAGATAGAGAGTTTGACAATAACTAATAATCAAATGGTTTCCTACTCTCAACTTTTTGTATAGTCACCAACTATGGGATTTTTTATACTTAATGGTGTATATGGCTATGTATAGACAAATCTACAACTGTGAATTTTGTATAGACTCAAAATAGGTGTTGATAAAATATATTGCTCTCATCATCATATTTGATGTCTTATGACTTATAGCATGTAACTCAATTGTAAATTTCCCAAAAAGGGGTTACTGCACTAGTATATCTATGTATCCATTATTAAGCTATAATTAATACAAAAAAAAAAAGTTTTACTTTTTTATTTAATCATTTTTAACTTAATAAGTTTCATATTTATTATTAATTTTTAAAAACTAATATGTGTATTAATATTTAGATTTTGATATATTTTAAATTTGCATTTAATTTATTCTATTTTGATTTTGAATTTAGATTTAAGTTTGAAATTTATTTTTATTATTTATATCTTTTTTATGAAATTATAGGTAATAATAAAAAATTATTAGAACTAATTTAGTTTATAATTATTTGTCTTATTAAAAGTTTAATTAATTGTAGAATAATTCTATTTTAAATTTTATTTTAATTTATATAATAAAATAAATTTCAAACTTGAAATCTAAATTAAAATTTATACAGTTCAAGAGAGGGAGAAGATAACTTTTGATTAGCTGTTTCATGCAAGCAATCCAATGATAACGCATCCCTAGGGAGTTATGCTCAAGGTAGCATGTCCTTTGATTAAGGATATGGTACTTCACCTTTAAAACTTCTTAAGTGTACCCATTACATACTTGAGGAGGAAAATAGGTAGAGAGTGAAAGAAAGAAAAGAGATAGGAAGAGAGAAGGGAGAGGGAGATGGAGATATGCTATAGAGAGGAAAAGAGAGAAAAAAGAGAAAGGAAGAGAGAAAGAGAGGGAGAAAATGAGATAAATGAGAGAGGCTATAGACAAATGGAAAGATAGAGAGAGAAACAAATATATAAATGGAGGGAGAGGGAGAGGGAGAGGGAGATACAAAAGATAGAAGAGAGAAACAAATATAGAGGTAGAGAGAGATAAAGAGGGAGAAAAAAATATTTAAAGAGATAAAAAGAGAGATACAAAGATAGAGGTAGAGATATGGAGGAAAAAAGAGGGAGAGATAAAGAGATATAGGAAGAGAGGTAAAGAAAGAGAGAGGAAAAGAGAGAAGAGGAGAGACATAGATAGATATGGTCACATAGAGAGAGGGAGATATAGAGATAAAGAGAAATAGGAGACAAATATATATAGAGAGGTAGATAGATCAAGAGAAAAAGATGGAAAGAGGGAGAGGGGGAGGGAGATAAATAGGGATAGAAAAAGAGAGTAAGGGAGAAGAGATACAAAGAGGGAAAGAGACAAAGAGGAAAGGAGAGAAAAATAGAAAGAGGAAGAGAGAAGGGAAGACAAATATAGAGAGAAATAGGGGAGAGAGAGGAAGAGAGGGAATGAGACATAATGAGAAACATAGAGATAAAGAGGGAGTAAAAGATATAATGAGCTCTCTCTCACTCTCTTTCTCTTCCCCATCTCTCTATATATCTCCCCATTTTTACCTTTCCCTACCTCTTTCTCTCTATATATATTCCTTTCTCTACCTCTCTCTATGTATAACTTTCCATCTCTATCTTTCTATCCCTCTGTGATGTGGAAAAACATATTCTAGACCTAACAAGTAGATTACTCAAATCAATCTTTCCTCACATCAACATTAGAAGACAATCCAACAAGGGTGTCAAGATTAGCTAATAATCTAGAAGAAGAGCCAATCTGCCTTGGACTTGGTTCCTTTGTTGCTTTGAAAATTGACTAGATTTAATATGAATTTATTGACCTAATTAACTATGAAACCTAATTTGAAAATATAAATTATTCGCACAAAAAAATTTAAAAAATTGATGGAATGAAAGCATATTTGAGGTGGTCATAGGTCTGTGCACCTATCCTAAAAGTTTGGAGCTGAATTGATGGGTCAAGAGTGGTGGTGCCCTTGATGGAAAGTATGATTCAAGATCTACAACTTTCAAGTCTATAATATATAGGTCTGCACTGTCCTTTCCTGCTCTGCAACTTGTCATCTTTGGATCTGAACGTACAAAATCACAACAAAGAGGGGGAAAGGGTGGCTATATAGGATTTTTCCTTGGTCAAACCCTCATTTTGGTATTTCTACCTCCACAAATAACCATTTATTGATAGATAAAATGTGTGTGCTTGAAACCTTAAGTGTGTCTAAGGCTATGATGAGCTAAAATGAAAAAATAAATGATAAAGCCCCACTCATATGTGTTAGAGAATGATTCCTAAATTATATAAACAATGATCAACCCAAGAGAAAGTCAAATACCCTAGGGAAAATCAAAATCTTTGAATACCTTACTTAGGGCAGCAGGGAGATCAAATTCTAAAAATGAGAACATGTTAAAAACAAGTCATTAGGTGCTTGAAGGGAGCTAAAGCTATCTCCAACCCTGTATTCCAACTACTTCTATTGGAATCAAACTCCAATCATTTTGTTGCAAATTATTTATGGATTTTGATTGTGTAAGTTTTTTTGTATCAGTGTTTCAGATCACACTCAGTGATCCATCATCAGGATGAAGAGTTGAAAAAGATATGAAAATATTGGTTGCAGACCCAACAAATTTAAAAGGATAGAAGGAAGGTGAGAGAGGGGGGAGTTAAGGCACAAAAAATGAGGTAAAGGAATAAAAAACTATGACCAAAGAAAAGAGGGGGGAAAGAAAATAAACCAACTAAAACCAAAGGAAAGACAGGAAGACACCAAGAAACAAAGAAAGAAGAAACACAACTAAATGACAAAAAATAAAGAGAACACCTATAAAAATAAGAAAGGGGAAGGAGAAAAAGCAAGAAATTTGAAAAAGAGTAAAAAAAATAAAATAAAAAAGACACAAAATATATATGCATAAAATTAAATATACAATTACAAATTGTGATAGTTACATATTAATAAACAATAAACAAATAAAAAGAAATTTAAGGATAACAAACAAACAAGCAAATAGACACGAATAGGCAATTAATAAAATAAAATACAATAATAATATAAGGATACAAAATACAAACAAACAAAACATATAAAATCAAGAAAAAGGAAAAAACAACATACAAGCAAATATATGTAAGTGAAATTACATATTAAAAATAAAAGTGCAAACATATATCATAAAATATGTAAATATGTAAAAGTAAATAGTTACATTTGGACCTTATAAATAGAAGCATAATGCAAAAATGTAAGCAAATAAATGGAAGAAAAAAAATGTAGGCAATTATTAAAAAATTAGAACAAAAAGAATACAAGGAAAAACAAACATACAAACACACAAGTAAATGCAATAATAAAGTAAAATCAACATAGAAACAAACATATACAAGCAAATGAAAATTCAAAATAAGAAAAGCATAAATAACAACAAATTGTAACTATGTATAAAATAGTTACATATTTAAAATAAATGAACAAATAAATAGAAGCATATATGCAAAAAAGAAGAAGGAAATAATTAGACGAATAAAAAATGACAAAAAATAAGTAAAATAAGATTAAAAAAATCTTTCAAGCAATAAAGACAAGCAATAATTTTGCTACATTAAATTAAAAAGGCCTAATTACATAGTACATCGAATCAAATACTAATACAAATAAACAACAAAGAACTAGAATTATATATATATATATATATATATGCAAAGGAAGAAACCTAGAAGAAACTATACCAAACACAAATAAGGAAACAAACAAATATGCAGATAAATAAATATAAAATGAAACAAGTCAACCTAAATTAAATCAACTCTAAAAACTAAAAATAAAAAATGAAGAAAAATAACAAAACAAGAAGAGAAAAATAAAATGAAAGAAGGATCAAATTATAAATACAAAAAAAGAGAGAAGAAATAGCTAGACACCTAGTCTAGGGTGGTGGCACTCTAGTCCAGACATTTTGCACACTTTTAAGTTTGATTCATAATTTTTAGGGTTTGCTTAATTAGGACTCATTCAGAAAATGAGCACTTGCTAGGGTTAAAATGGTAAAATGGGATCGAGAAGGCACTTTTAAGGTAGCATTAACACGTTCTCTTGGGTTGAAGGGAAAGGTCAAGGCTAGGGAATATTTCTAAAATATGCTAATAAAATGGACACCAAAGCAAGCCCTAAATAAAGTGTGAAATTATGCTTTCACCTTTAGGAAGCACAATTTACGATGTTACACCCTTCATTTCTCCCTCTCTCCCTACCACTCTCTTTCTATATCTCTTATTCTCCTCCATCCTCTCTATTTCTCTCCCTCTCTCTCTCTCTCTCTCCCTCCCTCTCTATCTATTTATACGTATCTCTCCCTCTCTATCTCGATCTCTATCTCAATATCTCTTTCACTCACACACATAGACGCTCCTTATTTCTCCCTCCCTATCCCTATCTCTCTCACTACTTGTTTCTCCCCCCTTATCTCTATCTCTATCTCTATCTCTGTATATCTAGTCCCTCTCTATCTCTCTCTCTCCCTCTCTCTATTAATTTTCTCTATCACTTCTTTTATCTCTTACTCTTTCCGCCTCTTTCTCTATCTTTTCATCCTTCATCTCCCTCTCTATTTATATTTCATTATCTTTATCTCTCCCCCCTTCTCTCCCACTCTCTCTATATATGCACCTCTCTCTACCTCTCTCTCTATATCACTTCCTATGTCTTTATCTTTCTCTCTCCATCTCCCCCTCTTTCATTGTCCCCCTCTTTCTATCTCTATTTCTCCATCTCCCTCTTCCTCTCTCCTTCCATCTCTCTCTCTCTATATTTATCTATTTTTTTCTTTATCTCAGTCTCTATCTCACCCCTATAGATCTTTCTCAAGTTATATCCATCTCTCTATCTCTCCTTTATATCCCTATCTCTCCCTCTTTTTATTCCTATATATCCCTCTCTCCCTCTCTCCATCTCTCCCTATCTATTACACCCCATAGTAGATTCACCTAATTATTTTTATCTAGCTAGATGAAATACTTGCATATATGTGTGTTTATAACTTTGATGGAAATAAATGTGAATGTACTTTGTTTATATGAATAATTGGAAATAGAATGAATAAATGATTGATGTTATATATGTGTCTTATTATGACTATTGAATATATATTGCAAGTGATTTTTTTGTGATCAATTGACTACCTATGAAAATGTGACAAGTTGGTTGTAGGTGCAGGTTCACACCTCCGGAAGGGAGGGGAAGTATCACTTAGGAGAAGGATTTTGGTTTGGAAATCCTTAAGAGAGTCTAAACTGAGCTTTCACACACTCACTAATAGAACATTCAAGTCAATAGTTTTGAGTGAAGGTATGATACCTTGAATTGGTTGTTTAGGAAAGGTTTTGTTTGTTTGTGAAGTCATGCTTGAAATAAGTGTTTGAGTCTCTTTGTGTTTTTGAGTACTTATTTAAAAGTACAATTGATGGGATATGTGCATATGATTTATACATACATACATACATATATGCATTTCCACGATGAACTCATGAACATGAGTAATCACATACATAAGCATACGAAGATAGACATATCTATGCATGCCTATGGGTGAGTTACCCATATACACAAGAACATCAAATAGATAAAGTGACATGTATATATATATATATATATGTATATATATATATGTATATATATATATGTATATATATTTAATGTATATTTGTCAATTAATATTATTGTTTTGTGTTGGAAGGTAATGTTATATATATGTGTGTGTGTATATGATATATATATATCCATTGTATATATTGATATACGTGTATGTATTGATGTGAAGGCAACATCCATACAAGTACATTAATATATATAAATATACATATGTATATATATACATGTGTGATATTAGTTTGAATATTAAATGGAAATATGTTAATACATTTGAATGTCAAATGAAGTATATCGATAATCATATGAGTTTATATATATATAGGTATATATAATAATGTGTTAAGTTATTTATATATATATGTAAAATAGAATATATATATATTATTGTTATTGATAATATATTTTAATGATTGATAGAGCGTTGTTTAAATGAAGCATTGATATTATTATAAACCATGTGCATACTATGTAACCATAGTATATGGTACATTTCATTCATGAATTGTGCAGCCATATAGTGCACAAAATGCAACACTAATAACATATGAAATGATTTAATTTGCTTGCATAATTGAACGCCATATATAATGGAAGGGTGTGACATATATAAGACTTGGTCAACATATATTATAGTGTTGTTTGCAAATGATTTAAAAGATTTGACTCTATCAAATAGTAGCAAAACACAAAAGCACGAATAGAGGATAACGTGGAGCCAAACTATGAATTTTTGTCTTGCAAAAGAATTCTATTTTAGAAGCTTTGTACAACAATTTAAACCTGAGTAAATGGGAGAATAAGTCTTGAGAATGCTGGCATGGAATAAGTCAACTTGTTTAAACTATTGCCTTGCATATCTTTGATGCATTCTTGCTGTCTTTTAGAGAATCGATTTGATGTGTTAATTTCTTGAGTAATGTGTTTTAAGTCTGTCACCTTTTGTTTGCCAAGCATAGTCAAACCATGTAAACTGAGAAGTGTCGATCCATCCTCCATGTTACTAGCCTTTGGGAGCTAAATATTGTTTATAAATAGAGGCATTATTTACCTTAAAGGGACGCATAATTGCACTCTACTGTATATTTTTCTGAGAGTGCTCTATTTTTCCTGAGTTTGTGAGAGAGTTTGAGAGTGATTTGCAAGAGTTTTTATTGTGAGAATTTATTAGGGTCTTTGGGAAAGTATAGAAGGGATTTTTTGCTAAGTTGCAAGATGTTTTGTGGAGGATAGGATTGGGAACAATCTTGAATGATTAGAGCTTTACTCTTACAGGGACACAAGGAATCTTACTCTTTTATGTCTATTCATTTTGATTTGATTATATTTTTCTTGATTGTTGTTTGAGAAGTATTAAGCTTAAGGGAAAGATTATTTTCAAAATTTGAGTGTAGACAAACATTTGTTGTTATAAATTAGAAATTTCTATTGTTTGAAGTGATTGTACATTCAAGATAGCAAAGAGTGATTGTTTACATAGATATATAAATATAGTAGAAAGTACTCAATAGAGTGGGGTCTTTGTAACTTATAGCTAGACTTAAATTGGTAAGTTATGGATCACATGTTAAACCTAGTAGATGAGTCATAGATTGCTTAGAATATATAGGTTGTTCCTAGGTTTATAGACTATCCAATGAAGGGAATTGCCTATGCATAGAATATAATTGGTCTTAACAAATTGAGTTAGAATGGTGGATGAGCATGTGACGTCCATTCCAAAATAGGGGTGATGAATACTTTGGCCAAAGTGGTGTAATTATCCACTGGTTACATTGTCAACTCATTGTGTTACCTTACTCATTCATACTAGTTTGAGATTGTGATACACATAGAACATAGATGTGTCATGTGATAAAGTTCTAGTTATGTAGGCCACAACACCAACTCAGATGAGGCTAGTATTGTGTGGTTTCTAGACCAAAGCTCTTCGTTGAAGGGTAGGGCCATCTTACCATATGTGGTAGATGTTGGGGGACTGCAGTTAGTCTGTGGATGGAAAAAAATGCTTAAGTGATGCTTCTCCTCCCAGTCGGTAAGCCAAAGATTTGAAAGGGGATTTCCTGGATCAATTGTATTTCTAGTGCCAATGGAGCTCAGTTGATCTATGTATGTAACTTGTACCTATTTCTTTGAAAGATTAAAAATATATTTGTATTTGGATTATGAAATCATTTATTTGGAAATATTGTACTCAATTCGTTGAATGAATAAGAAAGATATTTTGTTACTATCATGTGATCATTTTATCTTGTATTGAAAGAAAAAAAATTATTGCTATGTGTTTAGCCTTTAGATTAAATTCATTTGTGGTAAAACATAGGAAAAATTACTATGTAGAACAAGGGGCATGTTAAACTATCACTCCCTCTTTCTATATCTCTCTAATTCTCTCTCCTATCTCTATTTATCTACCTCCCCCTCTATCTATTTATACATATCCATCTACCTCTCTATCTCTATCTATATCTCTCTCTTACAAGCATACACACACTCCTTTTCTCTCCCTCCCTATCTATAGCTCTATCTTTATATCCATCTCTTTGCCTCTCTATCTTATTATCTCTCCATCTCTCTTTACCCATATATTTTTCCCTCTCTCTACCTCTCTCTATATATCACTTCCTATCTTTATATATATATATCACTTTCTCTCTTATTCTCTCCCTCTCTATACATGTATCTCTTCCATTTTTATCTATCCCTCTATCCTCTCTCTCTGTCCCTCTCTTTCTCTTTATATCCCTCTCCTTCTCCATTTCCATTTCCATCTTGTTGGCATATGACTTTGGGAGATTGTTTTTGGTTTCTAGTGTTGTCATTGATGGCAATTGGAGTTAGTAGTATGGTCTGTAGTTTAGAAGTAGTTCCTACTGGCAAGAAAAGTAGAAGATTGAAATCTACTGGCAGAAAGCATGAAGAACAGAGTATCTGGTTGATAAGTTGGTTTGAATACTTCACCAGATCATTATTTTGTTGTGTGGATCCCCAGGGAAGCTTTTCAAGCATGTATGTTACCTTATTGGTAAGTTTTGTGGTATTGTAGAAATTGATGTACGAGTTAAGAGATTCAGTAGAATGATTTATTGTTTATTTTCTCATTATGGCCGACCTGTTGTGTATGGCGTGTTCCGAATGTATGAGGAATATTTGTTTAACTATTTATTATGTTGGGAATTTTGATTTGGGTCCCTACTTAGTCTAGTCGACTTGTGTGGGTACACATTAATTCTAATTGATGATTTGAGCCGACATGTGGAAGAATATTATATTTTGTTCAAAGCCGACATATAGCAATAAAATCTTGTTAGCGAATATATATGTGAGATCGAAAAATCATTTTAGGTGTGTGGTGTGTGGTGTGTGGATCAAGAAGTGAGAAGGTGTGTAAGCGAAAAAATGTAGAGTAGCAGTATGAGCTAATATCAGAAGATCTGTTGAAGTGAATTCTATTTGTGCAACATAAAGGTTTTCATGTAAGAAAGCAGAGCAGAGCATAGCAAAAGTGAAAATTGGACAAGAGGTCTAGAATATATTTTGTGCCTCATTGGAACCAAATCCAGGCATTTGTAGATGTTATATTCTCAGTTCAACATTTTGTTGTAATCTCAAATATCTTGTAAGGCAGTGAGCCTTCCCTATTTTGAGTAGTGAGCTCTAGGCAGTGTGCCTGAATGCAAGTGCATTCCCTTTTGATCATACTTTTAATAGAGTATACTCTATGGATTAATCTCCACCGTGGTTTTTCCCATAACAAGGTTTCCATGTAAAATTTTTGGTGTTATGGTGTTCACATTGTCTCTTTAATGAGTTTGCATGTTTCCTTTTATTTATATGTTGTGAATGCTATTAAAGGTTAAATATTGTTATTGATAGTTTAAGATTTGATTTGAAATTCAAATATTGTGGAACACTGATTCATCCCCCCTCTTAGTGTTCCTAGTGTCCAAAAATTGGTATCAAAGCTTGTTCCTCTTCCGAGTTTAACAGCTTGAGGTGGATCTTGGATTACAATGGACGCAGGTGGTCTTCAACAATAGCTTATGGTGGCACTTAATGATCTTGATCAGTCTAAAGCAGAGGTCATGGAACTAAAAGAAAATCTTGTGGTTGCCAAAAAAATCATTCAATCGTTGAAGGATAAAATAAATGAGTCTAGGGAAAAGAGGAAAGAACTATGTGGTCAGTTGAAGCAAAAAGAAAGCAAAGTTCTGGAAGATGTTCATTTGAATCAAACCCTAAAAGAAATAATAGAAGAGTGTGAAAAGATTGCTAAGGACAATGTTGCCCTAAAACTTGAAACGAAATCTGTGGCGATGAAGCTAACTAAAGAGATTGAAGAAAGAAAGAAGAATGAGGAGAAACTAGACCAGTCCTTGAAAGAAAAATCTGAAGAATGCGGCAGAATTAATAGTGGATTCATTCAGTTGGAGATTGAACTGTAACAATCCAAAAACAATGAACAAGAGCTTGAGAGACAGGTAGTTATTCTCAGAGATGAGCTTGTTACTGTAAATGAGTTTAAGGAGAAGTTCAAGATCAGTTATGCTAGGCTTGATGAGATAACTAAAGGTCAAAAGTGTTGGTGTAATTAATTAATTAATTATTACACTAGCATAAGTTAACTTAGGTCTTGCATTTAATCATTTAGTCCTAGGTTGCAATCATTTAATAAATGGGATAATATTCCCTTTCCTAGTTTGTGGGATAAGATTCCTTCTAGAACTTATCTCCTCATTTAATGATCATCAACATAGGGTTCACATGTTGTCACATGTTGTTAGATTATAACACTTGGCAACATCTCATGCATATTAGGGTTTACTTCTTGCCTATTTAATCAGGCATCTTGTTCATTTGTAATATATCATATCAATATCATATCAATCATATTATCAAAAGAATCTTTAATCAGCATTCCATTGTTGCAACACTTCTCTTTGTGGTTGATTATCTTTCATGGCTAAAGTCCTTCATTGAAGATTCTGGAGCTTCAGGGGCTGTGCAATCCATCATCTCAACATGGTATCAAAGCTAGTCCATTGAAACATCAACCCTAGATCTAGGAATTTTGGAGTGCAAGATTCAAGCAGGCTTGGATTTTTATGTTGCAGGCTAGTTGGCTCTACCCGAGAGCCAAGCTAATTTCTGGTGCAGATCAGGACCTCTTCGACCTTTCCATTGCAACCAGAAGGCCTCAAAACCCATAGATCGCCTGTCCATTCGTCAAAATCGGAGACATATCATCCGGGAGCCAGTTGAGGTATTATTTATGGTTTTCTTTTTTGTACTATCCGTACAAATCTGCTGTAAAAAATCTTCATATTTAGTCCTCCATCAAGGAAATTTTTTTTTAGAAAAATCAAAAAAAAAATTTGGCTTTTTTGGGCATATTTTTTCTATAGTTCCGGCAAAAATTACATTCTCTGCAGGGCGACTGGTAATTTTAATTTATGGTCGGCAGAAATATTCAAGTTTTCCACAGGCTATAGTTTTGGGGTTAATTATTTAATTCCGTCGGCATATTTTTCTATCGGCTTTTATTTTTTGAATTGTAATTTACATTATTCAAAAAATATATATTAGTCGTCGGTCTGCAGACCGACCTGCTGTCGGCCCTGTCCCATCGACCGACGTCACCGGGCATCTGTTGGCTCGTTCATCAACCACCGACCTTTGTAGACTTGTTGGTCCTCCTGCGTCATCTACTGACATCACCTTGGTGTCACTTTGCGGGCCGTCCACATGTCGCCGGTGTTCTTCCTGGCAGCCGTTCGTTGGTGTTGTTCCCGTTCCGGCTACCGTTCCCCGCCGAAGGTTCTCCATTCGCCCACGCCTCAGTTCCATCAGTAACCGGGGGCTCCGCTAGTCTCCGGCGGTGCATCCTCGCTCCGGCCGCACCACCTCATTCCGCCACCCTGCAGCCACTCTGACGCTGCCATTCGGGCGAAGATTTTTTTTCCAATGCCCTAGCCCTGCGGTCACATCAACGACCGGGGGCTTATTTTTTTTAGCCCTAGGGTGCTACATTTTTGCGCTTGGTTAGCCAGTTCCATTCAAATTGCAATTTTTTTTCCGAGGGCCATATCTTCGCGCCACGATATCAAAAATTTGCAAACGAGATATCGACAGAAAGAGAATTCAGAGCACTATCCAGTGGTGCCATCCATTTTGCAGGATATGGCTGCTATAAATTTCTAAAGTCAACTAAATTCAACCCTCCATTCTGAACTCAAAAGTGCATATCTTTGCATCAGATTGTCAGATTTCAGAGATTCCAGCGACATTCGAGAGATATTTCGGTGCATTTTTTCATCAGTCCAGTCATCTTCTTTGGTTTCAGATCTAGGTATTTTTTATTGATTTTTCGATTCCTGAGACATCCTGAAGCTTGAAGGAAAATTTCTTGATCTCGGAGGCATATTCTCAATTGCATATCATCTTTGGAAGTCTTCTATTTGTTGTTGAAGGTCAGTGTCTTTGTATTTTTTGGAGAAATTTTATTATGGGGCTTGCATATACTCCTTTGGTTATGTTGCACAAGGGTAACTATCAGCAATGGTGCAATGGGATTTGCCACCATCTTCAGTCATTTCATCTATTGCCTCATCTATATGGTATAGTTCCCTGTCCAATTGAAGGTGTTCAAAAATTTGCTTGGAGTTGCAGTAGGTACACTGTCTTGGAGATCATTGCTATGCAAGTTGATTCTGATGTTTTGAATTCTATTGATCATTGTGATTGTCCTCACATTCTTTGGATTAAGCTTTGGGAGCTATACGGAGATTCAGACACTCCACCATTCCCCGATGTTCATGATTCAGAATATCATTCTTCAGATCAAGTACCCCATGATGATATTGTTGTGCAGGAGGTTGATTGCCTTGATCTTTCTGAAGAGGTTGACAAGGTTCCTTCAGGTGCTTCTTCTTCATCAAAGACAGTTGGTATCCCTTCACATTCAGTGATTCCTTGTCCAAAATCATTGACTAAGGCTTCAATCATCATCATCCATCAGGACACATTCAATTTTTCAGACTTGGCATCACAGGATGGCTTTGTTTCAGGTATCACTGACTTGGCTACTTCTATAGGTTTGGAGAACATTCTTGAGGGGGTATCACTCCTCTATTCAGAGATTTCATATCTGAGACTTCTTCCCTATCATTCCATTTAGGATTTGAGGTTTCTTTAGCATCCACCATTGGATTTGCTTTAGACTTCTTTCAGTGGTTTTGAGGACACTTCATTTAGGGGGGCTGTCAAGTCTCCATCATATTAATTCCATCTCCATTTTTGGATATTGTTTAGCATCAGTTTCTGCATTGTCCTGGTTTGTCACCCTCTTCATTGATTATGGCATCTTCATCAGGAAAGGAGACATTTGAGCATCATTCAGAGACATCATCGACATCCATCTTCATCCTTCCTTCCTTCAATTCATATCTGGAATGGGAAGCATCTCTTCACTTGCACTTGGTTTTGTTTCTTTCGAAAGGGAGACAAGTTGTTTGTCGGCATTGGAACATGTTCTGTCTTCAGACACTTACCTTTTTTGTAGGTGATATCATCTTCTGGGAGGGCTATATTATCTCTCTCTTTCCCTCCTATGGAGGAACTATTGTATTGTATCCATGTGATGGATGGTGTCCTTGGGGGGTATTTGGGTGTCCTCCATCCTTCCCATCCTATCTCACATTTTTTACATTTTCA
Organism: Sequoia sempervirens; assembly: GCA_007258455.2. Taxonomy (NCBI): domain Eukaryota; kingdom Viridiplantae; phylum Streptophyta; class Pinopsida; order Cupressales; family Cupressaceae; genus Sequoia; species Sequoia sempervirens. Next base: position 352,821,032 of record VDFB02000017.1, on the reverse strand, counting down.
TCTCCTTTTTGGAGAGGGGTTTCGTTCCCACTGGGTTTTCCCCTTTTCTCTGGTTGTGGGAGATTCTCTGCATCTTCATGTACATGGGTACCTAACATGGCCTCGTAGCTGGGACCCATCATCATCTTGCATAATCATTGCATTTTCCTCCCTAAGTTACACTTATGGGGGGGTGTTGGTGTAATTAATTAATTAATTATTACACTAGCATAAGTTAACTTAGGTCTTGCATTTAATCATTTAGTCCTAGGTTGCAATCATTTAATAAATGGGATAATATTCCCTTTCCTAGTTTGTGGGATAAGATTCCTTCTAGAACTTATCTCCTCATTTAATGATCATCAACATAGGGTTCACATGTTGTCACATGTTGTTAGATTATAACACTTGGCAACATCTCATGCATATTAGGGTTTACTTCTTGCCTATTTAATCAGGCATCTTGTTCATTTGTAATATATCATATCAATATCATATCAATCATATTATAAAAATAATCTTTAATCAACATTCCATTGTTGCAACACTTCTCTTTGTGGTTGATTATCTTTCATGGCTAAAGTCCTTCATTGAAGATTCCAGAGCTTCAGGGGCTGTGCAATCCATCATCTCAACAAAAAGGATGCAAATGATAAGCAAGGTCTCAGCTATGTGAAGGGCGAGAGCTCTGAATCTGAACAGAAGGACCCTGAAAAGAAGAACAAAGGCAAAAGATATCCAGTAAGGTAACCCAATGCTCAAAAATTTAATGGATATTGCTTTTTTTGTAATAAATTTGGATATATGGCTTCTCAGTGTCGAAGTAAGATAAACTCTGGCACTCCATCATTTTTTGGTCAGTGTTTTAAATGCAAGAAGTTTGGTCATAAGTCATCAGAATGCAAAAGTATATCTGTTAGTATAAGGATCATTAAATGCTACTCCTGTGGAAGATTTGGACATGCTGCTAATCAATGCAGATCATGAGGAAATTAGTGGAATGGATGGTATAGATAAAAGAATATAGTATGCTACAATTGTAACAAATTTGGTCACATTGCAAGATTTTGCAGGAACAGAAACATGGATAAGAGAGGTCTAGTTTATCAAGGCAGGAATTCACAGAAAGGTGATAAGGGAAAAGGAAAAGCATCTATGGAAGAGATAAGAGATTAGATGAAGAAAATGTGGATAAAGAAGAGTGGATTTGATGAAGGTAATAAGACTGTACTGGGAGCTCCCTCCGGTAAATCATCCGACAATTGATTTCAGGCCATTGGCCTAGGGGGAGTCATCATGAAAATCTTTTGCCCCCTGTGTGTAGTTGGTATGGGATCGTAGGAAGTTGTTAGTTGGTGTGTTATTCATCCTCAAATGTATTGGTGATCGCTTCTTGAAGGTTTGCAGATGGATTTTTCTCTTGCTGTTTGAAAACAGAGTAACTAGAACTTCTAGGGCAAAACATTTAATGCGACAAGGAAGTTAGGTGTGCAAAGTTATAAAAGGGCATTTGGAACCCTCATTTGTCACTGTGCACCGAAGAAGAATAGTTGAAGAACCTTTTCAACAAAATTTAGAAGGAGCGAAAGTCAATTTAGCGGTGAATTCTCCAGGTATTTATGTTGATTATCAATTTCATACTTATTCCGTGATTGGTAGAACCTTGTTCGGTATGGAAAATGAAGCAAATCAAAGGAACAATAACTCTGGATGAATATAGTAGTCGAAAGCTCAGGGATGAAATAAATTTGTTGTCTATCATTGAATTGAAGAAGCTTGGAGGAGCGAAACATAAGAACTTGGACATCTGGAATGAATTTCCTCATTTCGTCAACGCGGAGGTAGTTCGGTTTATCTTGAACAAATTGGATGGTGTATCCTTACTCTGGATAAACCCTATCAAATTTCTAAGGATGCAATCAAAAATATAACAAGATTGTGCAATGTTGATTTTGTTCTGAAAAAGAAGTCGATTTAGAATGTTGAAGTCGAAGCCCTAACTAGAGTAACAAGAGATATATGTATCTCTTGAATTTTATCTATCCCTCTATCCTCTCTCTCTCTCTATCTCTCCCTCTCTTTCTCTTTATATCCCTCTCATTCTCCTTCTCCATCTCAATTTCCATCTTATTGGAATATGACTTTGGGAGATTGTTTTTAGTTGCTAGTGTTGTCATTGATGGCAATTGGAGTCAGTAGTATGGTCCGCAGTTTAGAAGTAGTTCCTGCCGACAAGAAAAGTAGAAGATTGTAATCTACCGGTAGAAAGCATGAAGAATAGAGTATCTAGTTGATAAGTTGGTCTAAATACTTCATCGGATCATTATTTTGTTGTGTGGATCCCCACAGAAGCTTGTCAAGCATGTATGTTACCTTATTGGTATGTTTTGTGGTGTTGCAGAAATCGATGTACGAGTTAAGAGATTCAGTAGAATGAATTATTGTTTATTTTCTCATTATGGCCGACCTATTGTGTATGGCGTGTTCCGGATGTATGAGGAATATTTGTTTAACTATTTCTTATGTTGAGAATTTTGATTTGGGTCCCTACTACAGTCTAGCCAACTTGTGTGGGTACGCATTAATTCTAATTGATGATTTGAGCCGACATGTGGAGGAATATTTTTTTTTTTTGAAGTTGACATATAGCAATAAAATATTGTTAGCGAATATATATGTGAGATCGGAAAATCATTTTAGGTGTGTGGTGTGTGATGTGTGGATCAAGAAGTGAGAAGGTGTGTAAGTGAAAAAGTGTAGAGCAGCAGTATCAGCTAATATCAGAAGATCTATTAAAGTGAATTATGTTTGTGTAGCAGAAGGGTTTTCATGTAAGAAAGCAGAGCAGAGCAGAAGTGCGAATTGGACAAGAGGTCCAGAATATGTTTTATGTGCCTCATTGGAACTAAATCCAGGCATTTGTAGATGCTATATTCTCAGTTCAACATTTTGTCATAATCTCAAATATTTTGTAAGGCAGCGAGCCTTCCCTATTTTGAGCAGTGAGCTCTAGGCAGTGTGCCTGAATGCAAGTGCATTCCCTTTTGATCATAATTTTAACAAAGTATACTCTATGGATTAATCTCCATAGTGGTTTTTCCCCTAACAGGGTTTCTACATAAAATTTTAGGTGTTATGGTGTTCACATTGTCTCTTTAATGAGTTTGTATGTTTCCTTTTGTTTATATGTTGTGAATGCTATTAAAGGTTAAATATTGTTGTTGATAGTTTAAGATCTAATTTGAAATTCAAATATTGTGGAACAATGATTCATCCCCCTCTTAGTGTTCCTAGTGTCCAACACATCTCTATCTTCCTCTCTATCTCTATCTCCTTATCCCTCTCTCTCTCCGTCTCCCCCCTATATCTATCCCTCTTTCTATCCCTATATATCCCTCTCTCTACCTTTCTCCCTCTCTCTCTCTATTGCAAACATAACATGAGTCTGTTGGTAATGGAGATTGAATATCTTATTGATTTAGATATTTTGTTTTAGTTGTGTTTGGATCCTTGTAATTTGGTGCATTGTTGATTTGAATTGATCACTTCTCCATTGAGACCTTAGTTGCAAAAACACCATTTTCTAAATGGCCTACCAATTGACCTCATGTCTAATGCACAAATGTAAGTAAAAAATAGACTAAAATTTTCCTAATTGACCTTCCACACATCTTTGGTGTACCCATTGCATTCCAAGGTGCAATTGCTAGTTAAGAATGCTTTTAGATTCACTATGTATGTTTTTCTCCCTCCTTCCTATCCTTCCCCTAGTTTATGCTCCCCTTGTAATTGGTTTGTCTTTAGAGTTTGCTTAGTATTTTGTTAGTGAGATTTTGTATTTCTCCATGATTCTCTTTTTCCTTCATCTTTTTATTTCCTTTCTCACTTGCTATCTTTTTCATTTTCATTCCTTGGTTTCACTTCTCTTCCTATTCTCTTTTGCTCACTCATTCTTGCATTTATGCTCAAATTCTCATGTTAGATTCTCTTATTACTTTCTTTTTCCTTTTATTTATTACAATCATTATTGTCTTATATACTTTCCTATATTTTTCATACTCTTCTTGTCTATAATCCAATGGTGATATTTTTGTATTCCCTTATTTTCTTTCTTTTATATTAGTTTGTTTTTATCGCTACTTATATATACATATACATATACATATATACACATAAAAATGTATGTATATATAAAATTAAGAATAAAAATAATGAAAAATAAATGAAAAAATAAGAGAATTTAAATGTAGAGAAGGGGGATTCATCACCCCAAGGCTCGAGGTCATGGGAGAGCCTAAGGGAATGAATTGCCCTAAACAACCTCAGGTTGTTTGACGAGTGTTTCAAAAATTGATTGAGCTAAAGGTTTCAGACTACTGACCAGATAGCTCATTATATGACGACACCATCATGGGTGCCAGACTCCAGTGCGACGCATCGATGTCTTGTATGGATAGAGGTTTGGTAAATAGACATAAAGCACAAAGGGCCAACTAACAACCCTATCAACATAATTTTACAACTTGACAAGGAAAATGCAAGAAATAGAAAGTAAAAAAAGAAGAATACTAGAAACTACTCTAATGTAAAAATGACAAAGAAAGTAAGGAAAAGATACCACTCCACCCACGCTTTGATTCTTCAACTCCAACTCCAAACGAATGATCCAACACCTACACACACAGAAATAGGAAAAATGTTGGGTTGTGTTTTGAGGTATACCTCAGTGAGAACCCTGCTTTGGTGTTCCCACCTCCATGGATAGCCAAATATGCAATGATATAGGAAAATTGATAAAGAAGAGAAATAGAAAGTACACTATTAAATAGAGTGCAAAGATAACTTGAATGCTACTCTATAAGACACAATAATGCAAACAAAATAGCAAGAGAAATATCACCTTTCCTCATGCTAGCACTCAAGGCTGAGAGGAAGAGATGACACCACACCGAGAGAATGAAGCTTTGTCAACCTACAAAGATGGTGGAGTTACCACAAGAACGTGTTGTAGAAGCCAAGTAGAGATCAAGAACAAACTTGAGAGAGAAAGAGTGAAAGAAGTTGCAAGAATGGAGAGAATGTGAGAAATTCGTCCAAGAGTGAAGAAATGAGAGAATTTGAGTTTGAATGCTTGAAAATGGGGGTAATAGGTTGATTTTAGTTGATCAAGGAAGGATAGAAGACGTTAGTTTCACAGCCAATAAAAAATGTAACACTTCCGCAGATTCCAGGGGTAGGAAATCTATTAGGACATTGGCGCGATGTGCGAACATCTGTGTAGTGTGTGTACATTCCTAATAGAAATTCCTCCACCGATGTAAAAAGATAAGGCCACGCAGAAGGAATAAGTTGATGGCAACAGGTTTTCATCATTTGACTTATATTTTCTAAAGTAAAAGTAAAATAAATCAAAAATTTTCCAAGGGTGAGAATTCACACCATTACATTTTTCCCCCACTTTGGTGAGCATATGTGTCAGTGCAAATGTGAGCTAAAATAGAAAGAGATCGAAGAGAATATACCAATAGCATCGAGGAAGCAAATCTTTTATTTGGTGCACCTAGACGTGGAGAGAGAAAAGGCTCCAAAGGTTTTCATTCCTACAAAGCAAGTTGTGATCTCATGACAAAAATGTTAGGCTATAGACAAAACATGTTAGCCAAAAAATCATAAGACACATAAGTCAGTATGATAAGACACAACTTGATTAGATACACTAACCAGATAAGCCTGCAACTGTTACAAACTTCATTGTAGGATAGTCACAGAAAATACGGGTCTAGTTGGGTTGCCCCCAAGCTAGACATGAGGATATTTGATGTCTGACACAAAGACACAACGACATCAAATATCTGATAAAAGAAACTCAATTTTTGTAAAACACCAGAGAATGCAATTGAAGGGGAAGTTTTCAAAGGGGGTTCCTTTGGCAGGAAACCCTTCAAGACACTAAGGGGTCCATTCAAAGGAACACTTTGATAGAAAAACACCATATTTTCTGCAAGTTATTATGTCATCAAGGAATCCTTTTGAAAGATCCTTTCATCAAGGAATCCATTGGAAAGAATGCTCCTTTTCGAAGGAAAGTTTTTCTACTGCATTTTAGAAAAAGTGCTCCTTTTTCAAAGGAAATTTTTCAGATCCTTTCACATATGAGGTCCCTTTTCAAAAGAAAATTTCATCTACAAGTCAAGTGAGAGAATACAACATTTAGAAAATGACAGGTTTCAATAATGGATTCTTTCATCAAGGAATTAATTGTAAAGAGAATTTGACACCAAGGAATCCTTTTAAAAGAACTCACCAAATTGAAAATCAGAACATCATGGTAGTCCCCCCTTAGGACGGTGTGGGTTATGCAAAGGAGCACATGGCATCCTAAGGAGAGAAAGGAGAGGTAGAGATGTTGTGCCACACAACACATGACAAGGTGTATTTTGTGGTATGTTGTCACACACACATGAGAACAACACATAAGAACCACAACATTAAGAAGCAGATAGAGACAAAGAAATCAACAGAGATAAGGGATTTGAGAGTTGGGGGTCAAATCGTGAAGAAGAGAATATGAAGACAAAATGAAAATAAAAATTGGGCTAGCATGGAAGAGGGCCTGAATGCCCCAAATGTTTTGCATCATCCTTAATATCAAAAATCAAATTCACAACATATAGAAGAATGATGATACACATAGAAGTTCACGATATATTTTTTGCACGTCTATCCAAGCACCTATAAGGGTAGCAAGGGTCCTCTGGGTAGGATCACAAACACAAAAAGACAAGCATAGGGGAACATAAACACATAAACAATCTAATCTACTGTAAGAAAGGGGGACCACCGCGTGCAAGACCCCAAGTCACGGAGGGTCAAGATGCGAGAGGCTACCTTAACTTACTTCAACTTAGTGCAATGTTTAGGGTATACGAGGTGAGGGTAATGAGGGCCTTAGGGCCTCTCAGTTATTCTATAGGCTTGAAAGGCAAGAAAAAGCTAGGCGAGTTGGTTTCTAGGTTTAACACTATGTCTCAGAAAGCTCTCTGTTCGAGGACAGAAGCACAATCTTTGGACGACAGTGCGACGCACTGGCGTCTCAAAAGTGCATTGTCATTCATATGAACAGACAACAAGAAAGACATGGTTAAGCCAAAAAAACTAGCTAACAGCCCAACTGACTAACTAAAGGGCCAAAATAACACAACTAATTAAAATAAGTAATCTCTAATATTGTAAAGTAAAATATGCGATAGTGATGAAAACAAGGAGAACCTCACCAAGGAACTCATTCGCTTGCTGATTCTCTGAGAAGCTCACCCACCTACACACAACAAGAGCGAAAATGTTGGTTGGCTGTATAGGGGCCTGCCTCAGTTAGACCCCCATTTAGGTGTTTCCACCGCCACAGACAACCAAAGAAATGAGATAAAGAAGCAATAAAGTAAAGAAAGCACAAGCACTACAAAATAGTACTATGCTACTCAACCAAATGATAGAGGAGAGGAGAGGGAAGCTTGCCACCTCCACCAAGAGCACTCAAGGCTACTTGGGTGAGAAATGAGAGGAACTCAAGCCTCTATTGCATATGGCGTGGTCCCAAACGTGCTCTACCGAGTTGACAGAATATGGCTATGGCTACAATGGAATGCTTGAATGCTGCTAGAGGTGTTGGATTGAATGCTTGAAGTGGTGAAGAGTGAGCTTAATGCTTGGAAGAAGATGTGAAGAGTTCTAAAGATAGAACATGTCAAAAATGGTGACACGTCTACTCACAGATAGAACATATCAAAAAGCGGTGACACATCTACCCGCAGATAGAACATGTCAAAAGTAGTTTGTCATGTAGACCGTAAAACTTTCAAAGGGGTCCCTCGGGAACCCTTCAAAAGGAGATGGGTCCACTCAAGGGACGAACTTTTTGAAAGGAAAGGTCTAGTCAGGTTTTCCCCAAGCTAGACGTGGAAGGGTGAATGGAATGAGGGATAGACATGAAAGAATCCATTCGTCATAAAGGACTTTGAAGGAAGGGTCCCTTGGGAACCCACTGTGAGAAGGAAGGGGGGTCCGCTCAAGGGACACAACTCAAGAGAAACCATTCTTCTTAGAGCAATTCATCATCATGGAATCCTTTCGAAAGATGTTCACTTTATCAAGGAATTCGAAAGGAAGGATATGCCCCCACGTGAGGGGAAGTCAAAGTTGTTCCCACTTTGGAGGAAGGTCTTCAAGTCCTTTCTTTACGAACCTGTGATGAAGGAAACACGTTCTGTTAGGGCTCCAAGTTGAGAATGTGATTCTAAGGAAAAATTGTTGTGAATACTTTCAAGAAAAGATTCGTTGGAAACAAATTCATTTTTTGAAAATCGAAGTGTTAAAGAAAAAGTGTTGTCTCACATAAGAGGGACAACTCAAGCAAAGAAGAGAGAAAGATGAAGGGAAAGCAAAAAAGAGAGAGAAAACAAAAACAAAGGACATAAGGGGATCTGGTTTAGTAGGGTCAGATTTGTCCAAGCTCATATAATAATAGGTAACCGCAATGCAAGGCAAAATATCATCAATCCCCAACCAAAGCAAGAAGAATGCACGAAAAACAAAGTAAAAATAAAAAATCGGGTCAACATGGAAGGGAAGCCTAAATGCCCCCAATGCTTTGCATCGTCCCCAATTTATCAAAAATCAATCAAAAACATGGAAGAATGATGATACAAATAGAAGAAGGTTTATGACACAAAAACCACGCCTGTATCCAAGCACCAACGGGGGTGATGAGGGTCATCCAGGCAAACATAGCACAGGTACGGGGGAACACATCACAAAACACACACACACACAAGATCAAGAAAAGGGGCCTCCTCCTAACACTGATCAGCCAAGAGGTCATCCGCTTCCCAATCTAGATCCTCATAAGGGAAAGGAGGATGAGCCTGCAGGGGCGAAATGTTAAGAGGAGGAGCATCTGACCCTCCCGCAACAAGGGCCAAGGAAGAGGGCCCCTCAAGGTCCTCTCCACAGAGCTCTTGTGGAGTCAAAGTCAGCGATTTCGTGAAGATCGCCGACAAGTTTGGGACTTCATCCACGAAATTAAACATGCATCCCATAGGAGCACCATGCCTATACTCAGCAGACAAGGCAGGCTATGCCTAAGGTTCACCGCTAAGTTAGCCGAATGACTCAGGAGTGGTGACAAACTCAGGTGAAGCCAAAATTGGTTCTATCACAAGGACAAAACAAGTCATCATAGGGCCACTTTGCGAAGAAGGTGGGATCCCTTTACGTCCTTTGTTGTTGGTCCTTGACCAGCCTATGCCTCTTTATTCATTGGAGGAGATGAACTCCCCACAAACGAAGCTAGGGGTGTAGAGGAAGAGGAGGAAATAACCGCAGTGGATATGACCGAAGTATTAACCATATCCATGGGCTTCAAGAAGGGATGAATATCTGGAACAAACATCAGCAAAGGTGGCTCTACCGAAGGAGCGATAAACACCTATACCCATTTAGGGTTAGGCACATTCGAGCTCACAATAGAAGCCGGGAGTAGATCAGATTGAAGAGGAATAGAAGGGAGGAAGAAGGCGCTGCAGGAGGTCTTGAAATAGGAGCGGTCATTCCTTCCTCCTTCTGTTGTGAGGCGGCCTGCTTGGCTAGGAGAGCCTTCCGCTGGCGCTTGTGCTCTTGTGTAAGGTGGTTTCTACAACTTCTAGAGTTAGATGCTAGGGTGTGCGAAGGGACAAGAGGTTCCTGCTCAACCATAGGAATGTCCACTATGACCGTTTCAGGCAAAGGAACAAGTTCTTGTGTGGGAGTAGGGGGAGCAAACTTAGGAGTGATAGGAGGAATCAACTCAAGGGCCTCAGTAGCAGGCCTCTTTTCGTTCACTGCCTTAAGAGTAGGAGCAGTAGGAGGTTGCAGATCAAAATATTTGCGAGAACCTTTCTTTTTGCCGTATAAATAATACCACAGTCCAAGAAATTCATTGGGGAGACTCGCGATCCTAATCTTGGGCCTACGCCAAGGAAGGATCATCAAACTCAATGGGTAGCCATTGGGTCTGCTCATCCAGTACTCTTCCCAAGAAAGGGGAGAGGATGAGGCAGTCTGAGAAAAGGTCATTTTTTCTTTACCTTTGTGAGAAGGGGAGGGAGCCGTCATAGGCTTCTCCTCTTTCTTCGGGGAAGAGGGGACGAATGGTACAAACTTCTCTTTGCCTTTGTAGGAAGAAGAGGGATTCAATGAGGACTTCTCCTTTTCTTTTGAGGAAGGATTAGTCATCAGTACGGGCTCCTTCTTCTCTTCTCGGGAAGAGGAGGTGACTGATTTTTCTGCTGTAAGAAGGGTTAGCTTTGGCTCCCCTTTACCCCCAGTACCCCCAGTTTTATACTTCACATAGTTCTTGTAAAGTAGGTCTGTTCTTGGAGGAAGTAGACAGACTAGGGAGGGCCAAAAGTGATCCAAGGAATATCCACCATGAGATACCAAAGGCTGATATCCGGTATCATGCACTACATGCATGACACCCTCGTGGGAAAACTTCAAACATTTATGAATAACAAATGCGATCCCATTCATGGAAGCTAACCAAGGAATGCCTAGCTTCATTTTGAATAGGTCCAACTTCGAAATGACATCGAAGATTGTGTCAACAGTCCTAGGTCCAACCAGGACAGACAAAGTAATCGATCCATAGGGTTTAAGACTCATACCATTGTGGGTACGAATGGTAGATTTCATTTCTTCATATTTTTCCTTTTGTAGCGAATTTAATACCAATGTTTCTTCGGTAATAATATTCACACGACTTGCGGGGTCTATCAAGACTCTTGTCACAATGTTACCATTGACATGAGCGAGAATGTAGAGGGGTGAAGGTTTATTGTTCAAGGGTAAATCTTGTGATGTAAATATAATATCAGACGAACTGAGTGTGGGTGGAACAGTGGAAGTTACTGTGACCATGTTCACATAGGCCTCGGGTTGGGAAACAAAATTAGTGGGATCAACAATCATGTTAGCAAAATGTGATGGAAACAGCTCCGTGTATATCTACAATTCACTATTTACCTTTTCCACTGATTTGTTAGTGTTCTATTTCTTTCCATCGAGACAAATGGTACTATCCTCAATGCAGTCTTGTACTTCATGACACAACCACATACAACGTTCGGTATCATGTCTATTGACATGATGGTACTGACAGTAAGTGTTCCCATCATACCAATTAGGGTAAGGTTCTTTAACAGGCTTAGGGGGCGGCAAAGTTACAATCTCATCCTTCAACAACTTTTACAAGATGGAAGTATAAGATTCAGACAACTTTGTAAAATTTTGGTTGTGTTTGAGGCCATTGTCATCAACAACGACTACTACATTCGCAATGTATTTTCCTTTCCCAGAGATTGATACAATGAAATTTCCCTCAGAATGAGAACGTGAAAAGGGTCCCCTGAACTGAGCAACTATTTGCTGGTACTCTCGTAAAGTTGCACATAGATGCACGAAAGAAGGGTATTTCATTAGGGCAAACTTCTCTTGCCAAGGCCTTTGTAAGTTCCCTATGAATACCTTCTAGACATCAGAATCGGCTAGCTGATATGAGATTTGTGAAAGAAGCACTTGATAATGTGCTATAAAATCGGTAATCTTTTCATTGTATCCTTGCTTACATCGGACAAGATCCGAGAAGGTTATCTTTGGCCTAATGTTTGCTTGGAATTGTCTAAGGAATTGATTTACAAGCTGATCAAATGAGAAAATAGAATAGTCTGGAAAGGAACAATACCACTCAAGTGTTGTGTCCTTGAGGGATTGAGGAAATAGTTTAGCCATCAAGGCGTCATGATGGAAGAAGTCGGTGCAGAGAGCGTTAAAGGTAGACACGTGCATCTATGGATCTCCGTTACCACCAAACTTCTTAAATTTAGGTATCTCCATTCCTTGAGGGAAGGGAGTGTTCAAGATGGTGACCGACAATGGGCTATGTTAGAAGAAAGGCTAGAAGATAGGCTGGGTAGAGGCTTGGGAAAGGCTCGCTAACTAACTCTGCATCTTACCCATATTTTGAAGCAGAGTGTTCAAAATAGGGTCGTTAGAAGATGAAGGGCCAAAGGAACCTCCTCCAGAGCCACCGCCAATTCCACCTCCAGAACCACCACCAGTGTGACTTTTACCAGAGCCACTACCAAAGCCACTGCCGCCAGTAGGGCCTTTGCTAGAACCACCACCATGACCTCTACCAAAAGCGCCTTCGCCAGCACCACCTTCGCTATTGAATCCACCGCCATTACCAAAGCCTCCACCACCCATTCTGCCAAGACCTCCACCACTGGAGGTGAAAGAAGGGGTAAAGCTAAATCCCAACTGGACCTTACTCACCTTGATAGTTTTCAGTTTTCCAGGGACGAAAGGAATACTAATGGAAGGAACCGCATCAGCCATGTAGACAGAGGTGGGAGGCATTGATACCCCTAGTTATCTCTCATGTTCTTCGAAGGTGACTCCCTGTGCAGAGCTAGAGTTTCTCAAAGGGGCACACACTTTGGCGATACCGAAGAGACTACTTAGAAGCTCCACACCTATTTGATCTTTACCCATCATCTATTTCAGTTCACTAACAACCCGGGCAACTCTACCCATCTTCAAATTTATTTCCAAATGATTTTCAAGGTCACCCAACCCTTTTGCAAGGACAAACACTTATTCAATGGGGATTTGAATGACCTCATGCTCATCCACCGATGATGGCGTAGGAGACATAGGAGGAGTGGGAATGTGATTAGTTTCCTCAATGAACCCCATCTCATTCCTTGATAACTGATCCTGTACAACCAAACTAACGACGAGACCAGAGAAAAGACTTGTAGAGAGACCAAGAGAGACCTTCATCCTATCCATCAGGAGGTGTCATACACTTCTCCTCACAATATGCCCAGAAGTTGTGGACTGGGTTGTGATGCTCATAAACCTTCACAACGCTTGAGCTCACAACAACCACTAAATATCCAAGGGAAGTTTTTAACACCAACAGATGAACAAACATTAGTTCACGTTGGGTTCACCAAAAATGTAAGAGAGGGGGACCACTGCGTGTAAGACCCTAGGTCATGGAGGGTCAAGATGCAAGAGGTTGCCCTAACTTACCTCAACTTAGGGCAATGTTTAGGGTATATGAGGCGAGGGTAACGAGGGCCTTAGGGCCTCTCAGTTATTTTGCAGGCCCGAAAGGCAGGAAAAGGCTAGGCGAGCTAGTTTCTAGGTCTAACACTACGTCTCAGAAAGCTCTCTGTCCGAGGACAAAAGCACGATCTTTGGACGACAGTGCTATGCATTGCTATCTCAAAAGTGTGTTGTCGTCTGTACGGCCAGACAACAACAAAGACGTGGTTAAGCCAACAAAACTAGCTAACGGCCCAACTGACTAACTAAAGGGCCAAAATGACACAACTAAGTAAAATAAGTAATCTCTAATATTGTAAAGTAAATATGCGAGAGTGATGAAAACAAGGAGAACCTCACCAAGGAACTCGTTCGCGAGCTGATTCTCTGAGAAGCTCACCCACCTACACATAGCAAGAGGGAAAATGTTGGTTGGCTATATAGGGGCCTGCCTCAGTCAAACCCCCGTTTAGGTGTTTCCATTGCCACAAACAACCAAAGAAGCAATAAAGTAAAGAAAGCACAAGCACTACAAAACAATACTATGTTACTCTACCAAATGATAGAGGAGAGGAGAGGGAAGCTTACCACCTCCACCAAGAGAACTCAAGGCTGCTTGGGGGAGAAATGAGAGGAACTCAAGCCTCTGCTGCAAATGGTGTGGTCCCAAACATGTTCTACCAAGTTGACGGAGTATGGCTATGGCTGCAATGGAATGCTTGAATGCTGCTAGAGGTGTTGGATTGAATGCTTGAAGTGGTGAAGAGTGAGCTTAATGCTTGGAATAAAATGTGAAGAGTTCTAAAGAGTTTTCAAGAAGTTGAAATGCAAGTTGAAAGAGTGAATATGAAGGAATGAGGAATAAAACGACCATATCTGGGTTGGTTGGCTGAAGGAGGCGTTACAACTTCACTGCCAATGAGAAGAGTAACGCCTCTACTGGCTCAGTTGTAGGAATCTATCAGGGATGTAAGTGCACCACGCGGACGTCTACGTGTTGCACAGGCATCCCCAACATAAATGCCTTCACCGACATAAATGCCTCCACTGACACATAAAATAGGCGCCATGTGGACCGCCAATAGTGGGCTTAAGTGAAAATAAGCTTCTGACTTTGGTTTTCTAATGTGGAAAAAAGGAAAAAAGGGGAATTGCACCTAGGGTGAAAATTCGCTCTTATACATCTACAAATAAAGAAGAGGTACCACCCTACTTCTCATCGACCAACAGGTCGTCCTACTCCCAATCTCGATAATTATAGTGGGAGGGCAGATGAGCTTGCAAGGGTGGGATAGCAAAGGTAGTACCTGTTGGTATGTGGTGACTGATCATGCTATACTGTATAGCCCATGGTATACTGTACACCCCGGCCCCCTGTCCTTGTCAGGGTCCAGGGCTGGGCTGGGCCTCGGGTGGGGGTTTAGGGGCGGCAGCCACCGAAAAGTGGGGGTTTGGGGGCGGTAGCCCTCGACAAGCAGGGGTTCGGGGGCGTAGCCCCCAAGAAATTTTTTTTTGCCATTTTTTTTCGCGTCGTCAGTGAAAAAGGAAAAATCTCTGAAAAAGAAAGAAAATTTGACTTTGTAAAACCCTAATTCTAGAAGCTTCTAAAATCTTGTTAAAAGGGGTTGGGATGGGGGTTACAGTATGATGAAAAACACGATTATTCACAAGATTGTAATAGGTTTTGCACTGGATAATAAAAGTATTAGATGGATGCAGTTTGGTGGATGTAGCCAAGATTGGGTGAACCACGTTAAATTCTTTGTGTTATGATTTATTCTGTGTATGTTTTAGTTTCTCTGTTTATTATTTAAATCTACATTTAATTGTTAGATATCTGCCATCTCTAACCCTAACAGTACCATCCAACTTGCTTGCAATAGGGGCTAAAGAAGAAGGCCCCTCAAGGTCTTCTTCACCGAGCTCATGTGAGGCAAAGGTCATCAATCTTGTAAAGATTGAGGGAAAATCTAGGATATCATCCATCAAATTAAACATGCACTTCACTGGAGTGTCATGTGTCAATCAGGTGGGAGAAGGAGGTGTCTAAGATCCACTACAGACCTCTTCAAGAGGGGTAGTGACAAACTTAGGGGATGTAGGGGACGCCTTTGTCACGAGGACAACACAAGCCAAGATAGAACCCACTTCTGAAGAAGGTGACCTCTTCTTTTGACCTCCACTTGAAGTAAGGTTGTCCTCCAACTTACACTTCAGTGGAGGATGCAAAATCCCCACAAAAATAGAAGGCGAGGAAAAAGATAGAGTTGTAACAAAAACCGTCATGGTGTTTAGCATGTTTATGGGCTTAGAAAAGGGAGGGATGTTTGAGAGGGACATCAAAAGAGGGGGATTTGCGGAGGGAGTGATGAAAACCTACACCCTTTTGGGGTGAGGATCATTAGAGCCTATCAAGGGACTTGAAAGCATAACATAAGCAATTTGAACTAAAGTAGGCACAACAAAAGAAGATATAACAACATAAGAGGATATAGAAATAGGGGCCACTAATTCCCCCTCCATCTTCTGTGAGGTTGTGTGTTTAGCGGCAAGAGCCAACACTCACACGCAAGCCGATTACATCCACTACGTGCACTAGAAGATGCAACCTAAGAAGAGTTCAAAGGTTGTTGCTTAACCATAGGAATATCCTTCACAACCATGGCTAGTGGAAAGGTAGGCTCCTGAGTAGGAGTGGGAGGAGGAAGCATAGGGGAAAAAACAACTACGGGAAGAGAAATAAAAATTGATGCCTCGACAATAGGCCTCTTCCCATTCTCTACTTTAGGGGTAGGTAGAGAAGTAGTAGGAGGTCATGGAGGCCGAGACACAGGAGTAGTCCCATAAGGACCTTTCCCCTTGCTATAGACAATGGGCCTAGGAGCCGTAGGCAAAACAGGAAGCTCAAAGACCTATCACTTCACTTTTCTCCATGCGGGCACCATTGCACTTCCCATGCAAGGCATGGGAGCAAAAGCTGAAGGTGTCATGGTAGAGTGAGAAGAAAAAGCGAGAGTATATGATGCAAAAGGAGAAGGTCCTTGAGCATGAGCAAGCTTCTCCTTCCCCTTTTGCTTGGTAGAAGAAGCAACTTGTTGCTACGCAATCATGAAAGTCTTCACACAGACTACATAGGGGGACATTAGATAACTATCCTTATGGTGCTGAGCCCCTAGTCTTATATTTAATATAAGCCTTATATAACAAATCTCCCCTAAGGGGGAGAGGTCTGACCGGGGCAGGCAAAAAATGATCCAATGTGAAACCTCCATGCAAAACCAACATTTTATAACCGGTGTCGTGCACTACATGCACATAACCTTCATGAGGGAATTTTAAACATTTATGAACCACAAAGGCGACATCGTTCATAGAGGTCAACCAAGGGATGCCCAACCTAACTTAGAATAGGTCAAACTCTGGAATGATAATGAAAGAAGCATCAATAGCCTTGGGTATGACCAAGACTAAAAGAGAAATAGAGCTGAAAGGGTCGATAGAGAATCCATCATGCATATAGAGGGTGGTCTCTGACTCTTTGTACCTCTCCCTATGCCAATAGTGTATGAACAAAGTCTCCTCCGTTACCACATTGACCAAACTCATCAGATCAACTAAGATGCCAATTACGACATTTCCATTGATTTGAGTGAGGATGTATAAAGGGGAGAGCTCTTTATTGAGAGGCTCATCATGCAAGGTAAATGTTATGTCAGGTGTAGCACTCATATTTTCAGGAGGGATACACATGAACAAAACCATGTTCATGTACCCAAATGGAACTAACTCTGATGATGTAGAAGATTATGTTACCAAATTTACAGAATGAGAGGGAAAAAAATTAGTATAGATTTGCAATTCACTGTTATTCTTAGCCTTAGATTTATTAGAATTATGTTTCTTTCCATCGAGATGGATAGTCCTGTCATTGATGCGGTCTTGAATCTCATGATGTAGGTGCACACATCGTTCGATATCATGTAGGTGATCCCATAATACTGGTTTACAATTCCCTTCATAAAGGAAAATTGCAAAAACACTCCCAAAAAAAAAAGGGTTTTAGGGTTCACTCAAACATATAGGTTCGCGATGAACCCATAAAAGGGTTCGCCGAACCCCCTAGTTCAAGTGAACCCTTTTTGGTGCTAGGTTCGCAAAACCCCTTTTGGTAGGATTTTTAATGGAATGAAGGGAAAATGGAAAAAAAGGGGTTCACCCTTCGGGGTCTAGGGGTTCACTAAGCCCCCTTTTACCCTTCTCTCCTCCTTTCTTTTACTACAAAATTTTATGCTTCGGCTCAGATGAGGATGAAAATGAAGGAAACTTCACAAACCCAACCGATGATGGCGTCCTCGAATGAGCTATCCATCAAATATAGTTTTAATATATTTTGATTTTATCATGTATTTTTTTAGTTTAATGAAACATAGGTTTTTCATTGAAAATCAAGCTTTTTGTTTTGCACATATGGAAAAATAGCGATTATAAAAAAGTTTGAAATATATCTATGCACTAGATATTGATGTCCTTTATCCAACAAAAAAAGAATTTTGATACATACAAAAAAAAGTTGTGTTTTTATTATAGGAAAAACATTTTTGAAGGGGCCTCAAAACCCTTTACAAGATAAACCGCTTCATCATATAATCAAAACATAACAAGCAACAAAAACCAACACATGAATAACTAGAAAAAGCACAAAAAAAAAAAAAAACCCAACTAGAGATTCTTAAGAATGTTTGCCGCTTCAAAATCACTATCAATGATTTTATGATGGGAATTCATGACTTCTACCACCTCTTCAATAGGAATACCAACCTTAGTATTTAATTTGGTCTTGTTACGGGTTCTAGCAGAAGTCCCCATCTCACTTGTCATCTTTTGCTGAGCACGACCACCAACCACCATGTCTTTCATTCCAAAATTGTCTCCCAACCACTTCCTAGCCTTCTTATTCAACAAACACAAACCCTCAGCTCATTGCACATAGCATGTTTACTGGCCTCCAAAACCTTCTGCAATTTTTGATTGACACGCTCCAAACCTCCTTCAAGGGAAACAATATTTTGTTTGTAGGTATTTTTCATATTGATCATCTCGTTAGCAACCATTTTGAGAGTGTCAAATAACTAATAAACCTCAAGCTAAACCTTGTTAACTTGACCCTACACATTAGGCCCCTTAGAGGAAGAGGGCTCATCAACATTATTACTCATAGCTCTAACCCAAACATTAGTGGAGTTCATC
Source organism: Sequoia sempervirens (assembly GCA_007258455.2). NCBI lineage: Eukaryota > Viridiplantae > Streptophyta > Pinopsida > Cupressales > Cupressaceae > Sequoia > Sequoia sempervirens. The sequence goes on along the minus strand of VDFB02000017.1, from coordinate 352,802,657 downwards.
TCATGGAAAACCCATTTGAAAAGCTTGAACAAGGAGAGAGAGAGAGCTCTCTTTCACCAAACCAAGATAATTAGGCATAATATCCATCCTAAATTTAAAACCATCCTTGTCTGCTACATAATCTTCTTGGGAATCACTTCTAGTAGTATCATTCTCCATGGTCTCCTTCCCTTTTTGTTTAGAGACAACAACACCTTTAGCCAAGTTCTGCTCCAATAACTAGTCAACACCCATCAAATTGCCATCATTCTCTTGCGACTCATCCCTCCCCAGATTCATAAGAGAATTTCTCCTCTTCGACCCCTCTTTTTTTTGCAACTTAGAAACAAGGGGACCCCCAACTGACCCCTGTTATATGAATCCTCCTTGCTCAAATTTCCCAAAGCAACCCCCTTCAACTTTTTTCCATCCGACCCCTTCACAGGTTTTAACCTTCTAGTAGGATTGAACCACCTCTTCCTCATCACGCATTTCATACTCTTCAATTGTACAGGAGATAGGGGTTAATTCTTTTTTCTTTTCTTACCTTTAGAGATGGTGAGAGATTTTGAATCAACATCCAAGGACACATCAAATCCACGGGTATAATATTCATCATTGGAATCATCCTCTGACCTCGTTATATACTCAAAATTCTTCTTCTTCTTCCCAACATTGGAAATATTGGGTTAAGTAGGGATAGTAAAGGTCTTAACATACTCAGAAATCAACATAATTAAACCTTCATGAATGATAGGGTTTTTGGGATTGCGTTTGTGATCTTTATGCCATTTTCCAAAGAAACCAGTAAATAGAAAGGGAACGACACCTTCTTATGCCTAAAATGTTTAAGTAAAAAAAATGATGCCCAGATAGAACATAAAAGCGGCCATTGAGGGTAAAATACCTCATTATTTCCTCCACAACATCTCTCCAAATCACCTTGATTGAAGAACGATAATAGCCACTATATTTTTCCCTTTCCAGCTTCCTCCTCTCATCATATTTGAATAAAGTATCCATGGTTGGACCAGATCCATTCTTATCTCTATAGAAAATTTTCCCTTCAGTCAATAAACCAGTGATTTCAGCTATAAGATCCTTTGTGATATTAACCTCCTTTCCCCCAATTCGTAACACATGATTATGCCAGCTCTCAAGAAATTCCTGCGATGTCTTCACATCATACCCATGCAACTTTTCCATATACGGGGTCACTCCCCCAACCTCCAACAACTCCCAAACCTTCTTATTGGCTTTCACAGTGTCACAAGATTTGGGATTAGTTCTATTTCAATCACCCCCCATAGTTGCAACAAGCAAGCACCCCAACATAAAGAAGAGCTTGCACAGGATCCAAAAAACCTCAAGAACTTGTAGAGAAAAAAAGGGAACCTCGAGAAAACAAAGTCTCTTTGAATACCCACAATCCATGTGGATTGGACAAGATGACATAGAGGAATAATGAAAAATGAATGCCTATTCATTCGAGTTGCCAACCCATCAGAATACCACATGGCCTTTCCTCTAAGAGAATTACACCTCAGAAGAAAATGCCACATCAGGACCATGTGACAAAACACCATCATAAAAGGACCTCTCCTCTTAACACATTTATGATTCATGATTAATTATTGAATGAGCTTCCAAAGGAAGGAGGTTGTGTTCTCCCCATTCCAAATAATCATTCACCCCATAATTGGTGAAAAAATCAGCAAGCTTATTCCCCTCTCTATAAACATGGGATAAAAATCAATAAAACCTGTCTAAATTATAACTGGTTTGACTTCAAAACTTAATTAAGAAAAAAAAATCAATAAAACACTATGAAACCAATTGCATGCACTAGATATCATAGTTACAAATCTAAATTCCAAAAAATAAGAATTTTATCCTTCATAGAAAAAAAAGTTGTGTTAGCAAGTACACGTCACTCTTTAAAAATGGTGTTTATTGTTAAAAACTAGTTTTTGAAGGAGATGGAAACAAAAATACAATTTGATTCCAATTTTTTTTTTTTAAATATATTTAGAATCTAGGTAAATGCAAGAAGATGAGTCCACGAAACGTGGAAGTTTTTGCCTTAATAAAAGACCTGAAATTGGCTTCAACAAAAAGAGATCCCATTTTTTAATAAACGAGATCCCATTTAGGTTTGGGGTCCCGAGCCGAAAATCTAAACGGGATCCCATTTTTAAAAAATTAGGGTCTCGTTTAGTAATTGTGTCTCGAGCCAACCTTCCGGAAATGGGATCCTCCCTTTTATAAAATGAGATCCTGCTTTTTACAAATGAAATCAACATCATTTTCACCTGCGCACGGGATCCTAGTTGAAGCTCATCAAAGAAAGACCTCTGGGTAAGCGTCTAACCCCCTATTTTTGCATTTTTTTAAATTTTTAGATATAAATTTAGGTTTTTGTCTGTATTTTTTCAATTTGTATTGAGTTTTTTGCATTTTTATTTACCTATAATAAAAGATATTGTGATTTGTAGAAATCAAATAGAAAACATGAAATGAAACCCTTAGATGTTGAAATGAAACAAAAAAATCAACCTTAAATCGTAAGCAAACAAAAAAAATTACCTTTCAAAACAAAAAAAATACCTTTTGAAACCCTAAATTGAAATCAAGCAAAAAAAATTGAATTTGAAAACCCTGATTGCTTGAATATTTGAAAATGGAAAAAATTCATTTGCATGGTCAATATTTTTTAAATATGTATGCTTGAATATTTCAATTTATGGAAATTATATTTCATTTACATATTAACAAACACTAGTCTCTAACATATTAACATGTACATATAGTTTTCTACCGGAGTAATCCTTGAACCTCAGGTTTATGGTTTAGATTTAAAAAACTCACAAGGTTCACCTAAAATCTGATCAAATCAATTAATAAAAGTTGAATTTAGACAAACATATCTACCATGAAAATGGGGTCTATTATTCTAAATAAGTTCACGAGTTGAAGCTAAAAGAAAACTAATGAGAAATAAACCCTTTGGGAGAAGAGAGATATTGAACTTGTTCTGTGAAGGAAAAATGGTTTGCTAAATAATTCAATGCCATTGCATAGTACGGGTATATAATTCAAAGGCTCTACACATCTTTTCCATTCCTTCGTGAACACTACCTTTTCACTAACTTGCAAGTCCATTATTCCAAGGGCCACCCAAGCTTCAACATTTTTAGGTTTTATCAAGTCCATTATTTGGAAGGAACTAATGTGAAAACTAATTAGAAAGAAAACCTTTGGGAGAAGGGAGATAGAGGATTGAATTATCTTATGCTAGATTTATTTCATCCAAATGTTATCTTAAATAGATATAAAAGTAAAAACTAAATTAAAAAATATAGAGAAAATAAAAAGATTTTAAATGAAATTTATAATTTATATGTCCATGAGTGTGTCTAATAAATATTTAATATATATAAATAAAATATTTAATCTATTTGAAATTAATTGTGTTTCACCTCTTCATATGATTTTGGTGAGTTTAATTTAATCACTTTCTCCCCCATAAAGAAATACCTTTCTCCTTCTATAGGTGATTGCATTAGAAATACTTTTAAAATTTTAAGTGGTGCCTTGTATCACTCTTCTAGACCCTACACCTACATTGACTCACCTCTCAAGGGTTTTGTTGACCTTTTTCCCAAGAATAATGTAACTATTTTAGGATCAATGAATCATTTTTCCCTACTCTCTTGCTTAAAAATCCTCAAATTTACTATGGATGATTGCCTTGTTCTATAGAAAATCAATCCAACTATGGTCATAGGTTATATTTCCGCTCCTTTTATTCATAGACTTCGAAGACGATAGGGAAGGAATAGAAATTACCAATACTAATCAAGGATTCAATAACCAAATTTTAAGATCTAGCTCCAACAACTTGTCAAGACACATTTTGATTTTCTCTAAATATACACATTTCTATAAATTCAAGGGTAGACCATAGAGACTATTCTAAATTGTCAAAAGTGGCCTAATTTATATTTGTGTGCTTAATTCCTTGATCATAGAAGTTATCTATGAAAATAATCAATCTATTCATAAATTCAAAAATATTCATAAACTAATATTCTTGCATATGTGATGAATCAAAAATATTGACCCCCTTACTTGCCATCCTATTACCCTAAACCCTAAACTGATGTCTTAAGGAGTCCTAATATGACATTTCTTAAGGGGATCAAAGAAGTTCTCAAAATTTGGTGAAGTTTCCCAAGGAACCAAATTTAACAATAAGATACATTCAATATTTAGTGATTAAACTATAGCCTAGAGCCTTCCCACCTTCCTCTTGTTAGGGGTGTTAAGGCCTCAAACATTTCAAGAGAGACTTCTCATGGAAGGGGAGGATGAAGGCTTCTCATGATAAGATCGTGCAAGATTATAATATGAATGAGATTTCATGAGAGGTTGGTCAGTTGAAACAAGAACTATCACAATCAACAATTCCACAAGAAAATGTTGCTCTGTGAAGAAAAAATGGTTTGCTAAATGATTCAATGTTGTTGCATAGTACGGGTATATAATTCAAAGGCTCTACACATCTTTTCCATTCCTTCATGAACACTACCTTTTATAGAACATTGCAACCTTTTGAAGACCCTTTAAAATATTAACTTATAGTAAACACATAGAGTTGAGAAAGATAGTGCTTCATGATTTACCATTTATTTAGTTTGACATTGATGTAAAAAAAAAGTCAAAGCTAGAAGCACTATCTTGGACTTCGCCAAATTTTATCCCCTTAAGCCATCAAATGTTTTGTCCTAGGACCTTGCTTCATAGATCCCCTTAAGCCATACTATTACCCTAAATCCTAAATCTTAAATCCATCATTTTGTCCTATGACCTTAATTCATAGATCCCCTTAATCCATCCTATTACCCTAAACCCTAAAGCCATCATTTTGTCCTATGACCTTAATGAAATTTGGTTGCCTTGGGCAACTTCACCAAATTTTTTTCCCTTAAGCCATGCCATTTTATCCTAGGACATTAATTCATAGTTCCCCTTAAGCCATCCTACAAGGACCGCTTAAGCCATCATAATTTCTCCTAATTTAATGTAATTTTTAATGAGATTTCACATCACATTAACAATTAATTGTTTTTTAGTTAAAGAAGAGATGGACGCCAACAGTCGGAAGCAAGATGATGGAATTGTTAGGGTTTTGATCAGCTCCAACCCCTTGGGTCTAACTTGTCAGGGAAAAATGATTATTTTTGGCTTGGCGGTGATTGCAACAGTAAAAGGAATGGATGGGACAGTCAAATCTCTCGAGCCAGGAAGCCCTTAATCCAAAATGAAGTTGACCCTGTTCCAATCAATGGTGGTCGAGCTACACAGGGAGACCAAAAAGGAGCTCATTCAAGCGCTTTTGTATTTGGGGGAGAAGGTGTTGGGAAAGGGAAAAAGATATCCGAGAGTGGGGTATGTGAAGTAGGGTGAGCTCTAACATCCAAGAAACCTTCTAGGAAGCCGACAGGAGGGGAGATTGGGAACGTTGTTTTCCATGCTTCATATGAATCAATAATAGTGGAAATGAATGAAGAGCTGGAGCAAGAGGTGACTTTTAACAAAAGAGCATTTTCTGGTTTGGGCCTAATTGGTAGATTTAGGGGTTTTTGGTCAAGCCTGATTGAACTTCACTAGTGGATTTCTACTCATTGGAAGCCTATTCTGGAAGGGTATGTTCAAATTTATCCAATGGAAAAAGGTTTCTTTATTGTAGTTTTTGAAAAATAACAAGATAGAAATAAGGTCCTATGCAATTTTCATTGGGAATGGGATGATAAACATAGTTTGATGCTAAAGCCATGGCATCCAACCTTTAACCCATCCAATGAAGTGTTTGGGAGGGCTCCTATTTAGGTGAGGCTTCCTAATCTACCTCTCCAGTTTTGGTTTGAGTCCTTCCTGGAGGCAGTAGGGAACTCTCTAGGAAGATTTTTAGTGGTGGATGAGGGGTCCTCAAATCTTTTACATTCAACTTATGCCCGCATTTTAGTAGAAATGGATGTGTCAAAGGTGCCCCCAGAGGAGATTCATATTAAAACTTCGAAGGGATGTTGGGTGCAGCCTCTAGACTATGAAGGGGTTCCTTTTAGGTGCAAAAATTGCTACCAAACTGGGCATGTGGCAGTAGAATGCACTAAAAATAGGAAGAAGAAAATTTTTTCCTCATGGTGAAAAAATGTGACTCCACAACATTACATAGTGGAGAAACAGGAGGAGACACAAGAGGCTTCTTAGGTGAAGAGTAGCGATGAAGAGGATCGGATCACTAGGGTACAAACTCAAGAAGAGAAGACATAGGTGGGAAAAATTGAAAGGGAGGACCAACAATTTACTAATCTTGTCTCTGCTCAGGAAGGAAATCGGACTAGTAACAGTGATACAACTGGTTCCAATGGAGGGAATAAGGAGATAAATTTAAAAAATGGAGTTGCTACCCTTGAGTGTAGAGAGAAAGGTGGGTTGGTTAGGCCACAAGAGAAAGTGATGGGGATTAGGTCAGAAGATGGTCAAGGTCAGCAGATTAGCAAAGGGAGTGGAGATAGGAGGTGTTCTTGGGTCAACTCTCTGGAATGGCAGGTAGAGGCTACAAGGGTGGAGGATGGTTTGCAAGTAGTTCAGGGGAGGAAAGCAAAGAAGGAATCAAAGAAATATTTTGCAATGGTCCTTCGATTGCAGACTAAAGGATGACCAAACACAAATCCATACTTTTGACCTGTTAAAAGGTCTTTAGGGGTTGTGGGTTGTAAACTTGATTTGGCAATTTTAAGGGTGGAAATATCTTTTTTATGATTGGCAGTTTTTAGAGTAATATGTGTAATTATGGTTTTATCTATAGCATTATTTGGTGTTAGGTTTAGTGGTGCTTTATAGGTAATGTTGGACTTTGGGTGGATTTACTTTGGAATTGTAATGTGATTAGTGATGAAATCTTTTTCTTTCTCATTAATAAAATCATCTCTGTTATTGACCAAAAAAAAAATTAGTTGTTTTTTCATTTGTAACATGCCTTGGACATAAATGATCCTTACACATTTTTTCATTTGTATTCAATTAGGTCATTTATATTGAATGGTTTAAGGGGGTTTTAAAACATGTATCTTACATTTTGAAATTACAAATTTAATGTAGGTTCACTTATATCTTAGAGATCATGGATCAATTCAATATTGACGATATCTGTAATCCACCTCCACGCCCTCCATCTCCAGCCCCTTTACCTCCACCTCCACCCACTCCACCTCATAACCCCCCACCTCCACCACCTGAATCTGATGGTGCTCTCTTGAAAGAAAAAATTGATGTGAATTTTAGATCCATTCAAGATCAAATAAACTCTATTTAGAATTTAGAATGTATTCCACCACCTTTGAGGCATTTTTCATCTACAATGCAAAATTTTGTTGATGTCGTTAGGTCCATGGATGTGGTCTTAGATGAGCATCAACGATGGATAGAGGAGAGGAGAAAGTCCTATTCTAGAAAGGAAAACACAAAGAAATGAAGAGATGAAATAAAGAGCCACAACACTTTATTAAGATAATGATCTTATTGAATTTTATTAAATAATTTTGTAGTTCACACTGACAATGATCAAATTTTTATAAAGAATTTGACCTTGGATGGATATTTTATAAAGAATTTGGTTGGATGAATATTTTTAGTGATGAATTTATGAATTTGGTTGGATGGATATTTAGTGATTTTTAATGAGATTTCACATTGCATTAACAATTATTTGTTTTTCATTTACATGCCTTAGACATAAATGGGCTTTTTTGTGAATGTTTTAAGTTTATTTTTTAGTATGTACATGCATTAAAATTACATAGTTCTAGATCTTAAATTTTGAAATTTCTATGTACACATGGTAAAGTTGAATGATGTATGCTTGTATTATACATCCTATTTTTTATTTTAAACATGCATCCTAAATTTTGAAATTTGTATGCACATGCTCATATTGAGTCATTGCATGTATGTATATCATATTTAAACAAATTTGCATATATGTTTAAAATTTAACTATTTCTTGTAATTTTGTACTTGTTTGTTAATTTTGTATAATTTAATGCAGGTTCACTTATATATATCATGGATCAATTCAATATTGATGATATCATTAATCCACATCCTTAGCAACCTCCACCTCCACCCCCTCCACCTCATATCATCCCACCTCCACCACCTGTAGGATTTGATGAGGCTTGCTTGTGAGCATAGATCAATGAAAATGTTGCATCATTCAGAATCAAATCAATGCTATTCAAAATGGAGAATTGCTTTCACCACATGTGAGGCGTTTAGCATTTGTGATGAAAAATGTTGGTGATGCCATTAGGTCTATTGGTGTGGACTTAGATAGGCATCAATGATGGCGAGAGGAAATGAGACAATTTTATTGAGATGGTCTCTCCTATAAACAAATTTTGGACTTGAAAATAATAAAAGCCCATCTAGCACCTTTTTTGTCAACCCTACCACTCACTAGCCCATTCCTACAAATAAAGTGAGTATCGATGAGGTGGTGCATACATCCACAAATGACTACACAGTTTTGGGAGTGATGGTGGATGAAATTTGACCATCCACCACACACTAATTTGGAGGTCCCTTTATACTTTTTGAGGAAAATATATATCCAAAGTTTGTTTTGGGGAAAAATCCCAATTATTTTGGTTTTAAATAATTTTAGGGTGTTGGTGGCAGCATGCCACAACAATGGTTAGGGGCACGGGTTGATCCCCAATGCCCTGTGCATGCCCAAGCTCTTGTTTCTACCATTCCTGCACTTGTGCATCATGGTACAATGATATCTGCATTATAATCTTTGAGTATGCTCACAGGAAACCTTGATGAACATACTTTTGCGATGGTGGCTGGGGATCCTAGAGATTGCAACGATGGAGGAGCATTCTATGAATTTGGTCCTGGTACCACTCCATGAGTGTTGACACCCCATATATGTACCACTTTCCATCAACTATGCCATGGACCTGATTAAGCTACACCTAGTTTGAGTGGACATGGAGCTTTTGGTGGAGATTTTGGTCGCATTAGTTCATACGCTGATTTTCTTATTGCAGAGCATCACCTTTCAGATAGTGCGACACAGGTATAAATATGCATGTACATGTTGAATTTATAAGAATTTTTTAAGCACACGTGCTTTTAATGAACATATATATATATATAAATGCAATGTTTTAACAATCAATTTTTTTGGTGTAGATGACACTGACCATAGGGGAATCATCTGCTCAATGAGTTTTTATGTCGACACCAGTGAAATTGAACAACCCTTATAGGGTATTGTGATCTCAATTTTTTAAATAATATGAAATAATTTTTTAACTTGACTTTTTAATTTGTAATTCAATCATGAATATATGTTTTAAATATTTATGTTGGTGTATGGGAGTCAATAGACTTCCATGTTGGTTCCACTTGAGGGGTTGTCGAGTGCTCATCCATTGTCAGGTGTCTTGCATCAAGTGTAGGTACATGTATATTGTAAATTATTTAAAATTACTATACTTACAATTTTATATTTTGAATTCACTATATATCAAATGTGCATGTATTTGAGTAAATTTATTATAAGCATTGTGTCTATGTATGTAGGTTGACACAACAATGAGAATGGGCATAAGACACACATTTTATGTGGCAACAACTCAAGAGACATCTGAGTTTCAGGTTGTTTAAAAAAATTCTACACAATGTGTGCACACTTGAATATATATATTTTAGCCTAACTCAAGTACACATGTGCTTTAAATTTGACCTTGTAGGACTTTGTTAGTGCTAGTTTCTACCTTGATGAGGTCACACCACCTCAACCAGGACATGTAGAGCAACCTCATATGGTAATTTAAATTTTTGATTATATTCAAGTTAATTACAAATTATACATTGTCTATAACTTACATTAAATTTAAAATTGAATATATATATATTCTCATACATGTTAAATTGTTTTTCTTTTATAACATGAGACACATCTTGTAGCTGAGCATGTAGAGATAGGTCTTGGAACAGAGGATGCACAACAACCTATTATGGTACAATTTAAATATGAAATTATAAATTAAATTGAATTAAATCACTTTTAATCGTAGACTTACATCTAATTTCAAATTTCTTTCTCTTGTATGTAGATTGATTTAGAGCATGTAGAGACAGGTCTAGGTGAACCATAGCATGTAGAGAAACCTCACATGGTAATTTAATTTTATGATAAATTATAAATTAAATTGTCATTAAATCATTTTTAATTGTCTTACATATGATTTCATCTTTCTTTCTCTTGTACAGAGTGATTCAGGTCATCTAGGTAGTCTGTATGGTGTAAAGAGGTCTCTTGATTATAGAGACGATATGAGTTAGATGATTTCATGGGTTGTATTTGATTATTTCATGGACTACATATATTGTTTCAAGGAATTTATTTCGTGGGCTATATTCTGATGGACTTAATATATTGTTTCATGGACTTTATTGATTTCAATATTTTATGGTATGTTATTGTCAAATAGTAATTTATACATGTGCATTTATGCATTTTATGTGAAATTTTAATATGAGATTGATAGGACATATTTGTACTTTACAAAATATTCATAGTCAAGACATTAATAGGACATTAATGTGAAATTTAATACAAATATGCAATTAAAGTTGAAATTAATAGGACATTTAAATATTTATACTTTACAAATTTAGTGATTCTTAGTCAAGGCATTAACTTATCAAAGAAGTTCTAAGAAAATTTACTTAAGGGGATCAAATACTTCAAAGTACATGTCTCATATTTAATTGCTCCAATTGCTTAAGGGGATCAAAAAAATTCTCAAAAAATTGCCTAAGGGGATGAAATACTTCAAAGTACATGTTTCACATTTAATCGCAATTGATATAATTAACTTATAATTTAGGATGACTCATCATAACAATCACAAAAGTTGTACAAAAATAATGTCAATGTTAATATAATTTATGTCGTAATAGGATGCCTTAAGGGGTCCTAATAGGACTTCTTAAGGGGATAAAATAATTCAATGTACATGTCTCATGTTGGATCACAATTGATATATCATGTCTCATATTTAATCCGAATTGATATAATTAAGTAACTTAGAATTTAGGATGACTCATCATAACAATCACATTCTATACAATTTAAATAGTGTCAATGTTAATTTAATTTATGTCGTAATAGGATGTCTTAAGGGGTCCTAATAGGATGTCTTAAGAGGATCAAAGAAGTTCTCAAAATTTGGTGAAGTTTCCCAAGGAAACCAAATTTAACAATAATATACATGATATTTAGTGATTATATAATCAAATTTAAAGTTTCAAAGTAGGAAAACATGCACATTTAATAAACAAAATATATAGAATATTGATTTTGATATATAAAAGTGTAGAGTATAATTCTGTATGTACATGTAAACAAATTTGTACAAAATGTGTAATTGTGTAATTATGTATGTACATATATGGCAACTTAAAACAATGTTTACAAAATGTGGCTATGCCATCTCAAGAAAATCTAAAACTTGTGCCTGGAATGTAGCAGGTCTTCACGCCACCTGATATCAAAATGATACAAGCAATATCAATGAAATCATCAAAACATGTATTTTAATTTATATAAAAATATCTATATGTACACAAATTGTAGTTGTATTTAAAAGGATTCCTCACATGTGTGAAGGTTGAATATGCAACCTCTCCTTTTTGTTTCAAAGTATGAGATCAATGTGATGATGGCTTAAGGATACAAAAAAGGATAATAAATCAATTTTAACTATTAATGTACACAATAGCAATATGTAATCAAAACATGTATTTTAATATAATTTAACTAATAATTACCTATTTTTAAAGTATTCCATGTTGTCTAGGTTGAATCTGCATGGACTCTCCTTTTTGTCTCAAAGTATGTGATGAATTTGTGATGATGGCTTAAGGATATAAAAGGACAATTTAAATCAATTTCAACTAATAACACACAAGTGATATCAAAACATGTATTTAAAAGGACAATATAAAACTAAAACTATATTTACCTATATTTACTTATTCCATTGTACCATTTGTGTCCTCTCTTTTTTGCAACACATCTATGATTGTCTCATGCTCTTCCATAGAAATTGTCCATACCTCTTTATTTGTAGGTCTTCCACGATATCTCACTAGTTTTATATTTGTTGCCACCACCAAATGTGAGTAGTGTATAATCTTCTTATGTGTTTCATAATCTTTGAATGCAGGTAGACCATTCTTCCTTATTAAGTATTTTTGTAACCAAGTGCCAACAACCACCATCAAACCTATTGGATAACATGATAGCCATCATCAAAGAAGTTCTCAAAATTTGTTTAAAGGGATCAAAGACTTATTATCAAAATTTGCTTAAGGGGATGTCTTAAGGGGATCATTGTACCTATTGGATGATGATAGCCATCATCATCTTCTTGAGGTGCTATTAATTTATATTTAGTCTCCACACAACGAGCCAACCAATATTTTATTTCCTCTTCATTCCCCTCAGGTGCAACAACATCATACACATGTCCTGCAAACAAAATTTGATTTAATAACTTGCATGTGCCCATATAATTTGACCAATATACATACATATATATGTATATAAATAAATAAAAGTATTACAAAATAGTAATAAAGTGAAATAAAATGAAATAAATTGAATTAAATTACCTTCTTGTACAAGGTCTAAAACATGGTCATAGTCGTTTGATGTAAACACTTGATCATTGTCTTCGATTGTTGTTTCATATTGATTGTGTGCTTGTGTAGGTGTCAATGATCTTTGCTTCCACTCTTCAACCCATTCTATATTTTCACATGCTTCCTAATCTCTTGGAATACAAAACTGACAAAAACATGCAAGCTCCCTTGTCCAGATAGTCCATGTGTTGCATTCAAACTCTTAAATGAATGTCATTTAGTAGATCCATTGATTGTATCACAATCAAGTCTAGGTAGAATGCTCTCTTCTTCAACTAACCAAAAGAATCGATGAGCTGTAGAGTACTCGCTTGAACCAGGTGTAGATAATCTTGTATTACACCAATCCACAATCCCACATACATCTTTAAATTTTACTGCATCCTCAAATTTTAATTATTCTCTAGCAAGAATTCTTTTAACACACGCACCAGCTCCATCATGTTCTCCTTTACCATGTCCAAATTCAAAAAAACTCCACATATGTTGAACATTATGTTCCTTGTGAACCCCCTACTTAACTAATAGAACATTTGAGCATTCTTGAACTGTCCCGTACAATTATTTGACCATGTGAGATGTTTTATCATTTGGATTCCTCTTTCTCTTAAATTTGTATAAAATATATTGAAATGGTAGTGAACAAACTCTGATGAGTGTAATTGGTTGTCACTCAAATAGAAATGATACTCCCTCAAAACTTTTCTATCATACTCTGTGCTATCATCTGCATGTCTATAAACAATATGAACATAGTATTAGGGATCAGGAAGATTGGAGCAATAAACATTAACAATTATATACATATTAAATAACCCATAAATAAAAATGAAGAATAACACAAAAGAGATCAACATAGAAATTTAACGTGGTTCACCCAATATGGGCTACATCCACAGAAAATTAGCCACCCAATGATTTTATTATCTAGTGCAAAATAGATTACAATCTCACAAATTACACACACTGCAACTTACATCCCAACTGCTTATAACAAGCTTTTTGGAAGCTTCTAGAATTAGGGTTTTACAAAGTCATTTTTTCATTTGACTTGTCAACAGAAAAAAATTAACATGTTAATGGGAAATTTTTTTTGGGGGTTGCACCCTCGAACCCCTGCTATCAGGGGCTACATACATTATGAGTGTACAATATTTGCATGATCATTTGCCACATACCAACAATCTCCCACTTGGAGACTGATCCTAGACGACATCACTACACTTTTAGCTCCCGCTGGATTACCGGTCTGGCTGGTTTCTTATGTCCACCATAATCAGTCGTGAAGGCCAACAGAAATTGATGAGGAAATTAGTTTCTTCCATGTAACCACCTTTGTGAACATATTTGCAAGATTCTCACTTGTGTGAATTTTCTCCATCTTCAACTACCCATCCTACAAAATTGGCTGGATGAAGTGGTATCTGAGTTGTATGTACTTAGTTTTTGAATGCAAAGCTGAGTTATTAGCAAGATGAATGACACTCTAGCTATCAATGTACAAAGGGATATCTTCTTTTCATTTTCTCAATTCCTCCAGAAACCATTGTACCAAATCATCTCCTTGCTAGTTTCCACAACAACAACATACTTAGCTTCAATGGCTGAAAGCACATCAAACTTTTGCAGTCTTGAAATCCAATTGACTACAGTACCTCCCATAGTAAAAAACATACACTGTAGTACTCCTCTTGCTATCAATATCACCTTCCAGATCAGCGTCAACATATCCTATTAGAGAAAAATTTGTTCCTCCAAAACATAGTTTCTTTAAAGTAGTACCTCTCAAATATCAAAGAATCCATTTTACTGCATTCCAATGTCCCATTCCTAGATTTCTCATATACCTACTTACAACTCCCACTGCATCTGCAATATCTGGCCTTGTGCATACCATTGCATACATCAAGCTACCAAATGCTAATGCATATGGTATCTTAGATATTTTGTCTTCCTCCTCTGGTGTCTTTGGATACATCTCCTTAGTCAACTTAAAATGACTAGGAAAAGGTGTACTAATTGCTTTTGGATCTTGCATGTTAAAACTTTTCAACACCTTCTCTACATACTCACTTTGAGACAAAAATAATTTTCTGTTTGTCCTATCCCCTATGATCCTCATACCAAGGATTTTTTTTGCTGCACCCAAATCCTTCATAGCAAATGAATTTGCTAATTTTTGCTTAAGTTTGTTAATATGCTGTATGTTAGACCCAACAAAAAGCATGTCATCAACATAAAGCAACAGGGTAATATAGCTACCATTATCCAATTTCTTAAAATAAACACAATAATCAGAATGACATCTTTTGTAACCTTGTTCAGCCATAAAACTATCAAATTTAAAATACCATTGCAGAGGTTCTTGCTTCAGGCCATACAAACTCTTCTTTAACTTGCACACAAATTCCTCCTTACCCTTGACCTCATATCCCTATGATTGCTGCATGTATATTTCCTCTTCCAAATCCCCATGGAGAAATGTTGTTTTCACATCTAGATGTTCAAGATGTAAGTCTTCTGTAGCCACAAGACTTAGAATAGTTCTATAGAAGTCATCTTTACAACTGAAGAAAATATTTCATCAAAACCTATACCTTTTTTCTATGCAAAACCTTTTAACACGAGTCTGGCCTTATATATTTTCTTGCCTCCATCTTCTTCCTTCAACCTGTAAACCCATTTATTTGGCAGTGCTCTTTTACCTGCAGGCAATTGGACTAAGTCCCAATTCTTATTCTATAACAAGGAATCCATTTCCTCTTTCATACCTAGCTCCCACTACTTTTTGGTTTCTACCTGCATTGATTCTTCATAACCTTCAGGTTCATTAGAATCAGTTAATAATATAGAATATAATGACAAAGAAAATATTTTTGGAGGTCTAGTTATCCTTGTAGAATGTCTAACACTCATAGGAGTTTATGGGATAACTTGTTGTTGCTGAGCATCAGGTACCATTGGCATTTTATTTTCTAGAATCTCATCCAACACCACATATTCCTTTTTGGCCTATTCATGCTTCTTTTCCTGGAGCTGATCCTTATACATGACCTTCTCATTGAATATAACATCTCTGCTCCTAATGATTTTATGATTTTTATAATCCCATAACTGATAACCAAATTCATCTACTCCATATCCAATGAAGGTACATTTTTTAGACTTAGCCTCAAGCTTGGTTCTATTTTCAACTTCAACATGGACAAAAGCTTCACAACCAAAGGTTTTCAGAAATGGATAGTTTACTTTTTTACCTATCCATGCCCCCTCTGGAATGCCACCATTCAAAGGATTTGAAGGTCTCCTATTTACAACATCTACCCAAAACTATAAGGGTAGTACAACATGCAATATCATGCTCCTTGCATGCTCCATAATGGTCCTATTCATCCTCTTAGACAAACCATTTTCTTGTGGGGTTCTAGGAACCATTTTTTGCCTTCGAATTCCATTGTATGAACAATAATTTTCAAATTCTCTGCTGCAATACTCACCTCCATTATCAAATCTGAGACACTTCAACTTTTTTCCTATCTCATTCTCAACCAAAGCTTTCTACTTTTTAAAAGTTTCAAATAAATCTGATTTTTGTTTTGGGAAATAAACCCATGTTTTCCTAGTTGCATCATCAATAAAAGTAACATAATAGCAAGAGCCACCAAGAGAAGATACTCAAGCTGGTCCCCATACGTCTGAATGCACAAGCTCTAATTTCTCACTCTTCTTCTCTTTCCCAACTTTGAGAAATCAAACTCTTTTCTATTTTCCAGAATCACAATTTTCACAGAACTCCAACTCAATTTGCTTCAGACCTAGTAGCAACTTTCTAGAGTGAAGGATCTTCATCCCTTTCTCACTCATGTGCCCAAGTCTATGGTGCCACAATTTTGTTTCTATCCCTACAACAAGTGCTCTAAGTATCTCAGTAGCAACTATTTTTGTAGTAGCTAAGGAAAAATAAGTATTACTAGTACACAAATACAATGTGCCTAGCTTTTCACCTTTAGCTACTACTAATGCACCCTTAGTGACCTTCCATACTTTTTTTGTAAAGGTAAGTATGCAACCTTCACTACCTAGTTGTCTCGTAGAAATTAAATTCCTTCTCAAATTTGGAACACGCCTTACCTCCTGTAGCAACCATTCATTTCCATTCTGCAACTTGATTTTTATATTTCCTTTTCCAATAATCTGACAGGGTTCATCATCACCCAAATATACCTATCCAAAATCACCTTGAACATAATCTACAAAATATTTCCTATGGGGTGTGGTATGAAATGAAGCCCCCAAATCTATTACCCAGGAATCGTTAACATTATATAAACACAAAATTAAAGCATCCTACAATTTATTACTTGCAACATTAGCTTCCTTACTATCATCATGTTGTTCATCTCCTTGTTTTCCTTTTCAAGACCAACAATCCTTCTTCAAGTGTCCTGAATTTCCACAGTGCCAACAATCCAGTCTTCCTTTGGATTTAGATTTTCCTTTCTTCGAATTCCCTTGTGACTTCCCATGATTTATTGGGATTTTTCCTCTCTCCTTTGTTCTTCCCCTGTTCTCTATAGTCAAAGCATTACCCAATGTTGAAGTCTCACCTGTGCTTTTCTATCACATTTCGTCACTAAGGATAACACCAAAAACATCATCAAATTTCAATGTATTTGAACCAAAGACAAAGTTACAACCATTACCAAGCTATTCCAAATTTCCGGCAAAGAACATAAAACCAAGAGAGCCCTCACTTCTTCATCAAAATTTACTTTTATAGTATTTAACTGACTAGTAATCGTATTAAACTTATTTAAATGATCTGTCATAGATCCACCTTCAATCATATTCAGATTAAAAAAGCACTTCATGAGAAATACCTTAATACCTTATTTGAGGCTGAGGGTTTTTTATACAATTTAGCCAAAGCTTCCATCAAAGCCTCTATTGTCTTTGCTTATGATATATTGAATGCCACAGATGGTACCAGGCACAACCGAATAGTTCCTAGTGCCTTTCTATCTAGAATCTCCCATTCTTCATTAGACATCACAACATATTTCTTTGCTTTTCCTTGTAATGGCCACCATAGATCCTTTTGATACAAATAATCTTCCATCTGCATCTTCCATAATTGATAATTCTGGTCGTTGAACTTTTCAACCTTGAATTTTCCTTCTTCCATTGCTCCCACTCAAATCTAGAGGTTTCCTGCCAATCCACCGAAATACACACAGCTCTAATACCAGTTGTTAGGGAATATGAAGATTGGAGCAATAAACATTAACAATTATATGCAAATGTAATAACCTAGAAATAACAATGAAGAATAACACAAAAGAGATCAACACAAAAACTTAACGTGGCTCACCCAATATGGGATGTATCCACAAAAACTTAGCCACCCAACAATTTTATTATTCATTACAAAATAGATTATAATCTCGCAAATTACACACACCACAACTTACATCCCAACCACTTATAACAAGCTTTTTGGAATATTCCAGAATTAGGGTTTTACAAAGTCATTTTTTCATTTGGCGTGTCAGCGGGAAAACCTTGATGTGTTAATAGGAAATTTTTTGCATGATCAGTCGCCACATACCAACACATAGCCACTTGCACTAAATTGTAATATTGTGATTGGATTTCCTCTTGTGGAGCTAGAGTATAGTTTTCTATAAAATCAACCACTGATAGTATAGTACCAATTGGAAATGTGTTTCTACATGCATGAAATTGTCCATCAAGCCATTGAGCATGTTGAGAGTGCTTGACATATTTTGGTACAATCTTACTCTTAAATTCTAATATGAATACATGTACACCAACTTTCCTATAATTAAATCACAAATCTTTCCAATTTTTCCATTTTTTAAAGAATAGCCAACATTCTTAAATCTTTTAACATCCACTAATTGTTGTAAAAAATTATTATCAACACTTTCATGCATACAAACTCTTAAGAATGAAAGATTGGTGCAACTAGTGCATTGTCTATAAATATATGAACTTAAATAAAATAATTTCTCATTAGATCTTTCACAAAACAAAATTGATATAAACTCTCTTATTGCTTCGGTGGCATATTAATACCACATTCCCACATAATCATGTTAGTATGTAAAGTACAATGTATATATCAAAAAACATCATAAAAATAACAAAACTGAACATGCATTTTACAACAACAAGATATTTGTTGCTTATTAATTTTTACATACCAAGGTTTACATTTTTCAAAAGACCTTTGACCTATTTTAATATTACTAGGTAACACTAAATCACCACAAAATTTTCTATAAAATTTAGTTTGTGTCAAGTATCTAATAGGTGTTTTGGATGAGGATTACAAACTTTGGACCCCACTCTTAATTTTAAAGCATCTCTAGCATTAGATGGTACCCTAGTATTATCATGCCAATATTTTTCAATCAAAGATTTGATTTCATCATTCAATTTCATGTCATACCTCAGGAGTTGACCACTAAAACTCCAACATTGGTTGATTGGATCATTTTCTATACTTTCTTCTCTTTTCCGCTCTTAGCAATGTTTTAGGATGTATTTTTAGAATTTCACTAATATTGCTTACCATTCTTTTATTAAGAGTTGCTTTATTAACTATAGTGGTTGTTATAGCTCATCTTACTGCATTCTTATCTTTAGATCGACTATTTTTTCCAATATACTCAATGGCACTAGCAACAGTAGACATAGCATATTTTAGTGATTGACCTTTTCTTCTTGGTTTAACAAAAATGCCTAACTTTTTTATTATTTTTCTCATTTTCCACATTCTCATCAACTGCATCATTAGTTGACATTGAAATGAAAGTTTTTTATGATAAAAGAATTCTTTGTATAATCTATTGGCACGCGTTCTTATTTGTCTCCAAGAAATCTTACTAGGAAGATTATCCAAAACATCACTTTCAATTTTAAAAAAATATTTTCATTTTCAACATCACATCTTAGATTTTCATTTTCATTTTCAATTTCAAAACAATTTTCATTTTCATCTTCATTTTCATCAACAAAATGGTTTTCATTTTCATTTTCAACAGAAGGATTTTCATTTTAATTTTCAATAGCAAAACAATTTTCATTTTCATTTTCAACAACAAAACGATTTTCATCTTCATTTTCAACAACAAAACAATTTTCATTTTCAACAATTTGTATAAAATCTTCTTCTCTACGAATATTATCAATGTCAACATTGTTAAATCCAACATCTTGTAAAACTCCTACAAACAAAGTTTCCATTTCACTCAAAGGTGGATTTAGACGTGCCTGGATTTGTGCCTGTTGAAACATTCTCCATATAATTGAAAGGGGGATTGAAGACATACTAGGACTAGCTTGTGATAGGTCCAGATAATAGCTTATTTTCTGTTGTTTTTATACATATTTTGAGATACTTTTAGATAAACTTTTGAGACAATGCTCCTACATTATACTATCCTTTCATATCTATTATGTAGAATTGAACCTAAAACACAATGATGGAATTATGGTTATAATATATTAGTATTGTATGATTTATATGAAGATATGTATGGAATGTTGATGGAATGCTATGTTTTGATTATGATAGTTATCCTCGTGTACATGCTTTGCAAAATTAACTTGTTTGCAGCTAAAGAGGAACTGTGGCACACAACAGTTGTGGGATGAACTCACAGCAAAAGGAACGTTGGACACCAAAACAAGGGAGCTCCAAATTAAGTTGAACGTGATGGTTGTTGATTAAAGGCACTTGATGAAGGTTGAACATGCGTCATTATAACCAGTTAAAAAATTCCGAAGAAGAGGTCTCATTCACTTATAGGATTTTGACAAATGGTTGTATGTTTACATGCAATTATGTTTTGATAAAGTTTTAGTCCTATTAGGATTCATTTTCCTTTCCAGTTATAGGTTGAATAAATCAATCTTAACTCTATGCTCTAAATATCTAGGAGTGGAGTTAATGATTTATGTTAAGTTGTTGCTTTGAATAAGATTCCCTCAAGCTTGTATATAGTTTTTGGTTGAATCTATCGGATAGTTAGTTGGTTTTTTAGTTTTATGTTATCAGTTACTTTCAATTTCAAAACATGAATTATATTAAGAATGATTGAATAAATCTATGAAAGATCTTGTGTAATCTTCATGAATATGCAATGAATGGAGTTAATTTCATGGGATGCATGAAATCTATTAGCTAGATTTGGGTTTAGTTAAAGTGAGAACAACCACTTAAGCAGGCCACTCAAGGTACTGTTCCTCACTTCATTTTCTAGTTATTTATTATGTTTAATAGTTGTTATTAGTTTATCATTATTTCATGAATCATATGCAAGTTAATTAGAATTTCATATCTTTCTTATTGTTAATGAATGCTTATGAATATGCATGCAATGGTTAACCAATAGTGCTTCAGAGGGTAATTTAGTTAAGTCATTAGTTTTGAGTTATTACAACATCATTTCATTAGTAAGAGTTTAGTTACAGTTTAAGCTATAAGTACACGTAGCCACTAGTTCTGGTTATGTCTTTTACTGTTTTGTAATTCTGTGAGTTTCCAACAATTATAATAACTTGAATAGGGTAGCTTAAGTAGTTTTGAGTCCTTGAAGGCATATATAATGTTGCACCAACACAAGCTTACAAACCTTGGGTTGACAATTTAATGTTGTCTTGAGCAATGTTGAGTGGACTATTCAGTTAGTTAAACCTCTGAATTGTGTAGGTTCTACCAAGTTTACAATACATTAGCTTTGAATCTACATTTTTTGCACTATTTCTAGGGATGGTGCTATCTGGGTGATCCCACAATATTGGTTTACAATTTCTGGGAGATCCAGATTTTTGCTAAAATCACATATTTTTAGAAAATATAATGATTTAAGCCTTGAAAAGTTCCATTTAAAGGATTCCAATTGGAGAGGGTTTGATCAAACCACCTTAGATCAAACCCCCTTGGATAGAACCCCGCTAGTCTTAAACCATGCCTATAATGGAGTCTCCTTTACACCTACCAAAATATTGATAAAAAACCACTTTTGATTTAGCTTTTGGGGGATCAAATGAATTCATTTAAAATTTATTTTTTGTAAGTATGTAGTCCTTATTATAAGCTTCCCAAAAAGTATAATTTTAGATAAATTTAATTTAATTATTACATTTATTTTTTATTTCTTGTGAATGTAGGTTTTTCACAAAAAATCAAGCTCTCTGTTCTGCACATGTGGAAAAATAGCAGATTATCAAAAAAAATTGAAAAATATCAGTGCACTAGATATTGATGTCCCTGATCCAACAAAAAAAGAAAAATTGAATTTTCATAAATACAATTTTTTATGTTTTAGCCAGTAAATCATGTCTAAATTGTAACTGGTTTGACTTTGAAACTTAATTAAGAAAAAAATATTCAATGAAATGCTATAAAACCAATTCCATGCACTAGATATCGTAGTTACAAATCTAAATTAAAAAAAAAAAAATTATCCTTCATAGAAAAAAAATTGTGTTAGCCAGTAATGTCACTCTTTAAAAATGGTGTTTACTATTAAAAAATAATTTTTGAAGGAGATGGAAAAAGAAGTGCAATCTGATTCCATTTTTTTTGAAAAAATATATTTAGAATCTATAGACAAAATGTCAGAAATAACTAGTTTGCATCATCTTCAAATTCCTCATGGTTTAGCCGCTATAGGTGCCCGAAAGTGAAGATTCAGTTAAAAAAATTTAGTTCAATGTCCAATTTGGCCAAAAATTGTAAACTAGTATTGTGGGATCAACCATCTTCATAGACTTTTTTTTTATAGCTTTTATAGTTAACTTTTGTTTCTAGCATTAGGACTGTTAGACTTAATCTTTTCCCAACACTAGAGATACACTAACATTATGCAAGACCCCTACGTTATAAAGCCATACTACATTATGTGAAGGCAAAGAGATCCCTTGGGTAGATTCCTTCCCTCTACATGCCAAGAAACTATATTAGAAGTTGGTGAATCTAGTACTCAAAGTGAAGGTAATATTGAAGAAGAAATTTCCTTATCACCAACATCTAGCATGCGTACAGAAGGAACATACTGCACCATGGGGGATGTAGTGGATGATGATCCTGAATGTGCAACATTTGAGTTCCCTATCACTAACCAAGAAAGGGCTACAGTGCTGAAGAACATTCCTCCTTCGGCCTTACCACTCTTCTATGGGTTAATGACTAAGGACCCAGATACATTTCTCTTTGAATTTGATGTCCTGTGTCAAAGTTATGTTTATATTACCAATGCTCACATGCTCAAACTCTTCCCTGAAAAGTATCAGGACTATTGTAGGGGACTTGATAGGAGGAAATATGACATTTTCATAATTTCACAAAAGGATGATGATCCCTTAGAAGATTATGTGGAGATTTCAATTTTCTCTGAAGAAAATTCCACAAAACAAGTTGTCAGAAGAGTCCCTCAAGTTAGTCTTTTAGATGGGAGTTAATGATGACTACATGGATGCCTTGAACCTCATTGGGCAAGGAGATATTTCATAAATACCATTTCAATAAATTTGTAGGGTCTGTAGGAATTATTCCAGGACCTTTACTAAAAGGCCAAGAGGAAATAAGACATCAATAATTGGTAAATCATCCATAGGGGTTTCAAAAATAGCTCTAAGCAATTTATCATCCAACATGAAAGAGGATATTATCAGCCATTTGGTAAATTAGTTGGATACTCTCCACATTAATAAGCATGAGGAAGTTGAGGCTATGCTCACTAAATATTGTCCAAGTTGCAGGTAAAGAAAAGCAAATTGCAAATGCAAGAGAGTGGTAAGTGTAGACACTGAAAAATGTCCTAATCGATGTCGTACACTTAAATTAGATTTATTAACATCATTTCCTCTTTATCTATCCTCTTTTCACTTAATTGAATCAAATTAGCCTAGCTAATTAATTAATTGCATCATTTTCATCTATTTGGCCTAATTAATTAAATTGGGTAAATTCACCTCTTTTCGCACTAACACTTCATCTCATTAAATTGAATATATCAAAATATTTAATTTAATCCCCTAAGTCATCTTATTTAATTAAATAACCCTATCCTATTTAATTAAATATTATTTCACCCCTCCCCTATTTATTAAATCATCTAATTTAATAAATATCTCTTAATTCTTCTAATCCCCTAATTGCATAAATTAAACCTTGTTTAATTATCAATTAAACTAATTATTCCTCTAATAAAAGGGAATATTCCCATGGAATATTCTTTATCCTTTTTGCACAATTAAAACTTTGTTTTAATTTGTAAAATCATCTTTTTCCTCACCCTAATGGAATATTCTAAGGAATATTCCCTCTCCTCCAATCAAATCACTTAGCTTCAAAAGCAAGTTAACCCTCTTGCCTTTCTAGCAAGTTACCTTTGACCTGTGTGAGTAGGTCAAAAGTGTTTGAGGTAATTGTGAGCCTTTGATTAATCTTCATCTTGCATTCTCATCTGTTGATGAGAATCCGTGATCCATACCTCTCATCTCTTTCATCTTGAACTGTTGATTAAGCTTTTTGATCTTAACCATTCATTCCTCATTTGATCTCCTATAAATAGATCACTATTTGGAGACAAATGGATCCATGTTTTATTGCAAAGTCATGCTGTTGAATTTACTCACATCCATACTCTCAATTTGCATACGTTTAGCTTATTTTCAGTTTGTTTTAGTTGCATATTAGCTTAGAACTTTCATTAATGGCTTCCATGCATCCATCCTAGTTTGTAAATAAATTAGGGTTTTCATCTTTTATCTCATTTTTAGCTTAGATCAGCTTAGCAATTGCATAATTAGATCATTTATAGCATAAAATCATGGTAACTTAGCTTTCATCATGTTCATTTTAGCTTAATTAGGTTTTTCATACACCAAAAATCATGGTTTCATCGATTCTCTTCCATAGAATCGATTGAAACAAGCTCACTATCATGGGATTGGGAAAGGGTCGTCGGTCCACATCAACACGACACCAATTCCACAACAAGATAAATTTCAATGGATTAAAGTAGATTTATTCTTTAAATCTTTCATAAGATTAGCATGTTAGGTTTCTTGATAAAATGTTTACTTTCAATTTTTATTAACTGATCTTGTTGAGATTCGAGTATTGGTTGCTTCATTATGCTTCGATTCTTCATGGATCAAGCATAATTCGACCCATAACTAATATTTTGCATCAACATTCTGGCGCTAGGAGGAGGGAAAACCAATCATTTAGTTGTTTTTTGGCTCGAAATCCATGTTTTTGTTGTTTTATAGGTTGCACAGTGACACTCAAACCACAAACAATGACACTATTTCAATAGCGTCGTCATATAGCAACACCTAAGAAATTTGATACAACGATGCATATTTAATTGGCCGATGTTGATATAAATATAGTGATGCTTATTTAAATTTGAACTATCGTGGAACGAAAATGATGACGCTCACCCCCAACAAACTGATGCTTTCAAACTTAAATCACAACACACTCATTTACAACGATGCCCATCAATATAGTGAGACAATCGTGCTCACTATCCTTTCTGTAGAGTGACACTCAAATTCACTAGAGCGATGCCCAAATTTCAAATTGTGATGCCATCATGTACAACTACGCTCAACCAGGGTAGGAAACTTTACGATTGATTTTCGACATGTGACTTAATTTTTTGTGATTATTTGATCAGTGATCGATGTCTGACTGTGTTTTCATTGTTAGACTAACAGGGTTTTGCAGGTTTTAAGACAGGGAGTGAAATTGAAGAACTTCTCTTCTATCTAAACATTCTATAATTGTAACTAGCGTTTAATGCTTTGGGGCAATTATAACCCAATTTCATGCTTTATTACTTTCAGTTTTAAGGCAACACACTAGTTTTCCATTGGGTTTAAAATGAACATTCAAAGTTGGCTAAAAATGAACCCTCACATCACATCTTTCAATTAGGCTTAAAATTGAACAAGGAAAACTCATCTTTAAAATTAATTCATTATTTCTTTGAAGGATAAAATTAAAAATTGTTTGTTTTGTTTTGTGGTTTTCAACTTTGCTAAGTGAATGCGTATGCAATTCTCTCATGCCATTTGGCAATCTTGAGAAACATAAACATTCTCTATCATGTTGCAAAATCACCTCCACACTTTAAATTTGGGTTTAAAATTGAACAACCGTGCTAGTGTGAGAAAAGGCATAGTGTGTGTTCTCTCTTTGTGCATGCGAACAAAGATGATCAAACTATGGATGTACTTACTCGCTATTGTTCACCTTTAGAGGGCTTGCCTTGGTGGGAAAAATTACTCACCCCAAGGGAACGACCCAAGTGGTAATGAGCATAAGCCAGGCTCTTTCAAACTTGTTATGCCTTGCATAACCACCCCATTTTGTGTTGGAATAAAAATGGGTCCCCCTTTTTTTTTGTCTTTTGTTTTGGGTGTCTTTGGTTGTCTGGTTGGGTCTTAGGAGTTATTTGTTTTTTCTCCTAAGTTTTTCTTTTGTTCTGTCGGAGGCGGGTTCAGAACTAAATCTAGACATGGAACCATTTCAAGGTTTGTAGTTCGGATACGGTTTCGACTCCAACTCCGCTTTCTCTTTTGTTGGTTATTTTTGACTAACACTTGGGTTGGTTTGCCCTCTTGTTTGTTGGTCGTTTTCTTGTGTTTTGTTTTGTTTGTTCTCGCAGGACTGGATCCAGGGTTGGAAATGAAATGGGAAGTTTTTAAGTTTCCATTTTGTGCTCCCGTCTCGACTCCGCTTCCGCTCTTTTTCTTTCTCGCTTTCTTGTTGTTTGGGCTAGGTCCGGTGTTCGCTCCGGTCCCGCTTCCCTTGTTCTTGTGTTGTTCTTTTCCCTTTGGTCGGGATCGGACCTGGACTCGAAATGGAACTTCGAACTTTGTGAAAGTTTCATTTCGGTTTTCTCTCTGATCCCATCTCCGTCTTCGTTCATTATTTTCGGTCAGTCTTTTTGTCGGGACCGGATCTGGGGTTGGAAATGAAATATGGAACTTGGTTTAGTTTCTCTATCTTGTTCCCGACCTGGCTCCGTGTCTGCCTTACCTTTTCATGTTTTGTTGACTTGACTTAACTGTCTGTTCATGTTGTTGGCTCCATCCCCAATCTACCACATTTATGGCATTAAATGCAACCTGTTCGCACGCGCGAATTATTGATTAAAGGTTTAATTATGCTTAAACTGCCTCATTGTTATCATTATGTGAAGTGTTTAAGCAAATTATGGCCAGGAAACTCTTGAGAGAATTGATTTGATCACGGGGGCGAATTGCGGAGCGAATCTTGGCGAATTTGTGGTCAATCCTAAGGAACGTTTTGAGGTAGGTTTCTTTTGCTTTTCTTTCTTCCATTTTGTTCTTTCGTTCGTGTTGTTTTTGCGTATTCGCAGGAGACTTTATTCTGTGAATTTTTTCGCTCGGCTTGTCTTTGTTTCTATTCTTTTTATTCGGTTTTGTTTGGTTCTTTCTTTCTTTTTGTCTCATTTTGTTTTGTTGGGTTTGTGTTTTTGTTTGTCGTTTGTGCTTTGTTGTTTGTTCTGCTATTGCTTTCGCGATAGATCCATTTTGTCATGCTCTGGTTTTGACTAGGGTTTCGATTTTGAAGGGGTTTCCTTGCTCGGGTAATGAATTTCATTTTCTGACCTTGTTTTGGTTTTATCACATTGGTTTCAGGTTGTTCATACCAGTTTCTCATCGTGCCCTAGTTTTTGCAAATAGGGTATTGGGCGAATTAGGGTTTTACAATTTAACATGTTCATGGTTTTAATGACTTTTGTATGGGGGAATTGTTGGAGGTTTAAGCTGAGCCCTTTCTAGTTTTTCGTTGGGGCCCATATGACCTAGGGTTTATTCATTCATATGACCACCCTATTTTAAATACTCTCCATTTGCTAGAAGTGATCCTCTCCTGTTCCTTATTATGATGTCACCGTCTTTACTCTGGCTGGAATCGGGTCCGGGGATGGAGTTGAACTTGGTAACTAACTTTTGTTTCTTGTTTTGTTTTCATTCTGGTCCCGCCTCTGACTATGTTCTGGCCCGGTTCCCGTTCCGGTCCCGCGTCTGATTGTTTTGTTTCTTGTCCAGTTCCGATCCCGGCCCCGCCACATGACATAAAATATTGTCTATGCCTAAAATTTCTACAGTTCCACCTCCGATAAAGGCATGGTTTCGCCAAGTAAATGTTATCTAAGGAGGATGGAGCAATGATTATATGATTGACTACCTTAGATGTTTTTTGTTCATCTAAAAAAGGAAATTCTTGCAGGTATTGAGAGATGTCAGGCGCATCGGATGAGGGCTCTCAAAGGAGCTAGCCAGGTGAAACTTCGTAGCAAGGAGTTAGGCCAAAGAAAATCAAAGTCGAGCAACTGCCATATACCTTGAGATGTAAGCATAGGGAAGTTGTCCTCACAGCTAGAAAAATTGACTCTGACTAGACTGACATAAGTGACACCAATTTGGGTCCTTTCAATTATGGAGAGTTGCATGAGGAGACATTCACTGAAGAGCAGATTACAGGAAGGACAGAAAGGATTATTCAATCCAGGCTGGCACATGTTGCACTCTTCCTCCTGTCTATTCAATGTCTGGAGTTGATTCTTGAAGCAACTAGAGCATATAACCCTGCTACTAGGTAGTGTGTGGATGTGAAGGGTAATGTCATTATTGACTTCACACCTCAAATGATCAAATTCCTATTTCATATGCCTGATGTCAAGAATCCTAAGCAATTGAATGAAGCAGAGGCATTAAAGCTTTACAGTGATAACAAGGAGAGGAATATAATTCATATGAATAAGACTTGGATGAGGGTAGAGAAGAAGTCTCTGATCAAGCTCCCGGAACATCCTAAGAGGGCAGAATTTAGTAAGGAAATTGGAGATATAATCATGTTCCTCTCTAGGGTGTTTGGAAAAAGGGATGCTTCCCTATTTAAGGAATGGATGTTTCCTTTTATTCAAGCTATTTTGGATGGGAGGCAACAATTTGACTGGTCTATGATAGTGTCTGATAGCATTCACAATTAGATGATAAAGGTGAGAGAAACCAAGTGTTTCTTTATGACTTCCTATGTGGTTTATGCAGCTGCCTATGTGGGAATCTTTCCTGGACTTCAAACAGTTGGTATATTGGGGGAAGCCCAAGGACAGAAGAAGGTGTGGGAGTATTATAACTAGCTCACCTTGCAGGCATCAGAGCAACATTATAGAAGGGTTAATGATGCCTTTCTTTATGTCATAATTAACAAGCTTAATGGTGATGTTGGGTATAGACTTAGCAGGGAAGCAACGGCTTTTGTGAATGAATGGGGACATTGGTTTATCTAGTACCCCACATTCACCTATTTCAGGTTAGCAGGCTTTGATGGTCATCCCCATTTTCTACCCAGGTGTTGTGGTGATAGAATCATCCTGATGGAGTTTATTTATCAAGCCTTGGCTATGAATCTCCAGTTTAGCAACAAACACAAGATAGGTTTCCATAAATTTCCAATGAAGCTGGGGGCCTTTTGCTAGCCACACATTCAGGTGGGTAAGGCTGTTTGTGATGAATTAATTTATTTGAAGTTGGGCTTGTACATTGCCAGAAAATGCTATGACCCCAAACACAAGATGAAGGCTTTGCTCCCCAGTGTTTTTGAGAAGTATTTCAATCTGTTGGAGGATTTTTGGGAGGACATACAAGATGAATACGATCATAGGAGGAGGAATTATGAAAGGATACCCATCCCACTCATGATTGAGTTTGGGATAAAAGAAGACATTCTCGACACATTATTCAATGATGGGATAGTTTTGGATCCCAGGTATGATGCAAACAAGATTGGAACTAAGGATCTTGATCCAATAGATTGGAGTGCAGATGAGACCATTGACATAATGCAGATTGCAAGACCAGTGCTCGATAGGAGTATTCAATGGGTGAGTTTGAGAGCCAATCAGACCAAGGCTACATCATCCAAGAAGAGGAAGGCTGTAGGTACCACCCAAGGATACAAAAGGGAAAAGAGAAGGATGATGCCTAAAGAACCTTTAGAGTTCATGCCTTCTAGTGCACAAGAAGAAGAGGTGGTTCCTCAGGATCTTCCAGAGGTCCAGGAAGATGAAACAACTGTGGAGGTGGGTGCTTATACATCTGCTGTAGGGGATGTATCTACTCAGCCCTCAGAGGCACAAGAGTTAGGTCAAGAATTATAAAGGGAGCCCTTCATGATGAAGCTGAGGTTTTAAAACAAATGGAGGATTAGATCGAGATACATAATATTGAAATAGATTCAGAAAAGACTGCATCTGATAAAGATCCGGCTTTGACATCTTTGGATACGACAAATGATGCAAGGATTGAGCACATATTAACTGAAGAAGATCAATGGAAACTCTTTGAGGATGCTAACAGGGAAGCTGATGCTAAGGTACAAGCTAAGGCATTATCCAAGCAATAGGAAGAGGAGGCCAATGCACAATCTGAGTTGGCAGCCAAGTAGAAGGAGTTAGAAGATAAGGTGAAGGCTGATGAGTTAGCTCAACATCAACAACAAAAGGAACAAGAACTCAAAATTCAAGAAGAAAGGGATAGATTGATAATGCAATAGAAAATTCATGATCTTGAAGAGGAAAAGGCTCAGCAAAGGAGAGAAAAGGAAGCTATTGAGGCTAAACTCAAGGAACAAGAGGAGGCCTATAGAAAAAGGGAAGAGCAAGAATGCCTAAAAAGGAAAAGAGAGGCTGCTGAGATCGCTGAACATGAAAAGAAGTCCAAAGAATCCTAGGACTATGTTGAAGAATTAAAAAAGCAGCGAGATGAAATGTTAGAAAAGGAGGAGGAAGAAGAATGCTTAAGGCAAGAGCTGGAGGCTAAGAGGCTACAAGATCAAAAGGATAAAGAGGAAGCACAAAATCTAGCATGAGAAAGGGAGCAAAGTGATCAACAAAATGTGCAAGAGGTTGATTCTCAACCAAAGCTTACATTATTGCAACCTCTATTTTCCACTACTATTGCTTCCTTGTCAGCCCAAGCAACCACTACTCCTATTGCTCCTACTTGGCTAAAGCTGGACTTAGCGAGAAAACAAGTTGTTCAACCACAACCGTTGAACTGGGAAGAAATGATGAAAGAAATTGGGAAGGAAAAACCTAAGAAGGCCCGAGTTCTTCACTCCACTAGGCTCACTGATGCTGGAGAGATCATTGTTGAATGTGCCATACCTATAATGGAGAAGAGCCGTGATGACATGCAAATCACTGATTATCAGTTGGGGGCAGTAAATTTGGGAAAGCCTACAAGAAATCAACAAATGAGTTTGATTGATATTGTGGCTTCTTCAACCAAAACCTAAATGATCAAGGATAAGAAAAGGAAGGATGAGCTTAAGGCTCAATTGGATCAGCTCCATGGTTTCTTAAAAGATGTTTCCAGTCCCATTTCTCAACAGGCTGCTCCTCCTGAATCCCTAGTTTTGTTAACAAAGAGGGAGGCAGATGATTTGATTCAGATGAAAAGCAAGGTGGGGATGATGGACAAGTGGTTGGATAAGCTCAACCAAGAGGTTGATGATGTTCTTGTCAAGGGTGCTAAGATTCATAAAGCTGCTCTTGAGTTAGCAGAGGATTTGGACCAACAGGCTAAGGATTTGGACAAGCAAGATGGTGAATATAAGGAATATGTTAAAAGACTTGAAGAGGTCAGCAAAGTGTCCAAATCCACTTTGATAGAATATTCCATTCTTGAGCTTGGTAATGAGGATTTTGTGGAAAAGACTGTTAGTATCATAAGATACAAGTCAAGAGCTATGCATGGACATCAAGAATAGGTCTAGGAAATGAGTAAGGACTTGAGTCAACAGATGATTGAGTTAGAGGCAGTTGTAGCCATTTTGATTAACTTATATTCCTCCAATAAAGAAGGCCTATCGTTGGATAAATTAAGGGAGAGATGGAGGAGTAGATTTGAAGAGATCATGCAAAAAGGAGATGATGGGGAGAGTTTATTGGTAGATTAGTTTATGGATATCCGGGAGGAGGTAAAAGCTGCTAAAAAAGAGCTAATCAAATTAAAGGAGATGCAAAAGTTAGTCTCTATAGAATTTGAAAGAATCAAATTTGAAAGTGCTTGGTTGGATGGGCCGGATTTGGATACTCTTCTACAAGTATTCTCCAGTTATGATGAGTACATCCTTGAGCATTTAGTGCAGAAGTGACTAACTCTTTTGCATCATACTCCATCCACTCTTCTCCTCTTTTTGTGGATTTTGACATAAGTTCAACTCTGAGTCCAATCTATGGATTTCATCTTCCTTTTTGGGGTATCAGATTTCCTTTTTGTACAATGGAGTGATCAGCCTTAAAAGCAGGGGTTCTTGAGTTTGCTTCTATGTTTAGTTCTGACTCCATGAATTGTGGATCTTGATTAATGATTGAGAAACTGGTGCATGTGGCACCCTATATGTATTTTTAGAATCTACTTTGTAAAGGTCGGCTAATTGAAGAAAGATCAGCCACCTGAGGATAGAAGATAGAAACTAGATCTAGGATTTCAATGTTTTAGAAAAATAATTTGAATAGTTTAGTAAAAAAAGCTCAGTTTTACAAGTTTTCATATGTTTTCATGTCAAGATTTTTAAAGTTTGGATCCATTTTTGATAAGGTTAATGATATATGATTAATCCATATGCCAATGTTTTGATGTGCTTAATTGTTCTTTATTTGATGAAAATCAATAGAAGGGACTGGATTCAAGGTCATATCATTGGGTTATCTGTGAATTAAATTGTTATGGTATTTCATCTGATCTGTGTTTTGAATGATGAGTGAATGATTTGTTTGAAGTAAGGTTAGTGAACGTTGATGATATTTGAATTAGCATTATGGATGTATGCAGTAGTGTAGTTGATTCTATGGATTGCATCTTGTTGTAGTTGTGGTTAGGTAGAATGAACACTCATTGTTGATCTACATGTCTGGATACATAAGGATATTATTCATGTTTCTTTGATTTAAAGCTCTGTTTCATCTTTTTCTCTTGTTTAAAACCCCCCCAAACGTAGACTACCTGATGTTATGCATTCTTGTTCTTTATTACCAACAAAGGCCCCTTGAACATTACAATCATATTGACCATTGAGAAATCTCAGCACAGTTGAGAACCAACTACCAGGACCTTCCAATGAGGTAGTTGCTAACTTAAAAAAGCCAGTGAAGCTATAACAACATTGAAAATCCAGTGAGGCATTCTTGTAGCCAGTGAGGCTTTGCTAGTGCGGCATAAAACATAGCCAGTGAGGCATTTTACCAAGTGGTTTTTAATCCCTATGATGGTTTTCCACTTGTGAAAATATTGTGTTATGGTTCTTTTGTTTTATGCATTTTTGAGTTCTTCATGTGGTTTAAAGATTTGATATTGGCTGTCACATTTGAGTACTTTCTTGAAACTAAACTTTTCATGATTATAAATAAGTTCTATGTTTTGAAAAATAATTTAATTTGAATTTGTTTATTGAAACACTGATTCACCCCTCACTCTCAGTGTTTCTCATACTCCAACACATATGTCTCCCAACAAAAAGCTCTAATATGTTTTGGTGAAGGCTTCTGACTTGACCTCACTTGTATATTATTTTTATCAACAACAACTAATGTAGGAGACCTATTGATTATGTAGTAAGTTGTGGAAATAGCTTTCTCCCAAAACCTTTTTTCTAGACTATCACCTCTAAGCATACTCCTAGACTTCTCCATTAATGACATGTTCATTCTTTGCGAAACTACATTTTGTGGTGGAGAATACATAGTTGTATTTTATCTTTAAATGCCACAATCTTAACATAACCTATCAAAATCATTAGAGAAAAAATAACCACCATTGTTTGTCTTTGAAAACAATTTATTTTCTTCATAGTATATGCAATTAAACCATGCTTTAAGTTCTTTAAATTGATTAGAAATTCAAGATTTACCCTTTATAAAATATACCCATGTCCTTATACTATTATCATCAATAAATAAAACATAATATGTGGATTTTTCATATAGAATAAATATCCACAACACCAAAAACATTAGAATGAATAAAATCCAATACACCACAAGATTTATGATAAATTAAGTAAAACTAAATGTTGAACACACTACAGTGTTGAGAGGGGGGTGAATCAACATATATTAAAACTTAACCATTCCCATTTTTAGATTAAATATCACATCAAATTACTAGAAGATGAGCATAAATGAAAAAATGCACAACACAAGGGCACCAATATTTTTATGTGGAAAACCTAATAAGGGAAAAACCACGATGAGAGTTAACTCACAATATATGAAGCTCATTGCTTATAAGAATTATAATAGTGTTTAAGGCTCACTGCCTCAAGACTTGTAGACTAAGGCACATAACCTTAGGGAAAGATACAAAGACTTGATGAGACACGCTATCTCAAAGTAGGATACATGAAAATTATAATGAGAAATATGAGTATGAACTACTATAAAGAAGCATCCAACATATGTTGATGTTGCAGTCCCTTTTTCATACAATTAATCCTTCACACTGACTTCACACACTTCGTCTTTAACATATTGATTAGTCTCAATTCATCATTCTTCCATACCTTCACAACATATTTTTATATTATATAAATATACTCTGCAACACCTCAAAACCCCAATTAGGTTGGCTCTAAGATGACCTTTAGATGAAACACATGATATTACATAGGTCGGCCCAAACATATACATTATGAAGAGAAAAAGAGTAATGGATCAACACATGACATAACAAGACCAAAAACCATCTCAACACATCTTGGACAAGGAAAGATTAATTAATCAAGACCAACCACAAATCAAGGGAACAATCTTGTCGGCCCAAATAATGACAACACCACCAAAATTGCCAACTATTCAACTTTGCACCACTAGGGA
Source organism: Sequoia sempervirens (assembly GCA_007258455.2). Lineage (NCBI taxonomy): Eukaryota > Viridiplantae > Streptophyta > Pinopsida > Cupressales > Cupressaceae > Sequoia > Sequoia sempervirens. Next base: position 352,767,921 of record VDFB02000017.1, on the reverse strand, counting down.
AGAACCAAAAACATCATGCAGACCAAGATGCAAGAATTATAGTTTATGCACAATATCTCTTCAACATTTTCCTAAATTTTTTGATCAACATATGTTCACGCAATTGAAGAAACCCACTGAATATACATGAATAATGCATTTTAGACAAACTATAGTAAACTTCCATTTGAAAATTGATCTTGCAAACCAAAAAACACCTGATACTACAAAGCAGTGTGAATTTGACATTATTAATCATGTCTTCAAACTTGCAAGGTCATCACTTCACTTCCAAAGGAATGTGGAGTATACCAACATGCTTTTATCAACACATTATTCTGCCAGAGTACTGAATGAAACTCACATATAATTTTTTTTGTACAAGGTGTAATGACTTGAATTCTTGGATATAACACCTTCACATATCAGCCAACATATATTTTAAACTGCAAGACAAAATATTTTTCTACAGAGGGATGCAGAAAACATTACCATGACTCTGACATATAATATACACTGTAAATTTCTCAGCAAAATTTTGCAACTTATCTTCATGTGCGGTACACCAAATTGGTAAGATATAAATGTAGGAATTTTGGAAACATATTTGAACAAGTTTTCCCACCTTTGCATCACACTAAGACACCAAACCGATCAACACTCTTCAAACACTGCATTTTTTACTGTATCAATAGATATATTTGCACATCAACAAACTTCAGACTATTATGCAAAACTCAACACACACACTTGAAATCAATGACAACACATCTTGAGTTGACATCAATGCTAATACATATTTCCAAAAATCTCCCCCTTTGTCATTGATGGTAACACTCATTTATCTACAAGTCTTCTCTCCCCCTTTGACATCAAGGGTAAAGGGCATGATATCTTCTATTTGTAACAACCCAAAATTGTATAAAATTCCCCTGAGATGGAAATGCCCAAAATTGATGCTATGTACAAATTATTTTCAATCAAAAAATAAAAAAGATATTGTAATTCTCTGCAAAATTGTACAAAGTAAAAATTATCTTATCTACACCTTTGCAACTCCCGTAGAAGGTAATATTTTCTTGTACATTACCTTGAGGTGTGCTAAATTTGCAACCCAGTTTACTTTTTTTGAGGTAAGAATATGATTTTAACACTCAAATTGCATACATAAATCCTCATCCTCATCAACATTATTTTGATCCTTCATTTTCTTATCAACCTTTCCCGCTTCCACAGGCAATCTAGATAGTGAAGTAAGTCTCAAGTTGACTACTTCCCTTAGTTGACCAAACTGTTTCTTTTACTGCTCTTTGGTCCTAAAGAAATGCCAACTATAAATGAAGATTTTGAATTTGAGCTCTTATAGATGCATCCATATCCTTTGAAAAATCATATCCCTCAAACAATTTAGTAGTTTGTGACTTGACAGAGTGAATAAAGGCAATTGTTATATCTTTCCATAATTTGTGAAGGTATCCTATCCCTCTTCCGCATTTCATTTTGAAATGTTTTGAAGAAGCCCCATAACATTGTGTCACATTGTATGGTGTTTGGAAAGCTATGCATGTGATCCCTTATCTAATGTTCCATGGGAATACCCCTACTCCAGACCATATTCTTTAGACCAAGTATTTCTTTCAATAAATAGAGCATAAGACAAATAATCAAAGTGTCATACCAGAAATTATAGCGTGAACCCTTGGTTTTCTACAAATTTTCCAACAATTATTGATGCAAAAGCTTACAAATGTCATAATATTTTCCTTCCTTTACCATTTGATGAGCAGTGAAGATGGTGGTGGTGGTAGTGGACCCATCTCTTTTTGCATAATACACCTTATATGCAATGCCCATCGTGGCATACCAGACCCCTAGATTAGAGATGTCGTCTATAGTTGGGGGTCATTTATCAAATTTAGCTTAGATAAGCTTCATAAATTCTTCATTATTGATGGCCTATAGTGTCGACACAGATCTAGAGGAGCACAATCCAATCACAACCCTGATGGCTTCCTTTGTGATTAAGCGAGGTTGGTTAAGACAAAATATGTCTTCATGAATCTGGCTCAAGGTAATTCTAACCCATTCATCTTTGAAGAAAAAATTAGGAAAAACCTTCCACACATCTAAAACCTTTGCTTCCACATTCACATATTCTAGTTTGAGCTAAAAATCATCACCCAACATATGATTGTACCTGACCTCTTCCATCTTTAGATGATTGTACTTGCTTAGCTGAGAGTGAATATAAATGCATACATCTTCAAAATGAATCAGTTTGATTAGAACACAAGAGAATGCTCCATCTTTTTTGGTCATAGTAGATATGTATGGATGTTTCTTGAAATTTTGCCTTAGCTTCTCAACAAAATCAATGAAAATTAGTGTAGCCATGACAACACTTTCTAAATAGTAGGGTTTTACAAGCAGACCATAGGAATACCTGAGAATCACTATTGTCAAGGTTTGCACACAAATTGTTGAAATCCTTCTTCACTTCCTTAGCTCTTGGATGCACTTGATATCTTTTGAATGAAATCATTTGATAAAATAGGAACTAAACATGCTTCACACCAACCCTATTCACTTTGCATTAAATGCAATTCTTAGCACTTAACATCAATTTTTTTTTATAGTTTGAGATATCACAAAGATCCATAATCTTTTAACGCACTTCCACAATGAGTGTATTTGCTCCAAAACCTTGAGCAAACATATCCTTGTAACCAATAACCATTATGCTGAGTTGAAAAACTTGCAATTGCAACATCGTCTGAGCCAATACTTTCTTTTCAATTACCAGAGGATCCATCTACACTAGACTGAGGTACAAATTCATTCTTTGTTTCACTTTCTTCCTTCTTCTGCCATACCTTGTTCATTTTCTTCTTTTTCTAATTAGTGTCAATCTTCTTTGGTGGAGTATAAGGTTTTACATTATTTCCTTTACAGAACCTTGTAATGTGTCTTGGTTTATTCCAATTGTAGTAGGTGATACTAATTTTTGGAGCATAATTACTTCTTCTCACATTAGATCTACAATTGACAACCTTATGACCAAAATTGTTGCATATGTAGTAGTAACCATAGAAGGATTGAGAAGTCATAACATTATTCCCTATCACTTTATTTATGCATTCATTAGCCTTATGTCCAATTTTGTTGCAAGCATAGCACTGACCATGAAATGATTGAGAATACCGATTCACCCCCCTCTCAATGTTCTAGTGTGCTCAACACCCTTGAATCCTAAAAAATATTTTTAATTATATTCTATTTAAATAAACAAAATTGACTACTTATCCAACACTATACAAATAGCCAAATATTTTGAAATAAAAATTTATCTCCATACTAGTAATATATATGCATGTACAAATTATAGTATTGAGTTATATAGAGAGCTACAACACTTGCATAGATGGTGCAAATGTCATATGGTTAAGGTGGGGATAAAAAAAATCCCTACAACTATAGCCAAAACCTATCAATTTTATAGTCAATTGAGACAAAGTTAGACCTTTTGGACTCAATCGTGAGGTTAGATTTTGAATACGATGTACTAGGTGAAAACACTTGGCAAGAACTCCCAAAAAAGAAAAGGGGATTTTAGATTAAAAGCTTTCATACCAAGTTGAATTCACCAAAAGAACTTCATAGGAGCGAGAATCATCTGCAACACCAAATTTACCTTCCATAAAAGAGAAAAGTGATGAAAATCTATAATTCTAATATTCATACAATAGTTCACTATGTAATGGAATAAAATATACATAGAGGACCATTGTATATATAGGAAAAGGTGAGACATAAAATAACATGAGATTATGACAAGTTTCATGATATAACAAATTGTAACATAAAAAATAAATTCTCTAAGTAAAATTAACTAACTAGGTGTAAATAAGATCCAAAATGGAAACTAGTTATGAAATAACCTCATTCTCACCATCATTCATTACCCTTTTCAATGATCAATCTAATTCTTGGGATATGTTGGACCCTCATTTGAATTAAAATATCCCCCCTTATTTAGCACAATATACTCTCCTTCCTAGCTACATGGTTTCATTTAGTTTGGACTACTTGACCATCAATGTTTAATAGCTTTTTAATTTTAAAATCTTTTTTTAAGGAATGATTAGAAGTATGATATATCTTTGGCATGTAATGTAGTCATTTTTTTCATTTGGGAGATAAAATCACATCTCTTAATCCTATTATGAGAAGGCATTTTTTACCTTCCCATGTGTGATTATCTTTCTCAACACATTTTGTCAATAGTTAAGCTAAATTTCTTGCATTCTTATTTTACATTTACCTTTGGTATTTTTCAGATCTTCTTCTATGTAATGGTGTTTGGTGTTTGAGTGGTTATTTAAATGACACTAAGAAGATATGAAAGAGAAATGTGTGCCCCATTCTATACATGTATTATATCAAATAGATAGTTATGTAACATTTTAAATTATTCTAATGCAAAGGATCTTAAAATTATAAATTTCATGTTGGGTCCTTAAGGTTTAGAAAATTTGGGGAAAATTTTCCAAATTATTCCATATTGTTTTTTACTAGAAACTATAGGTTTTAGTGCCACTAAAATAAATTAGGGATTGAGTGATTCTTGATGTCTTTCCTAGTTCTAAATTGTAACGTCCCGCCAGGGAACCCAGAGGACAACAACTAAAGAAGAATGCAAAAGACATGTAATTTAAAAAAAAAAAAAAACATTAACGTTATTAAGAACCATGATTATCATTAACTAGCATTACTCAACATAATGATCATCTTTCCAATGAACATACAATCTAAAGTTACTAATATCATTCATAATGAAGTAAATCATCAATAACTCATAAAGTAGTAGCTGAAGATAATAGAACTTATCATTTACATTCTAGTCCTAAGTCCTCCTAGGTTCCCCAACATTGTTACTAGCAACATCTACCACAAGAAAGGGTTACATTTCTTTTCCCTTTTAGCCTACTAGACAAGGATAGATAAACATTTAACATTTAAGTACATTAGCAAAATATTAACATAATTACTAAATGAAATGAACATCTTATAGTTACCTTTATAGGACTTAGGTACATCAAGATACACTCCTAGATTATCTTAATAAAGAATGAGATAACATTTATGGTGGAACCCTAAATTTTTTTTATGGTCCCTTCAATTTCATGGTCACATTTCTGATTGCTCATATCTTGTTTCCATTAGGATCTAGGGTTTAAGCTTTGATTTACATTTGCATCCTTGGTTATCCTTTGGCTTATGTTCTCTCATTGATTGGTTGCATCAGGTAACTAGTTACTTAAGCGGTGTCCTATGGTCTTTATCATCATTGTTTAACTGGCCCCAATATTTTGGTTACTTGTCAAGCCTAGGAAGTCCCCTTTTAAGAACAACTTATGCCCACGTGCATCTTAGCACCACTTAATTTTACTGTTGGTAGTTCATTGCTCATCACATGTTCCTTTAGAATAGCCCATCTCCATCCCGTGATGAGTGATGCACTATCTTTCTTACTATGCTAGGTTCATCGCCCATCGTGTGTTACATTGCCACTGCTAGAAAGAAAACTTTGATGAGCGATGTGGTTAAGTATTTAACCCATTTTTGGCCTTATCAGTATCATCAATTGTCTCATGCTTTCCAAAAGGGAACCCATGATTGCCGATGGGCGGAGTTTCTCCCCATTGCACAAGATTAGTCTATCGTGAGTTAAGATTGCTCGATGAGAAGGGAAGACGCGATGAGTGATGGAATTTAGGTCTCCGACTGGGATCCTCTTGCGATCAAGATCAATGATAATATCTCATTGTTGGCTTCTCAGCCATCAATTGATGAGGTCCCAATGCAAAACTAGAAGACGCGATGAGCGATACTCACAAAATATGAAGAGGTACACATGGCAGTTTCTTAACTCATCATCAGAGTATGTATCAATCACTAGTAGGGTTCCATGGAGATTGTGGAATGATGTGAGCCATTGGATGGAATTTCACATGAGCAAATCAATGGATCGAATTCAAACAGGAACAACCAACTGATGGAGTAATTGTTCACTTGCGCAATCCTTCTTGCACCATTAATGGTGAATGTACTTAGCCGAATTCATGTAAAAGGGTTTGTATTTGCATTCTCCTCTCATTTTGGCATTTGAGGAGCTAAAGAAGAGTTTAGAGTGACCAAAGCTGAGGCCACCAAAAAATTGCTGAGGAGTTTTTCTCAGGTAAGCTATCATCGAATCCCATTGGTTTTTCTTGTTATTTTGCAAGAATTGGAACATTAAATCAAAATGTTTGGGTTGTTTTCAAGGGTGAATTAGGGTTCATGGATTCTCTTGATTAATTTTAGTTTTCTAATTCGGATAAAAGCAAAAGGGTAGAATTGTATTTGAATTTAAGTTTATGCTATCAAGAATAGAATATCAATTCCAAAACCTAGTTTGAATTCAAACCTAAAAGCCCTAAGTTGTCAATATGAGTCAACCTGGTGAGTCGTCATCTTCAAAATCCATACCCAAGAGGAAAAAATAAAAAGTCTCCCATGACCCATCCCAAACATCCGAAGGAGCCGAGAAGAAAAAGGGCTAACCAAAAGACTATGTCCATTTCATGGAAAAGTTCCAGCCGGTAGATGCCAAGGCAAGCAGTAGGAAGACCACCAGGGAAGGAATACTAACCACCAATTTCAAGGACCTTGCAGTAGGAATTGGGGACATTGTCATGCTAGAGCCTAGATAGGAGTTATTCTTGTAAGCTTTCAGAAGAAGAGATGCTCCACATCCTGTTCAAAATGTTTGGGGTTTTGATTTGGGGAAATTGGTTGTCCCTAATATTTTTGTGGAGGTAGATTTAATGTTGCAACTAGTAGATAGATATGATGGTGTGAATAGGGTAATCACATACATAGATGGTAAAATCATTTTGGAAGTAAAGAAAAATAGTCATAGAGGTTTTAAGAATGAAACTTGATGCTAGTGAAAAGATTAGTATGGAAAAGTTGTCATAGGGACAGGGTTAGGTTGAGGCAATCACTGACTCAACGCTCTGGGTCTCACCTTCTTGGACCCCTTTGGTGTCACTCTCCACCACTCAACCTATTGGTCCTATGTTGTCTAGGCACCCCTGGTTCTTCTGGCCAACCCTGCTACCATTTACAATGCCTTAACCAAACAAAACTTGGTGCTCTTCCTCTCATTCACTTCCTAGCCCTTAATACTCTTAAAGACTAGCTGTCCTCCAATGCTTCCTAATCTTTTTGCAGGGGTGTGAAATGTCTCCCATGGCATGAAAACCATCTCACAAGGATTCTTTGTTGACTAGCCATCAACATTTCTCCATCGCTTAACCAAGAACCTTGTTTTAGGGTTTGGGCAAGGCTACTAGACTTGAGCCCCTTTTAGGCCTCCTTACATAAGTAAATTGGTTAGAACTTCTCTCCTTTATGAGATTGTGCCAAACTCCCTTTTGACACCCTGGCTCTTTTTCCAATCTCTTTAATATTTTTAGGGTTTGGGACCCTCTCTACCCGTACACAGGTACAATTCAGATTTTCCCCAAAAACTAGGGTTTTTTAGATAATTTCTTGTTCTGTTTTTCTTCTTCCAGTCTCAAATGCACTCATGAAGTATCTATCTTCTTTCCCACACCTTCTCAAGGCTTCCTGCATTCATCATACATCCTAATTTTTTAAGGAGTTGACACCCTTGCCATGCTAGGATTAGTCTTTGACTGTCTTTTCCAAGCCGGGCACTAACATTCTCGCCTAGGAAAAGATTTTAAGCATGCTTCCAGAACTCTTAAAGAATCTTACCACTAAGATATGTATAAACATGGAGTTTATTCTTGTTTCCAACAAGTCCATACTTCTTGGTATGGTGAGGAAACAGACTAAACCTCCATTTTTACCAGATTTACCAGTCAAAACAATAAGAAAGAAAACACAAAATAACTAAACAAGTTGAAAGTGATGAACTAGCTGTCTATTGTGCAAAAAAAATGCTACAAAAGGATTCTCTACATGCTATCAAACCTACAAAATGCCTCTTTTAATTCATTAGTAGTTGTCACACAAACAAGAACAGAAAACATAATTTCCACACCAAAAATCACTGTATTTTTGTTATCCTGATATAACTTCACATGCTCCTAATTCTTCCAACCCTCAAACAGGTTAGGAGTTATCTTTAAATATGCTTGGAAATAGTTAGGTTTCCTTTTTCGAGCTCAAGAACGACCAAAAGTTGAGTGTTGGAAAACACAATGTGTTTTAACAACCTTGGTCTAAAGCTTAGAAAACAACCACAAAATGGATTCCAAAACTTATTCAACTTCTAACCTAAGAAGAAAAGACCCTCAACCATAATTAAGATGGTGTTCAAGACCTTACATAACACAACAAAATTAAACTTTAACCAAAAACTACAATAAAGCTTAAACCTTGCTAGGTGCTCCAACTTTGCCAGGTGCTCCTGCACCATTCTCCCCCTCTCAGCCCAAACAACTAAGGAGAGGAAGGAGAGAGCAATGATAGGTCAACACCAAAATTCTTGAACTAATCTTCCTGTATCCAAGTGGCTTCTGATTCTGGCTTGTTCTTCCATTTGATAAGGTGCTCCATGTACACCTTATGTCTTGTAGCTTTCTGCACTCTTGATTGCAAGATCTTCTCTGCCTGAAGCTTGTCTTGCTAAGGAAGGGTCACATTACTGATACCCTTGAAGATTTCCTTGTTGTTCTGATCCTCATCATTGACTGATCCCTTGTACTTGATCAAATCAGCAACATTGAAAACTGGAGAGATGCCCAAGTCTGATGGTAAATCCACCTTATATGCATTCTTGCCATATTTGGCTAACACCTTGCATGGACCCAATATTTTCATCTGTAACTTGGTTTCCATGCCCTTCTACAATCTAGATTTGTTGAGGTGGACTATAACATAGTCCCTAACTACAAATTGTACATCCTTCCTTGACAAATCAACATTCTCCTTCAACTTTTGGGTTGCTGCTTTGACTATTTTCTTGACCTGCTCATGAATCTCTTTCATGGTCTGAGTGAAATCTTTTGAATGTCCACTCCTGTTCTCCATAGATCCAAGGGCTCTAAGTTCACAAATTCCTCTTGGGTGCATCCCATACACCACTTCAAATGGACTTTTCCCTATAGTTCTATTTACACTGTCATTATAGGCATACTCAGCTTTGGGAAATCACCATATCCCATGTCTGTCCATATTCTTTAGTTAAGCACCTTAAAAGATTACCCAACACTCTGTTAACCACCTCTATTTGACCATCGGTCTGAGGATGGTAAGCTAATCCAAAAGATAGATTTGTACCCAATCTGCTCCATAGAGTCTTCAAAAATGGCTCATGAACTTCACATCTCTGTCAGAAACAATGCTTAGAGGCAAGCCATGGATCCTTACAACCTCCTTGAAGAAAAGATGAGCTATGTAGCTTGCATCATGAGTAGTTTTGCAAGGAATGAAGTGACTCATCTTGCTAAATCTGTCTACCACAACATAAACACTGTCAAAACCAGTCTTGGTCTTAGGAAGACCTACCACAAAATCCATGCTCACACACTCCCATGGTCTGTTAGGAATAGGCAAGGGTTGATATAAACCAGCATTGCTAGCTCCTCCCTTAGCTTTCATGCATACAACACACTGTTCCACATATTTTCTGACATCTCTTGCTAACTTAGGCCAGTATAGAACCTTTGAACTAGCTCTAAAGTTTTATTAATACCAAAATTCCCACTAAGACTACCATTATGCTTTTCTTGAATCGGATTTTCCCTCATTGACCCTCTTGGAACACATAATTGATTACCCTTAAATAATAGTCCATTTTGCAATGTATACTCAACATATTGACTATGAAAATGATTCTCAAAATTAGAGCATACCTTGTAGGCTTCTGAGAAGTCTTCATCTTCACCATAGAGGTCTTTGAAACTCTCTAATCCAATGCTTTTCAGTTGTATTTCCTGCACTGTCAACATTCTTCTGCTTAATGCATCTGCAACCTTATTCATTTGTCCCTTTTTGTGCTTGATAGTGAATGTGAAAGCTTGGATGTATTCCATCCATTTCAAATGTCTATTACTCAGCTTCTCTTGGGTGTTGATGTAACTAAGTGCCTGGTTATCAGTGAAGACCACAAACTCTTTGGGTAACAAATAATGCCTCCACTTCCTAAGGGACTGCACTAAAGCATATAATTCTAGATCATAGGTGGAGTATTTTTGCTTGGCTTCATTGAGCTTTTTACTAAAGAAGGCTACAGGTCTACCTTCTTGACTAAGTACTCCTCCTACTGCTACTCCACTTGCATCACACTCAATTGTGAACAACTTATCAAAACTAGACAATAACAAAATTGGTTGAGTTGCCACTTCTTGTTTCAGTTTTTCAAACCCTTTATCAGCCTCTTGAGTCCATTTAAACTTTGTTTTTAGACCACCTTTAATAGTATCTAGAACTGGTGCACATATGCCACTGAAATTCCTTATGAATTTTCTATAAAATTGAGCTAAACCATGAAAAATCCTTACCTCTGTTGCTGTGGTTGGTGTAGGCTAGTTTAGGATGGCTTGCACCTTGCTTGGATCCATCTTCAAGGTTCCTTGGGATACTACAAAGCCTAGATACACAAGTTCTTGCTTGAAGAACTCACACTTCTCAAGATTAATTGCCAACTACTCTTCTTGCAGCCTTTTAAGTACCATCTCCACATGCTTCAAATGTTCTTCTGTTGTCTTACTAAAAATCAGTATGTCATCAAGATAGATCACTACAAAGATCCCTGTGAAATCCTTAAGCACCTCATTCATTAGTCTTATGAATGTGCTAGGGGCATTTGAGAGGCCAAATGGAATCACTTTCCACTCATATAAGCCATCATTTGTTTTAAAAGTTGTCTTCCATTCATCACCTTCCTTAATTCTAATTTGATGGTAGCCACTCTTGAGGTCCAACTTAATGAAATACTGTGCTCCTCCAAGGCAATCCATTAAATCTTTTATTCTAGGTATAGGGAATCTATATTTGATTGTAATCCTATTGATTGCTCTAGAATCAGTACAAAGTCTCCACTTACCTCCTTTCTTAGTTTCTAAGACCACTAGGACTACACATGGGCTGATGCTCTTTTGAATCAAACCTTGATTCAACAATTCTTCCACTTGCCTAGGCACCTCTAGGTTCTACTCAAGAGTAAGCTTGTATGCTGCTTTTTTAGGTAATGAGGCTCCAAGTATGAAGTCAATTTGATGACTTATTGCTCTCTTTGGTGGTAGAGTTGCAGGGGTTCCATCACTCACTATGCTCTTGTATTTATCAAGCAACCTTTGGACTACTTCTGGTAGGACTGTCTTTTCAGCCTTTTCTTCCTCTTTGGACTGCATCATGATCTCATATCCTTCATTCCCTTGGTGTAGGTCCTTAAGGAAATCCTTACCACTGATCAACATGATGTTAGGTACCTTTGACTATCCTTCATCTTCCTCTGTCAATGACTGCAGCTTGAAGGTTCTTCCATCCTTCTTGAATGAGATGGTGTTCTCTTTCCCATCATAAATGGAACTTCTGTCATATTTCCATGGTTTTCCCAATAGTATATGACATGCATCCATGGGTAATACATCACAAACTAGCTTGTCTTTATAGCCTCCAATTGAAAATTCCACTGTGACCTGCTCATTAACTAAAACACTCTGCCCTTTATTCAGCCATGTGACCTTGTAGGGGTTATTGTGAGATACCTTCTCCAATTTTAGCTTAGTTACTACCTCCTCTAAGATTATATTGTCTGTTGAACTAGAATCTACAATAACTTTGCACACTTTTCCAAGTATCTTGCACCTTACTCTAAAAAGAGCTCTTCTTTGCTTAGGTTCCTCTTTAACTAGCTACCTTATCAAAACTCTGTTAAACATCAGATTCTCTCTTACTTCAGACTCTATATGATTGATTTCAGATGCTTTAGGACTCATGGTGTCCTCTTGTGCATATGCCACTCTTTTCTCATTGCTAGAAGAGGATTCTTTTTTTGAGCACCTATAAGCAGGGTGACCTAGTTGGTTACATTGATAACACTTCATGTTTGCAAAGTAAGAATTGCTTCTACCTGCTCCTCTTCCTCTATTTGAACCTCCTTGAGGTCCTCTTCCTTTGTTAAATCCTCCTCTTGAAGATGTTTCACCTCCATGCTCAGTGAGCTTAGATTCTCCTTGATTCCTTTGATCATTACCTCTACCTTGGTAACCACCACTCTATCCTCTTTGATCTCCACCTTTGCCTCTACCCTTAGAAGACTGATCATGCTTCCTCTTATTCCTTTCCTCAATCTTGATAGCCAACTGATAACATTGGTGGACTGTCTTGGGACTTAGCAAAGCCATCTCTTCCTGAATGTTCCACTTCAAGCCATTGAGGTACCTAGCCACTTTTAGGCTCTCATCCTCTGTCACATTTGAGCTCAAGCAAAGCTTCTGAAACTCTTTAGTATAGGTGTTGACATCTTGGTCTTTCTACCTTAGACTCTGCCTCTTCTTGTGCAACTGAATCTCATAATCATCTAGCATGTAGGCTTCCTTCACCTTAGCAACCATTCCTTTCCAAGTTGAAATGGGTTGTTTGCCTTCTTTTTCCCTCTCTGTCTGAACAAACTTCCACCATGTCAAGGCTGATCCTCTCAACCTTGATTTAGAAACCTTCACCTTCTGTGCTTCAGTTACTCCATCACATTCAAAGTGATTCTCCATGCCTTCTATCCAATCCATGACCAAATCAGGATCCATCTTTCCACTGAATAGTGGTATGCCCTCAAGTCCTTTTCCACTCAGTGCTTTCAATGCCTTCAAGAAAGGCTCCTCCTCCAAAACTGGGTCAAGTTCAGGGACCTTGTCTTCCTCTGCAACCTCTTCTTCCTTTGGTACCGTTCCTTCCAACCTTGCATTGTTCAATGGTTTCTCAAGTTGCTCTATTCTTTCTTTTAAGGACTTGTTGTCCTCTTCTTGTTCTTCAACCCTCTTGGATAATTGTGCATTTGTCACCATAGCGAGAGTTTCACTTGACTCAACTTCTGACATATAAGTTGCTTTCCCAAATCTTTTGCTGCTTTGATACCAATCTGATAGGGACAGGGTTGGATTGAGGCAATCACTGACTCAATGCTCTAGGTCTCACCTTCTTGGACCCCTTTGGTGTCACTCTCCACCACTCAACCTATAGGTCCTATGCTGTCTAGGCACCCCTGGTTCTTCTGGCCAACCCTACTACCATTTACAATGCCTTAACCAAACAAAACTTGGTGCTCTTCCTCTCATTCACTTCCTAGCCCTTAATACTCTTAAAAACTAGTTGTCCTCCAATGCTTCCTAATCTTGTTGCAGGGGTGTGAAATGTCTCCCATGGCATGAAAACCATCTCACAAGGATTCTTTGTTGACCATCCATCAACATTTCTCCATCACTTAACCAAGAACCCTGTTTTAGGGTTTGGGCAGGGCTACTAGCCTTCAGCCCCTTTTAAGCCTCCTTACACAAGTAAATTGGTTAGAACTTCTCTCCTTTATGAGATTGTGCCAAACTCCCTTCTGACACCCTGGCTCTTTTTCCAAGCTCTTTAATATTTTTAGGGTTTGGGACCCTCTCTGCTCGTACACAGGTACAATTCAGATTTTCCCCAAAAACTAGGGTTTTTTAGACCATTTCTTGGTTTGTTTTGCTTCTTCCAGTCTCAAATGCACTCATGAAGTATCTATCTTCTTTCCCACACCTTCTCAAGGATTCCTACATTCATCATACATCCTAATTTGTTAAGGAGTTGACACCCCTGCCACGCTAGGATTAGTCTTTGACTGTCTTTTCCAAGCTGGGCACTAACAGTCTCACCTAGGAATAGAGTTTAAGCATGCTTCCAGAACTCTTAAAGACTCCTACCACTAAGATATGTACAAACATGGAGTTCAGTCTTGTTTCCAACAAGTCCATACTTCTTGGTACAGTGAGGAAACAAACTAAACCTCCATTTTTACCAGATTTACCAGTCAAAACAACAAGAAAGAAAACACAGAATAACTAAACAAGTTGAAAGTGATGAACTAGCTATCTATTGTGCAAAAACAATGCTACAAAAAGGATTCTCTACATGCTATCAAACCTACAAAATGCCTCTTTTAATTCATTAGTAGCTGTCACACAAACAAGAACAGAAAACAAAATTTCCACACCAAAAATCACTGTATTTTTGTTATCCTGATATAACTTCACATGCTCCTAATTCTTCCAACCCTCAAACAGGTTAGGAGTTATCTTTAAATATGCTTGGAAATAGTTAGGTTTCCTTTTTCGAGCTCAAGAACAACCAAAAGTTGAGTGTTGGAAAACATAATGTGTTTTAACAACCTTGGTCTAAAGCTTAGAAAACAACCACAAAATGGATTCCAAAACTTATTCAACTTCTAACCTAAGAAGCAAAGGTCCTCAACCACAATTAAGATGGTGTTCAAGACCTTACATAACACAAAAAAATTAAACTTTAACCAAAAACTACAATAAAGCTTAAACCTTGCCAGTGCTCCTACACCAAGTTGTAGAAGGAATATGTTGAACACAGGGTTGGGTTCAAAATAGGTGAACTACCAAAGCATAGACGAGAGAAAGGATCTATGTTTGCAATCAAAAAATTTGAACCATTGGATTGTGAAGAATTTGCAAATTATTTTAGATACACATACTTTATGTTGTGTCAGGTGCTTGGAGTGAAGTGTGATGGAAGGATAACATCACCCCTATTGGTTATTATCATGGATATTCAACATAAAAACAAGCACAAGTGGTTTGACTATGCTCACTGGGTTGCTGAGAAGTTGCACTATGACTTGATGAGGTTGAAAGAAAGAAAAACCCCATTGAAATTTATACATTATTCATTATTGATGCATAAGATATTATACCAGGGAAAGTAAGTTTTCAGTCAAGCCGTGAAACTAAGACAAGCGGATGGAAAGGGTCATAAATTGCATGTCCAAATGTGGACATACATCTGGGATTTGCACTGTTCTATGTATTAATCGAATTCAAACGTATATGATTAACTAGATTATGTCAAAGAACAATTCATTTAATTAAAATCATACTCATAATGATGATGGTTGTTATAAGTCTTGTTCAAATTTCCCATTCTCTGCTCCAAGTTATAAAGGTGTAAGGGATTTTCCAATTCCTTGCAAATTGTCACTTGTCGAGTCACAAATATGAGAATTTTTCTGCTTAGTATGCAATGTATATGGAGATCTTGTGAAGGAATGTTATAAGTGCATTGTGGGATCACCCTCTTAGGTCTTGCAAAACCTGAAGTGCAGGAGGAAAGCTTAATTTATTTCTCTCATTCAATGGCCAACCCATTTTAGGTTGCTAATCATTGGAATTGGAAAATCCATAGGCTTCCTTAAAGATTTGGTTGGTATTTAAAAAAACACCAACAGATTGGTAACTTTGTTGGGGACCTAACTAAATTTAAAGTCTCTAGTGTAGATCTAGTACAATTAGAGTCAAGTGTCTTGTTATTCTTCATTGGAAGAATTGTTGGTTCAAATATTAAAGTTACATCATATCCAATTCATGCGTCAAATTCTGGTCAATTCTGTCATATTGTGTTCGGTTATGTTTATAATTTTCTCTAAGGTCACAAATAACAAGTCAAGATATCAATTTCTATTTCCCAGCATTGTGGGTGGCGACTTTGAAGTTTCTTATACTAGTACAACAACAAGATATTGAAGGGACATTGAGAAGAAGGATTCTGAAAAAGAAGTTGACACCATGAGTAAAACTAGAAGTTACACAAATAAAAATCTTGAGCAACAGTTCGAACTTGAACCTACAAAGGATAAACAACCTCTATGGAAGAAGAAAACTACTGAACCAGGTAAGTCTATCGAATCTCTTGCTAGAGCATCTCCTATGTTCAATAATGAAGCAAATAATGTAAATTACAATGAGAATTCAGATGAGGGTGAAATACCTAAGGAAGGTCCAAGAATTTTTCCTGTTGAACAAGTGTTTGATAATGTGTTTGATATTTCTAGAGAAGAATATAGGTGGGGATTTTGGGAGAATAAAAAGAAATTATTAGAACAACCAACACCTAGAGTTAGGTCTATTTTTCATGGAGGAAACTTTAACCCAAGGGGAGGACTTCCTAATACTGAAACACTTGTTCCCTCTAAGGAAGATCCATTTGAGCAAGCCTTTCATACCCCTGTACCGAGTGAGTATGGAGATTTCTTAGAAAATGAGGAAGATATAGACAAGGATATGCAAGCCTTGGAAGAAGAAGAAAATTGGCTTGTTGAGAAAGAAGAAAAGAAGAGACTAAAGGAATTGAAGGAAAAGGAGGATAGGGTTAGAGCCAAGCAGTATGAGAGGGATGCTAGGAGAAAAAAATTTGAGAAAACGAGAGAGGATGCTGCTAGATGTAAAGTTTCTGAAGAGAGTGCCGCTAAAATAGCAGCCCAAATCACCCATGAAACTCCTAAGGTAACAGTTCATATGGGAACCTTTATTGCTAGCACTTATGCAACAACTGTTACAACTACTAAAACCACTAATCCTCCCAAGAAAACATCATTTTTCGATCATGGGAAGAAACCCATGGATCATACCTAGAAGAATACTTTCAATACATTCACTACCAATACTAATACAAACACCCACACTTCATCTAAAAAAACTCCTGTTAATAACCCCAAAGTTGACCCCATTCCATCTGCTACACCCCTAAATCTTGAAGTCACAAAATTGCAATTGGTAAATGAAAAGTTGTAGGAAGACTTGAAGAAGGCTGAAATTGAAGCTGCTAATGCAGAAATGGATAGAAAGATTGCTTTCCTCAAAATGTCTATACCAAATCCAAAGTCTTTGAGCTCTGGGTATAATGATAGTGGATCTCACAAGAAAAGGTTGGGAGGACATACTTCTGGTGGAGGTGGTGGTGGAAACTAGGGTGGTGGAGCTGGAGGAGGTAATAAGAATAGCAATTCTTATTCTGAGGATGATGAAGAAGATAAGAAAAATGGTGGTGGTAATAATGGAAGTGGAAGAGGTACAAATGCAGATCAATCTGACAATAAAAAGGATGATCAACCAAGGGATAATCACAAGGACATACATCCCAGAAGGCCACCTCAAACTGATAGGTATAGGAAATTGTGTTTTGACAATATTCCAAGCTATCTAAACCCTGTCCCAAATAATGCAAGGAAGCATCTCCCTAAATTTTCTAGTAATAATGATTTCAGTGGTGAAGATCACTTGGAATCCTTCCAAATATTTGTGGAAGATTTTGAACTATGGGATGACAATGTTGCCATGAAATGCTTTATGCAATCCTTGACCAAGAATGCAAGGGATTGGTACAAGGGGTTACTTGATGCAAGTATTGATTCAAAGGAGTCTTTCTATAGAGTTTTCAAAGAGTAGTATGGGGATTAGACTGATCCTAGGTTCAGGCTGAATGATTTTAATAACATCACTAAAGGACATAATGAGAAGGTCACCGAATTCAACACAAGATTTCAGAAATCTATGATTAGAGTCCCTGCTTATCTATGGCCTAATGAGAGTGCATGTTTGGTAACTTGTTGTAATGCTTATGGATGTAAGATGTGTTATTTGCTCAGAGATAAGAATCCTCAAAATCTGAGAGAGGCCTACAAGATGGCAGTCAACATTCAAAATAATAGAAGAGCCTTTGGTAAAGTAGGAAGAAGGGAAGACCCCAAGGCTTCTAAAAATCCTAGAGCTCTGAATGATAAGGCTTCTAAAGAATGAAAAACCCCAGTTCCAAAGGAACGAAAGACCCCCAAGGTGGCAGGACTACCCCTATCATACAAACTGGCATAATGGGAAGCCATTTAATAATAATTAGAAGAATGTCCAGGGTAGACCCGATACTTTGCAGAAGCATTCCACAAATGTTACTGAATACTTGCCTTAGTGTGGAGTTTGTTAAATGCCTCATGCCTCACAACACTGTGCTGTAGCAAGGTCAGTAGAAGAATCTCAAGATAAGCAAGTAGGATCTGACTCTGTTTAGGATCAAGATTAAATGACAAATGTAATCGTGACTAAATCAGATCTTGGTTGTGAAGAATACTCCTTAGATGATGAACCTAATAGGATTGATGTGAATGTTCAGAGGTAGGAGGTGAATTCTTATCATCAAGAAGTATTCTCAGATGAAGAAGGAGAGAATTACTACATGGTCTATACTCTTGAGTCATATAATGTTTCTTTGAATATCATCTAAGGAATAGAATTGTGAGTGGTAATTAAGGTAGCCTAGGTAGCATGTTTATCAAGGAAAGAAATGCATAAAACAAAGGAACAAAGACAAAGAACAAGAAAGAAGAGATAAAACCCAAGGAGGGTAACGAGATGAGAATTTGGGCCAAGAAAGGAACTAAGGCAAAAATTGTTGGTGAAGCTGCTCATCAAGATGGGAAGGCCAAAGATGTGAAACCCAGTGCTGAAAAGGTTCAAGGAAAATGTGAGAAGGTAATTCCTCAAAAGTTCATACTCCCTTAGTTACCAAATTATTCTATAGTAGATATGTTTCAGGTCTTATGTCAAGTCAAAGTTGCAATTGCATTCCTATAAATGATGAGAATTGATGAGCATAAGAATAAAACTGTTGCTCTTCTAAACAATATTGTTGCTAGTGGGAAGGATAAAGAGATAACTGGTCAACTTGAAGCAAGCACAAGCCAAGAAAATAATTTTGAGGTCAAAGTAGTGATGAATGAAAATCCTAAGATATATTTGGGAACCACTATTACTGCCAATCCAAGTCAAGTGAATCCATTCTTTCTAAGCTTGATCATTGATGGTAAGTTATGATAGATTCAAGGGCCTCAAACAATGTAATGCCAATAAATATCATGGAAGAAATTGGCTTAAAGGTTGATAACACATATGGGAAGTGCTATGCCATGGACTCAACGAAAGTTCCTGTTATCGGGGTAATCAATAAAGTTCCATATAAAGTGACAGTTTTTCCTGAAAAAGAGTTATATATGAGTGTTATAGTGGTGGATATCCCACCAACTTATGGGATGTTATTGTCAAGACACTAGAGTGCTTCCATGGGTGGTATTATTTAGTGTGATTTGTCATTTGCAACTTTTTCCATTGGCCAGAAAGATGTCAAGATTACTAGAGAATGAAGAGCTCCTCACATGATCAAACACATTGAGGAACTTGAAGAACCAGTGAGGATTAATTTTGTGGATATTGGCTTAGAAACTTTCCAGATTTAGGAAGAAATGCCTGAAGAAGAGGCTGAATTTGCACTTATTGATAGAGAGGTTTTTGAGGATCCACAAAGAGACAACCTTTGGATTATGTACTTTGATGAAGCATGTTCAAAGGAAGGCTCGGGTGCAGGAGTTATTCTCATCTGTCCACAAGGAAAAACCTTCGAGTACTTGTTACAATTTGCTTGTAAAAATGATGTTGTTGAGTATGAGGCCCTCTTACTTGGGTTGAAATTAGCTTCCAAACATGGCATTAATTTGTTAAGATTGCTAGGGGATTCTAAATTGGTAGTTTCCCATATTAGATTTAGATTTGTTACTAAAGACAAAAGGCTTAGGCAATACAAGAATGAAATTTGGGATACTATTGAGACCTTTGATGCCTTTGGCATTGATTGGATAGAAAGGAGACAAAATATCAGTGCAAACTTATTAGCTAATATTGTTGTCAGATTAGATGATGTTACCTTTGATGATGTCTCATACATAGAAGTACAAACTAGGCCTGCAATGCTTGACAACATTTGTAATTGGCAAGTTTTTGACGATGACAATGAAATTTTGAGATTCCTACACTGCATTGACCAATATGAAGGCCAAAAGATTGACTTTGGTTCATTTGTGGTTGAGGTTGATGGGAAGGAGATGTTATTTGGGAATGAGATAATTCAATTAAATACAAATAAGATTCCTAAAGTGCTAGTCACACTAAAGAGGGTCTTTGATGGCCTTGACAAGTAAAATGTTAAGCAAGCATCTTCCCATAAGGAATATTTAGAGGAGATAAATTTAGGGATAGAAAATTCTCCAAAAAAGGTGTATATAGGCAAGAAGATGAAACCCCATGTGAGGAGTATGTTAATCTCCCTGCTGAGGAAATACATACATGTGTTTGCATGGTCATATGATGATTAAAAGGCTTATAGGGAGGACATGTTTCAACATGAGATACCGCTGAAGCCTAATGCAAAGCCTTTTAGGCAAAAAAAAGGCCAATCAACCCTACTTTGCAACCAAAAATGCAAGAAGAGCTTACTAAGCTAAGAGATGCAGGGATTATAAAGCCTATTAGGCACTCATCATGGGTCTCAAATTTAGTTCCAGTCAGAAAGAAAAATGGAGACCTGAGCTTGTGTGTAGAATTTAGAAATTTGAATGTGGCATTTCTAAAAGATAATTACCCTCTGCCTAATATGAAGGCCATGCTACAGAAAGTAAATGGATGTGAGCTGCTCTCGATGATGGATGGGTTTTCAAGTTATAACCAATTCATGGTGAAAGAATCAAAACAATTTAAAACTGCATTTACAATGCCATGGGGGACATATGTATATGTAAGGATTCCATTTGGATTGATTAATGCTGGTGCCACTTTTCAGAGAGCCATGGATGTGGCCTTTGTTGATTTCATAGATTTGTTTCTTGTCATTTATCAAGATGATCTTACTACCCACAATAAAAAGGAGGATCATTGCTCACACCTTGAAAAGATATTTTTTAGAGATTTGGAATATGGGATTTCCTTGAATCCCAAGAAATGTCAATTTGGAGTTAAAGAAGGGAAATTGCTGGGTCACATTGTGCCAAAATATGGGATCAGGATTGATCCTAAGTGAGTAGAAACAATTGATAAGATCCAACAACCTAAGAATGTGAAGGGAATATAGTCCTTCTTTGGACAAATTAACTTTGTATGGAGATGTGTTACTAATTTTGTTGAAACTATAAGAACTATTTCTAAAATGCTAAGGAAAGGTGAGCAAGTAACATGGACAAAACTTGTAAGAGCTTTCCAAGCTATTAAGGATGCTATCAAGGAAGCACCTATCCTTAAATATCCTAACTACTCAAATCCTTTTTAGTTATTCACATTTGCTTCATTCTATACTGTAGCAAGGGTTTTACTTCAGAAGAATGATGAAGGTTTTGAGCAAGCTATTGCCTTCTTTAGCAAATCATTATAGTCAGTTGAGTTAAAGTATGATACCACAGCTATAGTTGTAGCATATGTCCCAACAACAACAACCAAATACATATTTACTCAATAAGAGACCATGGGTCGTTGGTGTAGATGGATCAATAGGATTCAAGAGTTCAAAATTGACATCTAGATTACCAAGCTTGTGAGAGGTCAAGGTCTACCCAAATTGATGGTTGAGAAAAATTTGGATGCTAATGAAATAAATCAAGTTGATCATGAAAATGTTGCACTCATATGCGACATGTAGACTTGTGGGTGGTACAAAAGAATAATTGAATATTTACAGACCATGCAGTGCCCTGAAGGTATGCCTCATAATGAGAAAAGAACACTAAAATTGCAAGCAATCAAGTATGTTATTATCGATGGTGAGCTGTGGTGGAGAAGCCTTGAAGGTTTGTTGCTTAGGTATGTAGATGGGGATCAAGTAGAAGATTTGCTAATTGAAATGCATAAAGGAGCTTGTGGAGGCCATTACATGGCCACGACCACCATCCATAAGATATTGAGAGAAGGTTTTTGGTGGCCACGTGTGTTCAAATATGCACACAGATTTGTTGCTTGTCAGAGGTTCACTAGTAAATTAAAGTTCTCAAGAAACTTACCACAACTTAGGCTAGTGTTAGCACAAGCCCCCTTTCAACAATGGGTAATTTATTTTATTGGAGAAATTTATGAGAAGTCCAGTGGAGGACATGCCTAGATTTTGGTTGCAACTGATTACTTCACAAAATGGGTTGAAGCCATTCCTACTAGGAAATCAACTAGTAAAGTTGTCATTGATTTTTTGACGAACAATATTTTGAGTAGGTTTGGGGTTCTTGAAAGAATAATTTTTGATAATGCTATGTGTTTCAGGTTTGAGGAATTTATTGATTTTTGTAACCAACATGTAATAAGCATATCTTATTCATCCCCATATCACCCCCAAGGCAATGGGCAAGCTGATTCTAGCAATAAAATCCTAATGAAGATTATCAAGCGGGTGATTGAGAAGAACAAGAAGGCTTGGGACTCAAAATTGCAACTTGCATTATGGGCTGATAGGACTACTATGAAGAAGGTCATTGGACAATCCCCTTTCAATTTGATGTATGTAGTTGAGGCTAGAATACTACATAACAACCTGATAAAGATGTAAATTTTTTTCCAAGAGTATGATAGTGACATTTGTGATGAGATGCAACATAGGATGGATGAGTTTATTGAGCTTGATGAAACTAGAAGAGAAGCTCATAAAAGAAACGAGAAGCTGCAATTGCAAGTCAAGCACTTGTATGAAAAAAGGGCCATTGAAAGAAAGTTTGAGTTGGGCAACATGGTTTTAATATGGAATGCAAGGATGGAGGATAAAGGTAAACATGGGAAGTTTGATCCTTTGTGGTTAGGTCCTTACCTAATTGCTGATATGCATGGAGAAGACTCACATTTCTTGCAGTACTTAATAGGTGAAATTCTTGAGCTTCTAGTACATGGACAATTCTTGAAACCCTATTTCTCTTGAAATAGGTTATCCTTCCATGAAAAATGCACATCACTATAAATTTTGTGAATAAGTTTGGTATGTTTCCTTTCTATTGTGTTTGCTTGTCTTGTCTAGAAAAGCTCCCAATTTTTTGGTCCTTGTATGCTTGGTTTGCTTAACCAGAGATCTAAGATCTTGCTATTCCCATAGGGGGCATACAAGGGGCATATCATGAGGACGATATGCTATCAATCCTATTATCGTTCCTCACCTATCATGAGGATGATACAACACTAGTTTTATCATTTGATTCTTGCCTATCATGAGATCAAATCATCACACAAAACATCAACCAGACACTGCACATACCATAATCTGACTGAAACCAATCCAAAACATGACAAATCAATGACCCATAGGCCTCAAGGACATCTTTCAAACATCACCCTGAGGGCTTTCCACAATCACACCCTGCAAAATGGATCAAACGACAAGATAAACTACCTCAAATCAACAAAGATGAAAATTTTCCAAGGCAACAAGAGGCGCCATTTGGGACCCCAAAGGCACCAAAACAGAGTTTGCATCTCAAAAAAATGTTTTCCAAGCTTGCAAGAGGCGCCACTTGGGACCCCAAAGGTGCCAAAATAGATTTTAACTCCAAAAACCTCCATTTTCAAGCTTGCAAGAGGCGCCACTTGGGACACCAAAGGCACCAAAACAATGTTGGAGGCCAAAAACTTGAATTTCAAGATTGCAAGAGGCACCATTTTGGACCCCAAAGGTGCCAAAAATATTAAAACACATGAAAAATTGAATTTCAAGCTTACAAGAGGCACCATTTGGGACCCCAAAGGTGCCAAAACTCTTAAACATGCTAAAAAACACTCAAAAATGACAAAAACATCACCCGACAGTGCATAAACGACATCCAAATAAGCTACAACATCTATCTACGACATTCAAAATACCATTAAAAGGCATGAAAATGACTAACAAAGAGGTTTCTCATAAAGCGTACCATAGGTCCAGAGGCAATAGACTAATTAGGTTGGTAAAGATGCTCGAAACAATGCTTATGGTATGGGATCACCATCTTTCTCTAAGCTCTCCAATATTTAACTTCTCCAAACTCCAAATGTGCAAATGAATCCTATTTTACCACTTTTTACCTTTTAGGGGTAAAATGGAGGGAATTATGGTGGCATTTATTTCCCATTTTTACCAAAAAGGAGGGGTAATTAATCAACACTATTCCAAGAAAAAGAGCTTTCATGAACTTTCGAGAGATAAATCGTCTCCGCCATCAAAATCTCATTGAATGAACGTTGGATCATCATCATAATCATCACAACGCCATCACCTCATTCCAACATTTCATTTTAACATCCCACATTCACCGATTTATCTCTCGAGGGGGAATATATCCGTCAATACCTGAAATTCAAAAGTTTGGGGCATGGTCTGGGGCATCAAAATATTTTTAGAGCATTGACATAAAAATTTTCTTTGAAGCAACATGTAAACACATTACTTCAAAGAGGGGAAAAATTTATACACCCAAAAACGATCATCATATTCAATTAATTAAATATAACCTATTTGATTAATACTTCAACTACATATAAATAAGGTCTTAATTAATTTATATTGTTCACTTTCCTTTTAATTCTCCTAAATCACATTCTTCTAAATAATTAAATAAAAAAAATACCCTAAATGTGTTTATTTAATTAACCTTCCTTAATCTTGATTAAGAATTAGAGCACATTTCTACAAATTTTTGTGTGCCACCTCATAAAGGTCACATGAAAATAAATAAGCCTAATTATTAATTAGAATTATCCTCACAGACTTCCACCAATGAGAAAAATCACATGTATTTATTTCCCCACACTTCCAACAAATTTAGAGCACATGGGTCTTTATTTCACACACTTGGGAATCCCATACATTTGGCATGCTTCCAATTGTTCAAAGGATTCTCTCCACACACATGGCATGTTGTCCTTGGTCAAGGGGACAACATCCTGATTCCTTTCATCTCCATTGTCTATTATTTCTCCTTTGAATCTAGACCATTGATAGGTGCCACCTCACAAAATTCTTGAGAAACCCTATAAATACACCCTCTTGCCTTAGCATTTATCATCCACCTTTTGAGTAATGTTATAATGCTATTTTGAGATACAAATTGGACTAGTGTTATAATGCCATTTTTCATCCATACTTTGAGTATTGTACCATGCAGGTTTTTCGTAGGAGCTTGGAGCTTTCATGGAGTCTTATACTTAGTTTTCATATCATGTGTTACTTTGCATTCTCATCTTAGATTAATTAATTGCTTCATAGTTGCATTTTATCATCTCCATTGCATCATAGTTACATTTTAGGTTAGTTTGTTTTATGTTTGCATTTGAGCATATGCATAATCATAAATAGTTCATTTTAGTTTCATATCATCTCACTCATCTACACTTGTTCATCTATCATCAACATCATCTTTCGTTTATCATCGTATTCATCATCAATTCCATCATCTCATTTCATTTAGAAGCATACCACTAATCATTCCAGCACACATATGCACATATAAATCATCTTAGCTTGCATATTAAGCATCAAATCTCATTTTCTAGGTAGTCATTTTAACAACCTTTGTTCCCATAGAAATCTAAGGGCCAAACGGTTTAATAAATCCCTAGAAATAGAGGACAATGATACGTATTTGAAAGATGTGGTTGTATTACAAATAGAGTAGTTTTACTTGCTTCAAGCTTTGAATGTAAACCATCTCATTAAGGTTTGTGTTGACATTAGAATAATTCTCCACATTCAACACACACACAGATAGATATGATGATGTCAATAGGGTAATCACAAACATAGATGGTAAAATCATTTTGGAAGTAAAGAAAAGTAAAGTCATAGAGGTTTTCAGAATGAAACCTGATGCTAGTGAAAATATTATTATGGAAAAGTTGTAGAAGGAATATGTTGAACATAGGGTTGGGTTCAGAAGAGGTGAACTACCAAAGCATAGATGAGAGAAGGGCTCTGTGTTTGCAATCAAAGAAGTTCAACCATTGGATTGTGAAGAATTTGTAGATTATTTCAGATACACATACTTTATGTTGTGTCAGGTGCTTGGAGTGAAGTGTGATGGAAGGATAACATCACCCCTGTTGGTTATGATCATGGATATTCAACATAAAAACAAGCACAAGTGGTTTGACTATGCTCACCAGGTTGCTGAAAATTTGCACTATGACTTGATGAGGTTGAAAGAAAGATAAACCCCATTGACATTTAGACATTATTCATTATTGATGCATATGATATTATACCAGGGCAGGGAAGTTTTCAGTCAAGCCATGAAACTGAGACAAGTGGATGAAAAGGGTCATAAATTTCCTGTCCAAATGTGGACATACATCTAGGATTTTCACTACATAAATTCAAACTATGCTGGATTCTAAAAACACCATAAAACATACTATTAAGGTACAAATGGATTGGCACCAGCTAAGAGAATTTATAAAACAATTCAAGCATTGTTGAGACCAAGAGAATGTGGTGATGACCCCAATTATGAGTGCAATTGGGGAGATTGGTATTTGTATGATAATTGCACAATCATCAAGGTTATGGAAATATTGTGGTGTCACATCTATTTCCTAGGTTTGTTTCTAATAGACTGGCTTTTATTGAAATGATGTGGAAAATGGATAATTGTGATGCATAAAATTTTAGGTTATCTAGGAAGGCCTCTATTATTGCCACAACTTTCTCTTTTGATTATTTTTTTGTCTCTCCAAAGGAAGCATATGAGGCGTTTGGCATAATGATAAATAATATGAGAATGAATACAACCCCTACTAGAAAGTTTGATCCAAAAGGGCTCATTACAGAGAAAAGATAAAAAGGGGAATTTCAGGGTATGGACCTCATACTTTCTACTTCAAAGAGGATGTGATAAGAAAATTGCAAACATTAGCTATTGTCTAGGATACAGAGAAGATTTGGATGAAAATTGTTGAGGTTAGGCATAGGGCTTCTACCCAAAATTCCTACTATGAAAGCCCTTACAAGCACATCACTGAAAAATTTAAGAGGATGGAATTGATCCTTAGTGATTTTAATGATGGTACTTTTTTGGAGAAGGTGCAACAAGCAGAGTAGCTCGCTCAAATTACTTTGTAAGAACATTTACTAAAAATTGGTGGTAAACCAAAGGATCCCATAGCATTAGAAGTGCAATAGTAGCTAATGGACATTGAGGATACTCCTGCTATGGAGCCGCCTCCTGCAAATATTGATGAAGCACATGGTGTTGAAGGGGATGTACAACAACTATCTGTTGAATCAATACCTATTGAGCAAAGAGTAGAGCATTAATTTTCATAACCTGATGTTGGAGATGTAATGGAACCATTTGTTCCAGATGACAGGCTAGTACCTTGGGAATATGATGAAAGCCAATAAAATGATGCAAGGGTTCTAGCTTGTGCCAAATTTCTAGAGGATTATTCTTTTGTGACAACCAAAGAATTCAAAAAATTCATTACTGAGTTGAAAGCTCAAGAAATAAATGATAGGATACAAAAGGCTCAGGAGGGAGTGGATCCTTCACAATAGGAAGAAGTTAGAAAGAATACTGAAGAAGAGATTGTTCAATAAATTGAGAAAATGAATCCTATGGAAGCTAGAAGATTGGTCAAAGATAGTGGGGTGTTGGTGATGTCAGGATGGAACCTATCTTCAATAATTTCTCTAGATGCAATCAAGAATTACCCAAATTCTATGGTGTCTAAAGAAAATTTTGATGAGAAAACTTTTGGTTCAGGTTTTAGCCCCAATTTACATGCACTAGCTATTTGGTCATTAACACCAGATTCAGGGAGGTGTAAATTTAGTAGAATAATGATTGGCCTTTCAAGAGATTTGATCATAGGAAGAGCTTTATAGGGACAACTCCATAGGCTGCAAGGTTAGCAATGCACATGACCATGTTGAGCATTGAAATTGAAGAAATTTCTAGGCCAAATATATGAAATTGTTGGAGAAACACAAAAAATTAGTTGAAGAGTATAATAAAGTGAAAGCTATTGTATTCAAGGTAAGTTAGAAGATCTTGCCTACTTCTCCATCTGGTACTTCACAACAAGATAAGGATACCCTAAAATTGAGGATTGATGCATTGAAAAAAGAGCTCCAAGTAACCAATTCTGAGAAGAATAAGCTCCAGGAGAACATGAACAAGATTACAAAGGATATGGCTGAAAAAATTTTAGGCCACAGATTGACCAAAGAATCCCTTAAAGTAGAAGCCACATGGTTAACCTATAAAGGTATACATGAGGCATTTGAAAAGTTCCAACATGTTCAAGAGGTTTTCAAGAGCACATGGAATAAATGGAGCAATTGATTAAACAATTTAAGGGAGATTCAAGAAAATTCAAAGGAAGACCTTGAAGCTCTAATAAATCTTTCAGACATAGTAAGAGGAATTAAAATGATTAGTGAAGTCACAAGTTTCCATGAAATAATTGGTGGGAAACTGCAAGGTAAAATCAAGGCCTTCAGGGATATGGAAGAACAAGGTGTACCCAAAATACTTAATGAAGATGAGACACTGAAAGAGTATGCACCATTGAGGGCTTTCTTCAGGCATCAAACAACTACGGGTCCACAGATAACATACATAGATGATAAGTTAGACTTAAATGTGCTGAATGGTTTAATTGATAATCTCATCAAGATTCAGACGGACATGGACACCTTTGTGAAAGAAGCCAAAGTAGTAATTGATGCAAGATATAATGCATACAACATAAAGGTGTAGAAACTATTGGATATCAACTGGCCCATAGAGGATGAATACAAGAATTAGCTAGAGAAATATGTTGAATAATCCATAGAGATGGTGAGATGGATATAGAGAATGGTCAAGTATAATATAGGTATTGCCTTTGAAATAACTATTTAAAAAAAAATCTATATCCTCTCAATTTGAAAATGCACGTGGTAATCCAGCCAAGTTTTTTCTCTTTGCTTTATGTTTTCTTCTTCTCTCATGTTTTGTGCTCTTTGCTAAATGATGTGATGACATGGAATTCTCAAACAATGAGGATATGAGTTCAATAGGCTTCTACAATTTTTTTGTATTTTTTTATTTTCCCTCCCATTTCTTCAAGTGTAAATGTAACCACCTAGGGGTCGAAATGAAATGAAATACTTTGAAATACAAATTGAAATGAAATGTGACCACCCAATAGCCTGAAGCTTGTCTTCTCCCTTAATCTTATAAAAGGGAATTCAAGGCTATTGTGTAGGGGTGTTTGAAATTTTTTGGTTGATCTCACGTATTTTTAGCAAATATTTTCATGAAGTGTAATAAGAATATGATGGATATAGAATGACACATTGAGTCTTAGGTTACGAGTTTGTATTCACAGTCAGCTTAAATGTTTTGCAACAATTATAGTATTTGAAAATCGATAATGAAAAATTTCATACAAATTGTCTCCTATGTATTTGTTCATGAATTAGCAATGAAATGATTAAAGATTGTCTCATTAGTCTCCAATTCATATGGTTGGATGTGTGTGTGTATTTATGCTTCAATTCAAGTAGTCAATTAAAATGCTTTAATACAATCACTAGTTTGTGTGTTAATTCATAGGATATTTAAGTATGTTATGTCTAGAAAATATAAGTTATGAATTTGTAATGCAAATCCATAATAGTTTATAATTATCGAATGCCATTGTTATTGCATTACAATATGTTGTGAATTTGACCTCGTCACCCTAGGATATTACACTGTTCTATGTATTAAGTGAATTCAAATGTATTTAATTAGCTAGATCATATCGAAGTACAATTCATTTAATTAAAATCATACTCATAATCATGATGGTTGTTATAAGTCTTGTTCAAATTTACCATTCTATGCTCCAAGTTATAAAGGTGTAATGGATTTTCCAATTCCTTGCAAATTGTCACTTGTCAAGTCACAAATATGAGAATTTTTCTACTTAATATGCAATGTATATGGAGATCTTGTGAAGGAATTTTATAAGTGCATTTTGGGATCACCCTCTCGAGTCTTGTAGAACCTGAAGTGCAAGAGGAAAGCTTAATTGCTTTCTATAGTTCGTTGGCCAACCCCTTTTAGGTTGCTAATCATTGGAATTGGAAAATCTATAGGCTTCCTTAAAGATCTAGTTGGTATTTAAAAAACACCAACAATTATTTTGTTTGTCAACCTATACTAACTCCTACTCCATACAACACTAACCAAATACCCTTTTTCATTTCATCAGAGTACAATGTTACATTTGAACTCTAAGGTAAGCTCGTTAACACCATTATGTAGTGTGTCATAGACAAAAGATACATAAATGACATTTTCCATACATGAAATACTAACACCATACCACCACCAATTAATCACATCACACTACCTTACTACATTTACTATAAGGAATAATGATGATACCAACATAGCCATGAATAATGTAAGAATAATAATTCCAAAGTGAAGATCAGTATGATATGCATCACTACATATTGTCTTAACATAGTTTTCTATTACTCGACAAGATACATCATCATTCCTTTATAATATGCACCAATAAGAATTATGGCTAAGATATTCCTCATAAATAATATTCCTATAGCAACTAACCATCTAATCATTCCAATTATTACTTTTCCCATAAATACTTATCCTAATACATAAGAATGAAACATCCTATAAAAATCGTATCTTATAAAGCATACATCCCATTTAACATTTAGGATCTAAATTTCATTCCTTAACCAACTCAAGCACCTAATATTAACATTCATTCAGATGAGAAGATATAGATACCACAAGAGCACATGAAAGGAACATAATCAAATAATCCTAGATAACGAATTATCATCATTAACCTCCTATTAAATTACATCTTAATACATTATCCTCCAACTAGGAGCAATCCAAAACTCATATGCAACTAGGATAATCCAATACATAATCTGCTCTTGAAAAATAGGATCCAAAGCATGAGCAATAAGCACCAGAAGAATCATCACATGAAGTCACTTGAATCCATCCACGCACTCGTATAAGGACACAAATACCCAATGGAGATAGACAACCACTCAACCTTGTGGAACCCAAAGGACCACCCCCCGTGCTAGGAGATATACATAAGGCCCTCAAACACACAAGAAACCAAGGGTTATCATTCAACGAATGCAAGGAATAGAATTTAGACAAGGATCATTTCATAACTTACAAGCCATACTCACATGGGTAAGATATGAGCCTATCTAACCCAAGGTTCTAAACAAATAACACTTAGAAAAACATCAGCATACATAAGAATCATATTCCAAACCATTCACATATATTTATGAATAGTAACATCTATGCATATACAATAATTTGACCCTAGTCTACCATAGATGCACACATCACCTCAAAACCACCAAAGCAACACATGAAAGCACCAAGAGGCCATGGAGGAATACCAAAAGCATTAAGAACCTCTAAAACATAAGACATTAAGGTCCATAGACATGCTCATAACAACATCACAAACTAATCTATCAAGTCTGACAAACTGGCTATCCCAATGAGCTCTAAATGCAACAAATCCTCACGAAACTCAATGGAACTCAAAAAAACTGAAGGGAACATCCAAAGATACCATCAAGGAAATAAGAGAATCATAATCCATCATAAATGGATCCATAACAATCCATATATAACCAATATGCATCACTATAACTGTATATCAAGTACCATAGATTAAACCACCATTAGGTGCTCAAGGCCCAATGAAACTTTCTGAAACTTATCATAAATGCAGCACAATGAAGTGTAAACATCTCAAGATCACAAAGGAAAAAAATATACATCATAAACCATCCATAAAATTCTTTTATAACAACATGTATCTAATCTAATTATTCACGAATCAAAAACAAGGCTACCAATAGATACATGAAACAACTCCAAACTTCACGAAACTAAAAAGAGACCATAGAAACATATAGGACCAAGGAATACACAAAAAACCTTACATAAATAAGAAATACAGACCCAAAAAAATTAAAAAAAAATCATTTAATGATTTTTGCAAACATATTCCCAAAAACCACTCTTAAAAGCCTAAAAATAGAGGAGGGCAAAATAAACATTCATATACTATTAAAAGCATAGCAACACCATCATTTTCAGAAATAACAATACACAGAAACCATCATGAAAATAGTCCACAAAGATTCCAATTCAATATAATTCTAAAGAAAGGACAAGAAGTACAAAAACCCTACCACGAAACAGAGCTAAAACCCTCTTGACAACAGTCAAGTCTGTTAATTATAAAATAGTCAAATCAATTTGAAATCCAAATCTGTCAAAAACCCATTTCAAATTTGACCCTTTCATACTCATTTTTGTGGGAGGAATTGACCAAAAATGCCTCAAAAATTCACAAAATGTGAAACAAAAAATGGATCCCTTAAAAACCCTCTTTTCGGCATACCCGATTACAGTCAAACATCAAAAAGAGAAAAACTAGCATATAGCAACATTTCAGAACTTGAAAGAAACACTTGAAAAAATTAAAATAAAATATTATATAACATCCATACAAATGAATTTAAAACACAAAATTATAAATTAAGTACAAAACCTACCTCAAAACATGAAAAATTTCAATGCAAGACGTTGAAAATTGAAGAAGCTTTCCAAACTTGAATCTCTAATCCAAAACACAATAAAAAATCAGAATTTCATGTGATCTAGCAGAAAATCCATTTCCCCCCAAATTATAATTTAATTCCAATTCACTCTCCTTCAAATTTCAATTCAAAACCACTCAAAATTTCCCATAAACCTTTGAAAAATTACTTCAAAACCATGTAAAATCTCTCCATTTTCTCTCCATTCTCAAACCCCCCAAAAAACGCATAATTTATTTCCTCCAAATTTCATGCACAACAAAAGTGAAAAACCCAATTTTCCAATTTTTCCCATACATAAAAACTAATTAAATTCAAAAAGAAAGAAACTTTCTTTCTTTTTCCCCAAAAGACTCTTCTTTTCCCAAAACAAAACAAGGAAATAAAATCCTCTCATAAAATAAAATATTAAAATATTAAACTAAAGCACCTATCCTCATCCCACTACTGAAATAATTAAAATAAAATAAATAATCAAATTAACTCACATAATTAACTCATTTATTTAGGGTTTCCCACCAAATAAATTCAAAACATTTTAAAAGATAAAAGAACCTCCTTAAAAATAACTACTCCACCAAAATAGTAAATCAAAGCACAAATATAACATATGCTTACATATTAATATTTAAATATTTACTAATAAACATATTAATATTTAATAAATAACATTAGAATATGTTAATATTTATAACCTTATTTTCATAAAACATAATGCACATATATACATATGCAAAAATATAATATCTCAAGGAGACTTTTAACCAACCAAAAATCAAAAGATATAATTAAGCACAATTAAAATATTAATGCAACACAAATCACTCCACCAAAACCATTCGCAAACCAGAGTAAAGGATATTTCCTTAATGGTATATCGAACAGGTGACTACAACTGACAACATCACCTCCTATGAGGCAATGGTTCAAGGCTAAGATATTTAGGGCCCTATGCTATCTCCACATACCACCATCGAGGTTGTTTTTAGGCATGCTCAAACCTTCAAGACTAGGTGGAGTCGATGCCTGGTACCTACAATCCTGCATCACAAACCAAGGACATGTACATATATACCAACATAATATATAACCCACACTCACGCATTGGTGAAGGAGAGTCATGGCGTCATGTGTCTCTCCTAAGAGAGTGACATGAAACTATCCTCTCACACCACAAGTAGGTCAAACACATGATACATGAAGCACATCATCATATCGTTAGTCCACAATATATATATATATATATATATATATATATATATATATATATATATATATGGGAAATGAACATATCTTATAGCAACATGCACCATAATCATACTACACACTATATATTCTAATATCTATCATGAATAAGGTCACATAAGTAACATCCAACATCAGAGTATCGCACTCCTAGAACAAAAGAGACACCTTAAGAATTAAGTAGGACTATAATTAATTTCATCACTAAACTAGGGTTCAGTGCTATAATACCTGTTAGCAGTGCCCAGATTGGAGGGGTATTACATCCTCCCCCCCTAAAACTTGAATTACTCCTAGAAGTCGCAAGGCTCAAAATGGAAACATAAACACATTAGTCCCAAAATTTCTCTACTCTATAATTGATGTACATTCTCTTTCTGAATCATTACAATTAAAATCACTATCTGGCTACACATTTGAAAGTAATATTTTTCCTAACCACCTTTATTTAGAAATCCATAGATCTCTTATAGTAAGATACTTGATTTTACACTAATAAATATAACAGGTACTCCAATTAACTCAATTTTCCATTCACAATACAAACATCTATAATCTCATACAAGGAAAACACATCAAATGATTACTTGATATTCAAAAATACACTCCATCTCATGTTTCAAAAACATATTTCAAATTACAATTTATGATTTTCAATAATATCCAATCCATTTAATACCATAGAATCACAATACACTCACATTTAAGATAGCATGCTTATCCATTTTTACATCAATATACAACAAAATGTAAGAAATATACATCTAACACATACATACACAATCACATCACCAGGAAGTGCACAACACAAGGCTACACAAGGGTCCATCTGGACACTGGAAAGAAACATACTAATCCATGATACATATTCCATGAGCCAAGAGCCAATATTCATCTCACATAATCCATACCTCATCCATAGTGTCTTGATGGTGTTAGGCCACACACACATGGTGAGAACATCCAAACAAGACCACAATGACCCATCTCTTGTTGTATAAGGTGGTTAGCCTCCAAGAGATAGTCATCACACCTAGGTGGGTAGTGGGTCCTAGCTATGTAACAACCTCACATACCCCCATCCTCAAGGTTCCTTGAATTTGCTTCCTCACATACATTCACCAAGTTTTCCTTATACATCCTTGGAGAGGAATCATAATACGACACATGGACAACATCGAAAACAATAAGGATAAACTAGTTTAGCCACCAAAGTCATAAATAAATATCAAATAAATCTTCAATTTCAGCAATAAAGCAAGAAATGTGCACAATTTCAACACTAAATCAAATGTAACCATGAGGGCTATGTAAAAATAATATCACAAGATGTGGCTAAACCATCACAATCAAATATAAACAAAGTGTCGGCCTTCACAATCAATAGAAAATCATCAATAACCATAAAGAAAGTCTACAATCTTCAAAATTGCACTGTACAACACTATATGACTAGATACTATCCACTACACAAGGAAGGAGGGAACAACATCAGGATATAGTAGTAGCCCTCATGTGGTGAAGAGTGAGAATGTCATCCACATGTCTCAAAGTGTACTCCTTGGCTATACCCTCCATTGGGTCATCACGTGGCATGGACTAGCTAAGTGGCCCACAGACTCATTGGCTATCCGCATGGGATGTGCACCTCAGCCC
This sequence comes from Sequoia sempervirens, assembly GCA_007258455.2. NCBI lineage: Eukaryota > Viridiplantae > Streptophyta > Pinopsida > Cupressales > Cupressaceae > Sequoia > Sequoia sempervirens. The sequence continues at coordinate 352,732,506 of VDFB02000017.1, read as the reverse complement.
CCATCTGACATCGCATCTCAGTGCGGCATGGTCACATGCCAGCACGAGAAGGCACACACTAGTCATATGCCACATGGTAGTGTGTGTGTGGCTCCAAGGAAGTAGGAATGTGTAGAACACACCCTGCATAGTGATACCTCATGGAGAAGGCACACACAGGTACTTGCCCTAGCCCGAGGTATCCATGGCTAGGGAATACCCATATGCTAACTGACCCAAACACTTTTGAAAGAAAACATGAGTATCCCTCTACAAGTGTATGAGGCCCCATTACACTTTTCACACAAGTAGACTATCATAACATAATCTCATAGTGCATCTTCACTTGTCTATGCATGTGGCATCGTGTCCTTGAGCCCAACTAGCTGCCATCAGCAACACAACATCATCACCAGCACTCTGTCGGAACATCATACCTTTCATGAAGACAAGGTAGATGATCATCTAAGAAATACCAATGTTGTACTAAAAAATATGGGGATTAGGCTAGCACATATGGATCAAGTACCTTGATCCATCATCAAGGGAAGTAGTGAGTATGTTTCCTCGAGATTGGTTGAGCTAAGATAGCTCTGCACCGCAATATGTGTACGCTACACACTCCACCCAAGGAACTTTGTGGCTGCTACTACCCCTTCACGGATTGAGGGACTAGAGAAACAAAAGAAAAGAATCTGTGAAACTATCTTTTGGATACTCTTATATGTATAAATTTCAACCTCACGTGGGTTGGCCCTCAATTATTTAACAAACATACAAGCACACATAATGGTATGGTTAATCCCACACCAACAAATACAACATATTCCCCATGGATGGGTACATAGTACCACCATACCATGGGAACACAAAGCAAGTACGGGGTATTCACAACACTCAACCAATGCACAGTTACCGATTTCTCACATTTACAGGGGGGTACAATTACATACACAATTACATTAATTTTCAAAAGATCACATACCATAAATACATTTATTTTCATAACCAATGTGATTCATATCATTACATATTATCCACAACCCTTTATTAGTTTTTCTTTCACTCTACTCTTTTCCATAGATAACCTAATGCTAACTGTCAATGTCACACAATGAAAATCAACTTGAACAACATAAGTAACCTAATTGCACAAAATAACATCTTATCCTAATGCACATTTAGTCAAACAAAAGAAATTCACATGCCAACTAGTCAGCTAAATAATCTAAACCCACAGATGCATTCCAAGACTAAATTTGCACTTTTAAAAACTGGAAGTCATGGAAATGAAACAAGGTCACACAAGAAAAATCAACTAGGACAACATAATAGGCTCATATTAAACTAGAGTGCCCAGTGTTAGAACTTGGGCTCTAATACCAGGTGTAACGTCCTACCAGGGAACCCAGAGGACAACAACAAAAGAGGAATGAAAAATACACAGAATTAAAAAAAAAAAAACAAAACATTAACATTATTAAGAACCATGATTATCATTAACTAATGTTACTCAACATAATGATCATCTTTCCAATGAACATACAATCTAAAGTTACTAATATCATTCACAATGAAGTAAACCATCGATAACTCATAATGCAATAGCAAAAGATAATAGAACTGATCATTTGCATTCTAGTCCTAAGTCCTCCTAGGTTCCCATATGTTGTTACTAACAACATCTACCATGAGAAATGGTTACATTTCTTTTCCCTTTTAGCCTACTAGACAAGGATAAATAAACATTTAACATTTAAGTACAATAGAAAAATATTTACATAATTACTAAATGAAATGAACATCTTATAGTTACCTTTCCAAGACTTAGGCACATCATGATACACTCCTAGATTATATTAATAAAGAATGAGATAAAATTTGTTCGTTTGTCATCCTATACTAAATCCTACTCCATACAACACTAACCAAATACCCTTTTTCATTACAACAAAGTACAATGTTACATTTGAACTAAGGTAAGCTCATTAACACCATTATGTAGTGTGACATAGACAAAAGATACATAAATGACATTGTCCATACATGAATTAGTAAAACCATACCACCACCAATTAATCACATCACACTACCTTACTACATTTACTATAAGGAATAATGATGATACCAACATAGCCATGAAGAATGTAGGAAGAATAATTCTGAAAAGAAGATTGTTGGAATTGTTGCCTCAATCTCATAGGCTGGAACCCTTGGAAGAGAAAAGTCTGGGTGACATTTCTTTGGTCTAGCCGACTGGAATTTTGGGAACCTTGTGAAATATTCTGGTCACTGTGACCTTGCAGAAGTCTTTCTGAACATGTTCACTGTGGAGTCTATCGCTATGACATAAAGTAGTCATTGTAACCTCTCACCGCATGGAGATCTCTGGCCGATAGGCCATTCAATCAGGTGTCGGGGAGACTCATAGCAACCGGGGGCTTCAGAATGACTTTCATCACTCAGGAAGAAGTCCCAGTGACATTGGAAGGTCTTGCCGACAAGGATATGCATTGAAGTCATCGGGATAACCTATGGAGGCTCAGTGAGAAGTCTTACCGAAAGTAACATGTCTTGGCAACAGTGTTGGAGCTTTCGGGGAAACCCTTGGGTGATCAATAAGAAGTCTTACCGATAGTGATATGTCTCACCAACTCGGAGTAACTTGAGGATCTTGGTGAGAAGTCTCAACGATGAAGGATTGTCTTGGTGACAATGTAACTCTTGAAGACATCGAGGAAACCCTTGGCTAAAAGACTTATTTTGATATGATGTCTCATCAAATATCGGAAGTCTCGCCAACAACATGTGGGGTCATCAGTTCGGTGTGACTCTTGGCGAACAGTTGTTTCGAGATAACATGGAAGCCTCGGTAAGAAGTCTTGCTGAAGGTTGATTCTCTCGCCGACAATGGAACACATCGATATGACTTAAAGGCTTCGGTATGAAGTCTTGGCGAAAGCAGTAAGTCTGGCCGACAAGATTGAATCGGGGTGACTTGGAACTTGCGGGGTGATGTCTTGGCGAAGGATATTTGTCTTGTCAATAGGAATGCGATGGCCATCAGAAGTTTCGGTATGACTTTGGAACCACGATATGATCTCCTGGTGAATGTGGAATGTTTGGCTGATAGTGACATTGGTATAACATAAAGGGCTCGATATGATCTCTCAGCGAATGACTAAAGTCTTGGTGACTAAGGAACACTTCAGAATGAATTATGAGCTCAGTGTGTTGTCTCATCGAATGGTGATTGTCTCGCCAATGAGAATGCTAAGTTCGGTATAACATGAATCTCGTTGTGACGTCTTGCCGATGGAGACGACTCTTGGCGACAACGTGCAATCAGGTCTTGTGGCATTCGAGAGACACTTCTAGTGTCTCACCGACATGCGACACAAGTTGATCATTTGTTGACCGTTTGGGTGACTGTCCTACGTGGTGTGACCTAGATGTATTATCTTCCATGCAAGGAAGTGGAAACATCTACGTTGTTAAGTTGGATGATTCGACAGTTGTGATCCAACAATTGGAAACAAACTATTTCATAGAGCTGAAGCCGAAGAGGAAAAAAGAAGCTAGAAGCTATAGAGCCGATGAGATGTGAAGGTCGAGAGGCTGGTTGTATGGCTAGGGGCCTTAAGGCCAGAACATAGGAGAAGAGAGAGCTTCTGATCGTGAATCTTGTTTGACTTCTCTTATGTTGATCTGCATTGTATATGTGATGGTATTGTAACAAAGTGAAGATCATTTAGTTAGAGAGGGTGATCAGAAACTGTACAGGGATATTTGTTGCTACCAGTTGTATCCAGAATGAACAAGATGTAATCTCTGAAAAGGCTAAGATCCTGAAATTGTATTGTAACCTTTTTGTTGCTGAATAATACAATGGCTCGATCTTTGGAGTGTGGGGTTTTTTATCTGAAAGGATTTTCCCCACGTAAATATTTGTGTTCTGGTTTTCTATTTCATCTTTCATACCTGTTGGCTCATGTATTAGAATCTGTTAATGCTTGCTATTGAATTTACATTTGTTTCTCTCAGATGGATCAATGTGGGAAATAAACTGTGTATGTTTCCGCATTAGGACATAGTTGTTCATGTCTTTGAAGTAACCTAATCAAATTAAAGTTACTGAAGGAACTATTGATATGGATTTTTTACTAGATGTGCTCCTACATTTCCTTACAAGTGGTATCAGAGCCTTCTTCTGGTTGTTGGTTCTAGGTATTTCTCTTGTGAAGATTTCTTACCTTGATAGGCTGGAAGAAATCTGGAGGAATGGACTGATGTATTGATCATTTGTTGAGTGGAAGCCTTGTGGTATTCTGTGACAGCATGCAACTTGAAGGATGGTGAAGATGGAAAATGGAGTTGATCATGTTGTGATCTGTGTCTCCTGGCTGGTAGAGGTATAACCTTGGAGTATGAGGTGGATTTTCTTACTTTGTGGCTGTGCAGCAGTAAAGCTTTCATATTGGTGTCTGTGTGATAGGCTCCTATGTGATATGGAGAAGCCTAGATTGTTTCTCAGTTATGGAAGAGAGTGCTTATGCTAGGTAGTGGTTCCTAGTGTTGGAAAGCACTGTTTCTTGTTAACCTCGAATGCTTGAAGGCTGTGGAGTTAATCATTAGATGATTTGCAAGCTTATGAAAGGGGCATGGATTCTCTTGAACTATTGTTTTCTTTCTAAGGATGATTTGTACTTGCATGGCTATGTGGTTTTGTAGGTTTTACATGGTTAAGCAAAACTTGTGATCATGTGGAGTTGTTGTTAAGCTATTGTCTAGACAGTGGCCTTTTGGGGTGTTGCTGGATGAGATAGTTGCAGGTCTACATGCATGCTTGGTGCATGGTTTTGAGGAGGTATGACTCCTTTGCATGGGAGTGTTGGTAAGTGTTTTGTCACTCAACATTCTTGTGGTAATGCTTGTGGGTTCCTTGATTATGGCGCTCATTGTGGACATGATTGGAAAATCAGATTTGGCATGATTTGGTGTTTGAGTCATGTTGTCTACGTGGTTATTCTCTTTGATATCTCAGTGTTGCAGTTTTCAATGTGATAACAGTTTTGCATGTTTGATGTTTGTGATCTATGAGTTATGCAGTTGGTGGATTAGCTACCCATTGGCTGCAATGAGATAACTTGGATGTGGACTGTCTTTATCCACGAGGTTGATTCATTGGTGGTGCAGTTTTGTTAGCTGGCCTTGTCTGTGGTCACTTGTGCATTGGTGTGATTGCTTTGAGATGAGAGAATGGATATTATTGAGTACCTGAATAGTCAGTTATGGGAACCTGAAGCAGTTAGTCATGATGCTTGGAAAGCTCGGGTGTCATGTTTCAGTGGGAGCTCTAGCAGTGACTGTGGATTCATCACATGGTGGTGAATGGTATTCTTTAGTGTTGCAAAAGGGTTCTTTCACTTTTGCATGGACATTATTTGAAGATGTACAACATCTTGGAACCATGGAGGACACTTGGAGTCTTTGGCTAAGGTGTTGGTGGTGCTTGATAGGTGATGTTGTTCTTAAGTCTATTTGCTTTATGTCATGGTATACTCTTGTTTGTGCACTGGAGTTTTTGCATTGTGCATTGTACTTGAGACAATGGTGAAGTCACTTGGAGCATGGTATCTCCTATGGGGATGTGTAGATCATGATGTCATGATAAGTTCATGATTTAGATGATTGGAGCTTTGACAGTGATCTGGTAATTCTTTGTGTATTGAGTGCCTTGATTACTTGCTTGATACTTCATGATAGTGTAGTAATGCAGTTGAAGTTTAGCATGAGATGATCGGTTGCTAGCACTCATGGATACATGAAGAATAAGGTGAGGCTATTTTTCTCTTATGAGAGAAGTGTTGCTGCTTGTTACTCTTGTTAAATTTTTTCAACGGAAAGTTCAAGAAGCCTACACCTTGGTTGAATGTGAGTTCAATAAGAGACCTATGAGAAGATTGCTCTTGGATTAATCATGATGGCTTATATCTCTTGAAGGAGTATTCTTGTTCCCACTCTTGGTCTACTCAGCAGTTTATCTGAGAGGTATTTGGCTCATTATATCTTTTAGATGTATTTTTAAGTTCACTTTTATGATATGGATCTTGAATTATTGTTTAACTTTTGGTTCTAGAGGATTCATAGTGGAAGTTGTATAGTTTGTTTTATCTTCTTGATCTTTTGTGTTATGCCATTTACTGATGAGAATTGGTAGGAGATGATGTATGGGCTGATTTCCTGAAATGGGAAATGTTTTTAGCTTGATCTTCTTTGAGAGGTTTACATTCATGATTTAAAGTTTGTTTGATCTTGGTGATTGAACAGATGGATGTTGTTAAGGTTTTTTTCTTTTGGGATGTGAAGGAGATCATTCTTGACACAGCTGGCTGTTAGAAGTGTATGTAGGAGGATGTTCTACAGAAGATGATGTGCAATGTTTCTCTCTGTGGCCGTGAAGGTTTGTGGTGAGAGAAATGTTTCTTGTGGCAGGTTGTTGTAGGTTGAGCATATCATTGTGGATTTTTTCTTTGGTACTACAAGGTTAAATTTTCTATGTGTTGGTATTGGTAGGCTAGTGATGCCTTCTGATCTTTTAGATTTGGATTTCTCAGGCAGTGGGAGTTCTTGTATGTGTCTTGTCTTCTTCGACTGGTTGACACTAGAACTTGTATTTGTTGTTAATGGATTGGTAGAAGTTTACTAATGGTGATACCTATGAGGTATGTGAGATTGGATAGTATAGCACAAGTTGTGGGTGCTATTTTCAATTGTGTGGGTTTATCAGTTGGATGGGAGCAATCAGTCTGATTGTTGTTCTAATTGGTGTTGTTTTTTATCTTGTTTCTAGAGAATGACTTCATTGTTGTGTTCTGTTTGAAGCTTTGAAGTTGATATTGCTTTTGTATAGTGTTTGAGCACAGTGAAGTGGTAGCAGTATCTTGTTGGTGATATCACTAATATTTTTTGCTTGTGTTCGTTGGAATGGTGCTTATGCACCTTGGCAATGTATCTTTCTTCCACATATGGAAGATGATAGGATTGTTGCTTGAATGGTGGACATCTTGGATGTTGAGTAGAATTCTTGATAGAGCATGAGAGCATGTTGAGATCTATGTGGTTTCTTGGAAGGCTATGATCAATTGTTTTGTTGGATAGTGAGTTGCAGTTGGATGCTTGGTCTTTGTTACAGATTTTCTAATGGACTGTTATCTGTGGAATCATGTTGATTGGGTGTCTTGAGTATTGCAGGGTTTGAACTAGTGGAGCTAGTGTGGTCCTAGTTTTTGGTTGCTTTGTAGGTGCCTGTGTGATCTTCATCAAGTGGGATATTGTTGGAATTGTTGCCTCAATCTCATAGGCTGGAACCCCTAGAAGAGCAAAGTCGGAGTGACATTTCTTTGGTCTGGCCGATTGGCAATTTGGGAACCTTGTGAAATATTCTGGTCATTGTGACCTTGCAGAAGTCTTTCTGAACGTGTTCACTATGGATTCTATCGCTATGACATAAAGCAGTCATTGTAACCTCTCACTGCTTGGAGATCTCTGGCCAACAAGCCATTCAATAGGGTGTCAGGGAGACTCATAGCAACTGGGGGCTTTAGAGTGATTTTCATCACTCGGAAAGAAGTCCCAGTGACATTGGAAGGTCTTCTCGACAGGGATACACATTGAAGTCATCGGGATAACCTATGGCGGATCGGTGAGAAGTCTTACCGAAAGTAACATGTCTCGGCGATAGTGTTGGAGGTTTCGGGGAAACCCTTGGGTGATCGGTAAGAAGTCTTACCGATAGTGATATGTCTCACTGACTCAGAGTAACTTGAGGATCTCAATGAGAAGTCTCAGCGATGAAGGATTGTCTTGGCGACAACGTAACTCTTGAAGACATCGGGGAGACCCTTGGCTGAAAGACTTATTTCAATATGATGTCTCATCGAATATTGGAAGTCTTGCCAACAACATGTGGGGTCATCGGTTCGGTGTGACTCTTGGCGAATAGTTGTTTTGAGATAACATGGAAGCCTCGGTAAAAAGTCTTGCTGAAGGTTGATTCTCTCGCCGATAGTGGAACACATCGATATGACTTAAAGGCTTCGCTATGAAGTCTTGGAGAAAGTAGTAAGTCTGGCCGACAAGATTGAATCGGGGTGACTTGGAACTTGTGGGGTGATATCTTGGTGAAGGATATTTGTCTTGCCAATAGGAATGTGATGGACGTCAGAAGTTTTGGTATGACTTTGGAACCACGATATGATCTCCTAGTGAATGTGGAACGTCTGGCTGACAGTGACATCGGTATAACATAAAGGGCTCGATATGATCTCTCAGCGAATGACTAAAGTCTTGGAAACTAAGGAACACTTCAGAATGACTTATGAGCTTAGTGTGTTGTCTCATCGAATGGTGATTGTCTCGCCGATGAGAATGCTGAGTTCGGTATAACAACAAGCTCATTGTGACATCTTTCCGATAGAGACGACTCTTGGTGACAATGTGTAATCAGGTCTTGTGGCATCAGGGAGACACTTCTAGTGTCTCACCGACATGTGACACAAGTTGATCATTTGTTGACTGTTTGGGTGACTTTCCTACATGGTGTGACTTGGACATATTATCTTCTGTGCAAGGAAGTGGAAACATCTACATTGCTAAGCTGGATGATTCGACAGTTGTGATCCGACAGTTGGAAACAAACTGTTTCATAGAGCTAAAGCCGAAGAGGAAAAAAGAAGCTAGAAGCTATAGAGCTAACGAGATGTGAAGGTCGAGAGGTTGGTTGTATGGTCAGGGACCTTGAGGCTGGAACAGAGGAGAAGAGAGAGCTTCTGATCATGAATCTTGTTTGACTTCTCTTATGTTGATCTGCGTTGTATATGTGATGGTATTGTAACAGAGTGAAGATCATTTAGTTAGAGAGGGTGATCAAAAACTGTACAGGGATATTTGTTGCTACCAGTTGTATCCAAAATGAACAAGATGTAATCTTTAAAAAGGCTAAGAGCCTGAAATTGTATTGTAACCTTTTTGTTGCTAAATAATACAATGGCTCGATCTTTGGAGTGTGGGGTTTTTTATCTGAAAGGATTTTCCCCACGTAAATCTTTGTGTTCCGGTTTTCTATTTCATCTTTCATACATGTTGGTTCGTGTAGTAGAATCTGTTAATGCTTGTTGTTGAATTTACATGTGTTTCTCTCAAATGGATCAATGTGGGAAATAAACTGTCTATTTCTAAATAAGGACATAGTTGTTCATGTCTTTGAAGTAACCTAATCAAATTAAAGTTACTGAAGGCACTACGGATATGGAGTTTTTACTAGATGCGCTCCTAGATTTCCTTACAAAGATCAATATGATATGCATCACTACATATTGCCTTAACATAGTTTTCTATTACTCGATAGGATACATCATCATTCCTTTATAACATGCACCAATAAGAATTATGGCTAAGATATTCCTCATAAATAATATTCCTAAAGCAACTAACCATCTACTCATTCCAATTATTACTTTTCCCATAAATGCTTATCCTAATACATAAGAATGAAAAATCCTTTAAAAAGCATATTTTATAATGCATACATCCCATTTAAGATTTAGGATCTAAAGTTCATTCCTTAACCAACTCAAGTGCCTAATATTAACATTCATTCAAATGAAAAGATATAGATACCACAAGAGCACATGAAAGGAACATAATCAAATAATCCTAGATAACCAACTATCATCATTAACCTCCTATTACATTACATCTTAATACATTATCCTCCAACTAGGAGCAATCCAAAACTCATATGCAACTATGATAATCCAATATATAATCTGCCCTTGAAAAATAGGATCCAAAGCATGAGCAATAAGCACTAGAAGAATCATCACATGAAGTCACTCGAATCCATCCATGCACTCATTCAAGGACATAGATACCCGATGGAGATAGGAAACCGCTTGACCTTGTGGAACCCAAAGGACCACTCCTTATGCTAGGAGATAGACATAATGCCATAAAAAACACAAGAAACCAAGGAAGGGAAACTACCTAAAACCAAGGGTTATCATACAAGGAATGCAAGGAATAGAATTTAGACAAGGATCATTTCAGAACTTACAAGCCATACTCACATGGGTAAGATATGAGCCTATCTAACCCAAGGTTCTAAAAAAATAACACTTGGATACAACATCATCATACATTAGAATCTGATTCCAAACCATTCACATATATTCATGAAAAGTAACATATATGCATATAAAATAATCTATCACAAACTGATCTATCAAGTCTCACAAACTGGCTATCCCAATGAGCTCTAAATGCAACAAATCCTCATAAAACTCAATGGAACTCAACAAAACTGAAGGGAACATCCAAAGAGACCATCAAGGACTTAAGAGAATAATCCATCATAAATGGATCCATAACCATTCATATATAACCAAGATACATCACTATAACTGTATATCAAGTACCATAGATTAAACCACCATTAGGTGCTCAAGGCCCAATGAAACTTTCTGAAACTTATCATAAATGCACCAAAATGAAGTGTAAACATCTCAAGATCACAAAGGACCAAAATAGACATCATAAACCATCCAATAAATTCTTTTATAACAACATCCAATCTAATTATTCATGAATCAAAAACAAGGTTACCAATAGATGCATCAAACAACTCCAAACTTCACAAAACTCAACACAACTCCACGAAACTGAAAAGAGAACACCACAGAACCATGTATGACCAAATAATACACCAGGAACCTTCCAACAACAAGAAATACTGACCCAAAAAAAGAGATAAATTCATTTAATGAGTTTTACAAACATATTCAAAAAAACCACCCTTAAAAGCCTTAAAATGGAGGAGGGCGAAAGAAACATTCATATGCTATTAAAAGCATAGCAACACCATCATTTTTAGAAATAAGAATACACAAAAACCAGCATGAAAACACTCCACAAATATTTTAGTTCAATAGAATTCTAAAGAAAGGAGAAGAAGTACAAAAACCCTACCTCAAAACGAAGCTAAATCCCTCTTGATAGCAGTCAAGTATGTCAACCATAAAATAGTCAAATCAACTTGAAATTAAAATCCATCAAAAAAACATTTCAGATTTGACCTCGACTACTCAACAATGTAGGCGAAATTGACCAAAAATGCCTCAAAAATTCACAAAATGCAAAACAACAAATGGATCCCTTAAAAACCCTCTTTTCAGCATACCCAATTACAGTCAAACATCAAAAAGAGAAAACCCAACATATAACAACATTTCATCACTTGAAAGAAACACTTAAAAACATTCAAATAACATATTCTATAACATACATAGAAATCTCTATGAATTTAAAACACAAAATTATGAATTAAGTACAAAACCTACCTTAAAACATGAAAATTTTGAATGCAAGACGTTGAAAATTTAAGAAGCTTTCCAAACCCGAATCTCTAATCCAAAACACGATTAGAAATTAGAATTCCACACAAACTAGCAGAAAATCCATTCCCATCAAATCATAATTTAATTCCAATTCACTCTCTTTCAAATTTCAATTCAAAACCACTCAAAATTTCCCATAAACCTTTGAAAAATTACTACAAAACCATGTAAAATCTCTCCATTTTCTCTCCATTCTCAAACCCCCCCAAAAACACATAATTTATTTCCTCCAAATTTCATGCACAACAAAAGTGAAAAACCCCCCAATTTTCCAATTTTTCCCATACATAAAAACTAATTAAATTTAAAAAGAAAGAAAAATAAAAAAGAAAGTAACTTTCTTTCTTTTTCCCCAAAAGACTCTTCTTTTCCCAAAACAAAACAAGGAAATAAAATCCTCTCATAAAATAAAATATTTAAATATTAAATTAAAGCACCTATCTTCATCCCACTAATGAAATAATTAAAATAAAATAAATAATCAAATTAACTCACATAATTAACTCATTTATTTAGGGTTTCCCACCAAATAAATTCAAAACATTTTATAAGATAAAAGAACCTCCTTAAAAATAGCTACTCCACCAAAATGGTAAATCAAAACACAAATATAACATATGCTTACATATTAATATTTAAATATTTACTAATAAACATATTAATATTTAATAAATAACATTATAATATGTTAATATTTATAACCTTATTTTCATAAAACACAATGCACATATATACATATGCAAAAATGCAATATCTCAAGGAGACTTTTAACCAACCAAAAATCAAAAGACATAATTAAACACAATTAAAATATTAATGTAACAAAAATCACTCCACCAAAACCATTCACAAACCAGGGTAAAGGATATTGTCTTAATGACATATCGAACAGGTGACTACAACTGACAACATCACCTCCTATGAGGAAATGGTTCAAGGCTAGGATATTTAGGGCCCTATGCTATCTCCACATACCACCATTAGGGTTGTTTTTAGGCATGCTCAGACCTGTGAGACCAGGTGGAGTCGATGCTTGGTACCTGTAATCCTACATCACAAACCAAGGACACGTACATATATACCAACATAATATATAACCCACACTCATGAATTGATGAAGGAGAATCATGACGTCATGTGTCTCTCCTAAGAGAGTGACATGAAACCATCCGCTCACACCACAAATAGGTCACACACATGATACATGAAGCACATCATCAAATCGTTAGTCCACAATATATATATATATATTAGGGAAATTAACATATCTAATAGAAACGTGCACCATAATCATACTACACACTATATTCTAATATCTATCATGAATAAGGACACATAAGTAACATCCAACATCAAACTATCACACTCCTAGAACATAAGGCACGAATATTAAAGGGTCTCTCTTCCAAATGTTAAAGGGTTGATTGTTTCCAAAGGATATGTGAGTTCCTAGACGAATACCTTGCAAGAATATTTCTTCTTTCTCAAGGAGTTGTCCACTTCTAAACAACATAGCAACTACTCAATTTTTTATGGACTTTACTATGGTGGTTCAAATTATTGTGGTGTCACGTTAACAAAGTAATGGATGGAGGATCCAACTAAGTTATATCCAACTATGTAGCCTTTATGTCAAAGCATTTGTAATTACTCATTATAAAATAAAACACATAAGAACTATGTAGAATAATGATTTTATTGAGTCACAATCTAAAATGCTTCAATAGTCTTTGTCACAAGGGATTGTAATCAAAATAAGACCTCAATTTTGAATTATAATGGAGTAAAATCATAAACAATAGGGCATTTCTCAAAACATTATATTTTGAGCAATTCTTCAATATGATCCTCTTTTATCTCTTGGACTCTTGATCAACTACTGAACTAGGATCCAAAAATAGATACCTTGTAATGTGGAATGAATGATCTCTTATAGCAAGCAATGATGAAATTTCTTGGTGCCAACTAGAAATGTGGTAAAATTCCCTATACACATGGGATAGGGATCATGGGTTTAATATTTTATGATTTATCCTTTAATTTTCTTAATAAAATATTTAAAATGAACCTTAGTAGACAAATGTAGAAAGATGTATGCATTAGAACTCAATATAACTCTAACCAAAAATATCCATGGGACCTTTAATCTTATGAATGATGTTATCAAATTATTGTGAGATATAAATTTATAGCCACATAACTAATTTAGGCCTTTCTTAGTGTGGATTACAAGATACACCACATTAATCTAGATGAAATATTGGAGAATGCCAAGATCAGAGAGCTCAGATTGATAACCTTCCACAAGTGAAAATGTGAGCACAATAGTATGTCTATCAATATAAAAATGAAGAGTATGTAAATGCAATGATCAAGTCTTGCTTGTATAGGCAACGATGAGTGAGAAGGTAGGAGTGAAACTCTGACTACCCCTCCAAAGATGAGACACTTGTGAGCTCACTTGAAAAGTGTGTGAGCAAGTGTCAATATGTGTCTGAAGTCATGAGGACACATGTTTCAATTGTATGAATTGAGATAAAAGCAACAGAAACCTAAGTAAACTTAAGCTAGGTGTGAATAGGTCAATCCTATAAAGGTGATTAGCTAACTAGGTATGATAATGACTCTATTTACACTAATAGAAAATGCTTAGCAACAGCGTGGCATGATAGAATAGATCATCAAAATTTGATATGAATTCAAAGGCTTCTTGATCAAAATGGGTATCATACAATAGAAAGATTGTCTATAACTCTAATGTATTAAAATCATTACTATAGTAATAATTATCCTATATGATAAGAACAAAATAACTATGAAATTCTTAGATGCCTATAAAACAAAATAAACATGAAAGAAACTATTACTTTATTGATACAAGATTGTTCTTATACACAACTATACAAAACTAAAAATTTACAATCAATTTCTCTTTCACTACTAACTAAAAATTTCCCTTCATCATACTTCCAAACAATCTAATATTATTTTTGACATACAATTTTAATAAAAGATTATATATCTAGATTTATGTGTAGGATGGGAGAGGATTCTAATGCCCTGGCTAGCAATGTAGTTGATTTTATGCCCTAAGGGAATCTAGATTCTACTTGTGATGTTTGTTCCACTCAAAATAATAAAGCCCTTTGTTCTTATTGTTTGATTATTATGTTTTGTACTTATTAAGTGGGTTGTTTAGTTTTTTAGTTTTTGTAATTCATTTTGTTCTATTGTATGACCTAGTTCAATGGTCTTTAACTTCTTAATTGAAGCAATCTTATTTATTTGATTAATTTATCAATATGTTCATCTCACTTTAATAGTTTTTTTTCAATTGTTTCTTTGTCATAAAGGAGGGCCCAATAGAACTCTCACTTTATCTTTGAAAAACTACTTTAAATCTACTATATTATTTGGATATCTTATTCAATTAAGTGTATATTCTATTCTCATAGTTATGGGCAGCAATGGATATATATATATATATATATATATATATATATATATATATATATATATATGATAAAGATGGAGAGATCTAAAAGATATAGCATACAAACTCTTACATTATTATTGTTTATTTTAAAGTGTATTTTACATTTAAAATCTGGCATTACTATTTTATATGTATAGCTTTCTACTTTTGTAATTTTAGTAAGGTTAAGGTGATGTAAATCCAAAAAACAATGTGGACCCATCAACTAGCATGGCTTTTCTTCTTTTTATAGATATTATCTCGCTAAGAATTTCACTAGCTTTAGTTATTATAAGAGTAAAGCATTAAACATTTTCTTTGCTCGTTGTCTTAATGTTTAAATTTCATGTCACTTATTTTGGATGAAAGATGCTTATAAAGATTGTTTATGTATATATGATTATTCGTATATTATATAAAAGATCTTTTAAGATAATTAATCAAAGGTAAAAAGTAAGTAAATAATTATTTTAAATTGATAAATACTTAGTTTGATTCTTGATTTAAGTGTAAATAAATGTGAAAATTAAATTATATTGGAAGTAATATTTAGTTGAATTTAATTGGTAGAGAAATATTATAATAGATGTCAAACAATGACTTGTTAAATTTTTTTATATTTATGAACAACTCAAAGAAATATTTATGATTCAAAAAACTATTATATGTTAGATTGGTTTATATTTACATCTATAGAAATGATCTTTACAAGTGTAAAAGTTATCTATCCGGAAATGATCTTACATGATGCAATATGTGTAGAAGGGCCTAATTAAGGATGTCCCATCCATGCAAATTCAACACAAATACAAACAATTTGTAAACAGATACTCAAAATCAACACAAGCTTGAGAAGATAAATTCAATCTAATAAAATAATACTCAATAATTAGAATTACATTAATGGTTTATGACACAATGGACATTATAACATGTTAAACCATAATTTTTATTTTCAATACAAGTTCAACACCTCCACATAAGTGTAGTTACAAGCATTGGCTTCATTGGATTTATTCTCCTTCCTTGAACACTATTCTACATTATCAAAAACTACTTGGTCCTCTAATATCCTTTTTTCCTTTATTGAGTCTTTAAAAATAAACTAGACCTCCTTTTATAGTGCTTCCTTGAGGTAGAAGGACCTTGGTTGGCCAAGGTAAGAATTATAATCATAAATCCAATGTGTCCCTATACATAATCCTCCATGGGACCAATAAATCTCATCAATTAATTACCCATTCGCCTAAGGCTCTAAATATTGGTGTATGATGTGTAGACTCACTTATGTTGATTTAGCACACCACCTAGTCAAATGATCAAGGACTATGAAACAAACACTTGGACATGCATATGGTAATTTTTGAGTGCTCTAGGTAAGTCATTATGATAAAAAATTGGTTTCATGCAAAAGGTTCCATGTTGTTTTTCTAAGTGCTTGACTAGTATCTAGATTAGAAATTCAAACTATGAAATACTAAAATGATTGGAAAAGTAAATTATTAAACTACAAAATAAAATAAAATAAAGGAAATATTTTTTGCACAAATAAGGGTTGAGTGGTAGCAACACCCTTTTTGTCTAGTAAACCAATCATAGTGTACCCTAAACACATAAAAATACTTCCAAAATTTATGGATGAATCAAACAAATATTTATGATTCAAAAAAATTGTTATGTGTTATCTTGGTTTATATCTACATCTATAGAAATGATCCTTAAAAGTGTAGAAGTGATCTATGCAAAAATTACCTTACATAATGCAACATGTGTAGAAGGGCTAAATTAAGGATGTTCAATCCGGGAAAATTCAACACAAATACACACAATTCATGTAAAGAGATACTCAAAATCAAGATAAACTTGAGAAGATAAAAAATTGGATCTAATAAAATAATACTCAATAATTAGAAGCGCATCAATGGTTCATGACATAATGGACATTACAACATGTTAGACCATAATATTGATTTTCAATACAAATTCAACATATCCACATAAGTTTAGTTACAAGCATTGGCTTACTTGGATAGATTATTCTTC
This sequence comes from Sequoia sempervirens, assembly GCA_007258455.2. Classification (NCBI taxonomy): domain Eukaryota; kingdom Viridiplantae; phylum Streptophyta; class Pinopsida; order Cupressales; family Cupressaceae; genus Sequoia; species Sequoia sempervirens. The sequence continues at coordinate 352,715,553 of VDFB02000017.1, read as the reverse complement.
CTTGAACACTATTCTACATTATTAAACATAGCTTGGTCCTTGAATCTCCTCTTGTGCTCCATTGCGTCTTTAAAAATAAACTAGACCTCCTTTTATAGTGTATCCTTGGGGTAAAAGGATCTTGGTTGGCTTGGGTAATAATTATAATCTTAAATCCAATGCGGCCCTATACACAACCCTCCATGGGACCAATAAATCCCCTCAAGTAAATTACCCATTGGCCCAAGGCTCCAAATCCTAGTGCATGATATGTAGACTTACACTATTTAGCACACCATCTATTCAAATGATCAGGTACTATGAAACAAACACTTGGACATGCATGTGGTAATTTCATGCAAAATGTGCTCTAGGTGAACACATAAGTCACTATGAGAAAAATGTGGTTTCATGCAAAAGGTTTCATGTTGTTGTTCTAAGTGCTTGACTAGCATCTAGATTAGAAATTCAAGCTATGAAATACCAAAATGATAAAAAAAGTAACTTATTTAACTACAAAATAAAATAAAGGAGATATTTGTTCTAAAAAATAAGGGTTGAGTGATAGCAATACTCTTTTTTTCTAGTAAACCAAACACATTGTACTCTAAAGACATAAAAATACTTCCAAAATTAAATTTATGTTATTACTTACACCTCTACTAGTTCCAAAACAAGGAACTAAGACACACTTCAACTCCCAAACATCTTCACTATTTTTTACGGCCACCACTCCTCGCTTTTCTATCACCTTCATAATCTGGTTTTCAATATTGCCATCCTTTTTTATTTCCAATATCATTTCACTTTCATCTTCCATTTCAATTTATTGGAGCATATCTTCTTCCACCAATTATATCTCTTACTTCTACAGCTTTCAACATCCAATCTAAGCCTAAACTACTTTATTCTATTCTAAAGTTTCTCCTTTATGTTATTCCTTTGTTATTTTTCATTTTCTTCCTTTGTGGCATCCATCTTTCTTTACATTCTTGATCTTCATCCACTACACTTCTCAAAAGACCAATTACATCCTTTGCTACGACTTATATGCCAATATATTTTATCACATTCCTCTAACTTCCCATATTTTTTAAATTTACAAAGTTTACTATTCCTACAACCACAAAATATTCTATGTGGTACTTTCTTGTAGCTACTATCAAGTATTCATTATGTATTCTCACCACCTCTACTTCTTGTGCATTCACCTTCCTCCAATTAATTGTTACTAATTTTGCCTTTACATGTTCACCTTTACCAACTATACGATCCAACCTAGGTTAACATTGATTATCCGTATACATTTCGCCTTCACTTATGCTACATGGATTATCACATCTAGGATAAATCATTTATCTCTCAACATGATTTTCTCCAACTTATATTTTTATCTTATTAACTTTCACGCTCCCATAGTATCTAATCATCTCCTCTTTATTTTGACATATTGATGCTATCTTTTATTACCAAACACCAACCACAATCATCTTCTTCTTCCTTAGATTTTCTTATATTCATTAGGTTCTTACCACAAGCCATGTGATTCAACTTATATTATTTTTTTATTTAATTATCTCCAATAATTGTATATATTGTCTTCTACTTACCTTCTAGCTAATTACCCTTCAAATATGTTGTTGCAAACTTCACTATTACTACCCTCTTTCACTACCTCAATTCTTCTCCATTTGTAGCCACACTTTTCGTTAATCATATTAGTATTGAAAAAAAATCAATCATATTTCATGCTCATTCTTTAGTTTGTCAAAAAATCAAAGTTTATTTTCTTCATTGTTATTTTCTCTCAATCTTTCCTCAAATATTCTTGATTATGAGGATCTTATCTCTCAATTTATGGTATCTCACAATCTTCCTGCCTCTTTCTTGATGCTATATTCCTTCCATTATTCTTTATTTCTTCATGTGCAAATAGTTACACCATCTACAAATTTTATTTTTGCATTTCTTATTTTAAAGTATCTTCTTTTATTGCTTCAAAGATCCTCTTTATCACTTCCTAAGTTACAACAATTTATATCCTTCTCTCTTATGGTAAATTATTCTTTGTCTTAGTTCACTAATATTGAGTTAGTGAAAAATATAACACTAATGCAGAAGAAGGATTAGCTAACTCAAAATAGACCCAAGAGGCAGATTAGGGCTTGGTTCAAAACTCAACTTCGTTGTTGCTCCTAGATTCAGCTTCATGGCTACTAACAAAAGGCTTCATAAAAATACTTGGTTAAAAAATTTGAGGTAGCATACATGCATGGAAGACCTATCATGGGTCTTACAACCTTGAGTCACAAACAAAATGAGATGACAAACAAACCACCATCAAAGGAACTACAACTTTTGCAATGTTTAACCTAGGAAAGATGGTTCCAATATAACAAAAGCAACACTTAAAGAACATTCAAACCTTAATGCAGACTTGGGAGACCTTTCATCAACATCTTATACATGTTTCCAATGAGCTTTCCAATGCATAGATGAAATCTATGTTGGAAAAATAAGGACAAACAACTGAGAGGGGGAGTGAATCAGCTGTCACAGAATAATAAACTTTACATAACTTAATCTCAGATTTGATGAATAAGCAATTAACCAAACACAACTAACACATCAGAGAGAGAAAGAACACCAAGATTTTTTACGTGGAAACCCTGTTAGGGGAAAAACCACGGTGGATGTTAGTCCACGAGATTATACCCTATTAAAAGTATAATGAGAAATAATAAGGGGAATGCACATGCATTCAGGAACATTGCCTAGAGCTCACTACTCAAATACAAAAGGGGCTCACTTCCCAACAATACAGAATAGGATTAAAATTCGGAGGGTATGAATTGAAAGAATAGCTTCTCCACAAGCCTGATTATAGTTCCAATTAGGCACAAAAACTCCTTCACAAACTATTTCACACTTCTCTCATCCTTCTTCACACTCTGCTCTATAATCAAATGATCTTCGCACATACACACATAAGAGCACACTCAACACCTTTCCACCATGCAACACCGATGAAACAATCACTCTTAAATATCCGCTACATGAGATTTCATCAATAACTTAGTTGGCTTGGAAAATAAAACATATTTTCAATGTTGGCCCAAATTTACAAATAATATTTTAATGTGAATCCACCAAGGTCAGCCACAACATAGTGGAGATCCAAATTTGAAACTCCAACACAAAAGACTTCAATTAATTTCACCTCGATGATCCATAAGACACTACCATCAACATGTTGGCTAAGAACAAGAATAAACGAACATACACAAGAAAAATTTCTGACCACGAGCACACCAATCAATGTGGACGTACCAAAAGGATAGAGCACGATCTAGAAGAGTCCAAGAACATCAAGAAACAATAAAGAAACATCTGCAACAACTGAGATTTCCAGAATCACACAAACTTCATTCAGGAACACTATCAGACCACAACATGATCAAATATATATGCGGACCTCTAAAAATTCTGGTAGATGATCTAGATACACTCATAAGAAAACCCTTTAGTCCACAATAGCTGAACTTCAACATAAAGAACAGAGCGCCTTCAAGACTTGCACAATTCCACAGGGAACCTGGAACACTTTCTTTTACAATTTTCTCAATATCCTTAACATATACAGCCTCTAGTACACCAAATGATAATAGTGTTGACATCAATGACAACCACATATCAGAAACACATCCACAACATCCAACAATCTAGACTCTTGCATGCTTGTGCAACAACATTTCCTTAACTATCTTGACACAATTCTCTTGGGATAGTCAAAATAAGACTCAAAACCAATCCTTCAAGGCATTAAAAACTCTTTATATAGGTCTACACACACTCCTAAAACACTAATCAACACTCACCAATTCTAAAATTTGAGAAATAATACATTGGTTTTAGCTAACAAGCCCAAAATGAGGGTTTTACACTATTTTTCATGCTTAACTTGAAACAGGTTGGTGAAGATTCCTTCCAAACGCAAGCATATTAGGACCTCCCACATTGAAAATCTTGAAGAACAAGCAAAAACAGAATTTTGGGTAACTTTTTAGCATTTTTGAATAGTGGAATCAAAAGATATCACATTTTATTGCTCACTAACTGCCCTAGCTAGGGTTTTAACCTGTTTTAAAAAAAACTCAATAACTTTCAAAATATGCAATGAAATCTGATGCCACAAAAACCAAAATTTATTAAATTCACATATCCACATGATAAAATTTATTTTAGACCCTCATCTAGTCTGTATAGGCCATACTAAATAGCAGAAAATGATTGTAACATTCAGAAAACACAGGAAAAAGCTTGCTTGTATTCATCAAAACACCAAAAAATCAACTCCTTCTTGCATTCGACCATGAAAACCTTATACATGCCTTTTCCAATAGTTAAAAATGTTTCCCCACTTGGTTTTAATGTTTCCTTGATTTTATGCCACTTGCCCAAAAGTTGCATGGCCATTTTTAGCAACTTTGACAATTTTGAGCAACTTTGACAATTTTGAGCAATTTTGGCAACTTTTAAACCCACGCCTCATAACTCACCAAAAATGGATTAAACATATTGAAAATGGTCATAAATTACCTTATTAACCCATTAAACCCATTAATCACATAAAAAACCCAAAAGTACAAAATTAAAGCAAAAAATGGAACTTCAGGTGCCCCTGCACCAAACACTCCACCTTATTTTCTACTTATAAAATCCCCATTCACTATCTCTTCTTCAAGGTTAATCCATGAAATGAATAAAATCCCTAGATTTCATCTTATGGATATATATCTCTTGGTAGCTCTCAATTACAACCCTTCTCTTGTCACTATCACTATCTCATCCTTAGTGTGTCTAATATCTATCATGCATGATTGAAACATCATAGAACCTTCTCTTTATTAGGTAATACATTCTAAATCCATATTATTTTTCTACCAAATCTTTTGTAGTCTTCTCACCCTTGCATTTGCTATCACTCACAATTTCAACATCCTCGAAATTGGAATCTCAAGCTCATCAATGCCTTCATGAAATAATACTTCCTTATTACACTTGGTCTCTTCAACCCGATATTTTTTGTCTTATTTTCAAAGCCTATTGTATGCATACTTAAAAACTATTGGGAAAATGTGTCGCAACCTTGAAATTACATAAGGTACTATAGATAGGTAAGTGTAGGGGGGATTCATCCCCCCAGTGGGGGCTCAAGGGAAATGCCCCTAAAATCTAAATTTTATGTATAGTTTATTATTGTAAATCTAGACCGTTCACTATTAGGTATTAGATCTAACGGTTGATATTTTTTTGGCTTGGCTTTCCCTAAAAGGAAACCCTATTTTATGAGGGCATTGTATTACAGTTGTGTATTATGATGTATTTTGAGAGTCTGATATCGGTCGTGTTGCCTTTGGATCTCTGGTTGGTGATACTCTTGTGAGAAGCTTGCTTTGCAAGTATATTGTAACTTTGTGATTTTTGAATAATATATTGGGTAGATTTTAGAGTGTAGGGTTTTTCTCCTTAAAGGGATTTCCCCACATAAATCATTGTGTTGCGGTATGCATGGTATTTATGTTTATTTTTGTTTAAGTTTTTGTAACTGTTGTAAAGATCTATAAAGTTTTTCATTATCCTCCTCTGAAGATTAGTGTAAGAAGTTGTTATGCTACCTTATCTTCCTTACATGAACCACATCCTTCAAGTCTCTCTCAAAACCAATCCATACCGCTTTCTATCAATCAATCACTTGATTCACAAATCTCACATAATCCTTCATTTCCATTACTACTATCAATAATTCCTCATGTTTTCTATATCATCTACTAAATAAATTATCTATCTTCATAACTAATTAACAACCTAGGTCTCACCAAAATCTCTTGTATGCCTTCTATGCCACCACAAATGGTCCCATTCATAACTATATATAGTTCAATATAATCTAGATCAAGCCAAAATGATTCAAATTCCTTCCCTCTCAATTTGATTCATACATCATTCATCTAATTGCAAGGAAACCCTTTCTCCCTCACATGTGTCATGACTAAATACTTCTCTAAGTAATTCCTTCCTCTATTATATTCCTTGATATCCAAATTATGCTTGATATTATGTGTAGCATCACAAATTTTCACCCTTGATAATTCACACTAGATTTGTCTCCCCCTATGTGCTTGGACCTAATCATGCACCTAATTTCCTAAATTATGCATTGCATTGTCTATTTTAACATTTATTGGAAAATCAAATGTGAAAAACCAAAGTATGCATTTAATATTTTCCCTTGACACTTTGGATCCCATAAAAGAAGAGATCCATTCTAGGGTGCATTGTGCCCTAGACCTCTTAAGTTGGCCCCAAATTTAAAAAGGTCAGTGTCGATAATTTATTATTTGAAATTCTAATTCTAATTGTCGACCATCAAGATTTATTTTTTGGGAAATTAGAAGAGTTTTATATTTCATAATTTTAATAAGAAGAAAAGAAAAAGAGTGATTATCATACTTTAGTTATAAATTCAAGAGCAGTGAAGAGTAGAATTTGTAGGATTATTGCAACATTTCATCATTGAAGCATCATGCCAAGTTTTATGTGAGTTTGTTAATGTTTATGAATATATTTTGTTTTTTAGTACTAATGCATGTAGGTCTTCAAATCAAATCAATTCAAACAAAAAGGAATCCTTGAAGGTCATAAGTATGACTTCAGTCCATCAGGGATATTAGATCTAAGTGGTCAGTTGTGCAAAGTGTCAATTCATCATTTTTTTTATCATTTAGCCTCTATCCCTCAAAAGGATACACTCTCTTTTCATCAATTTTATCATTATAGAGGTAGAAATACCAACATGGGGTTTGAATGAGAAAAGCCCTTATATGACACAACCCTTCCCCTCTCTTTATGTGCGCAGGTTACAAATCTAAAGAATATTGGAGGAAGATTGAAGACAATTTGTTCATTCATGTGTCAAGACCTTACAAGTTGACAAGATACAAAATATGAATTATCTCAACAACAGATGAAGATCTGAAAATGAGACTCAAAAGACAAAGACTATGGGCTAGGAAACTGAGGCTTGTGAAGTCAGTTTTTGGTTTCAAATCCCTACTCTATGGTGTCCTTGCACCCTAGACCACCTTAAATTAGCTCAAATTCAAATCATAAGTGCATCACTAGTTGCCTTCTACCTTTCTAGAACTTAAGTTTGTGTTTTCAATCTATCTGAATTCATCTTAAAATGTTGCATTTGTATATTTTTTCAATTACATCATTGCATCAACTTTTCAATCCATCAACCCCGCCACCTCCAATAAAGAGAATCTAGATCCAAGCTTGATTGATTTACCTTTTAGGTTGTTATTCAATCTCATATCCTTGTGGTCTAAATTCTCCCAACACATATTTTTGGAAAAGGTTGATTATAGTGATCTATCCATTAGACCTAGGATCTCCTTTTCCAACAAAACATTTTGGTGAACCCAACTAATTTTGCATTAAATACCTTTTGAAATCTGAAGCATATCATCTTAGATCTGAAGTATATCATCTTAGATCCGATTTTAATCATAACTTGTGTTGCATTAATCATTTAGCCATCCACCATTTCATGAAAAAGATTTGAAAAATAAAAAAATTGCATACTATATTGCACTCAAAGTTCAAACAGGGTAAATTTCAGTCATCACAAGTTATATTTTCATCTTAATTGTATTTACAAATCTACATTAGGTCATATTAGATCTGAAATAAAATATGAAAGTGTTTAGATCATTCATCTAGGCATTTTGAATATAGTAGAAAAAGTGAAAAAGTTAATTGTTATTATTGTAAAAAGACATCAAAACTTTCATTTTTAGATTTCACAAGTTAGGATCAATCAATGTTTGCATTTTACAATCTAAAAGTTATATTTTGAATTATATTTATTGATTGAACATTTTGAAAATTGCTTGCACACTTGCATTTTACACTTCAAAAATCATAAATTGGTCAAATTCTAGAAATTTATTTACTATCATACCTACACAGTCATAGTACAAAATACCTATGAATTATAGAACACACCAAAACTTTGATTTTTATAAAATAAATTTCCAGTCTAGGGCATCATTGTGCCCTAGACCAACTAAATTTAGCTCAAATTTTAACCACATATATTTTTAGTATTTTTTGTGGGTTTCCTCTTCTTTTTTTTGCATTTTGTTGCATCTATTGTGACTGTCCTAAACCTTTTTTCGGATAGTAGGCTTACTCAAGCATTGTGAAAATCATATGAGCTTCATGACCTAGATTCCTACTGCTAATACCCTTGTGAGTCAAATTTTTAGACTTATGGCACCTCGTGTTGTCACTACATCTGTTGTGGAGCCCGAGTCTTCTAACTCTTTCACACAAGGTATGGCTTCAACCCAATCCATTTAGATTTCATTCCTAGCCACACATTACCCATGACCACCTCACAATCCAACATTTCTGTGGACTTAGAGACCACTATTTCCCATGTTCTTGATGAGAAATTAAAACAATTAGACAAAGATTCAGAATTTTTTCAAGAGTATTTAAGCACTAAAGCTTTAGCAGGACAAATGGTGCCTATTGTGGATAACCTTAGGAATTTGATAAATGATACTCAAGGAATAGAATTTTTGTGTAGTCTAGCTCACATAGTTGATGCAAAAATTCCTTCGATAGCTAGTTGTGCCCAAGCATTCATGAATTCTCAAAACCAAGGAGGACAACAAGTTTCCTTGCCAACAACCATACCTTCTATCCCCACAATTAAACCACCCATAGTAGCATCAACCATATAATACACCAATAGCCTAACTCTGAGCTTAGGGCTTCCTAGTGGGAATCCTTATAGTTTTTTCACCTCACCTATAACACCACAATATTCTTCACCTATCATAAACATGCAACATAGTAGCCCACTAGTCACTTACACAACATCACAATATTCAATGAACTATCAAAATGTGTCAAACAATTATCTAGTCATAAATCAACTTTTGCAAAATGTGACTTCATTTCAAAATAAATTTCAATATTGAATCAAAATCAAAATGGAAAATCTTCATAATATCTCACAAGAAACCCATTGTCAGTTGCTATCCCCAAAACATGGAAATACCTTGATTTGAGAAGTACAATGGTAAGGGAGATCCTAACAACCATATATCAACTTTAAAAAATTGTGTACAACTTCATATTTGAAGATAAGCTCCTAGCTAAGCTATTTCCTAGATCATTGAAAGACATGGCCTTGGAATGGTTTTGCTCATTATCAAATAACTCAATAAACTCATTCACCAACATTTTCAATTTAATTGACTTAGTGCATTGTAAACAAGGACCTAAGGAAAAGATAATAGACTTTATAGGATGATATCAATTTCTTTACTCACAAATCTCTTATAGTCTTCCTGATGTCGATGTTCAATGGGTGTTTAAAGGAAATTTACAACCTAGCATTAGAGACAAGATATTTTTGATGAAGTATCGATCCTTTCAATGCTTGTGTATGAATCTCCATGATTATCAAATATCAATTAGTTAGTATGAAGGTATACCTTCATCAACTCATACTAATCAATCTAAATCCGTACCTCAAATCGATAATCAATAATTAAAAAGAAAAACAAAATCTTTTTCATGATAAACGCTCAGCAGGCTTCTAATAACATTGAACTGGACAACTAGCTATTGTAGGTATAACTCCTTATCAATTCAAACCGAGAGATAATTTACCCAATTTTCAAACTCTCTTCATGTGATCATGTTACAATTACTAAATAAGAACTTAATCCAATTACCTCCAATTAGGCCACTGGATACATCTAAACCTTTATCTCTGAACTTTAATGCTAAAGCATTTTGGCAATACCATCATACACCTAGACAAGATATGGAACAATGTATGTGTCTTAAACACCAAGTGCAATACCTCATTGATTCTAATTACATCTAGTTGGTTGATGTTAATGATAAAGGGAAAAAATTTGTAGCTCCACCTTATCAAAATTTGCAAATCTTTACAAATCTAATGTTAAATCATACATCCAACTTTATGCACGGTACTGATTATATGCATGATGATGATGATGATCTAAATACCATTGTTAATACAATATAAGTTCAGCCTCGTAAGGTTCAAACCACTTTGTTACTTGACATTGCTTTTACACATATTGATGCATCTATACATGCACATGATGGTCCTCTCTATATCACCAGTTGTATTAATGACAAACCTACACCAAGGATGCTCGTTGATCTTGTATGTTTGGAGAATGTGATCACTGAAGAATTATTATTTGTGCATGAGCTTTACAAAGACTCTTATGAACAATAAAAATCATGGCTAAAAACTCATGATGGTTTCATTCACCCTATGATAGGTTCGATAACTTTCCCACTCAAATTTGAACCAAAATAATTGGATGTTTCATTCACCATTATCCTAATGTTAGACCAATTTCATGTGAAGCTAGGCTATCCATGAATTTCATCTCATCGATAATCCAAAAATGCATAAAGTTTCCATTTGAAATGAAATATATACAATTTAGCATGGTGGATTTAAACTTGTGGTATCCTGTGGAAATTTTTTATTGGGTTATTTTTTGCCTCAACCTATAGAACTTCTTAAGCCTTGTGAGGAATTTTTTAAAATCATATCAAAAGTTTAAAGCTAATCACATAGTTGAGTTATCCCTTAGTAATATCTCACTTGAGCATGATCGGTCTTTGGTGACTTCTATGGTTGTTCCTCCCACCTAACATGTCATGGATGAACCTATGTCTAAACCAAATATCCTCCCAAGTACACCAGGAATATACGTTGTTGTTCCTCCTTTGATATCATATAAGAGACAAATATATAACCATGTGATCATCTTTGCGCCACTGAAAGAAAAAAAATTATAAACCTAAAGATAAAGTGGTTTCCCAACCATCGATGGTACCTTTAGTTTCTCCTCCAAAGGAAGAAACGAGGTTGATGGTAGAGAAACCCTTTCTTACCCAATCATAAATAGAAAATAATGCAAGAAGAAATAAAAGTGCTAGAAGGAGCATAAGCATAGATGACGTGCCATTGTTTGCTAATAAATTGAAAAGAATAAGACATTACCTAATGGAAAGTTATACCTATCTAGATAAACCATGATGAATTACCACCTTCACCAAACCATGCCATTGAACCTTACAGGCCTCAACTTAAACAAAGAGTGAAACAAGAAAAAATGACTGATATTATCATTAAACCACCTATTATGATAAACTTGGACAATGAAGATGAAGATGCTAAGATTGATGAACAAGTGCATAATGATTATCTTTGTTGTTCTCAAAATATATAGATTTAGATGGGGGAAACCATGATGATCCTCTTGATGAGATTGACTCATTGTGTGTTGAACTTGGTGATACTCCTTGTATGACACTTGCTCTAGTCCCTTTGGCTAGTTTTCTATCTTCCATATATGATAAGCAAGATTCAAATGCAGATGATTTGCTATAGATCGACTCACATGTGTACTACCCTTTGTATATGTTTTATGTCTTTAGTGTGTTTTTACACGTGATGTAATCTCTTGTGTTGTGCTTTGTATGTTGGTTTCCCTTATTGTCCTTGTTGTCACAAGGATACAAAGGAAACAAATTTGTTGTGGCATTCATCTATTTTTACCTTCATTCTTCTATATGTTGTAAGTATTTTTTAATTTTGTGTTTTCCTTTTTGGGATAATGCAAGGAATTGAGGCATTTAGGTCTCTTCCATATTGACCCAAAATTTTGTTTGTTATCTTAATGTTTCATTCTTTTCTTTCGTTTGTTGTTTCATAAGTATATAGGGGAATGATGTCAATTATGAGCTTAATCATGCTATATATTAGCAAAGATGTATACTGACCTTGGATCCATTGATCCCTCATATGATCATATTTTGTCTTGTTACGTGGCTTTGTCTTGGGGGACACCCCTTATCATGAGTTAGCTTTATTCGATAACATATCATTGGCATAGGGATTTCCAAATAATCTCTCATGAACTTATCATATTGAATTTATCATTTTATTCTACCTTAAATAAATTTCTCATAGATTGGTGTTTAACAATTACTTTAAGGTGGGAGTATATATTCTATTATATGCTCTACTTTTTCACACACATTGGACTTAGTGATGCATTGGATTATAAGTTTGATCATTTGTGAAGAACCTTATTAAAATTATTGGGACTATAATTCTTGGTATGGTCAACATGGGTACACACCTAGTGATAATTGGTCCTCACTAGCCCTTGTGTGTTTCTCATTTTTTACCCTTTTTAGGAGGCTCACCTAGTGAATATCATACTTCACTAGCCTGTGGTGCCTTCGTTCAAGGATCGCCTAGTGAATATTGGAATTCACTAGCATGTGGTGCCTTTGTTCATGATTCACCTAGAAAATTTTAGACTTTGTTAGCCTATAAGTCATGAACACCTTGGGTATGGATCCTAGTAAGGTTTATACAAAGCTTGCTAGTCTGTGATTGTCATACTTGCCTTCTTTGCATTATGTTTACATCATGTTTTTTTGAATTTTTATTTCTTATATCATGTTATGTGTGTCTTTGTTGTATATGCTTCGTGTTTGTTATGTTGCATTGCACATCACACACACGTGTTCCCTTATATTGTCTTTCCATAGGATATTGAATCTTGGGGCCTTGTATGCTCCCCCTAGATTCATTACCATCCTATCTCTTCAATATTTGGATAATTGTACCCCTCTTGACATATTATTACGTTAGTGTGTGTGTAAGCATAATTTCATACTCTCACTAAAGCAGGGGCTAAATGTAGCATCGTAAATTGTCTCCCTTGACAATTTGCACTAGATTTTTCCCCCCCTTATGTGCTTGGACCTAATAATGCACCTAATTTCCTAAATTATGCATTCCATGGCCCATTTTAACATTTATTGGAAAATAAATTTGAAAAACCAAAGTATACATTTAATATTTTACCCTCGACACTTTGGATCCCAAAAAAAGGAGGGATCTAGTCTAGGGTGCATTGCACCCTAGACCTCTTAATTTGGCCCCAAATTTAAAAATGTTGGTGTTGGTAATTTATTATTTGAAATTAAAATTCTAATTTTCAGCCATTGAGATTTAATTTTTGGGAAATTAGAAGAGTTTTATATAAAAACATAGTATTTTCAAAATTTTAATAAGAAGGAAAGAAAAAGAGAAATTATCATACTTTAATTATCAATTCAAGAGCAGTCAAGAGAAGAATATGTAGGATTATTACAACATTTCATCATTGAAGCATCATGTCAAGTTTTATGTGAGTTTTTTCATATTTATGCATACATTTTATTTTTGAGTACTAATGCTTGTAGGTCTTCAAATCAAATCAAGTCAAACATCAAGGAATACTTGAAGGTTATCAGATATATTCCATCAAGGATATCAAATATAAATGGTGATTTGTAGCAAAGTGTCAATTCATTATTTATTTATCATTTAGCCTCTATTCCTCAAAAGGATATGCTCACTTTTCATCAATTTTTCCATTGTGGAGGTAGAAATATTAACACGGGGTTTGACTAAGGCAAGACCCTATATGGAAAAACCCTTCCACTCTCTTTAATTTTGTAGGTTACAGATCTAAAGAAGATTGGAATAAGGTTGAAGATAATTTTCCAATTCATGTGTCAAGACCTTACAAGTTAACAAGATACAAAATCTGAATTATCTTAGTAATAGATGAAGATTCGACAACGAGATCTGAAAGATAGAGACTACATACTAGGGACCTATGGCTTAAGTCAGATTTTTGTTTTAGATCCCCAATCTAGGATGTCCTTTCACCCTAAACCACACAAAATCAACTCAAATTTAAATCATAGGTGCATTAGTGTATGCCTTCTATCTTTCTGGAACTTAAATTTTTTGTGTTTTCAATTTGTCAGAATTCATCTCAGAACATTGCATTTGCATAGTTTATTCAATTACATCATTGCATCAACTTTTCAATCCATCAAACCTACCCCCTCCAACAAAGACAATCTAGTTCTAGGCTTGATTGATTCACCTTTCAGGTTGTTAGTCAATCTCATATCCTTGTGGTCTATATTCTCCCAACACATGTTTTTGGAAAAGGTTGATTATAGTGATCTGTCCATTAGACCTAGGATATCCTTTTCCAACAAAATACTATGCATATCTATAAATTTTTCATAGTATACATGATTTTCTCTACCTCCTAAAATATATAGTAGACTACTCACACTATTGGCCCCTTTCCTAGTAATCAATTAGAATGGTGTTCTCCTTTTAGACACATTCTTAGGAATTTTAGTTTGCATAAAGCTACTATCATATTATTGAATCTTACTTCTCAATGTGTTTCAAACTTGACACAAGAACTTTGTATCTCTAATCAAGATTACACTTAGCAACAATTCATGAAACTTACCTACTTTAAAAATAAAATACATAATCTTAGATTTGTATCTCTACTCCTATCACAATTTTATAGATTTTTTTTGAAATACAAAGTTAGCATTATCATCTTCTTCCTTTTTTTGTGAGACATATTTTATGGAAAGTTATTCCTTCAACCTGACTACTTCTTATATGTAAACAAACTTAATATTACAATCCTCCAATGCTTCTCATTTTGTCCACTCACAAGACTTCTAAATTTTTCATAACCTCTTTTATTGATCCTTAAGCCTTCAAATGTAAACCCTATTAGGCCAGCATCACCAAATTGCTCAAATATTAATTTCAATCCATGCATATCATCATCACAATAAATTTCTTCACTCTCTAATCAATCATATACCATTCACTAGGCACCTCACTCTCCACACTATTTTGAGTTAGCTATTTGACTATTAACTTCTTTATTCCTTGGAAAAAACATTTATTGCCTATGTAACACCCCCAATATTTTATCCAATACATTAATTGATCATAAAAAATGAATGGACACTTTTCATGATGCAATTATGATATAATCATGCCATAATTCACCCCTATGTACTAGAGATATTGCAACATAATACAATGTCATTCATAGAGCACAAAATATCCATGCACAAGGAATAGTTGTATGAGTAAAATACTTAACTCTATCATGTAAATACATCACCATAATGGCCATATCAAAGGGTAGAGTTTCCCCTAACCATGTTAAAATGGTAAATACCACTAACCCATCTCTCATGAATGGATAAGAAACAAACGAGAGTAGACCTCTATTTTCTAGTCCTAAAAACCACAATTTATTCCACAATTTAAATTAAAACATACTCAAAAATCTAAAAATAGGGGAATGACATGCAAACGATGAGGAATATTTGACAAAGAGTTTGAACATAGGGAAAATCACTACCTAAACTTAGTCTAGTTGGAGACTGTTTATTTCCTCTCAAGGTGTAACTTATGAAAAAAGAAGAATAAATAGCAAAGAAGATAAAGTATTATCAAACCAAGTAGATAGGAACTTGAGGAAGACCCCTGCAAGATTTGCTAACTAGCCTACCAGGAATCTAATGATTAGAGGAAAGAAAAACCTGAAATATGAGGAGGAATAAATTGTATTCCTCTCAAGAATGAAAAGCTATATTCAACTTGAGATTTGAGAATTACAAAGGAAATGCCTTGGTTATATAGGAAAAGGGGAGAGATAGATGCAACTAGATTATGACAAGTGTTGGCATCCTATGAGATGTAACAACTCATGCCATTAAAGGCTCAACCACCTTATCCCTATGTAAAGTTAAGCTAGTGTGAAGAGGACTTTAGTGGAGAACTAGCTAAGAATGAACTAGTTAGATAAAGTACCCCTTTCACACTACCACCGCCCCTTAAGTGCAACTTAGGGAGAAGTATATAATGCAAAGATGCAAATATGGGTCTCGGCTACTAGGCCTGATGAGGTACCCATGTACATAATAACCTCTCAATGATAAATAAGGAGAAAACCCAGTGGGAAAAAACTCCTTATGAGAGGGTAGATGAAGAAGGTCTAAGTGACCCCCCCAGAAGAGAGGTTCCTCACCCCCAAGAGAGATTGAAGATGAACATACTTTCTCTTAGCGAAGGGTTTGGTGAATATATCTACAACTTGATCTATTATAGGAAAGTATCGCAAATCGATGACCTGCTCTTGAATCATCTCCTAGAGAAAATGCATATGGATCTCAATGTGTTTGGTTTGTTGATGATGGACCAGGTTCTTCGAGATCAGGATGGCGCTTTGGTTGTCACAATAGATGATTGATGGATTTTGAAAGGTGATGCCAATTTCAGTGAGGATATTTTGAAGCCAAATAGCCTCAGTGGCAACATTGACAGCCCCCAATACTTAACCTTGGTTGAAGAAAGAGCAATGGAATGTTGCTTCTTGATTTTCCAACAAATGGGGCCAGAACCATAGTGAAAACTATAGCCAGATGTGGACTTGTGATCATCAACATCACTAGCCCAATCAAAATCTGTGTATCCCAGTAGGTTTGAACTTGTGCCTGCTGCATAGTGAATCCCATACCAATGAGTGCCTTGGATGTAGTGCAAGATTCATTTGGAAGCTTTCCAATGAAGTTCATGTGGTTCTATCATGAAGTGTGAAACAATTCCAACTGCAAAGGAAATGTCGAGGCGAGTATGATTCAAGTAGATCAGGCAACCAACAAGTTGACGATACAAAGTAGCATCAACTAGTGGTGTGGAACATTTTTCCTCAAGCTTAACTCCTGATAGAAAGGGGGTTAGTGCAATCTTACAATCAGCCATATGAAAAATTGACAAAAGATCAAGAGCATACTTGGGTTGTGCAAGTGAGATCCCAGAATAGGTTTGTGTGATCTCGATCCTAAGAAATTAGTGCAAGAGACCCAAGTCAGTCATGGAAAATATGTCATGCAAATTAGTCTTGACAATCGAGATGATGGATAAAGTGCTCCCAGTGACAATCAAGTCATCAACATAGAGAGCCAAGAAGAGAAGAGCATCCTCCTACCGTAAGATGTAGAAATTTGGATCTAAGTGGCATTTGGAGAACCCAATGGAGAGAATAAAGGAATCCATTTTGGCAAACCAAGCTTGTGGAGTTTGTTTGAGGCCATAGAGAGACTTCCTTAGTTTACAAACCAAGGAAGAATCTTGAATGAATCCTTGTGGCTGATCCATGCAAATTTATTCATGTAGATCGCTGTGAAGAAATGCACTCTTCACATCCATTTGATGTACAACCCAACCATGAGCTACAGAAATAGAAAGTAACAAGTGAATGGAGTTCATTTTGACAACAAGAGAAAATGTCTCAGTGTAGTCAATGCCTGGTACTTGAGAGAAATATTTGGCCACAAGTTGTGCTTTATACTTGTCAACTGAGCCATCCCTTGCAAATTTGGTTTGATAGATCCACTTACATTGAACTAGTTTTCTTCCCTTGGGAAGTGGAACAAGATCCCATGTTTTTTTTACGTTAAAGATTTGAACTCTTCCCCCATTGCAGAATCCCACTTAGAAATACTAGATGCTTCATGAAATGACTGTGGATCTAAAGTTGTGGCGATGTAGGAATGTGGAATGTCGTGATGTTGTGACCGCGTCCTCCTAGTATTTGATGGATCCCCAACAAGATCACCTATAGACTCAATTGTTTGGCAAGCCCAATGAGGCATCATAGGGGATGGAGGAGGATATTCTAAACTCTCTGAAGAGGAAGATTAAATCTCATGATCAACTCAATGACTAGAGGAAGCTTGAGGAAAATCCTCGATGTCAAAATCCTGTAAATCCACTATGGAGGAAGGAAGAGTTGAGGATGAGCTAGAAGAGCTTTCCTCAAAATGCACACTACGCTCAATGAAGAGCTCATGTGATATAGGATCCATTAGCCGATATCCTTTGACACCATCAGGGTAACCAACAAAGATACAAGGTCGACTCTAAGGTTGCAAGGCCTTGCACTTCTCTAAAGGAATATGTTCCCATTCTAGGGAGCCACTCTAAAGTGACCCACAACAAGTTTCCTTCCACACCAAGCTTCAAAAGGAGTGATGCCCTTTAATGCCTTATGTGGAACTCTATTTTGGATGTGAGCAACATAGTTGATAGCTTCAACCCAATATGTAGGTGCAAGGGAGCGAGCGTGGATCATGCAACTAGCCATCTCTTTCAGGGACCTATTTTTCCTCTCAGCTACACCATTTTGTTGTGGTGTGTAGGCAACACTATGTTGAAGATCAATCCCTTCAAGAGTACAAAATTTCTCAAATCGATGGTTCACATATTCTCTGCCATTATCTGTAACACCCCGCCGTGCGAACCCCAAAGGACAATTAAACCATAATTACTGCACATTTTTTTTTAAAAGTAAGCATAACATACATGTAATACACACTAAGACATAACATAAATTTCATTTAAATATATTCATTAGCACATACATCCTTTGGGGTACACGAGGAGTCATTACGCTACTTAGATCCCCACAACGACAATAAAGAATAAAAGCCAAAGATATAATTCATAACAAAGTAAACATTAACAAATGTAATACATACATGATAAACATTGATAAGAAACCATCTATATATACAACATATGCATGATTAACTTAACAAATTAAATAACAACTACCATAGCCCATATCCACGCAAGAATTATCGTTACATTACAATACAATGTTCAAGATGTACAATGATACAAAAGTGTTTCCAATCATAAATGGAAACCATACATAAGATAACATGATACAAATAAACAGATGAAAACTAGCTCCAAAACGGATACAACTCTGGAGTCGCTGCAACAGCACCAATCCGCACCTCTCGATCCTCGACTGGGGACCCAATGGGGTGCTTAGCATGTTCCACCAGACCATGTGAGTCCGAAGACCCACCCCCTGTGCTAGGAGCTAACAAGAAAGAGACCTCAACCAAGAACATCCAAACAGGGAACCACAAGGCTCAACAACATACAAAAGTATCATAAAACTCAAGGATTATAATGACATAATCAACAACATTCAGAAGTCATTAAAATAACTTAAAATCATAAATCTCATCACATAAATCAAAGCCATGCCCAGTGAACGAGTAATCAAAGGATGATCATGAAACGCTTCCAAGTCAAACTAAAATTAATAAACATAATAAAATTGCAATTACACAATACAATAACATCATATCACAATACCAAAAGAGTACAAGTCATCAATATCAATGAGATCATCCAAAACCACAAAGTACACCAAAGATGTGTTAAGACAATAATCATAAATCGATTTAAGTCAATATAAACAACACATTCAACCAAACTCCCATAACATACTTCTAGAGGAACACAATAAAGTAAAACACATGGGCAACTAGGGGAGAGTGTCATCGCATAGTCCTACATGGGCTGTCCTGTGCTCTTTCTCCCAACTGGAGGCACCGGTCCCATCTATGGCTGTCCTGTGCTCTTCCTCCCAACTAGAGGCGCCGGTCCATAGGGTGACTCATGCGGAGCCGTAGACCTCTCGTGAAGATGAGGTCACGACCTTGCCAACCACGGCCTTCTCAGCCTTCCATTAGTCTGCGAAAGCACCAATGAAGACGAGGCATCCATTTTATTAATCTTGTAATGATATTACTACCCAACCCACCTAAGTTAATTATTAGGTTTTCACTTGATTACTAACTCACTCGTGGGTTATCCTGTGCCCTTCCCCTTAAACGGGGTGTCGGCCCCCACGAGGAGCCACTCTCCCTAGAGACCCAACAACATAAAAATCAAGGGTTGTACCATCATAATTTGAACAAAGAATCACAACATAAAAGCATGCGAAGCAATACCCATCTCGCTAACAAGTACAACATCAGAGTCTTACAAAGTTACGTACAACCCTTTCAAAATAATGAAACCAAAACACTTGCCACATCAAGGGCACATAAAGAGAGAACATCAATTGACAATCAACTCAAGCCTCTGGAAGCCAAAAAGAATGAAAACCCACAACGAAGGGTAAAATGAAACAACACAAGTTTTTCCCTAATAATTCCAACACAAGGATAAAATTTCCTCAAATGTGAGAGTTACTCATAAAAGCCCTAAAAAGGGAAGATTCATCAAGATCCAACCACAAATCAACAATGGTGTTACCTCAAATAGGAAAACGTACAAGCAAATCAACCTTTAATTCAACGAAATCACTTAATGAAACCAAAAGCCACCAACTAGGTATTCCACGGGAGACCTCAATTTTCTCCTCACAAGAATCCCTTAGATTGGTACGTAAATCACCATCATAAAAATTAGTAAACATGGAAACAACAACAATTATCTATTCACATTAACAATTAGAACAAAATCAATCTTCTCAACAAACAGGCCAATAAAAACCTCAAGTTCTAAATAACAATCCATATAAGAACCTCATCGATTAGACACCCGAATTGCCATAAAATGATCCACTAGCTAACAATCCAAATGAAATGATTAAGAATGAAAACTCAATTCAAGGAATAATTTACTACCATAATGAAGTCAAATAGAGTTTAATTATAATACTTAACCATGGCCAAGGATACACAATTCCATAAAAGTTCAGTACAAACACCCATGACATGACACTCAACAATTTCTTAATTAGAATATATAAATAAGAGAATCATTGTTCCTAGTCAATTTCTATAAGATGAGAGGATTTGGATATTAAGACAATGTCTATTTAATTCATAAACTAAAAGAAATATAAAGGAATTAAAAGATATCACCAAATTAATACTATAAAATTAGAACACCAAATAAGAGAACATATAAGAAGAAATAAATAAGTACTTCATATTTTAATTTCCACTATATTAAAAGAAATCCCAAGTTAATATTTTCAACCTACCTTTCCATTTAAAATTAGATACAATAATTAGTAATATTCCTTATCATTAATCTCATAATTAAATTAAAGATTATTTCCCTCAAATAATATTTGAGACAATCTTAATACAATTTCCTAGTTATTTAGCTTACACACTAATCTTACCATTCTACTCCAAGGATTATAAATTAACAATATTTACCTACAAAATAATTCCCTAATAATTCTGATAGTAAAATAATATCCTAAATTTCTTATTCTTCTTAGACAATTTGCTAATCAAATAATGGAAATAACCTTCATTCAATTTTCAATGTCAAGGAAACTTAACTTTATATATCTTTATTTAAGTAACCAACTATCTTTAGAAATATTAAGAGTTTAACCAAGAAAGTATAAACATGGAAACAAAACCCATATGAAATAACCTAACATTACATTCCTAGACTTTTGATCAACTAAGCATACTTAGACTCCTATAATTGAACTCATAAAGGAGACTCACATAAATTTCCCAGACCATACAAATAAAATCATTCCATCAACATGAGGTTAGAGAGACTAAAGAAGAATTACAAAATGATACTCATTTAATACATAACTACTAGATTTACATATATTTACAAGCTTGATTATGTAAGGTAATCTAATATTTATAGTGTGAGGCTTAATTTATTTTAAACTCTCCACATGATCTTTTTATTAAATGAAATTTATTCATTTAAAGTTGCCCTCAATTACTAAGACATATCTTACAATAAACTATAGATGCATATATATATACATCTCTCCCTATATATATATCTTCAGAATGTTGTTTACAAAACAACAAAATAGGTATATATATATATATATAAAGTAACCATATTAATATCAACATATAAAAGTATATCTATATATCTTCGTATACACCTAAGTCTATTTGCATCTGACTCATTAACTTTGAATGGGAGCTTGTGAAAAACTTTATTGAAGAATGTTAAATATGTAAACATCTTTAAAATCAATTTCTAACCAAGAATCCATATAAATATACTCCTTATAGATCGAATACCATCCATAAACAATAATCAACAAATTAAATTCCT
Organism: Sequoia sempervirens; assembly: GCA_007258455.2. Classification (NCBI taxonomy): domain Eukaryota; kingdom Viridiplantae; phylum Streptophyta; class Pinopsida; order Cupressales; family Cupressaceae; genus Sequoia; species Sequoia sempervirens. The sequence goes on along the minus strand of VDFB02000017.1, from coordinate 352,693,604 downwards.
ACTGCCCAAGAAGGGTGGCCAGGTGAGACGACTGAAACAGATTGCAAACAAAATCAGAGAGGTTACTTAAATCTTTGCAAAACTAAAAGCTGCGGCTGAGACAGACTGCCAGTGGTTTCAGGGAGAATATTTAAATTTAAACACGATCCAAAATCTAAACACTGCAGCTATGATAGGTTGCCAAAGGTATCAGGGAGATTATATAAATTTAGTTTACCAGACTATGCGAAGGAGCTCAGCTAAACACTTTATCCAGTAACATCAATTTCTCTCAGCTACGACTGAACGGAGGTAAATGGCAAAGGCTTGAAACATTGCGCAGACCAAGAGAATTAAATAATCTGCTCATTGGTCCTCAATTTCTTCGCTTGAACAATCTGCTCATTGACAACATCAGAGAAGACACACGAACCAAGCTTCCTCCAAGTTTGAGATGGTTACGGTTGCAAAAACGCGAGAAGCCATTTCCTCCAGCCTTGCAGATAACATTGGGATTTTGATAATAAAAAAAAACATAGAGTTAATTTAAATCCAAACACCCTACCATGCTCAAGTGTTGCGGCTGAGACAGGTTGCCAAGTATGTCAGAAAGTGAATAATGGAATATGGAAATATCGCCATCTACTCGCATTAACATCAAATCCAAAATGTTATCCACTAGTTTGAAGGGAAGAAGAAAGGTGAGGTGCCAATACGTGACTTAGGAGAAGGAGAATTAAAGTTTTCAGGTGCAGCAATTGCGATAGATTGCCAGCAGAACCACACAGGTTATTTAAAACTATAAACTCCCTATCAAGTGCTACAGCCGAGACGGGCTGAAAAAAGATCAGAGAGATTATTAATGATAGTTATGCATATTAGATACCCAACACCAACCGACATGGAAAGCATAAGGAGAAGAGACATCACAATGTATACAATAAGTGAGAAGTAAGTGATTTATAAATCTGCCATTACTATGTTGCCTCAAACTAAAACAGTTTCGATTCCACCTCACATAAGGCCTTCTATAGACAATAAGTTATCATTTATATTTCCTAAATATTGTTTTTATATTAAATTTTACCAATCCACAACAAATAGGTATCTCAAGGATTTAACAAAACTGGAACTATGATCTTGTGTGCGGTGTACAAATACAACTTCAGCCCTGTAATTACATCCCGCTTAAAGTCCATCTGAGCACATTTAACATTTTAACTGAAGGTAGGGTTTCCTGATTTTTAAACCCCAAATTATGGAATTCTTAGTATCTATTACATAACATGAATTTTTAGTATTTCAAGGATAATACTGGATATAAGTTTTTTGCATAAAGAAGGCGCGTTGTTAATAATGGAACTTAAATATATATATATATATATATTTGTGCAACTGTACACATGTATATATGCTCACAAAATGTATGCATACAGCGAATGGCAAAGAGCCAAATCATACTTAACACAGTTACTGGTTTGTAATTTTAGACAAGGATCATTGTATAGGTCAACGACCTCCCATTGGGGAGGCAGGCAGTGCCTATGGAGGGCACAGTCGTCCTCCACAGCATAGCCTTCTCCCAATGGGGAAGGACGTGGAGGGGAAGCCCCTCCCTCATTCCTTAAGTTTTGCCTCTCAGAAGCTAAAGAAAATACAGTGTTTTAAAAGGATACAAATTTAATAGTTCCTTGGGTCCCTAATTATACCCGAGTCTTAATTAACAAGCATAGATACCGAAGGAAGACAGTTTGAATACAGACTATGAGCCACAAATCGAGCTAGCTAAAATGGCCGGATTCAATTATTACAAACTATGCAATCTTAATCCTAAACGACCCAGAAATTACAAAATGTAAGTCTACTTTCGAGGTGTCAATATGAAGCATCAACATGCCGGTTTATGAATTTGATACCCGATGGTAAAGATTCCTTATCAAATTTAACTCTCTGCTCATATCAACTTAAGAAAACTTGAAATAGGCTAGAACTTACCTTGTTGGAGATGCCGATCTCAGGATGGTCTTGCATGAGTACCCTAAAGATTTTGATCTTGTACCATCCCTCCTTTTTCCTTTCTCCTCCTTCATCAATCCCCCCTAGAGCTGTCTCTTCGATTCTAATTTATGAGTTTCAATGATTGAAATCTTTGCCTGGAAGGTGATGAGACAGCGGAAGCTAAAGCGTTCTTCCAGCTTTTCTTGCCATTTCCTCTTCCCAAAATCTTATCACAATTTATTAATTAATAAACTATTCACTTTCCATTTTCCAAATGACTTCCTTTTTATTATTTTCTTTTCAAGATTATTTTGTTCATTATTATTATTAAATCAATTTATCTAATAATATCACTTGTGCTTTTAACAAATTAGTTTAATTTGATCAATTGTTATAAATCATTTGATTTAATTTAATTGATTATTATTTTTAATTTCTAATCATATTTTAAATAACCTTGCAAATCACTTATGATTTAATTAGTTATTTAAACATGATTTCTAACATATGATATTTTTCACACAATTAAATAACTCAGTAACCAGTGAAACACACACACACACAAGTCCAAAACAACCAACACGGAGGGGTATTACATTATCAGTGTGGAGAATTTTGACACACTTTCTAGATTGCTTCTCAGCACAAGCCTTAAAATATTGAAATCTATCAAAGACTTCTCCTTTGTGTCAAAGAAAGTAGACCCATGTGTATCTAGAAGAGTCATCAATGAAGGTGAGCAAATAGCAAGCCTTACTGAAAGATAATGATGGAAAAGGACCCGCCAATACACTATGAACCAATTCAAGGACTTTTGAAGCCCTCCAAGCCTTCCTTTTGTCAAACTTCTCCTCGGGATGTTTTCCCAAGGAACAACCTGAACATACACCATCTGAAAAATTGATTTGAGGAAGACCCGTGACCATATTATGTTTGTTGAGTTGTTGAAGATATCAGTAGTTGAGATGGCCAAACCGCTCATTCCATAGTTTTCTCAAAACATTTTAATGGGTGAGCAATGCAGTTGAATGTGAATTAGGTACAAAATGAGAGAAAGCATGCAAGCGAGACTCATGATTGGCCTTACCAACTGCAAGGAGTGCATTATCTTCAAGATTCTTGATGCTGATAGAATCTGGAGTGAATTAAAATTTTCTACCATTCTGAGTGATTTGGTAGACGAGAGAAGGTTGGCTGACAGATCAGGCATGTAGAGGACATCCTCAAATGTACCATTGCTAGTATCAATTGAACCCTTCCCAATTACATCCACTAGAGAATCATCCTCAATGAGAATGTGGGGCACAAAACAAGGCTCCAACAAAGAAAATTGTTCTTTAATAGAACCCATGTGATGTGATGCACTCGAGTCAAGAATCCACTCTTTTGAAGAATCAGTAATAGCAACAAGTGAATGTGCTTTCCCTTTACCTGATTTTGAAGGAGCAGAGGATTGTTGAGCAACAAAAGAAGGTAGATTAATGTTGTTCTTTTTGAGAAGATTCTTTAACTCTTCGATTTGCTTCTTATGACAAGAATGTTCCTCATGAACAAGTTTCTTGCAATACCTACAAGTTGGCCTTTCCTTATTTTGAAAATTCCCCTTTGAAGAGGAGGAGTTGGAGTAAACTTTTGTTGTTGAAGATGATTGTGCTTGATTTCTTTGTGACTTCTTATTAAACCATTTTTGTTTGTTGTTAGGTTTCCTTGATGTTTTTTGACCCTTTGGTTGACTAGCCATCAAAGCTTGTGAGTGTGAAGGCTTAAGAAGACCCATTGAAAGAAGCTTACCTTGCTCTTGCCTCAACATTTCAGAAAATGAAGCAAAAGAAGGTGTAGTGAATGTAGATCCCATTGTCAACCTATGAGTATGAAAGCTAGAAACAAAAGCTACAAATTCAGGTCCAAGTTTTTTTAGAGTGTTATAGACAACTTGAATGTCTTTCTTCTCTAAACCACATGATTTACATTGTGCTCTAAGGTCATTGACCTTTGTTACATAATCTTGGATGTTATCAAAAGACTTTGGATAAAAAATCATTAGTTCATTATCAATTTGATAACCATGGACTTCATTAGTTGTACCATACAGAGTTTTAAATTTGTCCCATGCATCATGTGAATCTTTACATGCTTCAATCTAAAACATTATATCAAGAGAAACAAAACTCCTTAGACAACCAAGAGATTTTGTATGTTCAAACATCCAGAGTAGTTTTTCCTTATCATTTGTGGGTTTAGTTACCTTCTTCTCAACATAAGGTGTATATCCTAGTTGCGTTAAGGCATTCCATGCATTTTGATGCCATGTGTTGTAGTTGTAGGGCGTAAGAAATGGAAACTTAAATGTACCCATAGTGAAGGACAAATAGAGCACAAAGTATTAGAGATGTTCAAGCACAAAGACAACAAGAGGTCCCTCCTCATTTACTCAATCAAAGAACTCTCCTAGAAAATAATTATTTGGCACTTTATATTTAGTGCAGTTACAGATTTATGGATTTCAATACATTTACAAATCCTTAAAAAATGAGCATGTGTTGAAAGTATACATGTGGTATTTCATATGAAATAAATAGCACAAATGTGAATTACACAAAAAATCATGCACTTTCAGAAAAAGAATCAACTCAATCTGAGGTCATATGCAAAAGTTATGCAGCTTTGAAGTTTGCAAAATGAGAACGGTGAGGAGTCGTCTCTGAGAATCAGAAATTTTTGAAAAATCTATGTTCCAAAATCTAAAACTGTCTTCACCAATGTGTAGAGCACAAAAAATTAGCCCCAAAAAAAAAAATTGCACTGAATTTGGAGCTCTAGAACCCAAGTTATGAGTGTTCAAAGTTGGCCTTGAAAAATTAATGCATCAAGGGAGAGGGGTTGTGAAAAAATTCCGCTAGATTTAGCAAAACTACCGCTAAAGTTAGCAGTCCACCAAATATAAATGTCCACCAGCTAGTTTAAAACTCCACCAAATGTAGCACTAAAAACCGTCAGTGGATTTTTGGGAGATTAGATTTTTTAACATGAAAAATATATTAAAAAATAATAAAAGTGTCGGCAGAGCTAATGATGGAAGACTTTTTCAATAAAAATTGATTAATTTTTAATATTTAAAAATATTAAAAAAATATTAAAATTTTTATATAAGTTTGAAGAAAAAATTTAAAGGCCCGAAGGCCGAGTTTGCAACACTTGCGAGGGTAGGGACTGTTTCATGCAGCGCATAGGGTACCTTGCTACCTATATAGTAGTGTGTGCAGGCCTGTGTATACCTTGGTACCTACAAGGTACTGAAAAAAATATTATTTATTATTTTTTTTGTTATTTTAAAAATTTCAATAAGATTTTTATTTTTCAAAATTTTTGTTAGAATTTTTAATTTTTGATTTTTTTTAAATGAAAATAATATATTTAAATAAATATATGTGTATTTAAAAAAAAATAAAAATAGAAATACATATCTAAATATATTCTTTTTCAATTTTTTTTAAAAACCAAAAAAATATTTTTATTTGAGAAACAAAGAAAAGAAATAAAATGATTTTTATTTTTAAACAAAATAAAATGTTTTTTTATTATCAGTAAGTAAGAGGTTTTCTATTGATATGGAAAAAAGATACGTTGTTCAAGCCTAGCCTAGGTGACCATTGACTCCATACCTTCCAGAACACAGCAAAATGCCTTGTCAAATGCAACACCCTATACAGTGCTATCAACCTACTACAAACCATGTAGAAATAAAACAAAACAAATACATGTCAATTGATAGACTATGACAAAATAAACCCCACAAAATTTCCTTTACAAGGAAGCAACTAATGAGAGACAACACCAACCAAAGCCCAGATCACCATACATTTTGCTAAGCAAATACCCATAATTCCCACTTCCAGAATGAATCCGCTACATGAACCAAACGAAACTTCTTCCTTAGGAATTCCACACCAACACTTGCCAATCTCCTATGCTCTAGCAAATCAAACCCAGTCACGTTGAGCAGAAATGGATAATAGTTAACCAATGCCTCTGGGTCATTTGAGTAGATGGAGGTCCTGTGGACATGGAATGCCCTTCCCTAGGCACATTACAGCCAAGGCCCTATCTAATCCCACCAACATGTCATTATGAAACAAACGCCTCATGATTATCATGGCTTCAACTTTGGAAACCCCCACATCTAGCAAGCCGACTAGAACCCATGAAGAAATATCTGAGTCCAACCTATATCCTTCGGCTTCCTCCATGAAATTATTCCCCATAATACATTTAAGGGCATCAAAGACTAGATAATCAGGATGACAAATGAGACGTTGAAGACGGAGGGTAGTAATCTTCCCTTCGAACGCAATCTGCCTCTTCGAACCCTTAAGCTACACTGGAGTTACCATACCACCCATTTCCAATTCCTTGGCCGATACCAACAAAATGAACCTGCTCATGGCTTGTGTGAAAATGCTAGCTTCAAACAAAAGAAAACCACATCCAAATAAATGCAACTATGACTGTGCCCTGTGATAATACCATAGTAGCTGGCGAAGCATCCTCGAAAGGACGTCACAAGCTTACTATGTCGGCAATCAATGATGGTTTTAACATTCTCTAGACCCTTCCTTAACAAGATGTGCTTTCTCCTTTGCAAATGCCCCAACCTCACCAAATGAAATGTCACCCGTCCAACCTTCATCGAAATTGGAAACAATAAAGGCTCTTCTCCTGACCTCTTTGATGTGTCTACCACTTCACCCAATGTGGTGAAGTGGCACCCACCCAACCTCCCACCAAAATAAAATGTTTTTATTTTAAAACAAAAATAAAAATAAATATTTTTATTTTAAAATAAAAAATATTACTTATTTGTTTATGGGGAAAAATAGCTCCTTGGATAAATTTTTTTTTTCCTTACCTGGCAACTTTGTCCAAAATTGACATTTTGATAGTCAATTTTATGGTTTTCGGGCCTTCTAAGCATGGTGGCAGTGTCGGATTTGACCCAAAATGCTATGAAATGATGGCTCCTTGTTGGATCTGGCAATGAACCTTCTGCTTCAAATTGTTGCAGATCTGGCCTTTGATGTTTGTTTCAAGTGAAATAAGGGGCAAATATAAATGTCTCAACTACTTTAGACTCAATGATGAACTCAGAATCTGTCCAAGTAGCTTCAAAAGATCTATAACTGACAAGTCAATGCATGAACCCCCCTAGAGATTGATATTTTTACACATTTCTGATTCTCCAAATCATCCAAGGATGCAAGAGAAGAGCATACTCAGTTCTATTAAAAAAAACTCTACACTCTCAGATTTCCTAAAGGAATGCTAACCCACAACTCAAATTTGGCTATGATACCATGTGAGATTTTCTAACTAGCCTACCAGGAATCTAATAACTAAAGGAAAGAAAAACCAGAAATATGAGGAATAAACTGTATTCCTCTCAAGAATGCAAAGCTATATTCAACTTGAGAATTGAGAATTACAAAGGAAATGCCTTGGTTATATAGGCCAAGGGGAGAAATACAACTCATGTCATTAAAGGCTCAACCACCTTATCCCTATGTAAAGTTAAGCTAGTGTGAAGAGGACTTTAGTGAAGAACTAGCTAAGAATGAACTAGTTAGATAAAGTACCCCTTTCACACTAACAACCTCAATGGTTAACCTTTCTTTGGCAATATTTTCTAAAAAATTCTAGGAAGTACTATTTTACCAATAGTACTGTCCCAAGACAAGTGATTCTAAACATTGCACAAGGCCTCAAATGAATAGTGGGTTTCTTAGAGACTTAAAATTTGACATTGATGATGTCAAACTGACCCTCTATAAGTTTCACATTAAATGACATCTAGGGCTATGATCCAACCCCAAAAATCATAAATACAACTTGTTATGCCCTGCATAACCACCCCATTTTATTTTGGAACAAAATGGGTCCCCCATTTTCTTTCGTTTTCTTCGCCTTGGTTGTTTGGTTGGGACTTAGGAGATCTTTTATTTTCCTCCTAAGTCTGTCCTTTGTTCTGTCGGAACTGGGTCCAGATCTGAATCTGAATGTTGAATACTTTAATTAGTTTATGGTTCATTTTCCATCCCGACTCCGACTCCGCTTTTCTTTTCTCTTTCTTCTTTGTTGGTCGTTTTCCCTTTGGTTTGGTGTCCTGTGCCTTAGCTATTTTCTTTTTCAGCCTTGGGCATTCTTCTTTTTGTTTTGGTGGACTCAGAACCAGAACGAAAACCGAACTTGGAATTCCTTCCAAGTTCTGTTTTCTCTTCCTTTCCTATCCCGGTTCCTCCTCTTTTGTTTTCTACCTTGCGCGCCTTTGATCTTGGTTTGGTGGACCTAGACCCAAAACTGAAACCGAACCCTAAAATTTGAAAAAGTTTCTGGTTCGGGTTCCGTTCTGATCCTAGTTCCGCATGTTTTGTTCTTTTGCTTTTGTTCCTTTTGTTTTGTCATGGGCTGTTTTTCCTTGTTTCTTTTTTCTTCCTTCATCTGTCTTCGTCGTCTTTTTGGATGTTGTTGAAGGCGGGACCGAAATGGGATCCGAACCTATGTTGTGTAAATTTTCGCACACACTCCCCGCTGTAAGCAGGGACCCTTTTTCGTTTCGGCTTTGGTGTTTTGGCCCTTTCTTTTTGAGGTTTTTTCTTACTTAGGCATGGGCTTAAATGTATATTTTTATTGCCTAAGTGTTTCCCCTAGGTTATTCACTGAAAATCTTAAGTTCTGGATGAATTTTGGGCTTTTGCTTGGATTCAGGATTTGCCACCCTGGTCGGATTTTCCCAGACCCTGCTTGGATTCTAGATTAGACCTTATTGCTCGGGAACTTTGGGTATTCATGGATTTCCATGTGTGACGGATTTTCTCGGATTCCGTGCTGTTGTCGAATTCCTGAATCCCTTCTATGGTTGTCTTGTCAGTTGCATTAATGGCTTCATACGCGCTTTGAAGGTTGGTTTTTACTTGATTTCTAAGATCTTTTACGCCATTTTGTTCACTATTTGCTACTGTTTGAGTTGAGAATTTCATCCTTAGAGTTTGTTTGTTGAACTGTCAGCTTCGCTTTGGGCTATTCGGGAAAACTGTGATGATTTCTTGTGCCTTCCTACATCTGTTGGTTGTGGACCCATTGAGCTTCGTATTTGCTACTTCTGAGATCAGTTCTCGCTTTTTAATGGTATGTGTCTGATTGCTCTACTTTGAATTGAATTATGAATGGCACATTGGTATTGTGAGGGCTTGTAGGATTTGAATTCCTATTTATTTGCTTATTTCATGCTAGGGTTGTTCATGATTGCGTCCTTTGTCATCTCCCAGGCAGGTTTTCAGTTCATGTGTCTCTGCATTTTAATGAATCTTGCCTGAGAGTAATTAGTAAACCCTAGTGATGACTCAACAGTGGAAACAACTAAATTCTGAACTTGCATGCGCGCTACTGGTGGATGAATAGGATTTAGACCTAGGGCAGTGCCATATCAGGTGATTTCATCTTAGGATTGACCTAGAATACAAAGAAAATTCATGAAAGGCCCATCCCTGACTTTCCCTAAGTTAAACTTGTCGAAATCCATAGTTGATTTAGTGTCTGGATGAAATCGAGACTCTCCATCCCTTCCGAAGTCCCTTCGCTATGACCATTTGAGATCGTTGAGATATCATATCGACCACCTGGAGGTTCGCCGAAGTGGTCCTCCTAGGTTCATGTTGGATCGCCGTGACACTATCATTTTTACACCGATGAAATTTTTTATGCATATCAGTCAGCAAGACATGGCTTTCGCTGAGACCTGACCCCGCGAAGAGATGTCTCATCAATGTGCTTGTTCATACTCACTTTCAGCAAGACAAGTCTTGGTCGCCAAGATGTCATAGTAGGATCCAATAGCTTTACCGATGTTCATTTACTTTGCCAAGACATCCACCCTTCGGCGAGACCCCCCCCACCAAGCACTTTTCACTTTCACCGAGCTTTGTTCTTTTCAGTCGCTATAACCCTTCGAAGTCAGGGAAGTGTCATGTAGTCTATTCTGTGTCTCACCGAAGCCCTTCGTAGGTTGGTATTTGGTCGGCAGGACCCCATAATTCTCATGTCGAAAGTATTTCTGTCGGCAAGACAAACCTCTTCGCCAGGAGCTCATAGTGAGTTCCTTTCATCTTGTCGATCTTCCATTTTGTCGCTAGGACTTTCGCTTTCAGCAGGACCTTTCGCCGAACATGTCCTGCTCTTGTCGAGTGACCTTCTGTGGGGGAGACATTCATACTTTGCTGAGAACTTACTGTGAGCTCCCTACTCTTGCCAAAATATTTGCCTTCGACGAGACTCCTAATGGTCGCCAAGACGTTGTAGTGAGGCCTTCTTTTCTTAGCAAGCCCAGATCTTTTCGCTGAGACCTCTGGCCGAATTTGTACCGCACCTTAGTCGGAAAAACATTCATGCTTCGCTGGGACCTCCTATCGAAACTTGAGTCTAGCCGAAGTGTTTGCTAGAACCCATCAGTCGGTGAGATGTGATACATTTGTTGAGACCTTACCACGACTGACCTTTGATCATATCAATATTGTTTGCTATATTGGCATTCGCCTAGACATTACACCGAAGTCACCATCTTTTGGCGTGACTTCGCGGCTTCGCCAGGACTTCTCCACGAGATCCCAACTCTTGCTGAAACCTTTGCTCCAGGAATCTCCATTGGTCCAGAATTGTGCCTAAACCACGGATGTCCGTCAGGTCCAGATTTCTCTGAAATCCGTCGTCTCCCAGATCTCCCAAAATTACTCTTTGGCCCGTTCTTTGCAGAAATCCACCCCTCATGGATTTCCCCAAAATTTGGTGAAATATAAAGGAACATGAAATAATTGGATTTGTTTATAATTTGTGATGCATTTGATGATTATTTCATGTCATAGTTGGATCTCTCATGTGATTTATTGATGAAAAATGATCAGGTCTAATGATTAAGTAGGTGTTTCTTGGTTTTTCCGTTGGAATCCGATCGATTTGGAATTTCCCAAAATTCCTCTCTGGCTCAGATTCTGCGGAAGGTCTTGACACCCAAAACATGTTGCGGTCATTCTATATGAGATTTAATGACACCTTGACTATATGAGATGCAGTCTATTATTGTTTTGATGGATTAACCTTGCTTTCCTTTGGTTTTTACTATGTTTTTATGTTGAGTGTAGGCTGAATCAAGCAAGGGAGCAGCTGGTTCCTCATTGTCTGATGCAAAGAGGATTAAGTTGGATATTAAGGGTAAGGTCCTTGATAGTAAGATCACTTCTGTCTGGTCAGAAGTCACTGATACAAACATTGGCCTTTGGGACTATGAGGAATTTCAAGCAAGGATGGCAGCCAAGGATCCTCCTTTGGTGACTAGAAGGATGATGGAATCAGGCTTGTCCCATGTAGCCGGTTTCCCTTCTACAGTGCAATGCTATGAGTTGGTCCTGGAGTGCGCTAGGCACTATGATCAGGATACACAGAGGATTATTGGGCCTCAAGGGAGAGTTGTTTCCAATCTCAACCCGGTCTCCATTGCCCAAACCTTCGACATGCCAGAAAGATCTCATGTGGTGGGATTCACCATTGAGACAGCTCAAGAATTCTACAATGAATAGACTGTGAAGTCACAACAACTAATCAATTCCTGGCTAGAGAAGCCCAAGTCTCATTACTCCAAGTTGCCAAAGCAGCTGTTCAGAGCAAAATTCAAGGAGTACTACGACACCATCACCTTTCTTAGCAGGGTGGTTGGATTGAGGAATGTTGTCACATTTGAGAATTGGATGTGCCATGCCATTGTGAGAATGGAACAAGAGAAAATCGACTACCATTGGGCAGGGGTCATTAGCCAAGTCATTCACAAGTAGTTGTCCAATGTGTTGCAGATGAAGACCTTCACCATGACCTCGTATTTGGTCTATGCACTTGCTAGGTTCCATCCCTATAGAGGATTGGATACAAAGGAAATTTTTGGAAAGGACATAATCTATGAAGTTTTCCCTTAGTTTTATTTAGGAAGCCCAAACTATAGGAGGGAAAATGATGCATTCACCATGCATATCACCAGAATGCTTCAGGAGGCAGAGCATGTCAGGATTTCAGATTTGGCTAAGGAGCTCATCAGGAAATATGGAGCGTGGTTTATTCAGTTCCCAACCTTCTCTTACATCTAGATTGATGGCTACCAAAGGGCCCCATACAGGCTTCTAAGGTACCCCACTGATCACATTATTTTGTTGGAAGTCACCAGGAAGATTTGCAACTTCAATGCCATTGTCAAGAAGGACAAGCACAAGACGAGATTTGGTGGGGATTTCCCACTAAGGATTGGCACTAGAGAGGTTTGTCCTTCCATTGGTTCTGCCCAAGCTTCAGAAGAGGAATTGAGTGCTCTTGGCTTGTCTTTCCACTCCAAGAGATCCAAATTTGACATCATAGGGGAGGTTCAAAAGAGAGCCAGTTGAGAGTACAGCCATAAGGTCAATTTCGAGGACTACTGGGCCAATTTTGGTGATGAATTTGAGGTTAGAAAGAAGAAATTCTCCTGGCTTCTAGTTGTTGTAGTTTGATTATATAATGTAAGGGTAATGCCTGATCAATTGAAGGATGATGGGAACTTAATTTAGGACCATGCCTATGAAGCGGTAAAGGATAGGCTAATTGGTGATGTGGATCAGTTGGAAGAGGAGAAGACAAAACTGAAACAAATGATGGATCCAGTCCTCAAATTTACTAGGATGTGGCTCAAACATACGATATGGGAGTTGGAAAACAAGGGAGTACAATGCACCTATGCCCTGATGGGGGACTTAAATTCCCATTCTACTTCTAAAGAATCCACTGAATAGGATCTGAAGGGTAAGGGAAAGCTAGGTTCCCCTATCAAAGTTAAATCTAAAGGTGTTCAAGAAGAAGAGGCCCAGGAAAAAGTAAAACAGAGGAAGCCAAAAGCTAAGAAAAGAACTAGGACTAAGAAGCCTGAGCAGAAAGAGACTGAAAAACAAAGTCCTGAGGCTGATGCTCCTATGCCTAAGAGGAAAAGAATTGTCAAATTATCAGAGAAGGCTAGCTCCAAGGTTGGGGAAGAAGTTGCCCCACCGGTAATAAATGTTGAAATCTTGGAGGAGAAGTCCAAAGTATATGCAAGGAATTCTAGAACTCCTTCTCCCAGGGATAGTGTGCTTAAGGCTAATTGACCTCCGGTGGCTTCTCATGAGGAGCAGCATGATGACATCCCTCCCACTCATGAAACCCAAAATGAACCAGGTGAGACAAAAGAGGTTGATTAAGATCCAAATATTGGAGGCAAGGAATTTCATGAAGGAGAACTTCACAGTGCAAAGGTAGAAATTGGAAAGATAATGCAGCCCCCTATGGTTGCACATGTAGACTCTTCAGTTAGAACTGAAGCAGTTGAATCTCCTCCAAGGGAGGTAGAGGCAGTAAAGAATACATCACCTGCACATGAAGAGGAGCATGCTGAGGGGAAGGAAAGTGAAATGGATGAGACTCCTGATGAACAGAATTTGAATGAGGAAATAGCAGGAGATCGACAAGAGGAAATGGGCAGAGCAAAGTGCAATTGGAGTCCACTGTCCCTAATTGGCTGAGAAAGAAATAAATAGAAAACAGGTGGTAGTGGAGGATTGTCCACCAAACTAGGATGCACTACTAGCCAAGATTGGAAAAGATAAAGGTAAGAAGAAGGCTAGGGTGATCTCATGGGTCGAGAGTTATGAGGCACATAACAAGGTTGTTCATATTGCTACCCTGGTTCTAGATAAAAATAGAGACAATGTGGATGGAAATGATTATAATATACAGACTTTTAATCTTGGGCCTACATCAGTTGAGCAGGATATTGAAGACTATGGGGTCTCCAATGCAGTTATTGTGGATCGATTGAGGAAGGAAATGAAGACCAAGCAGGAACTTAAGAGAGAAAATGAAAATCTCAGGAGGTGCTTGGAGAAATTAATAAAGCCTTTGTTGTCCATTAACCCTTCTTCCTCTGCTACCAATCCTCTGCCTCAGGAGACCATAACCGAGCTAGAAAAGATGAAAGCCTCCACTGTTGCCACTATGAATTGGCTCTGGGGGGTGCAAATAAAGGGTGATGAAGCTATTAAGGAAATTTTATCAATAGGGAAGGATGCTATTATGGCAACTGATTGGTTGAAGCAGGTGTTGGCACAAGATAAGGAGGATACAGACCTCCTTCTACAGAAAACTAGAACTCTAATGGAATACACACGTGACAGGCTGGTAAGTGACAGGATTCTTCCTTCTTCTAGAGTTGTCGAGCCTTGGGATTGGTTAGAGGCATTGCAAATTAGGTAGAAGGTGTTAAAAAAGATTCACAAATGAGGGAAGCAGATTGATGACACCCTAACTGAGGTTTACAATGGTTCCATTGCCTTCTTTGAAATCATGACAGGAAGAAGAAAGATCGCACCCAAGTACTTGAGCCTGGAATAGTTAAGAGAATGTTGGCATGATGTGTATGCACCACTTGATGATGGTTCTATTTCCAAGCACCAACTGGATGATGCGCCCACTTACATCGCAGTTATTGATAAGCATGTGACATACAAGGTAGATTGGGATAGGTTGGTCAAACACTCAAGGGATGAGATTGCATCCATTGAGAGGCGACTTAGGGTTCTACCAGTACCACCTGTGGCCAACTTAGATGCAACATTCTTGAGGCTACATGAAGAGTCATATCAGCATGGGGCTAATAGGGAAGAGAGCTAATGATAGGTTGCAGCATGATTTGTGCTTCCCTATTATATTCATGTATGTCATCTGAGCTGTAGTGCAGATCCCAGGCCGATGTCCATGAGATGTGCATTTAATTCCTGTTTGACCCATTTCAAAGACTCTCTGGATGAGGTGGTTGTGCCGAGTTATTGATGCGAAACCCTTTCCTGGCCGACGGGTTCCTGGGGATTTCTATATATTGGGCATGTGGCCTCAGTTGTAAGGGGTTAGAAGATTAGATAGTTGGAAATAGTTAGAGAATTAGAACTTGTAACCATAATATAGAAGTAGAGTAAGTTAGCAGGTAGTTTCCCTCAAGCAAATGTTGTAACAGAAAGCTAAAAAAATTTCTATATTGAACAATTTGAATGCAAATAGTGACATTGGTGATTTGGTGCCATATTTGTGCTCTCTTGTCTTGCATGGTTCTTGCTCTTTCATCTTTAAAATTGCTGAGTTGGTCAATATTTAGATTAGATTCGATTTGATAATGTTTGTGATTTGATACTTAAATGTTGTAGCAATCTCTCAGTCCATACTTTTCGCAACCAACTGATTGTTAGTTGCTTTGCAAAGTTAGCCTAGACTTTTCATAGTCCTTGTGCTTAAGTTCGATTATGAAGGTTTATTCACTTCAACTGCAATAGGGTTGTTTGAATGAGTGTTCATAATTTGAAAATCTTAACACCTCAGAAGATTGCACTATTTTCTGTAAGATTGCAAATTTATCTTGGTCAAGCAGAAATCAGTTTTGAGGGATTGGTCCATTTCTAGTATTGGTTACTTTCATTGTTAATTTTAGGAGTAGTATTAGATTTAGAAATCTCTTTAAAACCCTTATCCTTTTTCTATTTCTTTGATTATTGGGTTAAATTTTGGATTGAAGTATCACCAGTTTGTTAAATCTGATAGAATCGATTTAGTATTTTGCTTGTATTAAGGTCCCATTGTGATTACCGGCATTTTCACATTTCGTTATTGAGTTGTTTATGCACCGTCAAGACCTGACATTAGAGACCTTGGGGTTATCTCTTGAGGATTGCCGATAGAGATTTACCTTTCAAGAGAGATAGGATAACATATTCTGTCTGGCTATTATTGTGCAGAAAACATGATCAACAACCTGAAACTTTAAAAAATTTCAGAGTCGGATATGGTTTCGGTCCCATTTTCGATTCTGTCTTGGCTCCACCTGGTTCGTTTCTTCATTTTTCTCCGGTCCTGGTTCCATGTTGGTTCCACCCTTGCCAGTTTTGAGAAATAATGGAGGAATTTGTTTTAAAGGATTGAATTATTCATCTAAAGATATCTCTCAAGGAAGTTGGTTCTAAAGCATCCCTCAGTCCCATGTAGCATAAAACTCCTCAAGGAAAAGTCGTTGGGACCCTCCTATTGTCTGGACGACTGGCGGTTTTATTCTATTCATTTGAAATCCAAAGGGTCGCCGAGACATTTCGGTCACTATGAGTTTCTATGTCTCTGGCCGATCGGTGTGATGTCTCCATGACAAAGGTGGGGGTCATGTCGGCATGAAGTCTCGCTGACCAAGTAGGGTCTCCTCGAAGTAAAATGAGCTCTCGACAAAAGAGGAGACTTCGGTGTAATGTATCGATGAAGGAAGTAACTCTCACCAACAGGAGATAATATCGGTGTAAGGTCTCACCGATCCATCAGAGTCTCAGCAAAATGCAATGACATCAGGGAGAGAGGTTTCTATTCACTGAAAGGTCTCACCAAAGGGGTGAGGACTCGGTGAAAGGAGGTATTATCGTTATGAGGTCTCGGCGACTAAGAAATGTCTCGCTGACAAGTTGTGCCTTTGGGGAGAAGGATGTATGCGCCATGAAGTTTGGTCAAATGGTAAAGGTCTCGCCGAAGAGGAAGGGTCTCGGTGAAGGATGGTAGCATCAGCAAGATGTCTCACCGATAGGGTGGACTCTTGCTGAAATGGAATCACATCGGGGAGAGTGGTCTACCTTCAGCATAATGTCCCACCAACTTGAAGAAGTCTTGCCAAAGTAGAAGAGGCTTAAGCTCAGGGAATAAGAATGAGCTCAGAGAAGCTCCGAGTGGATGATTAGGACTTGGGTAGATGTCTTCCCGAGTGTGATGGTCTTGCCATGACTTCTGGCCGATAACGACTATCTTGACGATAGTTTTTGTGGTATCGATATGACTTCTGTAGTTCGCTAAAAGGTCTCACCGACTATCATATGTTACACCGATAGCTACTGGGAGAGGTATAATCACATCAGGGAGACATGATTAGTGTCTCACCGACATGCGATTTAATATGGACCACTTTTGACTGCACAAAAATCTAGTGTGGCGTTTGTTCGCCCAATCGAAAGGAACTAAAAGTGAGCCATTGACTGACTGACTACCCCTGTGAAGAAGATCAATAGAACGCAAATGACATGGACTCATTCTTAGATCAAGGGCGATGGAGCAGCTCGGTGAAAACTCAGGTGAAGATCTAATGGCAAGCCTGATGCTCCATCCAAAAGATGGTCAACATACAGAAAGGTCTAGAGCAGGAAGAAGGCCGAATGAAAGAAAGAACCATGAGTTTAGGGACAACTGTGGTGTCTACTGGAGAGGAGGTAGATTGGTCTTAATGGTGATCTTTTTGAGCATTCAAGGTGGCCCCAATGGAGTTCAAAGGTCGACACGGAGGCTAGAAGTAAATGCTATAGAAAGAAAAGATCTGAGATCACCCCCGGAACAATCCCCCACCAACATAGACAATAGGGATTCACATTTAATGTAGAATCAACTTCATTCCAAAAGATCTGAGGGCCAACCCTCCTGTAACTAGTAGATATTTTGTAAACCCTAAAATAGGGGCCAGTGCATTCTTTTTGGGTACACTATGTATATATGGAATTCTTGCCTCTTTGTGAAGAGTTAGAAGGTTAGTAGAAGAGTTAGTTAGAAGAATAGAGACAGTTAGAAGAGATAATAGAGTAGACAGCTCTAGAGATAGATTTTTCAAGAGTACAAATTTTCTAAAGGATAGAAGAGACAGAGCTGCATCTTGATTCTTATAATGGGGGCTTCTTTTGTTTTCTTAGTTAGGAGTTAGAATCAACAGAAGCTAGTAATGTATCCTTCCAGTTTTCTTAGTATAGATGGAAACAATCTGAAATCATAGGTTTTCTGTATACTGGTGATTGTGCCAGATTTGTAAATGTTGCTTATCTGTTTCACTAACAGTAGAAGCAACCAGATTTAATCTACTTCAGATTATGTTTCAGAATGCTATTTAAATTGGGTTAATCATTTGATTTGAAAATATTTCAAGGAAAGAAGTTTTGTTTTATGTTTTGTTTAAATGGTGACTTGCAATCTGCTGTTGAAAACAACACTATGAATGAATGAAACTATGTGTTAATCACAAGTTAATTTTGTTTTGTAGTTTTAGTTAGGAATTCCTTGAAATGTAACAAGTCTAGTTAAGTTGGAAGAAGCAACATTCTTTTCTGTTCCAAAGCTCTAATGTATCTTTTTTTATGTTTCTTTAAAAACCCTGGTTAGAGTAGGTTTAAGTTTATGTTTGATCTCAGAACAATCCACAAGCTCAACACCAGCAGGCCCCTTGAACATTACTATTACATTGACCATTGAGCAACATCAACATAGTTGAGAACCAACTATAAAGACCTTGGGAGCTAAGATATCAATGTTCTATCTTTCTCTTTCAGGAGAAATAGAATAGCAATATTTTGTTTGCACGTTGTTGTTCCATTAGACACGTTAAAAGAACTGGTGCTAGAAGGAGGGCCCCCTTGAGTAATTTTGGATTGTTTTAAGTTGGAGTGGGTCAGATCTTCGAAAACCCAGCTCTAATGGGGAGCCCTTTGTATTCACCGGGGCTTGCCCATGAAATCCCTAGTCACCTGTTTGATAGGCTTATTTTATTTTTCCCTAACACTGGGAAAAATGCTTCTAAACATGTTGAAATTTGGAGGCGTGTATTTACTTTTCTCCAAGATCAGCACGAGGATGTCATCTGTCAATTGTTCATCAAAACGTTTCAGGGTACAGTAGGGCAATGGTATGATAATCTGCCACCAGAATCTATTGATTCATGGATAGAATTACAAATCTTATTCTTAGATTAGTTTGATCCTCATGCACTACACCCATTACATGAATTTGCAGCTACAAAAAGGATACCATTAGAACACATTTATCAATTCAATCATATATTTCTGTTTATGTATCAAAGGGTTCAATCTTTAGATGGTTGTTGATGATCATATACTGATAGAACATTATTATTGGGGTTTAAACCCCTCATTTACAACCAAATTCAGACATTTTGGTGAGGCTACATCCTTGCATGATGCATTGAACAAAGATCTCTTATTGACACAATTTGGAGGTGATACTAGAAATTCAGAAAGTCAAACTTAGGGTTATAATCCTCTTGTGCTCAAAAACTTCCATCATGTGTAGCCTTATGTCACTTCACCCACCATCCCTACCCAGGTGCAATCATTCTCACCAAGTAGGTACAACCTTCCTAAGGCTCTAGGCACCACATTCCCCAACACCCTATATCAGGTCAATCGCACACAAGACTACTGGGAGAACTTATCTCAAAAAAATCCAATCACAGAGTTAAGTACTCCACTTGTCAATGAATTTGTCACCATATCATCTCTTTTTGGTCATCTTCCAAAACATAGTCCATTACATCACAATGAAGTTGTGGATGAAACATTTGATGAGCCAGAATATAATTTTGATGACTTGTTTGGTAAAAGGCATGAAATGGATGTAAATTTAGAGCATAATGGAAATCTCAAGATAGAATCTAGCTTTGTTGAGAATGTTAGTACTAACAATGGCTTCGAAGGAGATGAGGTATTAGTACGGGATTGCTATCATGAGAAATCAACAATATCTTCAAGCGATTTTAACAATTCTTCTGATCAAGATGAGAATCAAGGTGATGAGGAATGGAAAAAGGAACATGGTTCATGTTGGATTGATATCCCTCATATGCAAAATCGAATAAGGGAGAAATTAGAAGATTTGGGAGATCATAAACTATCAGAACTTGTTGGGCCAAGTGGATGTAGGATACATCGAACTAATCAACACTCTCAGATGGATTTCCACGTCTTCCTAGGAAGGATGGAGTTATATTTCAAGCAACTGATCACTGTTGAAGGGATACTTATGGAAGATCCTTGGAGTACATATCCCCTCAATGAGGAGGATGAAACAACTAGCACATATGAAATTGATGATCAGTCCATCCAAAATGATGAGGGTAACTGTCTGGAAAGGTTTCATTCTTCCCTATCTTTTGATGACCTTGATCCTTGCATTGAGATGGATTCAACAACTGATGAGACTCCTCTACCTAGTGAGGGCTTGATAGAAGTGGAGAATGGATTCATCGACGCATTCATAGATTCTTTCATGATGGTGAATGAGGAAGAAACACACTTTGATGGGTTAACGCAAGAGGATGACTTTGCTGATTTAAGTAGTGAACAGGTTGAAACAGATAACACACTTCAAGATGAGATTTCTGATGAATCTTGTGGTCAAAGATAGGAACTTAAATGCCAAAATAGAATTTTAAGGGAAGAAGTTTGAGTAGATGTGCAGATCAGGCAAGTGTTCCTTGAAGAAATTCATGACAGGGTACATTTGGATGAAGCAGAGGAATGCTAAGAAAGTGACCAAGAGGTTATCTCAGAAGTTGAATCTCTTCAATATGACGAAGAGAATAAAACAAGTGAGTATTTTCTTGATTTTGATTCTATTTACTCAAATGTGTTGGTTGAAGAAAGTCCTTGCTTAGCATCCACTAATGAATTTGATCTTAATACTGATAAATTTGATGTTGAATGGCATGTTCTTGTTGATGATGTGCAGGAATATGAATTGAGAGAGTGCTTTCCTGACTTGGACTCCATGCATTCAAATGAGTTCGAAGGAAATCCTTGTTCACCATGTGCCAGTATCCCTGACGTCAATGGTGATAAGCTAGAGGCAGATTCTCAAACCATTGGGGGTGACATGTTTCAAGAGAATGTTGATAGTAAGACTTCATTTCGAGAAATCCAAAAAATATTTGACTCTATACCCGAGATGAATACAGAGATGCTGGTTAGTGAATATCCCAGCTCCAAGACAAACCTTGCTTCGGTGATGTTCCATGAGTTGAGATCCCGAGAGAGGGATTTCACACAACACAAGTCTACATCGGTAAATGGGAATCTTCTGAATCAGGTGGTGTCCTTTTATTATCCTTTGTGTTTTAATAATTTTTAGTTTGATTATGGCGTTGGGAATAGTAAAACCTATTTGTGGGTAAATCATGACAAAACTGAGAACCCACAACTGATAATATTTCAAGATTTGTGCCCTCAGAATGAACTTATTGCCTATAAAATTCATATTTTTGAGTATAAATATAAATTTTCTAGGTTTAGAACTATGCCTTGTAAGTTAAGATTGCTGCACATAATGAAAAATCAGTCAACTCAATGTACAAATTTTTATAGTTTTGTGTTTGTAAAGCTTAGCTTTGGAGTTAGTTTAGGATTAGGATTGTCTAGTGTTGGTTTTTTGTTTGGTTAGTTTTCTTTTTTTATGTTGTTTTCTTTTTCCCATGTCCTCTTGTTTCTTTATTTGTAAGTAATTTGTTTGTTTTATGTTTGTAAATAATGTGCTTTTTTTTTTTGTAAATAGTTCTACTGTTGTTTATTGGTTCTTTCTTTATGTCCTTTCGTTTCCTTTGCTGTTTGGTTTTTGTCTTATTTGTTCTTTCGGACTTCTCTATTCTTTCCATTTTGAAATGGTGTGCTTTTATCTGAAGCATACTTTGGTTATTAGGAGAGAAGTGTTTTATATATTTTTCAGGTTTTCTAATTGGGTGATTTTGTCCTAAAATCGTTGTTTTATGCCCATTATCAATAAAAGTTGTGGAAGGTCTTGAAAACAAGGTACCAGGTAAGTAACCTTCATTAGCTCCTCTGAATCTGTCACAAATCATTAGGATTATCTTCCTTTGTAATGGTATATTTGTCCTAGGACTATGGTGTTGTAAGATTTGAGTGAAAAATCCAATCTCCCAAGTGTTGTTATGAGGTTCGTGGTAGTTTTCAACCTAGAACAGATGTTAAACATCTGACATATAAAAAATAAAATTGAATGAAATACCTGGAACTCTAAAAAAAAAGAGAGGAAAAGAATGATCTAAAAGAGAACTATTTGAAGAGAAAAGCAGACTCAATATGAATGGGTGATTCTGACATCTCTACTGGGGCTATGGATGCCTGACTGGCAGTAGAGCAATACTGTGAGAAAACTAGAGGAATCTCCATTGGGGCTATGGACGCCTGACTCATAGCGGAGCAATGCCCAAGATATCATTGCATGACGGCTAAAGGGAATCAACTCATGCAGCTCAAATCTGGCACATTGTTGTTCAAAAGGGTGAAGAAAACTTTATAAAAGAGTGATGCACAATCAAACACACACAAAGATTCAGGGGTAGTCACTGTTGGCTTACATTTTGAGATTCTAGCTCAACCTTGCTTGTTAAAATAGACCCAACTCGAGTTGTGATGTTCATAAACTAAAGTTCTCGGTAGCTAAATCCTTCAATTTCTTGAAAATGGTTAAACCATTTTCCCAGCCGAGTCACCATTTGTTATGCCCTACATAACCACCCCATTTTATTCTAGAACAAAATGGGCCCCCCATTTTCTTTCATTTTCTTCGCCTTTGGTTGTTTGGTTGGGACTTAGGAGATCTTTTTTTTTCCTCCTAAGTTTGTCCTTTGTTCTGTTGGAACCGAGTCTGGATCTGAATCTGAACATTGAATACTTTAATTAGTTTCTGGTTCATTTTCCATCCTGACTCTGACTCCGCTTTTCTTTTCTCTTTCTTCTTCGTTGGTCGTTTTCCATTTGGTTTGGTGTCCTGTGCCTTAGCTATTTTCTTTTTTGGCCTTGGGTGTTTTTCTTTTTGTTTTGGCGGACTCGGAATTGGAACAGAAAATGAACTTGGAATTCCTTCCAAGTTCTATTTTCTCTTCCTTTCTTGTCCCAGTTCCACCTCTCTTTTTTTATGCCTTGCACGCCTTTGGTTTTGGTTTGGCGGACCCGGACCCGGAACTGAAACCGAACCCTAAAATTTGAAAAAGTTTCTGGTTCGGGTTCCATTCCGATCTCGGTTCCACATGTTTTGTTCTTTCGCTTTTGTTCCTTTTGTTTTGTCATGGGGTGTTTTCCCCTTTTCTTTTTTCTTCCTTCGTCTGTCTTCGTCGTCTTTTTGGATGTTGTCGGAGGCAAGATCGGAACAGGATCCGAACCTGAAACTTTAAAAAAATTTAGAGTTGGATCTACTTTCGGTCCCGTTTCTAATTCTGTCTTGGTTCTGCCTGGTTCGTTTCTTCATTTTTCTCCAGTCCAGTTTTCGATTCTATCTTGGTTCCGTCTGGTTCATTTCTTTGTTTTTCTCCGGTCCCAGTTCCATCTTGTTTCCACCCCCACCAGTTTTCAGAAATAATGGAGGAATTTGTTTTAAAGGATTGAATTATTCATCTGAAGATATCTCTCAAGGAAGTTGGCTGTAAAGAATCCCTCAATCCCATGTAGCATAAAAATCCTCAAGGAAAAGTCATTGGGACCCTCCTGTTGTCTGGCCAACTGGTGATTTTATTCTATTCATTTGAAATCCAAAGGGTCACCGAGACATTTCAGTCGCTATGAGTTTCTATGTCTCTCACTGATCAATGTGATGTCTCGACAACAAAGGTGGGGATGGTGTTGGCATGAAGTCTCACCGACCAAGCAGGGTCTCCCCGAAGTAAAATGAGCTCTAGGTGAAAGAGGAGACTTTGGTGTAATGTCTCGATGAAGGAAGGAACTCTCACCGACAGGAGATAATATCAGCATAAGGTCTCACCGATCCATCAGAGTCTCAATGAAATGAAATGACATCGGGGAGAGAGGTCTCGACGAAAGGAGGTATTATCATTATGAGGTCTCGATGACTAAGAAATGTCTCGCCGACAAGTTGTGCCTTCGGTAAGAAGGATGGATGCAGCATAAAATCTGGCCGAATGGTAAAGGTCTCACCGAAGAGGAAGGGTCTCGGCGAAGGGTGGTAGCGTCGAAAAGATGTCTCACTGATAGGGTGGACTCTTGCCAAAATGGAATCGCATCGGGGAGAGTGGTCTACCTTCGGCATAATGTCCCACCAAATTGAAGAAGTCTTGCCAAAGTAGAAGGGGCTTAAGCTTGGGGAATAAGAATGAGCTTGGAGAAACTCCGAGCGGATGATTAGGACTCGAGGAGATGTCTTCCTGAGTACGATGATCTCGCCATGACTTCTGGCCGATAACAACTTTCTTACTGATAGTTTTTGTGGTATCGATATGACTTCTGTAGTTCGCTAAAAGGTCTTGCCAACTATCATATGTTAAGCCGATAGGTGCTAGGAGAGGTATAATTGCATCGGGGAGACACGATTAGAGTCTCACCAACATGCGATTTAATATGGACCACTATTGACTGCCCATAAATCTGGCGTGGCGTTTGTTCACCCAATTGAAAGGAACTAAAAGTGAGCCATTGACTGACTACTAAAAGTGAGCCATTGACTGACTAACTACCCCTGTGAAGAAGATCAACATAATGAAAATGGCATGGACTCATTCTGAGATCAAGAGCGATGGAGTAGCTCGGTGAACACTGAGGTGAAGATCTAACGGCAAGCTTGATGCTACGTCCAGAAGATGGTCAATGTACAGAAAGGTTTAGAGTAGGAAAAAGGCCGAAGGAAAGAAAGAACCACGAGTCTTAGGGACAACTGTGGTGTCTACTGGCGAGGAGGCAGATTGGTATTAATGGCAATCTTTTTGAGCATTCAAGGCGGCCCTGATGGAGTTCAAAGGTGAACATGGAGGCCAAAAGTAAATGTTGTAGCTGCAAAAGATCTAAGATCACCCCCAGAACAATCCCCCACCAACATGGACAGCAGGGATTCACATTTAATGTACAATCAACTTCATTCCAAAAGATCTAAGGTTCGACCCTCCTGTAACTAGCAGATATTTTGTAAACCCTAAAATAGGGCTAGCGCATTCTTTTTGGGTACACTCTGTATATATGGCATTCTCACCTCTTTGTGAAGAATTAGAAGGTTAGTAGAAGAGTTAGTTAGAAGAATAGAGATAGTTAGAAGAGATAATAGAGTAGATAGGTCTAGAGATAGATTTTTCAAGAGTACGAATTTTTTGAAGGATAGAAGAGACAGAGCTGCATCCTGATTCTTGTAATGGGAGCTTCTTTTGTTTTCTTAGTTAGGAGTTACAATCAACAAAAGCTAGTAATGTATCCTTCTAGTTTTCTTAGTATAGATGGAAACAATGTGAAATCATAGGTTTTCTGTATACTGGTGATTGTGTCATAGTTGTAAATGTTGCTTATTTGTTTCACTAACAGTAGAAGCAACCAGATGTAATCTACTTCAGATTGTGTTTCAGAATGCTATTTATCTTGGGTTAATCATTTGATTTGAAAAGCTTTCAAGGAAAGAAGTTTTGTTTTATGTTTTGTTTAAATGGTGACTTGCAATATGTTGTTGAAATCAACACTGTGAATGAATGAAACCGTGTCTTAATCACAAGCTAATTTTGTTCTACAGTTTTAGTTATGAATTCCTTGAAAGGTAACAAGTCTGGTTAAGTTGGATTAATTAACATTCTTTTCTGTTCCAAAGCTCTGATCCATCTTTTTTTATGTTTCTTTAAAAACCCTGGTTAGAGTAGGTTTAAGTTTATGTTTGATCTCAGAACAATCCACAAGCTCAACACCAGCAAGCCCCTTGAACATTACTATTACATTGACCATTGAGCAACATCAGCACAGTTGAGAACCAACTATAAAGACCATGGGAGCTAAGATATCCATGTTTTGTCTTTCTCTTTCAGGAGAAACAGAATAGCAATATTTTGTTTGCACGTTGTTGTGCCATCGGACACGTCAACAGAACTGGTGCTAGAAGGAGGGCCCCCTTGAGTAATTTTAGATTGTTTTAAGTTGGAGTGGGTCAAATCTTGGAAAACCCAGCTCTAATGGGTAGCCCTTTGTATTTACCGCGGCTTTCCCATGAAATCTCTGGTCACCTGTATGATAGGCTTCCTTTATTTTTCCCTAACACTGGGAAAAATGCTTCTAAACATGTTGAAATTTGCAGGTGTGTATTTACTTTTCTCCAGGTTCAACATGAGGATGTCGTATGTCAATTGTTCATCAAAACATTTCAGGGTACATCAGGGCAATGGTATGATAATCTCCCACCAGAATCTATTTATTCATGGATAGAATTAGAAATCTTATTCTTAGATCAGTTTGATCCTCATGCACTACACCCATTACATGAATTTGCAGCTACGAAAAGGATACCATTAGAACAAATTTATCAATTCAATCATAGATTTTTGTTTATGTATCAAAGGGTTCAATCTTTAGATTTGGTTGTTGATGATCATATACTAATAGAACATTATTATTGGGGTTTAAACCCCTCATTTACAACCAAATTCAGATGTTGTGGTGAGGCTACATCCTTGCATGATGCATTGAACAAAGCTCTCTTATTGGCACAATTTGGAGGTGATACTAGAAATTCAGATAGTCAAACTCAGGGTTATAATCCTCTTGTGCTCGCAAAATTCCATCATTTGTAGCCTTATGACACTTCACCCACCATCTCTACCTAGGTGCAATCATTCTCCCCAAGCAGCTACAACCTTCCTAAGGTTCCAAGCACCACATTCCCCAACACCCCCTATCAGTTCAATCGCACACAAGACCACTGGTAGAACTTCTCTCAGAAAAATCCAATCACAGAGTTAAGTACTCCACTTTTCAATGAAGTTGTGACCATATCATCTCTTTTTGGTCATATTCCAAAACATAGTCCATTACATCACAATGAAGTTGTGGATGAAACATTTGCTGAGCCAGAATATAATTTTGATGACTTGTTTGGTAAAAGGCATGAAATGGATGTAAATTTAGAGCATAATGGAAATCTCAAGATAAAATCTAGCTTGTTGAAAATGTTAGTACTAAGGATGGCTTCGAAGAAGATGAGGTATTAGTACGGGATTGTTGTCACGAGAAATCAACAATATCTTCAAGCGATTTTAACAACTCTTCTGATCAAGATGAGAATCAGGGCAATGAGGAATGGAAAAAGGAACATGGTTCATGTTGGATCGATATCCCTCGTATGAAAAATTGAATAAGGGAGAAATTAGAAGAGCTGGGAGTTCTGAAACTATCAGAACTTGTTAGGCCAAGTGGATGTAGGATACATCGAACTAATCAACACTCTCAGATGGATTTCCACGTCTTCCTAGGAATGATGGAGTTATATTTCAAGCAACTAATCATTGTTGAAGGAATACTTATGGAAGATCCTTGGAGTACGTATCCCCTCAATGAGGAGGATGAAACAACTAGCACATATGAAAATATTGATCAGTCCATCCAAAATGATGAGGGTAACTGTCTGGAAAGGTTTCATTCTTCCCTATCTTTTGATGACCTTGATCCTTGCATTGAGATGGATTCAACAACTGATGAGACTCCTCTACCTAGTGAGGGCTTGATAGAAGAGGAGAATGGATTCATCGATGCATTCATAGATTCTTTCATGATGATGAATGAGGAAGAAACACACTTTGATGGGTTAACGCAAGAGGATGAATCTGCTGATTTAAATATTGAACGGGTTGAAACAGATAACACACTTCAAGATGAGATTGTTGATGAATCTTGTGGTCAAAGACAGGAACTTAAATGCCAAAATGGAATTTTAAGGGAAGAAGTTCGAGTAGATGTGCAGATCAAGCAAGTGTTCCCTGAAGAAATTCATGACAGGGTACATTTGGATGAAGTAGAGGAATGCCAAGAAAGCGACCAAGAGGTTATCTCAGAAGTTGAATCTCTTCAATATGACAAAGAGAATGAGACAAGCAAGTATTTTCTAGATTTTGATTCTGTTTACTCAAATGTGTTGGTTGAAGAATGTCCTCACTTAGCATCCACTAATGAATTTGATCTTAATACTGATATATTTGATGTTGAATGGCATGTTCTTGTTGATGATGTGCAGGAATATGAATTGAGAGAGTGCTTTCCTGACTTGGACTCTGTGCATTCAAATGAGTTCGAAGGAAATCCTTGTTCACCATGTGCCAGTATCCCTGACATCAATGGTGATAAGATGGAGGCAGATTCTCAAACCATTGGGGGTGACATGTTTCAAGAGAATGTTGAAAGTAAGACTTCATCTCAAGAAATCCAAAATTTTTTTGACTCTATACCCGAGATGAATACAAAGATGCTGGTTAGTGAATATACCAGCTCCGAGATAGACCTTGCTTCAGTGATGTTCCATGAGCTGAGATCCTAAGAGAGGGATTTCATACGACACAAGTCTGCATTGGTAACTGGGAATCTTCTGAATCAGGTGGTGTCCTTTCATTATCCTTTATGTTTTAATAATTTTCAGCTTGATTATGGTGTTGGGAATAGTAAAACCTATTTTTGGGTAAATCATGACAAAACTGAGAACCCACAACTGATAATATTTCAAGCTTTGTGCCCTCAGAATGAACTTATTTCCTATAAACTTCATATTTCTGAGTATAAAGATAAATTTTCTAGGTTTAGAACTGTGCCTAGTAAGTTAAGATTGTTGCACATAATGAAAAATCAGTCAAGTCAATGTACAAATTTTTACAGTTTTGTGTTTGTAAAGCTTAGCTTTGGAGTTAGTTTAGGATTAGGATTGTCTAGTGTTGGTTTTTGGTTTGGTTAGTTTTCTTTTGTTCTGTTGTTTTCTTTTTCCCATGTCCTCTTGTTTCTCTGTTTGTAAGTAATTTGTTTGTTTTCTATTTGTAAATAATGTGCTTAGGGATTTTTTTATGTGTTTATTTATTTTTTTTTTAAATTGTACTTTATTTTTTTAGTTGGCAAGATCCGACAAGATCCATATCAAGACTCTCCTTTTTTTATTGGAGTTTTATTTTTTGTTTCCTCTTGGCCCAAATTTATTATGGAGTGTGTAAAATCAGTTATCAAAAGCTTTGTAAGATGGTATTAT
>VDFB02000017.1:352631409-352664602 GCA_007258455.2 Sequoia sempervirens | reverse complement strand
GTGCTTCACCTCTGTGAGCATCACCTAGATGCAATGAGTGCTAAGTGGACCATTCGATATCATGAGAGATGGGTTCTTGTTGAAACACTACTCATGAAACATGGGTCAATGAGTTTGACTCGAAACTACATGGTTGAATCGATGTAATATCATAATTCTGACACCTTGTGGAAAAATACCTCCTACTTATCAATTGATGAGCTAGGGGCTCTATTATGAATGGTTCATAAGGCACAACACTGCTGAAGGTTTTGCAAATGGGGTAACAACTCAAGCGGGCTTAACCTTGGAGAAAACTCCCTGGTTAAGCGCGCTTGAGCCAGAGCAGTACTGGGATGGGTGACCTCCCGGGACGGACCAGTGCTTCACCTCTGTGAGCATCACCTAGATGCAATGAGTGCTAAGTGGACCATTAGATATCATGAGAGATGGGTTCTTGTTGAACCACTACTCATGAAACATGGGTCAATGAGTTTGACTCGAAACTACACGGTTGAATCCTGATAGCAATATCATAATTTGACACGCTGTGGAAAAATACCTCCTACTTATCAATTGATGAGCTAAAGGGGCTCTAGTATGAATGGTTCATAAGGCACAACACTTGCTGAAGGTTTTGCAAATGGGGTAACAACTCAGGGGCTTAACCCGAAAACTGCAGTTGCGCCAGCTTGGCTAGCGTCTTGGGGTGGGTGACCTCAGGGACGGTCTTCACTCTGTGAGCATCACCTAGATGCAATGAGTGCTAAGTGGACCATTCGATATCATGAGAGATGGGTTCTTGTTGAACCACTACTCATGAAACATGGGTCAATGAGTTTGACTCGAAACTACACGGTTGAATCCTGATAGCAATATCATAATTTGACACGCTGTGGAAAATTACCTCCTACTTATCAAATCTTTTATTTGTTAAATTAAATTTATAAAAATAAAAAACATAGAACTATTTTATTTATTTGTTTATTTATATTTGTTTTACAGCTACTTTACTTAATACTTCAAAATCTGCATTTCTATATTTAAAACTACAATAAAGATTTTTATCTGTCATAATATCTGGATTGAATCTGCACCTTACACGTTTCTAAATCTTTAAATCCGCACAATTTTAAGGAACTACAACTAATCAATAAAATATTAAAAGTTTAGTATAAGAAAACATTAGAGTTTATTTACGTAGCATGTCGGAGAATGTTTACATATTTGGTGGGATATTCTAAATTTTTTACATGGTATAAACAATTTTTTTTATGACCACCTTTTCGATAAAGTAGAAGGGGATGTATTCGGTAAAGCGCTTCATAAAGTGTTATAAACATGAGAATTTAAAAAGTTACAACGAACGAAAGCGGTTGTAAAAGGTTGAAGAAAAGCATGAAAAGTTAGCAAAGCTTGGCCTTTTTGTCTTGTCACCAACCATCTTTCGAGGAATGTAATCCACAATGTCAGCTATTGTCACATTTGTTTTAATAAAGAGTTATATTATATATTTTTAGTTGTTTTTGTAAAATTATATATAAAAAATGTGTTGTTTGTATAATTTAATTTTTTTATAAAAAATTATTGTAATAATGTGGTTAAAGTTGAAGTTTTTTTTATTTTTTATTTTGAAAATAATTTTTATAAGAATGAAAAATTGGAATATTTTTAGATGAAGGTTTTGTTTATTAGAGGATTTTTAAATAAAGATTGTGGTCAAAACACGTGACATATATTTTGAGTTGAATGATTTTTGAATGAAGGTTTCTCATTTGACAATGTCCTTCAATTGAAAGTATTGTTTGAAAGAAATGTCGACTTAATATATGATGATGGTGTGACATGACTTTTTATTGAAGGTCACCTTTGAAGGTCCTCCATTGGAAAAAGCCTATGTGACACTTTATCTCCCTCCATTTCATATTTTGTACAATCAAATGAAGTTATCATGATACCATATTTTGCATGAATGTAGTCCTTAGAGTAATCCTTCCAAAAAATATAGGTTTAGTAGTTTTTATTTAATTATTATTTTATTTTATATGTTCTAATCAACATAGATTTTTTATGAAACATAACAATAATAACAAAAAAAATTATCATTACATGTGCATTGACGTTCTTGTTTAAAAAATTAGTTAATTTGGGTATAAGAAAAACAAATGTGTCTAAATTATAATTAAACTCAATTTAAAATTAAATTAAATTAATATTTATTAAAAAATAATAACAAATAAAAATATGTGGCAAAAAATTACAAAAAATATGTTCCCTAGACATCAATATTAATAATCAAAAAAATATTATTAACAAATATAAAATATTTTTTTATTAAAAAAAGATTTACAATCTACATAGAAGATCTTGTAAATAATTTCATTTTTTTAATATTTTGTTTTCTATAATTGAAAAATTAAAATTAGCATAAAATAGTGATTTGAGTAGCTCACTTAAGGAAAAAAGTGAGACCTTTTTATGCTTCCACTTGGTGAAATTGGTAACCCAGGCAATATATTCCATTTACTTTTGTGCCTACTTTAGTGGAAAAGTGTTAACATAATAATGTATTAGTAAGTGCAATGTACTCTTGTACTATATTTGGCTTGTGACCCAATCCCTATCCATTTTCATTTCATCCCCTTTTGGACTACTCCTTATACATTTGCTACATTTTCACTCTTATTTAAACCCTTTTGGCATTGATTTCCATATATTTGCTCCTTACCTTGAGACTACCATATTATTGCTACACATAACTTTCTCGTGACTTGGGATTGATCCATTGGTCAATCTCGAGGAGTATGTGAATAATCCCCAAATCCTAAGACATTAAATTCAAATATAAACTTTCCCAACTTTTTTACTAGTTGTTATGAGTTTACTTAGCACAAGTTTCATGGGCCATGTTACTATGCCATGGTATTTGAAGACATTCATTATGCATTTAAAACACATCAAGGATCATCATTCAAGGGGAGAATAATTAGACCACATCTCAATTCTAAAAATTATTAAAGGAATCAATTCTATATCATCATCATATGGGCCATTTGCATGTTTGGATATGTTGCCTTTAATCTTTTTCATCATTGTTTGTTATGAATCCACCAAGGGGTTTGACCAAAGACAACCTGTTCACCTATCAAATTAATAATTTTCTTAATCGTGTCTCAACAACCCTCTTCATAGATTTAGATATCTTAGAGGTGAAGGTGAGTAGATCCTTGGGTGCATTATTTGAGAGTGATTTATATTACTTTATTTTTCTCTCTAAGCCATATTAGTTGTTCAATTATAAGTTGTTAGCGTAGGATCTAAGCTTGCTTAGGAGTGCTACATGTCTATTCTTAACCACATGTTATTTTTAGCTAGCCACTTGTTTTTTCAAGCTAGTTCTACATTAAGTGGTTACATGCCTATTTTTAGGAACTATTATTTTTAGATGATTTTTACTCTATATGTATACCATATTGTGAGTTAGTTCATCAATCCATTCATTCATTTCTTTGTGTTTTTGTTTGCTTACAACAAGGAGTGTGCATTTTATGTGGCTCAAATCAATACAAGCATTGATCTAATAGAGCTTGAGCACTCTTACATGGTATTGAAGTGGGATTGGAAATTATTTGTGTAGTTTGGTAATTTGTTGTTAGTTATTTAGAAAACGTTAAGTTTACCATCTGTCAAATTACTTGTGGTTGGTAGTTTTTTTTGTTGGAGGCCTTTTTTGCACCAAATTTACCTCTTTTGCACATCAAATAGGAAAAATATTTTTGAATTTTGTTTGCAACAACAAACCTTCTAGGTATATGTTATTTTTTTCATAGTAAGAAAATCTTACAAAAATAGCTATCAAAATAGCATGGTGTGACTATTTTCCTACATGTTGAAGTTTGAATTTGTATCACAATTGCATCTTTTGCACATTAAAAAGAAGAAGGCTTTCTAGGTTTTGATTGCAACATCAAAAAAGTTTTAGTATTTGTTAGCTTTTGCATACAAGAAGTGGACTTTATAGAAATTAAATCAAAAGTGTCCCAAGACATTATTGACAAAAAAATAGAATATTGTAATAACTTTTTATTGAACTTGAAATTGAGTGTTGTTTCTTCAAAAGTTGATAATTGTTCATTTTCGATCAATTGGGCCTATTTGTATTGTAAAAAGCACTAAATTGTAAAGTGCCAAAATCTAGGGGTCTCTCAATATTGAATCAATATAGGGTGTCTTGTGTTGTGTCTTGTACACTTATGTATTTGTTTTCACACTTCATTTCTTCAATTATTTTTTTACAAAACATTTACCTTAAGCATGGAGCCAAATCAAAGTGTTACACCATTAATGCCCTTTAATTATCATGATTGAAAATTTAAAGTACAACTCGTGTTAAAGAGAAAAGGGTTGTACAAGGTAGCAATGGGAATTGAGAATGAAACGTACTGGTGAAGAAGCTAAAGAAAAATGGTTTAAAAGTATGGTCAAGCCTTCAGATTCCTATGTCTTATTGTGTCTCCTAAACTCCTCGTTCATGTAGAATCCTTGAATACACCTAATGAAGTTTTTCTTGCATTAGAGAAACATTGTGGGAAAATGGATGAAATGAAAGGTCGTGAGTTAGAGAATAAATTCATAATTTTGAGCCTTAGAACCTTTCACAACCTAGGGGAATTCTTCACCAAATTCAAATCACCAAGGTTGTAGTTGAAAGAATGTGGAATAGAGAAAAAAGAGGATCAACTAGTTTTTTCTATACTCTCCAAATTAGGTCTTGACTATTTTGTGTTTGTATCTACTTTCTACTCCACTAAACGACTCTTAGAACCATGTGGAAGATGCTTTCTCTAGATATCTTCATTGTTGACTTGACTAAGGAGCAAGATAAGTTAATATAGATGGGAATTGAAGTTTTCAAAACCACAAGCCCTCTTCATTGGGAATGGGAAACAACAAGCTTCAAACAACAAAGGTGAGAAGCAAAACACTTAGAAGGATGGCGAGACTAAGAAATATGAATCATCCAAAACCAACACTAAAACTTCTTCAAACCAAGGGAAACATAAGAAATAAAATGTTAAGTGTTCCTATTGCAAGAAACTTGGGCACAATGAGCACAAATGTATGAAGAAGCAGATTGGCCACCTCTCACATCTTCTTGAGAATGTCATGTCCTCAAAATTAGAACACTCAGAGATACAAATAAGTGAAAATGAATAACACAATATATATTAAAATTATAAAAGAAAATATTATCGTTTTAATATATTTATAATTACAATCATCATAAGATAATATTGTAATTATAAATATATATTGACGATACACAATAAAATCAATTAATATAAATGATTTCATAATTATCAAATAATTATTAAAAAATAATATTATAAATATTATATATAATATTATAAATATTAAAATATACATATTTAAATAATAAATATAAATAATACAATAAATAAATATAAATAATATTACAAATAAATTAAAAATAAAATAGTAAAATATAATACACATCAAAACAAAATAATAAAATGAATATAATTTGAGATATCATTAAGGAATGTTTAACTAAAGGTCATGTCCATTTGTGGGATTATCTCTATTCAAAGAGATGCCTCTCTTCGTGGAGGTATAAGGATATAAAATAAGTTTGTGGGATGTTGAGAAGAGGGGAGTGGAAGAAAAAAGGAAAAAGATATATTAACTACACATCAGATTTTAAGAAGAAGATAGAAGAGTAAAGGAATGAAGATATAAAAAGGAGATCTATCAATAGTGTGTAGAGAACAATAAAAATAGAAATTAGAAAGGTTTGGAATTAGTTTTCAAAAGGTTGTCTCTTCTAATGAATGTCTCTTTTCAAAAAGATACATCTTCTCATTTGAATGTTAAGATATAAAAAGAGAAAGAATGAGATATGTATGGGGAGGAAGAAGGAAATAGAGAATAGAATGGGAAATAAGAGATAAAATATAGACTGCATATCATATGAAATCTATAAAGACAGGCAGATGGGAAGTGCATAAAGAGCAGATATAAAAGGGAATAAAAGATCATAGAATGAAGAAGAAGATTGAAAATATTATTCAAAATATTGAGAAGAGTAGATCTAATGTGTGTGCAAGATAAATGATTATATCACAAATATACCAGCAGATGAAGAGCAGATTATGAAGACTTGATTTGTAGATTTTATGAAAGAATTATGGAGGAAGAATGAGTAGTGAAAGGAATAAAATGGAATGTGAATAAAGGAACATAATATGATTTGAAAGGTAGATTAAGAATAAGAAAATGAGGATCAACAACTATAAGAGGGTATATATACATACATACATATATATATATATATATATATATGTATGTATGTATGTATGTGTGTATGTATGTATGTATGTATACATAAATATAAGTATATATATATATATATATTTGTATATATGTATATATGTATGTATGTATATATGTATCTATGTATATATATATGTATATTCATGCAAAGGGCCTAAAGCCAAGATTTATCTTGTTTAAAGTATTTAAGTGATAAGTTACAACCCCAACTACATTAAGCTTGTGATTCTAGGACAAGATTCAAGATTATCCCAAAGGGGGACATTACAGTGGTATCATAACATCTTTCCTACCATCCTGTGTGTTCTTGAGCTAGTTGCTTGTCTACTTGAGCTAGTTGCTTGCATGCTTGAACTACTTGCTTGTCTACTTGAGCTAGTTGCTTGCTTGATTGAGCTACTTGCTTACATGCTTAAGCTGGTTGCCTACTTGCTTGAGCTAGTTGCCTACTTGCTTGAGTTGGTTGCCTACTTGCTTCAGCTAGTTGCTTACTTGTTTAAGCTACTTGCTTACATGCTTAAGCTCGTTGCCTACTTGCTTGAGTTGGTTGCCTACTTGCTTGAGCCAATCGCTTGTATGCTTGAGCTACTTGCTTGTCTACTTAAGCTACTTTCCGACTTGCTTGAGCTGATTAATTGCATGCTTGAGTTGGTTGCTTGTGTTCTTGAGATGCCTACTTGTCTACTTGAGCTAGTTGCATACTTGTTGGAGCTACTTGCTTGTATGCTTGAGTTGATTGCTTGCATGCTTGAGTTGTTTGCTTGTCTACTTGAGCTACTTTCCTATGTGCTTGAGTTGCTTGTTGCCTACTTGAGCTACTTGCTTGTGTGCTTGAGCTACCCGAGTTACCTCCTCTAGACGATGAAGGACAACTTATCTTAAGAGCCATAATTTATCCTAGACACCAAAGAAAGGAAATTGAGGAACAAGATCATTACCGAATCTCTAATCAAGTGGAAGGGACTTCCTAAAGATGATGCTACATGGGAAAGAGAAGAAACTATTAAGGCATTTAAGAATAAAACTCAAGAAGGGAAAAACATGATGGCCCTTGACTAGAACAAGAAATGAACTCTTGGATGTAATATCTTCAAAATAAGTTAATAAGAAATTCTTCGTGCACAAGGACATGAATTGAGGATTGTATGCAATACTACATTATAATATACGTAAAGGCTTAAGTCTGGATATACTTGAGAAATCAATTATGTAGAGGGTCTAGAGGAGATGTCACAATCTTTTCCAGGAATCTAAGGTTGGATACACTTAAAATAAGGTATCCAGAGGGCCTGAAAGAGATGTTACAATCTTTTTCAGGATTATAAGGCTAGATACACTTAAGAATAAGGTATCCATAGGGCCTAGGAAGAGATATTCCAAATATTTTCATAGGATGGTTGGATACACTCCATAGTGAGATATCCAAAGGGGCTAGGAAGAGGTGTTACAACCCCTTTTCCTAGGATTCCAAGGCTGGATACCCTTAAATAAGGTATCCAAAGGGCCTGGGAAGAGATGTTCCAAATATTTTCCCAGGAGGGCTAGATATACTCCATAGTGAGATATCCAGAGGGCCTGGGAAGAGGTGTTACAACCCCTTTTCATAGGATTCCAAGGTTGGATGCCCTTAAAAAAGGTATCCAGAGGGCCTAGGAAGAGATGTTCCAAATCTTTTTCCAAGAGGGCTAGGTACACTCCATAGTGAGGTACCTAGAAGGCCTGGAAAGAGATTAGTTGTAACAAGATGTTACAATATTTTTCCAAGATGAAGACCATTGTACCGACAAAGAACATCAAGAGATCAAGGAAGAAAAGAGTTATAAGGTTGCTTGAGGACAAGCAAAGACAAGAGGGGGAGACTTGTGAGGTCCCCATCACAAAAGAAAATCTAAAATAAGTATACATTTAATATATTTATATATTTGCATTCAAATAGAGTAATCATTATAGAACATTTTCATTTAACTCATATATATAAATGTGACTAACTTGGGTACTGTTGGTGATAGATTCAAAGAAAAGATCCTAGAAGGAACTAAGATGTTTTTGCTTGAGGACAAGCAAATTTGAGAGGGGAGGACTGTCATGTCCCTGAAATTAGAACACCCAGAGATACAAATAAGTGAAAATGAATAAGACAATACATATTAAAATTATAAAAGAAAATATTATCGTTTTATTATATTTATAATTACAATCATCATAAGATAATATTGTAATTATAAATATATATCGACGACACACAATAAAATCAATTAATATAAATACTATCATAATTATCAAATAATTATTAAGAGATAGTATTATAAATATTAAAATATACATATTTAAATAATAAATATAAATAATACAATAAATAAATATAAATAACATTACAAATAAATCAAAAATAAAATAGTAAAATATAATACACACACAAAAAAAAAAAAAATATAATTTGAGATATCATTAAGGAATGTTTAACTAAAGGTCATATGTCCATTTGTGGGATTATCTCTATTCAAAGAGATGCCTCTCTTCATGGAGGTATAAGGATATAAAATAAGTTTGTGGGATGTTGAGAAGAGGGGAGTGGAAGAAAAAAGGAAAAAGATATAATAACTACACATCAGATTTTAAGAAGAAGATAGAAGATTAAAGGAATGAAGATATAAAAAGGAGATCTATCAATAGTGTGTAGAGAACAATAAAAATAGAAATTAGAAAGGTTTGGAATTAGTTTTCAAAAGGCAGCAATCCTTTCAAAAGGTTGTCTCTTCTAATGAATGTCTCTTTTAAAAAAGATAAATCTTCTCATTTGAATGTTAAGATATAAAAAGAGAAAGAATGAGATATGTATAGGGAGGAGGAAGGAAATAGAGAATCGAATGGGAAACGAGAGATAAAATATAGATTATAGATCATATGAAATCTATAAAGATAGGTTGATGGGAAGTGTGTAAAGAGCAGATATAAAAGCGAATAAAAGATCATAGAATGAAGAAGAAGATTGAAAATATTATTAAAATCTTGAGAAGAGCATATCTAATGTGTGTGCAAGATAAATGATTATATCACAAATATACCAACAGATGAAGAGCAGATTATGAAGACTTGATTTGCAGATTTTATGAAAGAATTGTGGAGGAAGAATGAGCAGTGAAAGGAATAAAATGGAATGTGAATAAAGGAACATAATATGATTTGAAAGGAAAATTAAGAATAAGAAAATGAGGATCAACAACTATAAGAGGGTATATATATGTATGTATGTATGTATGTATATGTATATATAAGTATACATAAAATATATATGTATATTCATGCAAAGGACCTAAAGCCCATATTTATCTTGTTTAAGGTATTTGAGTGATAAGTTACAACCCCAACTACATTAAGCTTGTGATTCTAGCACAAGATTCAAGATTATCCCAAAGGGGGACATTACAGAGAAGTACAACATACGGGTCCCTGAATGTATCAAATAATCTTTATCAAATCAAGAATGTACTAAGGAAAAAGGTAAAGATAAATTAAGGGCAAGGCTTTACTTGCCACTGCATCATCATCAACTCCATCTTGGATCATTGACTCAGGTGCCTCACATCACATGGGTTCTTCAGGAGCCTCATTTTATGACTTATATCACTTTGGGTGGTATCACTTTCATAGTAGTTTTAGTGAGAGGGTTTATTGAAGTTGAAGGTAGAACATTCACAAATTTTCTAATTGTACCTTCTCTTTCAACTAGTCTCCTACTAATCTATTAGATAACAAACAATGGGAAAAGAAAGACTATTGTGTTCACACCTAATTCAATGCTTATTATAGACTTATAGAGTCAAGAGCTTATTGTAGTTAGGACAATTGATCACACATCTCAATTTTATACCTTCTCATATTTTTCTCTAGATGATCTTATATCTTCATTGATTGATTTACACTCTCACGCATCTTGAGTGGATAAAATACCTAAGGAGAAGTTTGGTCACTTGAACCTGTGTAATTCAATCCTCCTTGGTTCATGAGACTTATGTTGGCCTTCCTTCTGCTCCACCTCCTACATCTTCAACTATCAATTTAGTTTAGAAGAACATTATTAGTATTTTATTTCTAGCTTTGTGGGATGGTTCTTTGTTAGATATTATAGATTTGGTGGACAATATTTAGGCTTTTCATATTATCTATAATGTTAGTTCTTATGGAGTTGTATCCTCTTCTTCAAATGTTGAGGGGGAACCTTTATAACCTCTTATTATTTCTCTACATGATTATTTGTCATATTTTTACATTGGTATGAAGAGTGTTGAGTAACATTTGAAGGAGCCGCTTTCATATTTGGCTTCTATTCTACAGTCATCTCTACTAGATTTTGGATTGTTATCTTCATCAATGTGGTCTAGAATACCTACATTGATTATGGTATATTTTGACATTAACATGGGGACACTCGAGAAAATTTTAGAGACATCACATATCTTCATCTTTCTTTTAGGAATGGGAAGACATCCTGCATATATTCTTAGTTTTATTTCTTCCTAAGGGGAGGAATGTTGTTGGATGAAATTGGATCATATTCAACATTCATTATTGGGCATCTGCCACCATGTAATATCCCTCAAATAAAATGTTAATTCAAATATCAAAATATCCTTTTTAATCAAACTTAAATCAGAGCAAATCGGGATACTAAAATGAACACCAAATTACACCAAACTGAAATAAGATATTGAGCAACTGAAATGGAATGATATATTTCATATATTATCATGGAATTACATCATTTTTTCTATCATATACATCAGATAATAACGGTGAAAAGTTGTAGAAAAATACATCACCAAATCTCTAAACTGGAAGCTAAAAATCACACCAAAACTAGAGTAAACTTCACACAAACTCACTGCAAACTTCATACAAAGATCTAAATAGTAAAGTACATATATGAATACTGTAATAACATCAAAATATGTTGCTCACAACAACACTACAATTCAAAAATCAAAAGTATACACTATGTGTAGAGTCCCTACTAATGTCTAGTAGACTTGATGTTAGACACATAATTCAGAGGAAAACTTAACTAAATAGTCCACTAATGTTTGGGACACATTGTTGTGGCAATAAAGAATGGAAAATATAGGATACTTCTTTTGATGAATTTGTAGGTATAATATTCTGTAGTGGATCCTACAAACATGAAAGACAGTTTTGTTGTTGTGGGTTCCTACCTCAGTTATTCTATATGATGTCAATTAAATCATCCTCATCTTAATTTGTCAATAAGGGGTTGCATTCAATAGCCATGAGATTTTGTAGGGAATAGTGGTCTTCTTCATCCAAGTTAGGCCATATAGTTTGCTCTAGATTTGCATGAGGTTGGGCTAGTGGATAGAGAACCCGTTTCTTAGTCATAGTTCCATTTGATATTATCCTGTTCCCAGACCTACAACCTATAAATGCATCAGCTATTGCTAACCATGGCCTACCTATAATAAGTGGATATCCTGCAAGGTTGGCCTTTCACTGCAAGACTATGAAATCTATAGGATACTCCCATGAATCTAATGCTATGAATAAATCATCAATGATACCCTTAGGTTTCATTGTTGACCTATTTGCCAATTGTAAAATAGTGGGTGTAGGTTTAAGGTTTACGAGTTGTAGTAGCTACATTGCCTCCTCAGTCATGACATTAATGGATGCCCCTAACTTAATCAAGGTATTTTTGATAAGGGTTCCATTTATCTTAACATCCACTACTGGAATTCCAAGGTCTATATATTTAGGGACAATTATATTCCCTAGCATAATGTCAGCAAGGTTTCCTAAGACATGTATTGTTTGAGGGCCCTTCCTCTTTCTCCTTGGATTATTAAGACAAAGGTCTCTTACTATCTTGGTATAAATTGGAATATCCTTGATGGTTTGAATGGGGAATTTTGATACTCATATCCTTTAGCTGACCCAATAGGTCTGTCTAAGCTTGGTTCTAATGTCTTGGAATAGCTCAACACTCAGGAAATGGAGGCTCTAGACTTGAAATAGTTTAGTTTACCTGATTTGACTCAAGCTCTAGAGGTGAATTGTCTAAAGCTTCTATTGTGGGTTCCTCATCCACCATTTCAGCAATTTGTGGGGATGAAGGCCCAACCAATGTTTTCCCTAACCAAAGGTGGACATCACTCACCTCTACCCCATAAGCAAGGTATTGAATAGCCTTGTTAGTGTAGGCTTGTTGAACATTCTTGTTATTGGGGTTAGGTGCAGTTTGGGTAGGTGTTTGTGGTGCTCTTGGTGGATGAGATGTTGGGTTTGATGGATTGGGCATGATGGCCTGTTGTTGTGGTTGTGAAGGAAACAAAGGTTGTTGGTAATTCATATTTTGGTTCTACCACTACTGACCATTTTTTCATTGTGGTTGTCATTGATTTTGTTGTACTAGTCATTGGGGTTGTAATTAGATCCTTGAAAATTTTGTTGTGGCCATACATTTGGTTGTTGGTTCTAGTTTTGTTGAGGGTTTTTCTAGTGGCTTTGGGTGTTTTCCCAAGGCTGGGGATTCCAACTATAGAAATTTTGATTACCAACTAGAAATGGTGTATTCAAATTTAAAGGGTCTTGTGGCATACCTTGTCTTAGTTGCCATGGCCTTCTTTGTGCAATGTAGAACAACTTTCCATTTTCACTCTCCAATGGTTGAAAATATGGTTTCTCTGGTTTTTCCTTTGTAATACTTGCCACCCTTTTACACTTGTAGTTGGATTTTCTTTGTATGCAATTGGGGTAGTATTTAGTAAATATTATGTCAGCCTCTTCTTTCTTTTTCTTCACATGTAGAGTGTCCAATTGAGTAGCTAGATGACTTATAATATCTTCTTTCATGTTGGACAGTAGGTGACTCAATTCTACTCTGGAAACTCCATTGGATGTCTTGCTAATGGAAGATGCTCTATCCCCCCTTGTCCTTTTGGTAAAGGTCCTTGAGTAATTTCTACAAACCTTGCAGATTTCTTCAAAGGGTAATTGAGACACAACCCTTCACCCAATAAGGTTAAGGGCATCCATACAATCATCATTAACTCCTCTTAAAAACACCAACTTTAGGGACTCTTATGAGAGTCTATTTTGTGGGCTCTTCTTTAAGTAGAAGTGGAACCTTTCTACATAGTCCTCTAATGGTTCATCCTATTTTTGAGTCATTTTGAAAATGTCATCCCTTCTTCTATCAACTCCTCTACAATAATCTTAGTATTTTTCTATGAAATTTGTTTTCATAGTGTTCCAATCTAAAACGACATCTATGCCTAGTCCCATAAACCATCTCATAGCAACATCCTTCAAAGTTGTAAGAAATAGTTTTGAGCATATGGGCATTAGTTGTGTAGTCGTAGCTCCTACATAAGACATCAAACTCGAACAAAAATGTGTCTAGATCCTTAGTTACCAATCCATAGAAGAAAAAAAATGATGAAGGAGATATATTCTTTAGGAAAATGGCCCTCTCTTGGTTGGTAATGGGAAATTCAAAATTCACATGTTTCGGTGGATCATCCACTGCTGCATCAAACATGGTTTGGAAGGTCTCCTCTGTGTTTGTAGTAGATGTTGGTGAAAGGGAAATTTCTTCGTCAGGAATACCCTCACTCCAATCATTATGATTGCAAATATTTGCTTTAGCTTGTCAGTTTGAGGCGAGAAATCTTTCCAAAGCATCTCTCTGCCTCCACATACAATAGGCATTACTTTGTATAGCAATGAATCCTGCACAATGTTAGTGAAGTATTCTGGTATTTGAAGGATTAAAACCTATTTTTCCTAATACTGAAAGAAAAGTTTTAAAATATGAAAGTTAAATAACATAAACGAATCTATGAAAGTAGCACCATCCCCAACAACAGTGCCAAAAATGTAGAGTCCCTCCTAATGACCAATAGACTTGATGTCAGACACACAATTCAAAGGAAAACCTAATTGAACAGTCCACTAAACCCTTGGAAAGACCTTCATTAAATTATCAACCAGGGCTAACATAAGCTTGTGATGATGCTATCACATATGTGCTTTCAGAGACTCATGACTACCTATATCATCCTAGTATAGGTGTTTACACATTCCAAGAAATCACAAAAATGCATAACAATAAAAGAAGTAATGTTGGCACTATTACTACGGGTATCTACAACAAAAGACTGTGACTAGTTCACTGTGAAGAAATGAATCCTAAAATTAACTAGTACTATTAATTAAACCTACACTCTGGAGTACAACAAATTGAAGCAAACTAAAGCATGAATGTAAAACAAGATTTTTTCATGAATTCATTCATAACATAAGGAATCTAATTAAGACAACATGCATTCATGGAGTAACTACTACAACAAAATAAATGTACAGAAGATAAAGTGCAGAATAATTACCTTGAGCATCCCTTCTTGAGTGACTGTCTCCACATGTTTAACCCAAATCTAGTTCCTCATATTAACGTAATCATGAAAATAATGAAAAACCATTCATTGCATAACTCAAAATATCACAATCTTAGATTTTGCTGAAATATTTTATTCATAAGATCGTGAGCATTGTTTGTGTAAAATAAGAACTTAACTAAAAGTATCTTATTGCTATATCTACTACTGAATAATTAACCAACTTAACTAATGCCTCAACCACTGAACCATACATATAGGGGGGGTGTTGGTGCAGGTTTTGATTTTCCTAGTGGATTAATTTATTTTCCCTGTTATAGGTTTTTCCTACACTTTTATTAAGATTACTTAGGATAATAAAGTGAGTTTATTATTTAATAACTGGGAGATTAAGTGATGAGTTGTCTCCACCCTTTAAGGGTGGAGTATATACGTTTTCATTGATTTATTTAATATTGGATGTTAGTGGTGGTCAATTCCTATTAGTTGATTTGATACCTCCATCCTCTCTTTAGTTCTATCTATAAACTCACTACCTAGCTTGTATTTTTTATATATTGGAAGATCTTAATGCAATTCTATCATCTTGACATTGCATATCTCTCGAAGTTCTAGTTTTCATTGGTTATGTTTTTCTAGTTTATGTAACTTTGAATTTCTATTATAAATTTCCTTGGGTTATTCAATCTATTTCATATTTCTAATGACATTGCATTTCTTCTAGTCATCTAGTTGGGTGACTAGTTTGGAAGGGGATTGATCTTCATACCCTTCTTATTATGAAAGATGTTTAGATTCAAGGGACCTTTGTGATAAAAAAG
The DNA here is from genome assembly GCA_007258455.2 of Sequoia sempervirens. Taxonomy (NCBI): domain Eukaryota; kingdom Viridiplantae; phylum Streptophyta; class Pinopsida; order Cupressales; family Cupressaceae; genus Sequoia; species Sequoia sempervirens. The sequence continues at coordinate 352,649,040 of VDFB02000017.1, read as the reverse complement.
AATTTGGAAAGCTTGAGAAGAAATGAAGCCTTGGATTCTCTAGAATAGTTTTGGTTTTTGCATTGGTCTTTCTATGAAACAAAAAAATATTTGGTGGTATCCTATTTTTTAGTGCCAAAATCATCCTCTTGTGAAGACTCCTTGGGTTTGTGATTTAAGATTTTTTTAAAAGGGGATCAAAACACCCCTATATTTTCTCTAAAAATACTAGGAATCTATTTTCCTAGAATGAATTCAAGGATAAATTTCATCTTTCTAAGCAATATTGTGAAAGTTTTGATACAATTATAGAAGAGATCCTAGTTGATATGGTTCAAAAAATTAGTATTAGATCTTGAAAAACTTGGTGGAAATACTCAAAATGGTATCCAAATAATAATTTTAAAAGTATAAACCTCATCAAGGGTATCATTGGATTTCTCCTCATTTTCCCATGGCGCCCACCTTGAATCAATAGGGGTATTAACAATCACTAGTTTCAATCTAGCAACAAAAGTTTCATACCACATGGTTGATAGTGCTAAAGCCCAAATTGGATCACTTTTCTTGGTATCTTATTTTTCAAGGCCTCCCCATTGGTTCCAAGTTATCTCATTTGGTTTTTTAAAATCATCTTTGTCCTTTTTGTAGACATCAAGAACCTCTTAAATATCCTTTTTGGTATTATCTCAAAGCTCAGGATGTTTGGAATTGGATACATTACTTCTTCAAGCCATTCAAACCTAAGCCATCTTCTTGGCATATGGTTTTGTTAGGGGATTGACCTCGCATATCTCAAAAATTTAATCATATTTGGTATACTTTCAAGGTGGAGATTCTATTTAACATATGCAAAGATAGAAATTCTACTATTTTCTCATGTTGTTCTATTGATTGTCATTTTTTTGTTTACGCTAAATCTATGATTTGTTTTAATGTTTTATTACATATTTAAGTGCAAGTAAATAAATTTTCACATGAGGCACCTGGCTTACTTATAGGTGTTATCAAATCATTGGGGTAATGCCCCTCATGTTGTCTCCCACCTCCTCTCAAGGTTGATCTCCTCCTTAAGGGTGTTTATGTGGGTGTATCCATTCTACCCATGGTCATAAAGAGAATCACTTTGAGGATTATCCTTCTCTTGTGAGAATGGATTGTGCTTAATAGGGTTGGTCATGGCCTGCTAGTAGGTTCTTTGCCTTTGAACTGCCTAGTGGTGGAGGGAATTCTAGTTTTCCTTACTCCAAATTTATTTTCTTGGCTCTTTCTATTTCTCTCGATCTAGTGGTTAATGAATAAACTCAAGAGGAAAATGATAATAATGAAAATTATGGATGTGTCCCTTCTATGGCTACCTTGGACCCCATTGATGTATGGGGCAAGTTGGATGACAATGACCCCCTCCTCCTTCTACGTGTGCTTGAGTCACTTAGAAACTTAGTATGTCATCTTGTTTTGAGTTGATGCCTTGTTTCATCTTTAGGGGTGTGACTTTTCCACCCATCTTTTTGTGATATATGTAACATTATTTTATAAATTGTAATTTAGACACTATTCATATAAAAAATCATTGTGTGACCTTAGTTTTCTTCACTCTACCTACCCTTGAATTTACCTTTAGGATTCCATTTTTAAATCTAATATATTTCTAATTTTTAATTTTGAGAGTGACTTAAATTGCTTTATCATTTCATCTCCCATATCCATTTTAATTTTAAGCCAAAACCTACTCAAGGTCCTAATCTTATTTTGAGAAAGAATTCTCATCTTAACTCTACGATGGCCACCCAATCGAATAAAAATATATTTTTTTACTCGTGTTGAGAATGCTTTTGACAATAATGTTAAACAAGAATATTAGGATCATAACTCTCATGTAGCTAAGTGATATCTCACATTGATTAAAAAAATTGTTTTGGATGCACTCATGAATAATCATTCACCTCAACCATTGGCTAAAATATTGTATTAAACATTAGTGGATTCCCCATGTGGCATGAATATCCTTCATTATATATTATCTATAATGGAATTCTAACCTCATAAATACTAGCTCCATGACTATTAACAGTCATGTTACTTCCCCTAGTATTACTTCTACCTATATTATCCCTACCTCTCCCATTCCCCCTCTATGACCATACCTTCCTCCTTGTATGACCATTAATTTTATTCTTCTTTTTTTTGGTTGATAAAAGAGTTAATTTTATTAATAAAAATTAGGTTACATAGCATTTCTCAATACATCATTTTTTTAAAAAAACCTTTTCTCACACCACTAAATTTATAAACAAGAACATCTAGCCCTGCCTCCTAAACACAACACAAACAACTCCATGAGATACAAATTACAACAGATAAAGAAGTTCCATAGGCGATCCTGAGGAAACAAATCTACAATAATCTGCTAATAAATGAAACCTCTTAACAGGTCAGAAGATTGGAGCTCTGCTTAGTCTTCCCTTCGTTTGAGACTGGAGAACCATCACAAAAGATTTCTTTTCTACTTGCTTTGCTTTCTTCCCCTTCATAGTTTGCCAACTGTCCTCCACCCTTGTAGCCTCCTACCATTTCAATAGTTTGTCCTGGGGACTCTTCACAGCTTCATTCAACCTACCAATTGTTTGTTGAATATGTTCTTTAGCTTTCCATTTCCTAGTTTCTTTCTCATGTGGCCTCACCACTCCTTTTTTTCCCAACATTCTGGAGTTGCAGCCCCATTCTTGAGATCCTTTTCTCCTTTCTTTAGGAAAACATTAACATTGTTCACCACCTAGCTCCCTTCCTGTAATAGGGTCTCACTAGTTTGTTGTTGTTCTTCCCTATTAGAATCTTTCACCAACACCATCCCTTCCTGATCTAGAGCCCCAGGTAACTAGCCTTCCTCTTCCCTGTCCTTTACCTAAGAGCTCACTTGCTTCTCCTTCTCTTTCTCCACTATATAGTGCTAGGGAGCAACATCTTTCCACCAAGAGGTATAATTATTTGTTCTATTTTTGACATATTGAGCAACCAAGTGCCCAGTTTTATAGCAAATTTTGCACCTAAAGGGTACCCCCTCATAATCTAGGGGTTGCACCCAACCACCTTTTGAATTTTTTATTTGAATCTCTTCTGGTAACTCTCTAGACACATCCATTTCCACCAAAATCCAATTAAAAGTCGAATGCAGAAGATTTGAGGACCCCTCATCCATCATTAAGAAGCTTGCTAAAGAGTTCCCTACAACCTCCAGGCAAGAATAAAACCAAAATTGTAAGGGAAGGTTAGGAAGTCTCACCCAAAGAGGAACCTTCTCAAACACTTCAGTGGCTGGGTTAAAAGCCAGATGTCATGGTTTTAATAGCAAAGTATATTTTTCATCCCACTTCCAGTGATAGTCACAGAGGATCTTATTTCTATCCCACTCCTTTTCAAAAACCACAATGAAGAAACCTTTAGCCATGGGATAGATTTGAACATACCCTTCCAAGACAAGCTTCCATTGGTTGGAAATCCATTAGTGAAGATCAACCAAGCTTGGCCAAAATCCCCTGAATCTCATAATCAGTCCCAGCCCAAAAAAAAATTTCTCATTAAAGGTCACTTCTTGCTCCATCTCACCATCTAGCTCCATTGTGAGTAATTTAGGCGATGGATGTGAGATAGATTATCCTCCTCCCCTTCTTGTCGTTGCTTTGGTTGGATGCTTAAATGTCTGTGAGGGCCCAATTTGGTTCCCCCTAGTCCCAACCGCCTTGTACCCCTTGCCACTTCCAATGCTCTCTGTGATGTAGGCTCCATGTTTTCCATTTTTCTACCCTCTTTGTGCAGACAGGGCACCACCATTCAAACCAATGTCGCCTTCACTGTGGCCTAGAAACTGCCTAGTTATCACTGTTCGGTCAACCTAATCCAAGTTTTCTCTGTTGCTAGCACTATTGATTCGAATACCATCAAGCTTCCCCTAAGAAGCCTTCCCCAACTAGTTTTTTTCATGTAAAACCCTAGCCTCTGCATACAACGACAGTCGGTCGTTAACTTCCATCGCTCAAATTTTTTACCACTAATTTTATTCTTGATTATTTCCTACCTCTTATTTATACTTCTCTTACCAAACCTACATTTCATATGATTTTTTTACATCTTCTTCACCTTCATAAACTATTAATTTTCCTACATCATCCATTGCAACTTCCATTTCTATACCTAGTGTCACTCCTACTTCTAGGACCATAACTAACTATCTTGATTCCATATCTCAAACTATACCTCCTTCCCAAACCATGCATAATCAATTGTATCACATGGCCCTTCCTACCATGGACATGAATTTACCTCTCCTTACACATCTTATATTCTCACACACCCCTCATATTGTTCTTGTCTCCATTTCCACCTTGGATATGCTATTGCAAAATGTTCCAATATAAAGAAGTGATCATAATAATGATTGCATCGCATATAACATCCACAGAGAACACCACTTTCTTATTAAATTGTTATGTATTCATTACCTTTGGGGATTTTGGCACTTAGATTTGTATTGTGCAATGGAAAGTGTGATCCCAATATTAATTTACAAGCATTTATTGGGATATGTTTACATTTTTCTTATTTAGATAAAATCTTGGCTAAGTTATTCCATGAACCCTAAACAACTTTTCTATACAATGGCCTTTTTAGCCTATGGGTTCTATACATTTTTTGATGATGTGGTCACTCTTATCCTAAAACATTTCCACATAAACATGGGATTGAAAGTAACCATCAATGACTTAATTAAGTGTACCCAAAAAAGAAATGAGCCAATCAATAATTATGTTATTCACTTAAAAAAATTATGTGGAAAACTGAACCAACAATTTGATACTAATGAAATTCAAATCATGTCTCTTGAAGGATTTATTCTCATTATTAAGAATAACATACACTTGAGAAGTTTTCCATCTTTTAGGGGCATGTGCAAGAAAAATATTAAGGTCAAATAACTCAATAAGCTAGCATTCTCAAGTATGGATCATCATCATCATTTCAATCCTCTTATCCTTCCAAGTTTCAAAATTATAACAATTTTTCGAAAGGTAATGAGGCTACAAAAGCAAAGGAGAATGCACATAAAGTGGTTAATGCTTATAATGCCCCATATTTCAAACATAATTTTCCTTGAAATTTTACTAAGATATGTGAATATTTGGGCAATATTCTTCAAATTATTTTGAGTTGAATTTTGATTATTCTTCATCTCATTTGTTTATTTGATCCTACCTAGGTTCTTCCAAATAATTATATTAAGATTTTTTATCATTATCATAAATTAGAAGGGCATAATAATGAATCTTGCATGGGTTATAAGAATTAAATACAAAATGTAATAGATAATAACATAATTCACATAGGTCGTGTTAATAATAATGGAAATCATGTAGTTGCACCTCCCAATCAAATATAAATCTATATAATTTCATTTCCTATGCACACTAACACTATTTAACCACACTATTTGATTGTTATAAAACATAATACTATAGATGAGCCTTGTGGTGATTCCAATGATACATCATAAATGGATGTTTTTGTGGGAACTATACATTATCAAGACATACCTTCTTTCTCACATGCTACTCCTTTGATTACATTTTTATAATGAAATCCCATAAAATAATCATTAATACAACATATGTATGATATATTTTTTAATTGATAATGATTTGAAACCACCCTTCTATGCTTATCTAGTCATTTCTTTAAAAATTACTAATATGGTATTAATTGTTGCATTGGTATGTCTTACATTGACTCTTTAGATCAGACTTAAAGAATTAACCATTTTTTGTCATGCCATCCCTAGTTTTGATAGGTTCAATGTGAAAGCATAGTATTTTGAAATACTTGTGGCCTATATTTTGCCATATTTTCTTGCAAAACATAGTTGTCCCATCACATCACTCACTATATGAGTTAGATATTGATGCTAGGATTTTGAGTGAGTTTGGGGTAAGGGATTTTGTATATTTAAGGGCTATGATAGGTTTAAGAATATACAAACACTTATTAAAAAAAAGGTTTAGAATACTTAAATGATGCTCAAATATTTCATCTCACCATGTATATATGTTTCAACATGTAAGTGGGGAGACCATGGTTTAAACATCTAAAAGTTATACCTTATTTTTCTCATTTGTGTGCAAATATGTGCATGAAGGTAGAGTTGTAAAAGTTAAAGAGATTCATACCAACCTCTTGTGGAGTTGAGCCATTTAACTTTGGACACTTATCTTCCCACACCCAAGGAACCTCCTTATGATAATGGGAAATATTAAATGATCTATATAAAAAATAATTACAAGAACAAAGTAATAAAAAAATAAAGGACAAAGGATAAGGTTGTATTTCATAAAGTTATGCATACTTGCCTCCCGAATTACTAATGAAATATAAGGGCCTATAGTACAAAAATCAATATTTCATGCCGAGAACAATTCATAGATTCCAAAGCCAAATTTTGTGTTGTAAAAAATGTTAAATATTCCTACAAAACCAACTCTAAAGGTACAACAAAAATGGTTAAATAAAGATATACCTAATATCCAACCTATTTATAATGTTTTTACAAAAAAAAAAAAAAATCTTACCAAGATGACATAAGTGTTATTGAAAAGAAAGTCACAAAGAAGAAAATTCCATAATCAAAGAGGAAGAATATGAAAAAATATTTTGGGAAGAAGATAATATTTTAGAGGAGGATCCTCCTAGATTTGTCCAATGATCCATGGGCACTCTTATAGACTATAGCTTTATAGATCTATGTTTTTTGTTTTTAGTTTATTTTTTGGGTCTTACACTTTGACCTTTTTAATTGTACCATTTTTGTTGTGTTCCCGTTTCACCTTCTATATTGATTCTCACTTTATTTTCCCCTCTTAGGGGGACAAATCTTGATCACTTTCCATGCTTGTAGCCAAGTAGAGCTATATAATATTGCGACAATCAAGTGGATCACATTTTCCACATTTTTTACATTACTGCAATCAAGTAGATTTCCTAGTTGTATCAAATGTGTCATACAACATTTCCCCAATTTGAGTGGAGTCACATGGTCATATCAAGATTGTTGTATCACATTTTTCCACATTAAGTGGAGTCACGTGGCCATATTAAATGTGTCCTATCACATTGTTGCATCAATATGAGTATTTTTGTATCAATTTTTTCATAAGAAGAATCTCAAACCCTTCTCCCTCTCCTCTTTTTGGAGATAATCAAAACTTCTTGTATTTTTGTGCTTATTTTAGCTATGTTAGAGGCTACTTCTTGCATATTTTTCTCTATTTTATAGGTTTCTATGGAGCACTCATACCAAGGAGAGGATCATAAGAATAATTGAAGAATGGTGCATTAGTTTACATGGCCAAATATCCTTTTGATGTGTTTGGATATTTACTTTTCATGTTGGTTAAGAATGTCCATATAATTTGAAACTCATTTTAGAATTACATGCACTTCAAAGTAGGAGTAAAATGTGGAATGTAGATGCCCATACTAATTTGCATTTAGTTTTGGTCCTATTTTGATGGAACATATTAATACAATTACTTATCAATGAGTGATACACTTGTCTCCTAAGTTTTTCTTATAACACAATCCCTATTTATCCATGTTTCATCTCATTTACACACATTCCCACACATTCATTATTTATTGAATTAATATTCACACCCACTTCTAGACATTTGCTCCCTACCTCAATTTGATCATTTTCCCTACATGGTTCACTTCCATGCAACCTAGAATTGAACCTAGTTCAATCTTGTGGCCTATGAAATTGATCTTGAAATTCAAAAAATTAAAAATAAATTATAAAATTCCTACCTCTTTTTACTAGCTTTTGTGAGTTGGTGTGACATAAGTTTGTGCTTCTTGTTGCTATGTGTTGGTATTTAAATACATTTAATGTACAACTAATTCATATGGTGGAATATGGAGCAATCATTCTAAGAACATTTGAATTTGGAGCTTGAAAAGAACACATCACAATTATACATGTCACGTGTACACTTACAAATATTGTCTATGATTATTGCTTAAAGCTATAAACCCTATCCATCCAAGGGGCTTCCTTAGGAGAACTTAACCCCAAATCCAACGATTTGCCCAAAATTATTTGTCAACACTGTATTGACATATTTAGACACAGAGAAGGTGAAAGTAAATAGATATCTACATACACATTTTGCTAGTTCATCCTTGCACTTTATATTAAGATTACCATACTTGAGTTCAAACAAGGGACTTAGATCTAAACCACAATGAAACCTGAGCTTACACAAAACTTGAAACATTTTTCAAACTAAGAAAATCAATTTCTATACCTATGACAAATAATTATTACTTCACATCACAATTATTTCTTCGTCCTTGTTTTGAAAAACTAAATACATCCATACTCTTATTTCATTTCCTAATATTTATTATCATTTTATAACCCAGCTTCTAATTAAACTAGGTTAATTAAGTGATTAGTATTAACATTTATCTAGTTAGCCTGAATGCATGTAAAAGAGATTTTATTCTATTACAAAATTGTATCTGATGTGACTTTGGAAACTCATTATTCTATTACAAAATTGTATCTGATGTGACTTTGGAAACTCAATTATATAATGTCAAGTACCGTCCCAATAGGGGGTAAGCGCTACCTACATGTTGTGGAGGGCTAAAACTGGCATAGGCCTATTTATGCTGGCTAAGAATTCAATAGGCCAGATAAATTTCAACCTGCCATGTACTTTGTTGTAGGTAAAGAAGTGGAGAGAGAGACAGAGCTGGAACGTATGAAGTTGTTCCAGGAAGAGTTCAGTACCTACTTCTTACTGGCTAAAGGAGGACACTGTGGAAATTTCTAGACAAGAAATAATGGCAGTAGGTATGTATCCAGCATGCTGGTAATTTTTTTTAAATAACTACTAAAAGTAGAAAGCAGTAACAGGAGAACAAGACAGACAGTACCTGTTCACGTTGAAAGTTGACCTATACCCCAATTTAGATAGCTACAGATTTCCTACTACCCACCAAACAATCCTCTTGTACTTTTCAAATGTAAGTGACTGATTACCTATATAATTGCTTCACGGATAGCTAGATATACAGTTAAAATAGCCTTTATGAGTGTGAACAGTGATCACTGATCAGTGAGGACCATGTACGCCTTCTGCTATCCTCTGTCAGGGCTTCTGGTTTGTCAGTCTGCATACCTGCAAGTAGGAGCAAATGTTTGTCATCTGGGCTTAGCAGGGTTTTTTTTGGGGGGGGTCCATTCATTTTTTACCTCATTTTAATGCTCTAAAGATTTAACTGTATATTGATTGAGATTAGATGTTCAATAATAGCAAGACTCTTACATGAAAGCATAATAAAAAAATAAACTATTAATCTATGAGCTAAATAGTGTAATGGTGAAATACATACTCGTGCTCGTTTTTCTTATGTTTTGGGCCCATTCTAATTACAATGTCCTAAGTACAATACTTAGTTTACAAGTGACATATTCTTGTTGACACACATCCCACATATTCCAATATCACTTCCACAAAGTAGATTAGATCCACACTCACAAGGATCACCTCCATTCACAATCTTAACTAAACTTGTGTATTTGAATTAAAATATTAATTTATACAATTATATATTTTTAGGTATATTGAGAGTTATGGATCCCTCACCCATTGCATAAAACAAACACAAATGGAATAAAGTTTAGGATTTGTTAATCCATCATTGATCCAAATAAAAAAACAAATCCCTAGATATCTAATGGGATCTAATTGAAAATTAGGAACTCGTTGCAAGCATTCAAGATAAAAGTTACATAGTACTTCCTTATAATACCCTATATTTTGAATTGCGCTTTGCTTGAAAATTAGGATTCATCTCCACATTAGTATGAACAAAAAAACCAAATATGAGGATCTTTAGCAAAAATAGCAAAATATCAAACCATGACAATTTGAGTCTTCACTTGAATGTACCGTGATGTCTTTATTCCATGAAGCAAGAACCAAGTCACCTCCATCTCTATTTGGACTTAAATAAAATTATTGATTTCACTTCTTTTAACATATAACAATTCACCAATGAAAGTATCAATGTGTTCTTCTTACTTGAGAATCAACATTATCACCTCAAAAAGAAATCTAAAGCGATCCAAGTAGGTTGACAATGAACCTATCAACCTATGATATTGACGGATAACCAAACTTGATGAAACTATGATGATTTGAATCCCTTCAAAAATCTAAAAATTATATATGCTTTAGTCCCACCCATTTTCCCATGTTACTAATATCACTTATTAGATCCTTGGTAATCCATGAAAGAGTTTGAATTATCTAAAATATGTAATGCGGATATAATAATTAAATCTAATTTCTAATTTGGTGAGCCCTTGTGGATAACATTGAACATATTATTAAGTCTTTTTCAATTAAGATGTTTTAGATTTCACAATCTTTTATCAATTGCAACCCTAAAATGAGAGTCAGGGATCTAACCTCATTGTTTATTCTTGAAGTTTTTTTTTATGTAGCTTTAATTAAGGCCCCAAATTTGTCCCTTACAACACAACCAACACTATAAAGACCAAAATCCCTTGGAAGCACCATCAAAATTTAATTTCATTAATACAGTGGGAGGGGGAAACAACTTTGCCTCTTTTTTAGACATTATTTTTTAATCATATCACTAGGCCCCGTGAATGGGAGGAAGACTAGTGAGACTCCAATTTACAAGATACTTTAGCCCAAGATGCAAAAGTTTGTTCCTTCAAAAGTTATTTATCTAAAAATGGTTAATGGTTTGAATTGGGTGGGCTTCCCTTGATCTATAAGTCACATTAAGAAAATTTACATATAAAACAGACCTCCTAAGAAACTCTAAAAAGTAAACATTATCTCATATAATACAAATTATTTAAATATAAATTACTTAACTACATGAGTTAAGTGGGGACACATGTTTCCAAAACTCAAGTTCATTGGTTTCTAAAAGTGGTAACAAATATTTTTATTATAATTTTTTAAAAAACTCCAAGTTCATTTTTTTAATTTTAGAAAAAAAAAATTATTATATTTTATTTAAAACAACCTTGTAGTAGTTTAATTTTTATTTTTGAATATTTATTGCAATAGTTTTTTTTTATTATTTTCTTTTCCTCCAAAATATAAATTAAAATTGTTGATTTTTTTATCCAATAACTTTTTATAATGAATATTTTTTATTTTATTTTTTATGTTTTGATTTTGCTCTCTCTAATAATATTTTTATTAATATTTTTTAGTTTTTTTATTTTTCTTTTTTCAATATTTAAATTTATTGTTTTAATTCATTTTTCACAACAAAAACATGCACTTCTAAACTTAAATTCATCTATAATAAAATTTTCTAAATTAAATATTATAAAATTGTTTTCTTAGTTCAAACCCAAGGGAAATTTGACAAATAAAAGTTAGTGAAGTACCTTGAGAGACAAAACAACCACCAAATGAATTCCTTGTAGGAAAATCAAACATAAAGTGTCTTTGCTTCACAAAAAATCTTTATACACACCAAATTTATAACAAATTCATTCACAAAACCCCTAATTACATTAGACTTACCACAAATATATTTGCAAAAATCTTAATTAAACAAAACAGATGGTAACTTCATCCACAAAAATTTAAGCAAAATCAATTCACAACAAATTTAAACTTCTCACAATTTCAACACATAAATGATGAATTAAATCTCATTCAAATATTTATTTACACAAAATATGCCTTCCTTGACCTCAAATTCCTCCATAAAACCCTACCTTGCCTAGTGTTTTTCTATAAAATTTGGCTATAACTATATTCAACATGTAAAGATTATATAAAATCATGTAACCTCAATGAAACAAAATATAAATACATTTCCTTTTAAAATAATATAAGTTTCTCCCATAATTAAATAGATTCTTGCAAATCTTATATCAATGGCAACATACAAAATCTTCAATATTTATTTTAGAAGTATTTTTTCATAAAAACAACTTTATGAAATAATAATAACACATTGATGAATTTTATTACAAATAAATTTCATCTCAAAATTAAAGTACCATTTTAAGATTTAAATTCATATGAACACATTAAATAAATAAGCGTGCATTAATAAATATTAAATATTATAAATGATTTAATTTATTTTGAACATAAAACTACATTAAAATAATATTTTGGATAAATAAATAAACACATTAGAATAAATTTTATTGCAAATGAATTTGATCTCAAAAACTTTCCCTTGCATGCAACTACTAGAAAAAATTAAATCATTTTTATGATTTCTAATTCTTATTAAGAAATAAAAGAATGGTTTTAAGAAAAAGTTTTGTTGAAATATTTTTTAAATTCTTTTAGATTTTTTGAATAAAAGTATTTTTAGAAAACATAATAATTTCTATAGTGGAGCTTAAGAATAATAAACTTAAAAAACAAAAAGAATCTTTATTATGTAGAAAGATAATTGAAATATGATAGGATATGTAGAATCAAATTAACCATCATGAGTTAATTCATAAGATTTTAGGAAGTTTAATTTTATAAAATAAATAATTTTATTTTTATTTTGGATGGTGTCGCTATAATACCTTGATTTATCTTTTAGTTGATTTTTGTTAGTTCAATATTTTGATGATGTCATCCTTAAGAGACCCATCTTTTAATGTAAATATTCACTAATGACAATTACTCTTGAAGATGACACGTGAGCTTATTGATGAAGTCAATAGAGTGTCAATTAAGTTGAAGCTAAACTACAAAGTTGGTTTTGATTGTTGCTAAAGTCTCAAGGGTGTTGAGGAAGTACTATAACAAAGTATGCGTAGATGTAGAAGTTCATATTGGCTAATGAAGTGTTGTGGAATGGATCTTTCCCTATTGAATTCATGGTTATCTTGGTTGTAGAAGTAAGGATGAGGATGATGACATGTGTTCGGTGTTGGTCAATTGGAGTTGTGAGCCCCATATCCCTAAGATTGAATAATTTCTAAAGTGCCAAGGGTGTCAAACTTGGAAAGAAAATCACAATATATATGTCCAGGTTGGGCAACTAAGGACCAATTACTAAGGTGGGTAAGACCTTCGCTTTTGGTTCTACAAGGATTACGAGGATTTTCCTAAGGTGCTAAGTTATATGATATCATAGGGATTAAATGGTTATTTTGTTACAAACCATACCCAATACACAATGTACCCTACTTTGGTTGTCACAATGCACCTATGTGTTGGTATGAAAAAACAAGACTATACACCTTTATAATAAAAAAGTCTTACCAAGAAAATTATTTGAAATATAGACATATGGATTGCTATTATTGTTATACACTTGTACAAGAAGGATGGAAAATTAGCACAACTAGAAATTATTATAATGTTTAGTTTGTTTTAATGTGTTTGAATGATGGAATTGGGAATAAATTACAAGCCAATGCTTATATCTAATAGGCACAAAGTCTTGGATTCATGCAAAATATTTAATAACTAAAACCAAGTAGGATACACAAACCATACCTAATGCACAATGTACCCCTACTCCGATAGCCATAATGTACCTATGTGCTATTTTGAACAAACAAGACTATACACCTTTATGGAAAAAAGGTTTACTAGGAAAAGTGTTTTAAATATGGATATATGGATCACTATTTTATCTAAATTTAGTTAGGAATTTAGATAACAATTTCTAGTGAGGAATCAACGGTATTATGAAGTTACAAAATTGAATAATATGAAAAACTCGTAAATAGATGTATGCCTCTAAAAAGATTTATTTATTCACTTCAAAAACATGATTTATACATTTTCAAGGAATATCAAAGGTCACCACATCCTTGGAATTCAAAATTGGCAATTGGGTAGGGACCAAATAACTAACTAAACTAAAATTTTCAAAAAATATAATTATTTTAGTACCCCAACTTAGTAGGGTCATAATTTCTAGAGTGTTGGGTGAAATTTGAACTTCCTAAAACTGTTGGAAATGTCTCAAAGTTAAATAGTTTGAGTTTCTAGGAATGCAACCTATGGAAACCATTCCAAGAAACTACTGAAATTTTTCTAACCAAATTTCGCTCCAAAGGCCTCCAAATATGCAAACTACTAAAAAAAATATTTTTTTTATATTTTCCATTGTTTCTTGGATAAATGCTATCCAAATGTTCCTAGATTGGTGTTGAATCACTATTGTTGTTATACACTTGTAGATGAAAGATGGAAAAGTAACAACTAAAGATGATTATAATGTTTAGTTTGTTTTGATATGTTTGAATGATTGAGTGGGGAACAAATTGAAGAATGGTGCTTATATCAAGTGGACATAGAGTCTTGGATTTATGTAGAATACATAATAGCTAAAACCAAATGGGATATCTTAATCAAGATATATCCAAATACTATTTTCACCCAAAAGCACACATAAACTAGGCTTTACACATGCAAATAGATAATAATAGAGGATAAGTAAGTTTTTATTATTCTACTTAATAATCCACTAGTAAACATATATATCCATTCATTGATGTTGAAAAGATACATTGCAAAGGATTTGGAATGATTTAACAACCTTTTGGTTGACCAACTATTCAAAAATCAAGACAATATATAGAACACTCTTGGAGACACTTAAACAATGTCGGATTTTCTAGTTACATTCATTCTCTACATTACAAAAGTTTTAATACATATTTTGCATTAACCCACACAACAAAATATCAAAATTATAATACCTATCTAACTAGAAACTAAACCATAGGGTTTTCTACAATATTCTCTACTCACTAGTTCTAGTAATGTTTTTTTATCTATTTTTCCATGCCTCCAAATGAAAATATTTTTTATTATTAATACCCTACTATGAATAATGTTAGATCCATAATAAATATGGCATACCCATGGATAGTATGATGTAGAGAGAACTCATACCTGTTGGGTACCCTTTCCCCTAACTCACTTCATAAATCATGTTTCAAATTCATTTGGATGCACTAGGAAAACATGGGGGAATGTCCTTCCTCAATCTATGGGTGTCTTCATCATTAATGGTGCCTCTTTTTTTGTTACACAAGTTGAGAAAGAGGCCACAAAATATACAAAAAAATAGCCTAGGAAATGGTGAAAATATTCAAGATCTATAATCCTCAACCATCACATTAAATTAGGGGATCACCAATAGAACTATTTTATCATATAAATGTGTACCTTCCTACATAAAATGTGTTCTTCAAGCATCTTGAGATACTATCCGGTAGTTGCAAGGTCATATTATCTTGACATTAATGATAACCCATGTAGTTTTCTTCTTTATCATTGGAAACTACCTACAAAGTTGTACCCACATTATAAATGGTGTTTTCTAGAGGGAAAACTCTTTTTCCAACAATCACTACATCATAATTGGTTATAAATGACCTTTTAGAGTGAAAAGAGGAGTAGGTGAAATAGTATAGAAAAAGTGTAAGAGTTTTTGAACTATCAAGGGTTTAAGGTCAAGAATAACTCTTGAATCATGCTTTTGGTTAAGGCATTGGGCATTGAGGGTGATGAGGAACTCCTATAATTAAGGTATGTGGAATATGAGAAGTCCAAAACACTTTGAAAAGTTGAGAGAATATCAAAAAATTAGGGGTTGGAAGTTGGGCATACCTCATGATAGGCACTAGGGTGATGTGAAGGATGAAGGTCTGAATCTAAAAGGATATACAAAGAGTTTGGTGGATTTCATTGGTCAAAGTTGGCGGAGAAGGAATGATAGGAAAGGAAAGTCTAAAAGTATAAAAAGAAGACTTTGTAAACTTTTAGAGGGAAAAAATAAAGATGTCAAGGATGACATGGAAAGGGTACTTTAGTAGAAGAAAACCTACAACCCCAACTCTGATAAAGTACTTTGTGGAAATCATGATATGGGATTCAAGAATCAAGGAAGATCCAAATGAGGCATCTAGATAAGGGATGGTATAAATCCTTGATCCATCATATTTTTCATATGTGGAAAACAACTCCTTATGAGGAGTCATATGATACAAGCATCCTGAATCAATTAACTAGTGTTCATTAGTCATAATATGAAGAGAAGAAACCAAAGCTTGATCACCTGAGTTTGAGGATTTCTCTATGGAGGAATCAATTTGTTTCTTTGAATTTCTACATTCTTTCTTCAATGTCCTCTTTTTCCACAGTTCCAAAATTTTACTATGTTCTTCTTCCTAGGAGTTTTAGATCTGTCCTTAGACTTGTCCTTAGGCCCATTCTTATCTCCTTTAGACCCTCTTTCTTTAGGCCTTCCCTTGACATTCAGAGCATCACCGAACTATCCATAGCCTTTTTCCTCATTTTCTATGACAACAAAGTTGCTACAAGAGCATACATCTTTGGATCTTTGATGTTAGCAGTGATAGAATAATGAAATTATCCCATGATTTAGATAAAGAAAAAAGAAGCAAAATGCATTGATAAAGAAAAAAGAAGCATAATGCATTTATCTTCTTCTTCAACATTAACATCTATAGAGGCTAGTTGACTCAAAATAAAATTAAATGAATTTAAATGTCCGACTATTGATTCACCTTCCTTCATCTTAAGAGAAAACAAATTTCATTTCAAGTAGAGTTTATTTACTAGACTTTTTACTTGGTAGATCTCACCTATCTGATTCCATAAAGCATGTGTAATATTTTCCTTTGACACATTTAGGATAATAGAATCAACAAGACACAATCTAATAGTATTGGGTGCCTTCTTATCCATCTTCTCCCAATCTTCATTATTCATTTTTTTGGGTTTCTTTTCATTTGTTACAGCCACCCATTGATCTCATTCTTCAAGGAGATCCTCCATTTTCAGCTTCCACAACTCATATCCCACTTTGTTAAATTTTTCTATTTCCAAATGAGAAGAAGTTGCAGCCATGGTTTCAACACAAAAAACTACAAAAAATAGATCAACCAAACTCCCACTATAGCTCAAAAAACCTTTGTTCTACCACCCAAGACACAGAATTGGTCAGGATTTGATACCAAATGTTAGAAAATGAAAGGTGAATAGAAATAATATAAGCTTAAATCAACTATAAATCAGATCTAACAGTGTTTACCATATGGAGTTTATATCAACAATAACAATGAAAGAATAGAACAAAAGACTTAATATCAAACACAATGTTTAATGTGGAGAAACCATTTCATAAAAAAACTCCACCAAAGAAGAGATGAATAGCTTATATTATTATCAAAAAGTGATTATAATACATACATTCTAACTCCTCTTCAACCTTCAATCCAATAGCATAACCCCTATAAAGAAAACTTGAAGAAAAAATATTTTCATCTCCACTTTCAAGTAGGTCTTGTTATATAGAATAATGCAGCCCATGAAGAATGGCATCCAAATTGGACATATCCTCATTCCAATACCTTGGAATCGTCAATTACAGCTCATAATAACCTCTTGCAGATGCTCTTACAACTGCCATAAGGCATCTTCCATGTATGGCCACCTAGGGACCAAGATAGCAAAGATTCCATCATAGAATCTTATGACAAGTGTCATAGCTATCATAGATGCTCTTACAAATTATGAAAGTTTTCATAACATT
>VDFB02000017.1:352431136-352631309 GCA_007258455.2 Sequoia sempervirens | reverse complement strand
AGAGATGAATAGCTTATATTATTATCAAAAAGTGATTATAATACATACATTCTAACTCCTCTTCAACCTTCAATCCAATAGCATAACCCCTATAAAGAAAACTTGAAGAAAAAATATTTTCATCTCCACTTTCAAGTAGGTCTTGTTATATAGAATAATGCAGCCCATGAAGAATGGCATCCAAATTGGACATATCCTCATTCCAATACCTTGGAATCGTCAATTACAGCTCATAATAACCTCTTGCAGATGCTCTTACAACTGCCATAAGGCATCTTCCATGTATGGCCACCTAGGGACCAAGATAGCAAAGATTCCATCATAGAATCTTATGACAAGTGTCATAGCTATCATAGATGCTCTTACAAATTATGAAAGTTTTCATAACATTTCATAATGTTAGATTCCCAAGGTGGACGCCTAGAATCTCCATATCAACCATTTCACCATTATCGTGACAACATCCAGTAAAAGTAACATGGTAACTCCCTACCAGTAAAATGGTAATTACCGAAGCTAGTAAAAAAATAATTATTGATGTCGGTGAAACCTTCCATCCCTTATGAGTGAATTACAAAAAAATATTAGTAGCAATTAAATTACCTGATATGTACAAGGTTGAATGGAACCTTTATCCCAAGTTCTACTTCAACTATTTCTTCTTGGGTTGTAACACTTTTTGTTGTTGTAGGAACCTCACTTTGGGAAATTATTTTCTTGATTACCTCTATTATTTTGACAAAATCTTCCAAAGTGGTTTCTTCTTTTCCACATGAATTGTTTAGAGTTTAAGTGCCTTTTGTTTTACAATGTTTTTGATTAGTGATAAAGAGGTTTTGAAGGGGCCCTGAAACCCTGCACAAAAAAGAGAAAAGAAAACAAAGATAAATAAAATTGGTTGCCCAACCAAACACCAAAAAAAAAGTTGATTACCCAGCAATCAGTACCCCATCAGCAGATAATGAAAAGCCAAAACAACAAAACCATACAAAAGGAGATCAGAACAAGCAACATTTAGAGAAGTTACTTAAGCATTTTGGTTGCTTCCAGATCCTTAGAGATCACCATGTCATGCATAGCCATGACCTCCTCCATGTCCTACCTTGACACCATTTTGCACTTCTTGGTTTTTCTCTAAGTGTGAACGCTTAGCCCTGTGCCCAATTCCGCAACCTGCAGCTCCTTATCAACATCCTCTCCCACCTCCATGTTCACCGGGTCACTAAATAAAGATCTTCCAATCCACTCCCTTTCCTTCTCATTCAGGAACACAAGCCCTTCAGTTGAGGATTCCATTTTCTCCTTGCTAAGATTAATAATCTTGTCAAGGTCTTTACGCAACAACAGGGAGTTCCTTTCCAATGTTGACATCCTTAGGCTATAATCTCTCTTTAAATTGGCCATGTCCTTGACCATCAGGCCCACACTAGAATTCAATGATTTAACTAGACTGGAGATGGAATCCCTTTCCTTTAGGCTTCTAAGAGTAGAGATATATACATCGTGCAATCGTGTCATGTTTTTTATGGAGGTCTTGAACCCATTGCAAGCATACAAGATAAAAGTTACATAGTATTTCCTTATAATACCCTATATTTTGAGTTTCCCTTTGCTTGAAAATTAGGATTCATCTCCACGGTAATATGAACAAAAAAACCAAATATGAGGATCTTTAGCAAAAATAGCAAAATATCAAACCATGACAATTTGAGTCTTCACATGAATGCACCATGATATCTTTATTCCACGAAGCAAGAACCAAGTGACCTCCATCTCTATTTGGACTTAAATAAAATTATTGATTTCACTTCTTTTAACATATAACAATTCACCAATGAAAGTATCAATGTGTTCTTCTTACTTGAGAATCAACATTATCACTAAAAAAATTTAAATCATTTTTATGATTTCTAATTCATATTAAGAAATAAAAGAATAGTTTTAAGAAAAGTTTTGTTGAAATATTTTTGAAATTCTTTTTAGATTTTTTTCCCTAAAGAATAAAAGTATTTTTTTAGAAAACATAATAATTTCTATAGAGCTTAAGAATAATAAACTTAAAAAACAAAAAGAATCTTTATTATGTAGAAAGATGATTGAAATATGATAGGTTATGTAGAATCAAATTAACCATCATGAGTTAATTCATAAGATTTTAGGAAGTTTAATTTTATAATTATTTAGGATGGTGTCACTATAATGGTTGATTTATCTTTTAGTTGATTTTTGTTAGTTCAATATTTTGATGATGCCGTCCTTAAGAGACCCATTTTCTAATGTAAATATTCACTAATGAAAATTACTCTTGAAGATGACACTTGAGCTTATTGATGAAGTCAATAAAGTGTCAATTAAGTTGAAGCTAGGCTACAAAGTTGGTTGGGATTGTTGCTAAAGTCTTAAGGGTGTTGAGGAAGTACTATAACAAAGTATGCGTAGATGTAGAAGTTCATATTGGCTAATGAAGTGTTGTGGAATGGATCTTTCCCTATTGAATTCATGGTTATCTTGGTTGTAGAAGTAAGGATGAGGATGATGAAGTGTGTGGGGTATTGGTCAATTGGAGTTGTGAGCCCCATATCCCTAAGATTGAATCATTTCTAAAGTGCCAAGGGTGTCAAACCTGGAAAGAAAATCATAATATATATGTCTAGGTTGGGCAACTAAGGACCAATTACTAAGGTGGGTAAGACCTTCATTTTTGGTTCTACAAGGATTACAGGGGTTTTCCTAAGGTGCTAAGTTATATGATATCATGGGGATTAAATGGTTATTTTTCTACAAACCATACCTAATACATAATGTACCCTACTTTGGTTGTCATAATGTACCTATGCGTTGGTTTGAACAAACAAGACTATACACCTTTATAATAAAAAAGTCTTACCAAGAAAATTATTTGAAATATAGATGTATGGATTTCTATTATTGTTATACACTTGTACAAGAAGGATGGAAAATTAACACAACTAGAAATGATTATAATGTTTAGTTTGTTTTAATGTGTTTGAGTGATGGAATTGGGAATAAATTACAAGCCAATGCTTATATCTAATAAGCAAAAAGTCTTGGATTCATGCAAAATATTTAATAACTAAAACCAAGTGGGATACAAAAACCATACCTAATGTACAATGTACCCCTACTCCAATAGCCATAATGTACCTATGTGTTATTTTGAACAAATGAGACTATACACCTTTATGGAAAAGGGCTTACTAGGAAAAATGTTTTAAATATGGATATATGGATCACTATTTGATCTAAATTTAGTTAGGAATTTAGGTAACAATTTCTAGTGAGGAATTGATGATATTGTGAAGTTACAAAATTGAATAATATGACAAACTCATAAATAGATGTATGCCTCTAAAAAGATTTATTTATTCTTTTCGAAAACATGATTTATATGTTTTCAAGGAATATCAAAGGTCACCACATCCTTGGAATTCAAAATAGGCAGTTGGGTAGGGACCAAATAACTAACTAAACTAAAATTTTCAAAAAATATAATTATTTTAGTACCCCAACTTGGCAGGGTCATAACTTCGAGTGTGTTGGGTGAAATTTGAACTTCCTAGAACCGTTGGAAAGGTCTCAAAGAGAAATATTTTGAGTTTCTTGGAATGCAACCTATGGAAACCATTACAAAAAACTACTAAAAATTTTCTAACCAAATTTTTCTCCAAAGGCCTCCAAATATGAAATTACTAAAACTTAGTTCAATTACTAAAACAATTATATTTTTTATATTTTCCATTGTTTCTTGGGCAAATGATATCCAAGTGCTCCTAGATTGGTGTTGAATCACTATTGTTGTTAGACACTTGTAGATGAAAGATGGAAAAGTAACAACTAAAGATGATTATAATGTTTAGTTTGTTTTGTTATGTTTGAATGATTGAGTGGGGAATAAATTGTAGACTAATGCTTATATCAAGTGGACATAGAGTCTTGGATTTATGCAGAATACATAATAGCTAAAACCAAATGGGATATCTTGATCAAGATATATCCAAATACTATTTTCACCAAAAAGCACACATAAACTAGGCTTTACACATGAAAATAGATAATAATAGAGGTTAATTATTTTTATTATTATTCTACTTAATAATCCAATAATAAACATATATATTCATTCATTGATGTTGAAAAGGTGCATTACGAAGGATTTGGAATGATTTAACAACCTTTTGGTTGACCAACTATTCAAAAATCAAGACAATATAAATAACACTCTTGGAGACACTTAAATAATGTCAGATCTGCTAGTTACATTCATTCTCTACATTACAAAAGTTTTACTACATATTTTGCATTAAGCCACACAATAAAACATCAAAATTATAATACCTAAAACTAGAAACTAAAACCATAGGGTTATCTACAATATTCTCTACTTGTTGGTTCTATTAATGTTTGTTTATCTATTTTTCCATGCCTCCAAATGAAAATATTTTTTATTATTAATACCCTACTATGAATAATGTTTGATATATAATAAATATGGCATACCCATGGATAGTATGATCTAGAGAGAACCCATCCCTGTTGGGCACCCTTTTCCCTAACTCACATCATAATTTATCATGTTGCAAATTCATTTGGATGCACTAGGAAAACATGGGGGGAATGTCCTTCCTCGATCTATGGGTGTCTTCATCATTAATGGTGCCTCTTTTTTTGGTACACAAGTTGAGAAAGAGGCCACAAAATCTGCAAAAAATAACCTAGGAAATGGTGAAAATATTCAAGATCTATAATCCTCAACCATCACATTAAATTAGGGGGTCACCAATAGAAATATTTTATAATATAAATGTGTACCTTCCTACATAAAATATATTCTTCAAGCATATTGAGATATTATCTGGTAGTTGTAAGATCATATTATCTTGACATTAATGACAACCCTTGTAGTTTTCCTATTTATCATTGGAAACTAGCTACAAATTTGTACCCAAATTATAAATGGTGCATTTTAGAGGGAAAAATATTTTCCAACAATCGTTACATCATAATTGGTTATAAATGACCTTTTAGAGTGAATATAGGAGTACATGAAATAGATAGAAAAAGTGTAAGATTTTTTGAACTATCAAGGGCTTAAGGTCAAGAATAACTCTTGAATCATGTTTTTGGTCAAGGCATTGGGCATTAAGGGTGATGAGGAACTCCTATAATTAAGGTATGTGGAATATGGGAAGTCCAAAATAATTTGAAAAGTTGAGAGAATATCAAAAAATTAGGGGTTGGAAGTTGGGCATACCTCATGATAGGTACTAGGGTGATGTGAAGATGAAATTCCAACTCTAAAAGGATATACATGGTTTGGTGGATTTCATTGGTCAAAGTTGGTGGAGAAGAAATGATAGGAAAGGAAAGTCTAAAAGTATAAAAAGAAGACTTTGTAAACTTTTAGAGGGAAAAAATCAAGATGTCAAGGATGACATGGAAAGGGTACTTGAGTAGAAGAAAACCTACAACCCAAACTCTGATAAAGTACTTTGTGGAAATCATGATATGGGATTCAAGAATCAAGGAAGATCCAAATGAGTCATCTAGATAAGGAATGGTATAAATCCTTGATCCATCATATTTTTCATATGTGGAAAATAACTCCTTATGAGGAGTCATATGATATGAGCCTCTTGAATCAACTAACCAGTGTTCATTAGTCATAATAAGAAGAGAAGAAACCAAATCTTCATCACCTAAGTTTGAGGATTTATCTATGGAGGAATCAGTTTATTTCTTTGTATTTCTACATTTCTTCTTCACATGCCCTCTTTTTCCACAGTTCCAAAATTTCACTATGTTCTTCTTCCCAAGAGTTTTAGATATGTGCTTAGACTTTTCCTTAGGCACATTCTTATCTCCTTTAGAAACTCTTTCTTTAGGCCTTCCCCTAACATTGAGAGCATCACCCAAACTATCCATAGTCTTTTTCCTCATTTCATGTGACAACAAAGTTGCTACAAGAGCATCCATATTTGGATCTTTGATGTTAGCAATGATAGAAAGAATGAAATTATCCCATGATTTAGCTAAAGAACAAAGAAGCATAATGCATTTTTCTTCTTCTTCAACATTAACATCTATAGAGGCTATTTGACTCAAAATAAAATTAAATGAATTTAAATGTTTGGCTATTGATTCACCTTCCTTCATCTTAAGAGAAAACAACTTCCATTTCAAGTAGAGTTTATTTATCAAACTTTTTGCTTGGTATATCTCACCTATCCACTTCCACAAAGCGTTTGTAGTCTTTTCATTTGACACATTCAAGAGAACAAAATCAACAAGAAACAATCTAATAGTACCGAGCACCTTCTAATCCATCTTCTCTCAATCTTCATTATTCATTTTTTTGGGTTTCTTTTCATTTGTTACAACAACAGTCCATTGATCTCGTTCTTCAAGGATATCCTCCATTTTCAGCTTCCTCAACTCATATCCCACTCCATTGAATTTCTCTATGTCCAAACGAGAAGATGTTGCAGCCATGGCTTCAACACAAAAAACTGCAAAAAACAAATCAACCAAACTCCCATTATAGCTCAAAAAACCTTCGTTTTACCACCCAAGACACGGAACTGACCAGGCTCTGATACCAAATGTTAGAAAATGAAAGGTGGAAAGAAATAATAAAAGCTTAAATCAACTATAAATTAGATCTAACAGTGTTTACCATATGGATTTTATATCAACAATATTAATGAAAGAATAGAACAAAAGACTTAATATCAAACACAATGTTTAATGTGGAGAAACCCTTTCAAGAAAAAAATCCACCAAAGAAGAGTTGAATATCTTGTATTATCAACAAAAAGTGATTACAATAAATCCACTCTAACTCCTCTTTAGCCTTCAACCCGATAGCATAACCCCTATAAAGAAAACTTGAAGAAAAGCATTTCCATCTCCACTTTCAAGCACCTGTTATATAGAGTAATGTAACCCATAAATAATGGCATCCAAATTGGACATATCCTCATGCAACCACCTTGGAATCATCAATTTCAGCTCATAATAACCTCTTACATATACTCTTATAGCTGCCATAAGGCATCTTCCATGTATGGACACCTAGGGACCAAGATAGCAAAGATACCATCATAGATGTCATAGTCATCATAGAATCTTATGATAGGTGTCATAGCTATCATAGATGCTCATACAACTTATGAAGGTTTTCATAACATGTCATAATGTCAAATTCCCAAGGTGGACGCCTAGAATCTCCATATTAACCATCTCACCATTACCATGGCAACTATCTAGTAAAAGTAACACAATAACTTTTGTTGGTAAAATGGTAATTACTGAGGCCAGTAAAAAATTAACTAATGTTGTCGGTGAAACCTTCCATCCTTTATGAGTGAATTACAAACAATATTAGGAGTAATTAAATTATATGATATTTACAAGGTTGATGGTACCTTTATCCCAACAACTACTTCAACTGTTTCTTCTTGGGTTGTAACACTTTTTGCTACTATAGGAACCTCACTTTGGGAAATTATTTTCTCAAGATTACCTCTATCATTTTGATGAAATATTCCAAAGTGGTTTCTTATTTTCCACATGCATTGTTTAGAGTCTAAGTACCTTTTTTTTTTACAATGTTAGTGAATATTTATTTCTCAATAATTTTGGAGATTTTTCCTTATTACTAGTCTTAAGTTGTAGGAAATAAGCTTAAATATGAAGAAATTAAAAAAAAATAAAAAATTCAAAACCTAAAATATCATAAATCTTGACACCATTCATAGTATTGATGCTAAAAATGCCAAGTGTTATCAACTCCTAACAAACCTAATGTAGCTAAGGCTTGCATACAACTCAACAAATATTCTTATCCTTGATCAATCAACCTATTGAGTTATAACACACCATGTATTTATCTAGCAATCCAGTGATCTTGGTATGGTGGCAATACGATATGTATAGTAGTATATTTCTAAAAATTGGAGTACTAGAGTTGCATATTAGAAAACCAAGATCACCTGCATGCAAGATGGATACCTGTCACATGCAAAAGATATGAAGAACCAAAGAAGATGTTCTGTAAACCTCTCAGTAAAAATGCATTAAGAGAATCAATGATTACATAGAGATCAATCCTTATGAAGGAGATCAAGAAACCCTAAAAGGGAAACCCTAAATGAAACCCTAGTGTGCACACTTAATAATTAATAATTAATTAATTATTAATGTGATCACCTGCATGCAAGATGGATACCTGTCACATGCAAAAGATATGAAGAACCAAAGAAGATGTTCTATAAACCTCTCAGTAAAAATGTATTAAGAGAATCAATGATTACATAGAGATCAATCCTTATGAAGGAGATCAAGAAACCCTAAAAGGGAAACCCTAAATGAAACCCTAGTGTGCACACTTAATAATTAATAATTAATTAATTATTAATGTGCCTAAGTTTAGCTTAAGTAACAAAGAGGAATAAGTGACTTAATTAATTAATCAATATGATATAATTAATTAAGCATAATAACTTATTACTCTAACACCTCCCCTTAAGATGAACTTAGGAAGAAACTAAAACACTAGAATAAGATGCATGAAAACAAAGATGGGTCCCAACAACTAGGCCGATCAGGTACCCATTTACAAATGCAACAATGGAGTAGAGAAGGAAAAACCCAGTGGGACAAAACCCCCCTACAATGAGATGACATGCTGCAAAGAAGCACTGGAAGAACTCTGTAGAGTAACACTGGAACCTGATACTAGCAAGCAAGGAAATATTCTTCTGTTTACTATTGAAACCGAATGAGAGTCACTGATTGACTCAAGGAATCATGATAAAGCAACAGAAAACCCAATGCCATGGAACACTCGAAAACTCCAAATGGGAACAACTCTAGAATCTATGAAGCAACAAGCAATTATTGAATGATGTATTACTGAAAATGAAGTGCAAATATGCAAGATGCACCCTCCCAACTGCCAAAACGTCCAAGTAATCTCCAAACAACCCATCGGGCCAAATCTGGAATAAGTGATTAACCTAAAATAGATATAGAAAAAGTGCATGGATGGCAACATCGAGCTCCTCAATACCTTTCCAACGCTTCAAACGAGGCAAAAAATGGAGATCGTGGCAAAAAGTTATGAGCTTGGAAGTCCAAAAACATCTGACTTCAAACAGAAATAAATGTAGGAAAATAGTAAAATACTAAAAAATAAACAGCACTACTGGAAAGTGCTCAGAACCAGCTTCTCGGCGATATCTCGTTTGCCTGATTTTGATACCATATGCCCAAGTTATGATCAAAAGAAAAAAAATTGCTCTATTAGGGCAAACTAGGGTTAGGAGGGGCAAGGAGGGCCATACGGCCGCTGACGTCATGCTGACGTCATCACTTCACGAGCTTAAATTTGATGGCCATTTAGCTGTTGCTGCAAAAATTTGGCCCCCCTGCGAAAAATTTGACAACCGTTTGGGCTGCATTAAAACCACCTAAAAAAAAAAATTTGGGTGTCGAAATATGCTCCTCGATTGCCGAAATATTCGACTGGCGGCCGGCAAGGTCAAGTGGGGCTCCTGGTCCCCATAGGACGGGCGCGGGGGAATTGGGTCAGTCAGGGGCTAGGCGCATAGCGCCCGGTCCCCCATATGACCGGCGTTGACTTGTGTGGAGCCCGCGGGGGCTAATCTACAGACGGGCGACACTATGGTGGTGGATGTCGACGACGGCGGTTCACCGGCAGCCGCTTGGTGGCCGCTCGGTGGCCACTGGGTGGCCAAAAACTTATGCACTGTGAGCACCAGCGCAGATTTCGAAAACCCCTATTTTTTGCATTTTTTTTCAATTTTCATGCCTCAGGAAGCGAGTTGGGGAGGCTGTACGACCTTCCTGGCAAAATTTTTTTTCCTCAGAAACAACTTTCTCCAAAATCAATGAAACAAAAGGCAATCTTAGGGTTTTTGGCTGCTACGAACACAATGGTGACCTCCATTTGTGCCCAAACTACTCCAAAAATTTGGCTACCCCCAGATCTTGCAAAAAAGATGCCTGTGAAAACCCTTGCACTTGAAACTCACAGAGAGGCCATATCTTCAGATCACGAACAAGCAACTGTAGGTCTGGAGCTTTGATACCATGTTAGAAAACCAAGATCACCTGCATGCAAGATGGATACCTGTCACATGCAAAAGATATGAAGAACCAAAGAAGATGTTCTGTAAACCTCTCAATAAAAATGCATTAAGAGAATCAATGATTACATAGAGAATCAATGATTACATAGAGATCAATCCTTATGAAGGAGATCAAGAAACCCTAAATGAAACCCTAGTGTGCACACTTAATAATTAATAATTAATTAATTATTAATATGCCTAAGTTTAGCTTAAGTAACAAAGAGGAATAAGTGACTTAATTAATTAATCAATATGATATAATTAATTAAGCATAATAACTTATTACTCTAACACGTATAATAGATAAATTCTACTTTTTCAAAATAAGGAAATAAATGCAATGCTAAAATAGGAAATATATCTTATAAACTCTTTAACTAATCAACAACTACATAGTGATTACTATAGATTTATGGTGGATACTACAAAATAACTAATATTAACTATAATAAATTAATAACAAAAAAATCCAACTATGATTGCAAGAATCTATGCTAATAGGATAAAGGTTTAGTTGATGTCCACATCAAGTGATCCCTTGCTTTAATTAATTATTTCCTTCTCTTTTCCTTTATTTAGCTATTAATAAAATCATCATATCTTATGAATCATAACATTGAAATAATGAAATAAACTAGTATGGTAGAAAACTTTGTCTTTAAATTATCTACTCAAATATAATACATGTACATCTAGAATATCTACTAGTAAATCATATATTTGTTGATTTTTATTACTTATACTGCACTTATCTAGTCTCTTCCATCATACAAGGGAAGGACTCTTATTTTTATAAAGAGAAATAAAATTAGGAAACTAAGTTCAAAGTAATTAAATAATACTTTTGTTAGGAATTTTCAAGTTGTGCATGGAAAGAGTAAGTTATTCAATGAATGTAAAGATGAATAATCACATTAATTTAATTCTTTCACAATCCTTGCTAGAGAATAAAATGTCTGTTCTGGTGGTCGCAAATGAAACAAGCAAAGCTCAGTAAATTGGTGGAAGCCGGGGTAATTCCCGACAAAGGAAAATATATACAGGTAAGAGAGTCTTTGAAGCACCGTATTCATGTGTTTGAGTCTCTTACAGAAGATCTCCACCAAGTACAGGAAGATGTCGAAGGGCATCGTGTGATTCTTGAAAGAGGAATCAAGGAATTACCAGGGTAGCTTCTTGAGTAGAATCGTATCTTCCTGCCGGCCACAAAACTATCCCAAATCTTCAAGGAAGCCATCATGAAGTTGATTGACAGCACAGACTTTTCAGAAGCCTCGCTGGATGTCATTTGTGATACAAGGCT
Organism: Sequoia sempervirens; assembly: GCA_007258455.2. Taxonomy (NCBI): domain Eukaryota; kingdom Viridiplantae; phylum Streptophyta; class Pinopsida; order Cupressales; family Cupressaceae; genus Sequoia; species Sequoia sempervirens. The sequence goes on along the minus strand of VDFB02000017.1, from coordinate 352,619,831 downwards.
TACATTGGATAACCTCAAAACACATCTTGATAGGTGCAAGAAGGTTCACTCATCTGCCATGAGATCAATCACGAGGATTCACACTATTGTGGATTACACCATTGGTCCAGATGAGAAGTTAACGCAGGAAGCCAAGATGAAGTATGAAGACTTCTGCACCCAAGCAAGGAACCATGAAGATTCCTGATTTCCCAGTGTTCAACTTTTTGGTGCTTTCCCCTATGCATCTTGTAAATAGTTTTTGACATCTTAAAAGTCATTCTTCAAAATGTAATTACACCAAATCTAAGATTAATGTTTTAAAACAAATTACACTTTGACTTTGGTCAAAGTTAGGTGAGATTTTCCTTAATTATCTCACCTAACTTTCCTAATTTTTCTCATCCCTCTTTCTATAAATATGAGGGGTTTCTATTGTATTGTTTATCCTTTAGTATTTTGCAATGAAGTGCTGCCCTTTTTGAAGAAAAATTGTGAAACTTTGTGTTCATGCTTTGTGTATGAAATCTGATCAATAAAGAAGAAGATTGCAAACTAGACTCTGTGTTGGATTCCATAGTCTTGTGAATTAATCTCATTTGGTGGTGATTAGTAAATGATATCTGAAGGACTCTAAGTAATTCATGTAAACTTTGTGTTACATCTTTTATTTGGATTTATATTTGTTTTTGGTTAACTATTGTTGAATGATCTACAAGACTTTGTGCTTGTAATCATTCATGCTATTTGGATACTTTGGTTGAATGATCTACAAAACTTTGTGCTTGTAATTGTTCATGATGTTCGAGGAATTGCTGCATCTAAGAAGACTTTGTGCTTCTAATGTAACAAATGACACATCTTTCACAGATCCACCATTGAAAAAGCTACGGAACGACTTTGTGCCTTCGTGAGCTTTCCCTTTTATTTTACTTGTTTATTGTTAATCACTTCTGGTATCTCTACGCTTTGCTTTGACAAGATAGAGGTATTGGTATTACTGCTCGTTGATCGTTTAAAGTTATTGTGAATTGAGAACTTCCAACAGTGAAGCATTGTAAACATCTTCTCTGAAAAAATAGAGAAGGATGAATGTGACACACCCCCCTCACTTCATAAGTATTGTGTACATTGTGTAATTACTTTATTTGTTTTGCTATAGTTTCTGTTAGTAGTAAGAAGGGCGCCTCCCCTTTCTGAGAGGAGAGATTTATATCTCACATAGCTGTGGCTGAAGTCCTAGTTGTGTAATCTATCAAAAAGTTGATTACATAATTTTCACCCAACACTCAGCGAGTACTTGTAGGGTTTACGTACTATGTTGGTGGCATTTCCCTCTCCACAACAGCTCTCTCATCCTACAATACATATAAATTGGTCTGAATTGAGTGTCTTTGTAGCTTTAAGAACACTACTGTTATTGTGTATGAGATGGAAGTTTGTTTGCCATATAGGACCATTTCAAAACTTCCATGATCTTTTATTTGATACACATGACTGCCTTTGAATTCTATCCTTATTGCAAATGATATGGCACTCCTCTTTATGACTTTACCATGGCTTCTTTAGTTCATGACCATCCCATCTATCCCATGACAGTCCTTTGATAGTGAGACCTTATAATATCAGCAACTGATGATTGAGTTGGTAGGATCTCTGCCAACTCTTGGCTGACCCAATGTAATGAACCGGACCAATTTTTTCAATAACAAATTACAGTGCAACATGCACCCGTTAAGGTTAGATCCAAACCCAAATGATGCGGAAAGCAACTCTAACCAAGAATGTGCTGAAGAAAGGCGAGCATATGGTCAGAGGATCGTGTGCATGCAATACTGGAAGTAAACAATGCTGAAAGAACTCAACACCAAGAATGTGCTTCCAAACCCATGGTGGGCAAGGAGCTACCATATGGCGGAGGAACTAAAAGAGATGATGCAATGCTGAAAGATAAACTCAACACCAAGTATGTGCACTCCAAACCCAAGGTGGGTAAGGCGCTACCATTTGGCGGAGATTCTATTGTAAATGATGCAATGTTAAAAGTAACTCAAACACCAAGAATGTGCATTCAAACCCGGAATGGATGAGGTGCTAACATATGGTGCTGAGGATCCAATGCAATACAATGAAGACTGAACAATGGCCAGTCTCTTCCACTAAGAATGGGAAATTACAATGAAACTTTGCAAGATAAGAATGATGGCTGAACAATACTACTGTAGCAGCCTTACAATATGTAGTTTTCTTGCAAATAACACTGTTTCATATGAGTAACAATTCTGCAAATGTGGTATAAGCCTCTCCAATGTTCAATAAGACTTTCCAAACCCAAAGCCCACTCAAAATGACAACTTTTATAATCTGATATGACAAACCAACAACCTAAAATGCACAGACCAGCAACTAAACACCCTGCTAAATCGCTCATAACACACCCAAAACTCAACCAAATGGACTAAAATGAAATGTATAAGCTAGAACTGAGAATGGTGCCCAAGAAGCAACTCCAAAACTGACCCAAATGTCTGATATTTATTTTGCATGAATCCCAAGACAACTCAGCAATGAAAATTCCTCTAGAAAGGGCGATTTGACAAGATAAAATCATACACTCAACAATAAAATCTGAAACTCACCAAAGAGGGGCGCCCTAGGATGAGAAAGCCAAGGGTAAAGTACCCAAAACCAACAAAAAATCGTGCAAAGACTTATGAGCAGATTTCTACTTCAGCAAAACCCTAACCAGCAAATGCAAAACTGACAAATCTCTGAAATCTTCAACCTTGATGCTCTGTCTGCTTGTCTGGATGAGAAGCAGTCTCTGAAGTCTTAGCTAGGTGCTATCTTTCAAGCACGAAACCAAGAGAAATGGCTAGGAGGTATGCATTCCTCGAAGCAACTCTGAAAGCATTTCAGCAACATAACAGTATGATAGAAAATAAGATGTCAAATGAGGAATAGAAGCCTCCTTTTATAGACTTGAAAAGAATCTTCCAGAAGCATCTAGAAGGTACGCCCATCCTCCAAGGAATTAGGTTTTTGACTTGACTTTTGACTCCTTCCTCTTTAGGCGTCCAACCTCTCAAGATATAACATTTTAATTAATTAAAATGTTTCTTTAAATGAAGTAATCTTCTTCTCCAAAGTTGGCGTCCCCCTTCTCAAGTCATATTTTCAACTTTAGAATATTAATAAGATACCTCATGAGGCGTCCACCCCTTGAAGTCCCCTTTTTAAACACAACTTAAAGTCATACTGCTAGGCCAAGGGGTTAATGTTAAAAAATAACATTATTTTAATTAAAATAACTTATCTCTCCAAAAATGCATCAAAAGGCCAGAAATCAATAATACCAACTGAATTGCCTGAAGAGGAAAGCTTGCTGAACTGATGCCAATTGGACTGCTGCCAAAAATAGAATTTACTAAAAATAGTAAATTCAACAAGTTGCTCGGATCAAGGTGCATGCGACACCATTGCGAAGCTTTCTGAAAACCCAGAAAGAGTCCACAATCCAAAATCCCAAACTCCGAGATGTAGTTGTCATAACTTACTAAAAATAGTAAGTTCGGAAAGGTTGCCCGACGCAATAGCATGTCATACCTCTACGAAGCTCTCTAAAAACCCAGAAGGAATCCCGAATCCAAACAGCCAAACTCCAACATGCAAACCCCTGAATCTTCAAAAGAACCCACCAAGCAGCCGAAAACCCTAATTCTGCCTCTGACTAGCCGACAGCACACCGTGGATAGGCCATCAATCACTGAAAGTGTAGTGCTAAAAATGGGGACATTACACCCAACATCACTAGATTTGAGTTGGAAAAATTGATTGGTTTGGCCATTAGGGGTTTGAGTTAATATAATGACTGTCCTGGTGGGTTTGAAATAGATCCTTGTGCAACACAAATCCAAGCTTCCTTAATATATGACAATCTTTCAGTTAGCTACTCAGATCTAATTGTCTCGACAACTTGTATGACTAATATAACTTTTCCTTGGCATTTGTGACAGTCTATTTTATGTTCAAGGGACAATTTATGTTAAGGAGACAGTCTATTGTGAATGACAATCTTTTGCATTTGACTTGCCATAACTGTTCTATGGATGCATAATTGTTTCCATTGCTGACAGAGTTTGTTGACAGTTAATTCATAGTATTGATGAAATGACATTTATATGGCTTTCATTGACAATCTTTACCACTAGGAAAATTTCTTAGGTATACTGTTGTTGTAACATCCATGCAATAATTCATGGTTGACTACTATGACAACAGCCACGTAGATTTGGCTGCCCTTCAAGTATCACTGTCTATTAAGAATTCATAACAGTCTTTGGGTTATGAATTTTGTCAATCATATATTGTTGATAACAATCTTAAGGGTCTATTGTGTCAACAACAATCATTATCACTATGCAAAAGATTTAGGACCGTCCATAACAACCTTTTATAGCTTACCTTTTAGGCCTGCATGACAACTTTAAGAGGTTGAGAGTAGTGTAGAGGTTGAATTGAGTGCTATAAATCTGTCATGAGTAACTATTTATCATAGCAACCCTCTTCATGATTCATGACAGCCTTACAAATGCTAGACTTTTATAGCAAACAAATGCTACTATGCACACTGCCATGACAGTTTCATGGGAGATTAGGCGATGTTTCTACATTGCATGTTGCATTCAAATGGCATTCATTATCCCATCCAAGCCTATGAATGTCTTGTTAGGTTGATGGTTGTCTTTAATCTCATCAACAACCCTAATGACTTGGTTATTATTCTGTCAAGACTGCGCATAGTAGTGAGAATACATGTATTGATTGCAATCCTATGGAGATGGTGATAGTGGTATGAGGGTATCTATAATTGTTGACTTAGTGACAGCTTGTTGAAATAATTGCATTGTATCAATGATTGCACCTTAGGATTGTCCTATGACAGTAAGACTATTATTCCATGTTGTTAAGCCAAGTAACATAACTTAATGATTGTCATAAATGACCATCTCTTGTTTTCCAGTTGATAGTCTTCTCTACTCAAATTAGGATCTCTATCTTTTTCCTACTGTGAGAATCCCAATATCTTCCTCTTTGAAGAACAACTCCTTCACATTCATGTACAAAATTCATAGCAGGGGCAAGAAGTTACATCTACAAGACATGACAGTCCTTTCATTCAAAATCTAAGATCTTGCACTTTGTCCTCATACTTTGGACACCATCGCCTAACCCTAGTTGGAGTGTATATGCCGCTTTTAACCTGTTATCTTTAGGATTTGGTGTTAAAGACTCAAATGCTGATTTCAACATTACATCTCCATTTAGATTAGGGTATTTGATCGTATATCATACCTACAAAGTTGCAAACACAAAACACAAGGAGCATGAGATATTTCACGGTGATGTTTGTGTAAATGTTAAGCACCAGATCATCACATCAAATAAATAAAATGAAACAATGAAACTCGTTGAACACCAAACCTTGATAAGATTCTTCTGCCCTTGAGCTCTTTCCGCCAATATCCCCATACCTTGTCTCAAACTTGTCAATTTTCAATTGTAATAGACCTATTTCTCATTGAAATCAGCCCCAATGTTCAAACTTTTGAAACCAATCACTTGTACGTTAATATGAGGAATTGAAGCCAAAATTTAACAAGGAACATGTTAGCAAGTGATGGAAAATAGCATATATCCTACACCCATGTGGTCAACACTTACAACAAGGCAAAAATCAAGTTTTCAGCATACCCCTACTGTTAAGGACCCTTAAATCATGTATCACATGTGCGGGCACTTCAAAATAGGGGATAGGTGACCAAATTTTTCTTTTGACAATTATTCATGAGTCATACAATCCCTTGTTATATTTGGTAGGAGTATGCGACAATCAATGGAGGGTTTCCTAAAGAGCAACTCGTTAAATTTAGACTAAAAGGTAATTAAAAATTACAACATAAAATTCAGGCTATCAATGGAATGATCAATGGATGAGGTCCAATGAGAGGAATCCAAATAATGAAATTCAAATTAGAATTGCTGAATTGCATTCCCTCCATGGAAATTTGAAAATTTTGGCACCTAATGGTTTTTTGGACTGTTTAAATGTTTTATCAAGGTTTTTGAGAGTTTGCAAGGCTACAGGGTATCTTATTGACTAGTAACCTCTAAAAGGGTCCATCTTGACCTATAAACAGCTACAAATATATGTTTAAGAGGTTCCATGGGAATTTAAGGATATAATATAGATAGTCAACCTCTCCAACATCAGTCTATGAGGACCAAAGTCCCAAACAACAATATTAAATTGACAAAGGATCTTCATTGAATGCCAACCCAACCATAACCACTACCAATTAGACTATTGAAATCCAATCTCTGCTAGGACTATAATCAATTAAAAATAATTAAGAACAAGACTCACATCTTTGGTAACCATAGGATGCAACCACACAAGAATAGAAGAATATGACCATCTCCAACACTAGGACCCCCTTGACTAGAATGACCATTTAGTAGCCTTTGACAGCTTGAATACAACCAATATGCATTGGATACAACCAAGATAATTGAAAACTAGGAGATAACTTTAGCAGCAAAGAGGATATATGACCCTAAAATCAAATTGGAAAGCTAGGACCCATAAGGCACCCGATCAAAAGGAAGGAAAAATAATAAAAAAATCAAACATTGGGAGGATTGGGCAAGAGCAACCAGACAAGGAGACCATACAACCTGGTTTTCCAAAGACAAATTAGGAAACCAAATCAAATGAGGCTCTAGGCCCTTATGATTTTAAAGTACAACTAGTGACAAACTTGGCCAAAGATCTCTTGAAACCCCACTCAAGACTAAAAAATTGAAGTTATGCAAGTGAAATCAAAAGGACTAGAGAAAACTTGATCAAGGCTTGAGGAACAAAAAGGGGTTGTCTTGTTTTGCTTGGCCAAAATGGGGCATGTTTGCAAGGCACAACACTACTCATTATAACATATTTATTCTTTTAATGATCTTGATTATATTAACTTGTTATATTACAATAGATTGGTTTATTGTAATTGTGAGAAAAGTGACATTTGGTCAGTTGGAGAAATTTATTTAGTGTGTGCCTTGCAATCTTGAGTAAGGTATGGAGAAATTATAAAGAGTAGCATCTAGATTGTCTTTGCTCTATACTAACTTGTGTCCATTATCACTATTTCTTTATCGTTTTTTGACATCTTGTGGTCTATCGGCTGTTTGTGGAGGTGGGAACACCAAAGCAAAAGTTTGAATGAGGCAAACCTCAAAACACAGCCACAACATTTTTTTTGTTACTGTATGTGTAGGTGCAATCCAATGCCATGTCCCCACAATGGTAACACATTGAAATATATCGAAATACAAATAAATAACAAGATACATATTAGCTAAGTCACCATATTCGGCCGAATATCAAGATGAAATTCAAAATTCGTCGAATTTCAAAAAAGAGGTTGAAAATCGTTCAAATTTGAACAGTCAAACATTTGCGACTCCACCTCTTCTTTAATGCAACTGTGTTTTGTTTCTTTTCTTCAGCTTTGTCACTCAACTGCGGCCGGCGGCGTCTCTACTTCGGTGTCACTCGTCTTTGTGGCTAGCGGTGTCACTCGTATCTGCGTCATTCTGCTTCGGCGTTTGGAGTTTCTGCAATTCCCACAGGCTGCAAGTCGTCGCAGGCTGCAATTCACTCATCTCAGCATTGTCATCGCAGGCTCTGTTGTCGTCTTCGAAGGATGCAGGGAGTTTGTTTTTATTTATTTATAAATTTTAGGGTTCAATTTATTTATTATAAGCCTTAGAAAATAGTAGGAATGATTTTTAATATTAATTAATAGTATTTAATATTTTTTATTTCATTTAGTATTTATTATTTTATTATATTATTTAGTATTTAATATTTTTATTTAAATATTAGTAATATTAAGTAACAAGTAAATTGTATTTATTATTTTTTATTTGATTTAGTATTTAATATTTTATTAATATTTAATATTTCTATTATTTAGTATTTTGTTTACTTATTTACTAATGTTTACAGTTTATAATTTAATTAATATTTAGAATTTTTATTAATATTTAAAGTTTATTAATATTTATCAATGTTAAATTATTTAGACAATTGTACGGATATATTACTTATATTTATAAAAAAATAAAAAAATTTACATAAGACGAATTTAATCCGAATTTTATACTTTTCGAATTTTTTCCATGTCGAATTTCATCTGAATTTCAATGTTGCTGAACTCGAATTCGAATGCGAACCTGGCGACTTAGCATATTAGCAACCTAATACTATTATATTTTAGTATTTAAATGTGAAGTATTGAAATACAAATAACTAAATATAAAAAATATAAATATAAATAATGGCAACCTAAATATTATAATTATAATTATCGTAGGTAACATTATAATTATAATACAATTATAAATCAGATCAAATTAATATTGTTAACTAAAATCATTATAATAATAAAATAATATCCACAAGAAATAAATCTGAATATGACTACACTTTAATAAACAAGCAATAATCACAAACATGTGATCGGTACCTAATAATAATACTTCAGCCAGCAATTAAAAGCCACGATTAAAAGAGCAGGGATGGTCATGATAATTACTAAAGAACACATCCCTTACAATCGAATGGTTGCCACTGTTGACAAGTCAAACTATATAATGAAAGTCATTTAAAACAGAGTCATCGATTAAGAGAGAATAGCATTCAAAACTTAAATAATGAATTGCATCTAGGAAGGCAACGGAATGGGATATAATCAGATTTAAATATAGACATACGTACAGCAAACAATGGAGTCTTAAGCAGATATAAGGGAGGTTACACAGGCAGATTTAAAATGCATCGAATGAAAGAAAGGAACCTAGGAATATATTCAGCCTAATAAAAGATTATGTGAAAATCTGATGACAAGGAATAAGCAGCAATAGAGTAAGTTCATTATAATCATTTTATGCTGGCATATGTTTGATATTTATATTTGTTATTTTTTTTCGTAGACTCTAATATAATTAAGGTCTGAAATTATATTTGTATATATATATTTTATGATCAAAATTAATTATTTTGTAGTATGTTTATTATGGTTATTATCTGCAAATATAAATATACACATATTTTGTTATTTATATTTGTTACTCTCTTAATAAGCTTCATCATGATTATTTAATGTAATTGTGTATTTTGCTATTATATATATGTGTATAAAATAAATACATATTAGTATAGATGATATGCATGTTCATGCAAAGGTGAGTATTGCCAATCAATTAGGGGACATTATAGTGGTATCAGAGCATGTTCCTGCCATCCTGTGTATACTACGTGTGCCTTACACGTATTCAAGTGTATACTTTGAGATAATGTATGTGTATTCAAAGGTTTACTTTGTGACTTATATGTATGCCTTGTAACATGTGTTCATGAGAATACTTTGTGTATCATGTGTATTTGCGTGTATGCTTCATACTCATGTGTATACTTGATGACCTTGGGATGGTGGATGGGTCCACGGTATGGGATGCACCGAATTCCCTTCCCAATTGTCTGACGGTATACTTCATTCGATTGTATCCGTATTTGAGTGTATACTCTATGACTTGTGATTGTATTCGAGTGCATACTCTATGACCTTGCAATTGTATTCAAGTGTATACTCCATGACCTTGCAATTGTATTTGAGTGTATACTCTATGACCTTGTATTTATATTTGAGTGCATACTCTATAACTTGTATTTGAATACGAGATGTATTTGTATTTGAGTGTATACTCTATTACTTTGTATTTGTATACTTTGTGACTTCGTATTCAAGTATATACCTTGTATTCAAGTGTATTCAAATGTATACTTTGTGGCTCATGTGTATTCAAGTGTATACTTTGTGGCTTATGTGTATTTTAGTATATTCAAGTGTATACTCTGTGACTTACATGTATTCAAATGTATGCTTTGTAAAATACATGCTTTGTGACTTGTGTGTATACGTGTATTCATGCGACTTACATATTTAAGTGTATACTTTCATGTATTCATATAAATGCTTTGTGACTTCATGTACTATTCACATATATGCTTCATGCTTCTTGTGTATACTCTATGTATCACATGTATTCGTGCCTCATATTCATACTTTATGTATGACATGTATCTATGTGTTACTTCATGTATCTTCAACAAGATGTGTTCTTATAATTGCTTTATGCTTAAAGACTTTGAAAATGTTAAAAATGTTGCCTGTCAAGTTGCTTAAGTGGTTGGTTGTGTGCTTGAGCTACTTGCTTGTGTACTTGAGCTACTTGCTTGTGTACTTGAGCTACTTGCTTCTGTGCTTTAGCTAGTTGTTTGCTTGCTTGAGCTACTTGTTTGCGTGCTTGAGCTGCTTGCTTGTGTGCTTGAGTTGGTTGTTTGCTTGCTTGAGCTACTTGTTTGCTTGCTTGAGCTACTTGTCTGTGTGCTTGAGGTACTTGTTTGCTTGTTTGAGCTACTTGTTTGAGCTACTTGCTTGTGTACTTGAGTTACTTGCCTATGTGCTTGAGCTACTTGCTTGTGTGCTTCAGCTAGTTGGTTGCTTGATTGAGCTACTTGCCTGTGTGCTTGTGCTACTTGCTTGTGTGCTTGAGTTGGTTGCTTGCTTGAGCTACTTGCCTGTGTGGTTGAGCTAGTTGCTTGCTTGATTGAGCTACTTGTTTGCCTAGTTGAGCTACTTGACTGTGTGTTTGAGCTAGGTGCTTCCTTGCTGGAGCTACTTATTTGCTTGGTTGAGCTACTTGGTAGTTTGCCTTAATTTTTGATTTATGTGGTTTTAAGTTATAAAATGTATATTATGACTTGCATGTACTCATATGTATACGTGTATCCATGCAACATATGTGTGTTTATATGTATACTTCATGTATTATGTGTATTCACGTGTATTCTTCATGCTTCCTACGTAAACTTTATGCATTACGTGTATTCAAGTACATACTTTGTGACTTATACTTTGTGACTTATGTGTATTTAGGCGTATCCAACTGCATACTATGACTTATGTGTATTCAAGTGCATTCAAGTGAATACTTTGTGACTTACATTATGATTTATCATGTGTATACTTTGTGATTGGTATTCATGTATATACCTTGTGTCTTACTTGCATTAATGTGTATATCTTGTGACTTGCATGCATTCACACTTTGTGACTTATGTGTGTTTATGGGTATACTTTGTAACCCACATGTATTCCGGCATATACTATGTATATTTATGTGCATGCTTCATTAAGTATATCCATGTGTTTGCTTCATTTCAGATGTGCCTTCAACAAAGGTTACTCCATGGGGTTTATGATTACTACATAGTATAAGAATTGTGCCTATCAAAATACCTCTTGAGTTGGGAGGTACTAACAAATTAACTTATCTAAAAATAAATTATTATTCGTATCCAAATGCAACAGTGAAGAGTTGTGACTATTGAAGTGAAAAGGTGTGACTCTCTCAAATTTGTGATACAAAAAGGAATATTGTGTGATTGCTTGAGGACAAGCAAATTTGGGAGGTGTTGTGACCTTTTCACACATCACCCCATTCAAAATGGGGACCCCCTAATTTTTGCTTCATTCGGGTCTTTTGGCTTTGGTTTTTGGGTCTGTCTCTCTCTGACGGTTCTTTTTGACTAGTGATGTACTTGTCATTTGACCTAGATTCGAATTTTGGCTAAGTCTGAAGGGTTTTCTGATGTATTAGGGTTTACAATCTTCAGGCTACTTTGAGGTCAAATTGAGTTGGCTAATCCAATTATGAGCTTAGCACTGCTATCAAGATGCTTCGAGCAGGCTCCCACTGAATTTTCATTGAATTCTAACAACTTGCTATTTTTAGTAAGTGCCAATTTGGGGGCCTATTTTCTTGGGATTTTCAAATTCTGATGATTGCACTGCACTTAGAACACTGTGAGCTGCCTACTTGCAAAATTTGAACTAAAACAAACAACTTGCTATTTTTAGCAGTTCTGCCTTCGAGGGTCATTTTTAGGGTTTGCATGTTGGACTTTCAGATGCATGTCTGGAGATTCTTTGTGGGTTTTTCGAGACCTTCGCAGTGATATAGCATGCAAAACGAGATGATGACTTTCAATGATTCAGGCTTCAGAGGCTATTTTTAGGGTTTGCATGCAAGATTTCTCAGCGCATGTCTACATAATCTTTTTGGGTTTTCCAAGAGCTTCGCAACGAGGTAACATGCAAGCAGAGTTGATCACTTTTCTGGGACTTGCTATTTTTAGCCAGTGCTCGCATTTTGATCATTTTTCTGGGTTTTTTGAGATCTCTCGGTCAGTGTGACATGTAAACTTATCTGATAGCTGATTGGTCACTTTTTCGGACTCTTACTATTTTTAGCAGGATCGCTCTAGCAGTTGCCCAACACTTCAGAATCACGAGCACAGTGACATGCAATGGGAACAGGGTCAAACAAAGACCATTTGAGCAACATGCAAGTCAGATAATGAAATAGAGAGAATAGACACAAAATAGTAGAGAGAAAACACAATATATATGCTACTCTACAAGTAAGATAATGCAAATAAGCCAATATCACCTTCATTTCTATGAGCTCATGAAGTTGAGAGGGGAAGGAGAAGAACAAGATCACCACATCAATGAAGTAGAGTTATGACAACCTACAATAACAATTGCACTGGAGCAGCAAGAGTGGCGTAGATTGAAGTATGAAGTTGACAGGAGCAAGAGAGAGTGATGGAGAAGCAAGGAGTGATAAAATGAGCTAGAGAGTTGATAAAATGAAGAGAGAGCTTGACAGAGTTGGAAATGCAGAATACAACAAGAAGAATACTATAACTAATAAATGTAAACTAATCTAACAATGCAATGACGAGGAAGAAAGAAGAAGAATTCCAACTTATTGAAGGTCCAGTTTTCCAGCAAGCTCCTCACGACCGGATTGCACAGACACATATAGTAGGAAAAAAATGGTGTGGTTGTGTTTTGAGGTTTGCCTCAGTCAAACACCTGATTTGTTGTTCCCACCTCCATAGACAACCGATAGAACACAAGATGTAGAAAAACGATAAAGAAATAGAGAGAATAGACACAACATAGTAGAGAGAAAAGACAATCTAGATGACGATCTACAAGTAAGATAATGCAAATAAGCAAATAAGCCAATATCACCTCCCTTTCTATGAGTTCGTCAACTTGAAAGGGGAAGGAAAAGAACATAACTAGGCCAATGGAGTATAGCTATGACAACCTGCAATAACAATGGTGTTGGAGCAAGAAGAGTGGCGTAGAATAGAAGTATGAAACTGACAGGAGAAAGAGAGAGTGATGGAGAAGCAAGGAGTGATAGAATGAAGAGAGAACTTGAGAGACTTGGAAATGCATAATACAACAAGAAGAATACTATAACTAATAAATGTAAATAATCAACTGATAGACCACAAGATGTCTAAAAATGATAAAGAAATAGAGAGAATAGACAAAAGATAGTATAGAGCAAAGACAATCTCGATGCTACTCTACAAGTAAGATAATGCAAATAAGCAAATCAGATAATATCACCTTCCTTTCTACGAGCTCATGAAGTTGAGAGGGGAAGGAGAAGAAATAGATCACCACGCCAATGGAGTAGAGCTACAACCTGCAATGACAATGGCATTGGACAAGCAAGAGTACCATAGAAGTGAAGTATGAAGCTAACAGGAGCAAGAGAGAGTGATGGAGAAGCAAGGAGTGATAGAATGACCTAGAGACTTGATAGAATGAAGAGAGAGCTTGAGAGACATGGAAATGCAAAATACAGTAAGAAGACAACTATAACTAATAAATGTAAACTAATCTAACAACGAAATGTTGGTGAAGAAATAAGAATAATGGCAACTTGTTGAAGGTCCAGTTCTCCAACAAGCTCCTAACGATCAGATTCCACCTACACAAAAAGTAACAAAAAAAATATTGTGGCTATGTTTTGAGGTTTGCCTCAATCATACTTCAGCTTTGGTGTTCCCACCTCCACGAATAGCCAATGCACCACAAGATGTAGAAAAACAATAAAGAAATAGAGATAATATACACAAGATAGTAGAGAGCAAAGACAATCTAGATGCTACTCTACAAGTAAGATAATGCAAATAACAAAATAAACAAATCTCACCTTCGTTTCTACGAGCGCATGAAACTGAGAGGGGAAAGAGAAGAACAAGATCACCATGCCACTGGAGCACAGCTACAACAACCTACAATGACAATGGCACTGGGGCAGCAAGAGTGGCATACAAGTGAAATATGAAGCTGACAAGAGCAAGAGAGTGTGATGGAGAAGCAAGGAGTGATAGAATGGACTAGATAGTTGATAGAATGATGAGAGAGCATGAAAGAGTTGGAAATGCAGAATACAACAAGAGTACTATAACAAATAAATGTAAACTAATATAACAGTGAAATGATGAGGAAGAAAGAAGAAGAATGCCAAATTACTAAAGGTCCAGTTCTCTAGCATGCCTCTCACTATCGGATTGCACCTACACACAAAGTAACTAAAAAAATGTTTTGAGGTTTGCCTCAATCAAACATCCACTTTTGTGTTCCCACCTCGACAGACAGTCGATAGACCACAAGATGTAGAAAAAAGATAAATAAATAGAGAGAATTGACACAAGATAGTAGAGAGCAAAGACAATCTAGATGCTACTCTACAAGTAATATAATGCAAATAAGAAAATAAGCCAATATCACCTTCCTTTCTATGAGTTTGTGGAATTGAGGGCGCAGGGAGAAGAATAGGATCACCACAACAATGGAGTAGAGCTATTACAGCTTGCAATGACAATGGTGCTAGAGCACCAAGAGTGACGTAGAAGTGAAGAATGAAGCTGACAAGAGCAAGAGAGAGTGATGGAGAAGAAAGGATTGAAAGAATGAGCTAGAGAGTTGATAGAATGTAGAGAGAGCGCGAGATAGTTGGAAATGCAGAATATAGCAAGAAGAATACAATAACTAATAAATATAAGCTAATCTAACAGCGGAATGACAGGAAAGAAAGAAGAAAAATGCCAACATACTGAAGGTCCAACACTCTAGCAAGCTCCTCGTGATTGAATTGTACCTAATCACACAATAACAAAAAAAATGTTGTGCCTATGTTTCGATATTTTCCTTAGTCAAACTTTTTCTTTGGTGTTCCCACCTCCATAAACAGCAAATAAACCACAAGATGTAGAAAAACGATAAAGAAATATGGAGGATAGACACAAGATGGTAGAGAGAAAAGGCAATCTAGATGCTAATCTACAAGCAAGATAATGCAAATAAGCGAATAATCCAATATCACCTTCCTTTCTATGAGTTCATGAAGCTGAGACGGGAAGCAGGAGAACAAGATCACCATGCCAATGGAGTAGAGCTATGACAACTTGCAATGACAATGGCATTGGAGCAGCAAGAGTGGCGTGGAAGATAAGTGTGAACCTAATAGGAACAAGAGAGAGTGATGAAGAAGCAAGGAGTGATAGAATGAAGAGAGAGCTTGAGAGAGTTGGAAATGCAGAATATAGCAAAAAGAATACAATCACTAATTAATGTAAACTAATCTGACAACAAAATGATGAGGTAGAAAGAAAAATAATGCCAACCTACTGAAGAAGTAGTTAACTACCTGCAAGCTCCTCATGATCGGATTGCACCCACACACAATAACAAAAAAAATGTTGTGGTTGTGTTTTGTGGTTTTCCTTAGTCAAACTACCTCTTTGGTGTTCCCACCTCCATCGACAGCCGATAGACCACAAGATGTGGAAAAAAGATAAAGAAATAAAGAGAATAGACACAACATAATAGAGAGCATAGGAAATCTAGATGCTACTCCACAACTGATATAATGCTAATAAGTAAATAAGCAAATATTATGTTGTTTTCTACGAGTTTGTTAAGCTAAGAGAGGAACAAGAAGAACAAGATCACCATGCAATAGGAGTATAGCTCTGACAACCTGCAATGATAATGGCGTTGGAGAAGCAAGAGTACCATAGAAGTGAAGTACGAAGCTAACAAATAGTAGAGAGAAAAAACAATAAGATGCTACTCTACAAGTAAGATAATGCTAATAAGTGAATAATCCAATATCATCTTCTTTTCTACGAGCTCATGAAGTTGAGAGGGGAATGAGAACAACAAGATCACAATGCCAATAGAGTAGAACTATGACAACCTATAATGACAATGGCGTTGGAGCAGCAAGTGTAGCATAGAAGAGAAGTATGAAGTTGACATGAGCAAGAGAGAGTGACGAAGAAGCAACAAGTGATAGAATGAGCTAGAGAGTCGATGGAATGAAGAGAGAGCTTGAAAGAGTTGGAAATGCAGAATACACATAGAAGAATACTATATCTAATAAATGTAAACTCATCTACTAGCGAAATGACGGGGAAGAAACAAGAAGAATGCCAACTTACTAAAGGTCTAGTTCTCCAATAAGCTCCTCACAATTGTGTAATGCTACTCTAGACACAAGATAGTAGAGAGCAAAGACAATCTAGATGCTACTCTACAAGTAAGATAATGCACATAAGAAAATAAGCCAATATTGCCTTCCTTTCTACGAGCTTGTGAAGTTGAGAGGTGAAGGAGAAGAACATCACAATGCCAATGGAGTAGCTACAACAACCTGCAATGGAAATGGTGCTAGAGCAGCAAGAGTGGTGTAGAAGTGAAGTATGAAGCTGACAAGAGCAAGAGATTGTCATTGACAAGCAAGGAGTGATATAATGAGCTAGAAAGTTGATAGAATGAAGAAAGAGTGTGTGATGCAGTAGCATCATCTGAATGTTGTTCTTGAAGATCCAAGAGACCTATTTGATGTTTTAAGGACTACTTTGTTCTGTGAGTCCTACTTTTATGTCAAGAAAGGATAAAAAAAATGGTGTTACAAAACCATATATATAATCTTTTGTAATGTTTTCTAGCTTAGGTGTGGTATAGGGTTAAAAGTTACACAAAAAGGGCATAAATGCCAAGTTTAATGACATGGATATTTGGGTGTTTGAAGAAAAAGGGCTTATGCTCAACTTATAACTACTTTTATCAGAGTTCTTTGGTGTTAATTCAATGAAGATACATGTTCCAAGATATTGAGGAGCAAGATTTCAAAAAAATACCCTGTTATTTGCAAATTTATGATAGTTTTTCTTAAAAAAACACCAAAGGATGGTTTGGTACGGATCCATATGAGATAATGGCATGTCTTAAGGTTCAAATGAAATTTCTTTGAGGTGATTTCATTGAGTTTTGCTCAAGTTTTTATCAAAATAATGCTCATTGCTCTGTTTAGAAACTAGGGTTTTCAGCTATAGAAAAAAATTCATATCTTTTTTTTGGTACAGTGAAAAAACACAAAATTTTGTTTGAACCTCTATTAGGGTCTTGGTTAAGTGCTCACAAATTTTGGGCTCATATCTATTTATTTGCATGAGTTATTTAGGACTGTTTGCTGGAAATCCCTGCCAAAAAGACTGTCATAACCCTAGAACAGTTAGAGTTTGTTGAAAATTTGAATTGTTTGAGATTGTCAAACAAGGTAAAGGTTTGTGGAGGTTCTATAAGGCATGTTAAAGGTGGTCAAGGCATCAAAGGCATAAAAAGTAAGTTTTTTTATGTTAAGACGCCAGGCTTGCCAAGGAAACAAGGGTTTAAAGCCTAGTAATGAAAGGCTTATAGGTTAGATTACAAGTACTAGTTGAAACCTTAGTAAAAGTGAATCTTTTATAAAATTTAATGACTGTTATAAGACCCTTTAAGGTATCAAGAATGAGTTTTTTCATGACAAGTATCAATTTGGGTCTAAATTGAGGGTTTAAGGGATAGCAGAACAGGGTATCACCTATCTTCCATATAAGGGTCAGTCAAACTTTTGGAAAGTTTTTGTTTAAGTTTCTTCCTTTGCATCAATTTGAGAGACTTGGAAATGTCGAATACAAAAAGAACAATACTATAACTAATAAATGTAAACTAATCTAACAACGAAATGACAAGGAAGAAAGAAGAAGAATGCCAACTTACTAAAGGTCCAATTTTCTAGCAAGCCCCTCACGATCGGATTGCAAATACACACAATAATAATAAAAATGTTGTGGTTATGTTTTGAGGTTTGCCTCAGTCTAACTTCCGATTTGGTGTTCCCACTGCCACAGATAAGTGTTAGACCACAAGATGTACAAAAACGATAAAGAAATAGAGAGAATACACACAAGATAGTAGAGAACAAATATATTCTATATGCTACTCTACAAGTAAGATAATGAAAATAAGTAAATAAGCCAATATTACCTTCCTTTCTACGATCTTGTGAAGCTAAGAGGGGAAGGAGAGAAACAAGATCACCACACCAATGGAGTAGAGCTATGAAAACCTACAATGAAAATGGCGCTAGACCAGCAAGAGTAGTGTAGAAGTGAAGTATAAACCTAATAGGAGCAAGAGAGAGTGATGGAGAAACAAGAAGTGATAGAATGAAGAGAGACTTTGAGAGAGTTGGAAATGAAGAATACAACAAGAAGAATACTATAACTAATAAATGTAAACTGATATGACAGTGAAATGACGAGGAAGAAAGAAGAAGAATGCCAACTTACTGAAGGTCCACCTCTCCAGCGAGATCCTCATGATCTGATGGTGTTGGAGCAAGTAGAGTGGCATAGAAATGAAGTATAAAGTAGACAAGAGCGAGAGAGAGAGAGTGATGGACAATCAGGGAATGATAGAATCAGCAAGAGAGGTGATAGAATGAAGACAGAGCTTGAGAGAGTTGGAAATTCATAATACAATAAAAATAATAGTGTAACTAATATATCTAAACTATTCTAATAGCAAAATGATGGGGAAGAACAAAGAAGAATGCCAACTTACTAAAGATCTAGTTCTCTAGCAAGATCCTCACGATCGAATTGCACCTACGCACACAATAACAAAAAAAATGTTGTGGCTATGTTTTGAGATTTGCCTTAGTCAAACTTCCACTTTGTTGTCCCCACATCCACAAACAACCGATAAACCATAAGATGTAGAAAAGTGATAAAGAAATAGATAAAATAGACACAAGATAGTAGAGAGCAAAGAGGATCTATATGCTACTCTACAAGTTAAAGACAAATAATCAAATAAGCCAATATCACATTCCTTTCTACGAGCTCTTGAAGCTAAGAGCAAGAGAAGAACAAGATCACCACGCCAATGGAGTAGAGCTATGACAACTTGCGATGACAATGGTGCTGGAGGAGAAAGAGTGGCATAGAAGTGAAGTACAAAGCTGACATGAGCAACATAGAGTGATGGAGAAGGAGTGATAAAATGAGATAGAGAGTTGATACAATTAAGAGAGAGCTTGAGAGAGTTGGAAATGTAGAATACAACAAGAAGAATACGATAACTAATAAATGTAAACTAATCTGACAAAAAAATGAAGGGAAAGAATAAGAATGCCAACTTACTAAAGGTCTACTTCTACAGCAAGCTCCTCAAGATCAGATTACACCTACACACACAGTAACAAAAAATATGTTGCGGTTGTGTTTTGTGGTTTTCTTCAGCCAAACTTCCACTTTGGTGTTCCCATCTCCACAATCAGCCGATAGACCACAAGATGTAGAAAAACAATCAAGAAATAGAGAGAATAGACACAAGATAGTAGAGAGAAAAGACAATCTAGATGCTAGTCTACAAGTAAGATAATGCAAATAAGCAAATCAGCTAATATCACATTCCTTTCCACTAGCTTGTGAAGTTGAGAGGGGAAGGAAAAGAAAAAGATTACCACGCCAATGGAGTAGAGCTATGACAACCTACAATGACAATAGTGTTGTAGCAGCAAGAGTGGATAAGAAGTGAAGTATGAAGCTGATAGGAGCAAGAGAGAGTGATCGACAAGCAAGGACTGATGAATGAGCTAGAGAGTTGATAGAATGAAGAGAGAGCTTGAGAGAGTTGGAAATGTAGAATACAACAAGAAGGAAACTATAACTAATAAATGCAATCTAATTTGATAGTGAAATGATGGGAAATAAAGAAGAAGAATGCCAACCTACTAAAGGTTCAACTCTCTAGGAATCTATTCATGATCTAATGGCGTTGGTGAAGCAAGAGTGGCGTAGAAGTGAAATATGAAGCTAACAGGAGCAAGTGTGACTGATGGAGAAACAGTGAGTGATAGAATGAGCTAAAGTTGATAGAATGAAGAGAGAGCTTGAGAGAGTTGGAAATGCAAAATACAGCAAGAATAATACTATAACTAATAAATGTAAACTAATCTAACAACAAAATGACAAGGAAAAAATGTATTGCTAATTTTATAAAATAGTTATTCAAGTAATAGAAACAGATTTAATATGAGGAATATTAGGATTAAGATAAGTTGAGTCAAGTAATGTTATCAACATAAATGTGAATAATCAATGTAACTATAAACATGTGATAATTAAGTAATTAACATAATAAATGGAATAACACCTCCACATAGATTAATCATAATAACATCAAAATCATATAGATAGTATTCCACATATTATTGGATCAATGGTTTTCAATACTTATCTATAAATATATTTTCAGAAACTATTATACGACACTTAGGGGAATGGCTACAGATCTAGGCTCTTCATGACAAGGAGGCACCCTTGGAGAAATTGGTTCTTGCAAGGGACACCAACCTACCTCAAGGGGCCTTACGGTTAAACTACCTGCCTCAAAGGGCCTTATGGTAAAGACCTGGACAAGACAATCCCAAGTGTACATTGTACCCTGAGTTGGACACATGTTGTGTCCCCCTTTTCTAATTGCCCCTGAATGCCAACCAAAGATCCTAACCTTCACTCCTTTGTACCTTCTCAATATGTCTTTTCCTTTTTCTCTACTCCCCTTGAATGTTCTCCAAGCTTGAATGCTTTCTCACATAAATGCTTTTATCAATTTTAAGGGATGGTTTCCAAACCATCACACCCTTTGTAATGAGCCAATCAATTTTTTCAATATTTTCAATGAACAATACAGTACAACAAGCACCCATTAAGGTTAACTCAATCCAAAACCAACTGTTGGAAAGTAACTCTACGCCAAGAATGCACACTCAATCCTAGGATGGAAAAAGTGTTGTCATATGGCACCGATGATCGTTAGTAACAACTGAAAGAGAATGCAATGCTGAAAGTAACCCAACCCGAGAATGTGCACTCAAGACCCGAGGTGGGTGAGGTACTAATATACGGCTCTAGGGGCCTAGTGCATTGGTAACGGCTCAATCGATCAATAGTATGGAAAATGCAGTACAATAAAGACGGCGAGGCCTGTCTCTTCCACAATTGTGGGAATATGATTATGCAATAAGTAAAATAGGCAGTGTGGCCAGCCTCTTCCACTATGAGTGGGAAGTACAATGTAAATTAGCAAGAAATGAAATATAGTTGAATAGTACTACTGTAACAACCATACAATGAGATAGAAATCCTACAAATAACACTGTATTAGGGATGTCTCAATGCTGCAAATAATATTATTGATCTCTAAACTTCAAGGACTCTCCAGAACTGAAAACCCACTCCAAAACCTCTAACTTCTACTAGCTGAAATATCATACCAGCAACTAAAAACAACAAATCCAGCAACTATGAAACTCAAATAAATGCTCATAACTCACTCCAAACTAACCCAAATGACATGAGACCAAATGCAATGCACTCCTATAGAGATGGTGACCAATCTAGAACTGAGAAACTGCAACAAACTAGTGTTTTTTTTTTTTTCTAAAGTTTTCAATGACTTCCTAGGAAAGAATATAGCTTGATAAAGGGGAGACCAGCTAGAAAAAATCAAAGACTTCACCAAAAATTCCTAAAACTTGCACAAAGGGATGCCCAAAGCCAAGGAAGAAATATGTCAAATACCCAGGACCAAACAAAATTCGCCCAAGGAGCTATGAGTGAAAATATACTTCAACTACACCCAAACCAGCAACCTGTAAATTGACAAAGCACACCCAAAGACATCAGAAAATATCAAAAGACTCTATTACAATATGCTCAATCCGCTCTCAAGAGTTAAGAACAGCCTCTAACTTAGCTAGTTGCTATCTTTCAAGTAAGAAACCAAGCCCAAGCTAGGAGGTATGCATTCCTCGAAGCAAACCACTCACCATTTTGGCAACATAATATTATAATTTCCTCATGGATGCAAAACAAAGAGCCCAACACTCTTATTTATAGCTTTTCTATCTCCAAATTCAAATTCATTTCCCTCCAAGATGGACGCCTAATCCAAATTCACATTCACCTTGCAATGTTCTGCCAATTTGCATTTCATTTCACCTTTTCCCAAGTCATCCACTTCATGAAGACATAACACTTCATTAAAAATATCAATAAAGTGTAATTTGGCGTCCAAAAAGTAATAAAGTGAAACACTTGATAAAATAATATATCTCCTCAAAATATTATCTCATTTGCATTTCATTTCCCCATGCCTCCAAGACGTCCAACATCAAGAAAGAAATATACTTTATTAAATTTGCTAATAAAGTATAAAATGGTGTCCAAATATAATAAAGTGAATGACTGTAATAAAATCACTTATATCTCCTTAAGGTGTCCACCAAGCCTTATCAAAATTCACTTTATTAAAATATTTTACCTCCACAAGTGAAGCGCCCAACTCAAGCTCAAACCTGCCAAAAATAGCTCAGAAGTATTGAAAACTCAAACTGCTCCAACTGGCCTGCCAGAAATAGACTTGGAATTGGCTTGCTGAAAACCTGTCAAAAATAGCACCAAGGGTGTTGGAGACCAAACTGCTCAAACTGACTAGCTAGATATAGCCACTGAACCGAACTACAAGTCCCTAATCGAGTCACCCTGGCCGAGTCCTAGTTGGACTCGCTGAGTTTGGTGGACTCGCCAAACTTGCCGAGTCCAAGAGAGTCTTGTCAGCAGGACTCGGCAACAGGCAATGTTTGGAAAGTGCAAAAAATAACTTGAAATTTAGAGTTAAAACATTACATATAATATATATATCATAAATATAATATATTTATTAATTTTCAAATTGCAAAGTAAGAAATTCACAGTGGACGCATTTTACTTTTCGCAGACTGTACAAGTACAGTCGTCATGCATCACACAGCCTTCCCCTTACAGGGAAAGCAAGGCATGGGAAGGGTAGCACTCCCTGCCTCACAGCATCGGCCCTCCCGCTAAGGGGAGTCGGTGCTGGGATAGCCAGTGCTTCCCCTTTTATACATATAACCCTCATTTAAATAAAAATTCACGGATTTCACCGTACAACGGTTTTCAACGCCATTCAAAATTAAAATTTGCTTTCAAGAAAAAAAAACACAGTGTTTAAAATAAATTATCATATTTATATATATAATATATATGTATATGTACATATATATATTCCAATATATATGTATATATATATTTATATTTATATATATATATATATTTATTTATATATATATATATATATTTATTTATATATATATATATATTTATATATATAAATTAATTCAAACATTGGTACAAACTGAGCAATTAAATTACACAAAAGATCTCTATAGGAAAGTTCAGAGATTTCGGTTTTTTTTTTTTTTACAATAAAAGGAATTGGAAACTCAAAACAAAATGAAGGTTTTCTACAAAGATCTATAATTTCCTTTTGTAACAATCTATTTCAAATGATCCATTTACATAAAAGATTTTAATTGTTTTCTACAGAGGTCTCTCTTTCAGGCAATCTCTTAAACAAAAAGAAACAAGAATTTTTACAGTATTGAAAATCTTTTCCTAAACATTTCCAAATTGCATTATAGTAATAAAAACAACTTTTCAATTCAAAATTTATGAAAACAATAAAGGAACATGTCCCAGAAGAACTATTGCCTCAAGAAATGTTGCCGAGCTTCTTTGTAGCCTCAATTTCCAATGTAGCCAAAGCTTCCTTCAATGCAATTGCCTCCTTCTAGAAAACACAACAATACACAGCCAAAATTCTATAACAAAATTCTAAAACAAATCTTGAGAGAGATCCACAATTTCCTCACCAATTTTCAACAACCCACACAAAAACTCCCGTGAAACAACTTTCTTTACTTTTCCCAAATATCTCCTCCGAGAATGAATTTTCAACAATTAAATAACAAATTCCTAACTCACAGTTATCCCAAACAAAATATCTTTTCCCTCAACAACCCAGATATTTTCCATCCACATGCATTTAAATAATATAAAACAATTTACTAATTGCAACCAATTTAAATACTCTTATTTATTTAATTACCATTTATTTTTAATAATAAAAATTACTTAACAACATAACCAAATTAAATTAATTATTTTATTTATTCTAAAGCCTTCACAACAATAATTCAATTAATTAAATACTTAAATTAAATACACATTTAATCTACCAAATTAAATTTGCACAATAATAAAATACCCAAAACAACAATGATAAGGCTAAGACCAAAACTCAAACTGACGACACACTGTACTAGGGTAAAGGTATGACTAGGTAGCCCGTTACTATCTTCCAATATTACTGTTGAGTAGTGGACACGCTCAAACCTATGAAACCAGGTGAAGCTAATGTCCTATACCTACAATCCTGTAAACAAGCAAATGTTGTACATGTATACAGATAGTAATTCATACACACCATAAAGAGAGAATCGCAGAAATCACATGGCACTCGCAAGCGAGTGATGCAATACCGTTCTCTTCACCAATACAATGTCACATCAACTGAGGAGATAATATATCAACTAAACTACAATAAGCAAATATAGCAATGCCATCACAACTAAGCATCTAAGCAAGCATATTAACATAATCACCATGCATATAATGTGTCATCACATCAATATAGTCTATCATCGCTCCACTGTCAGCGATAGAATAACCATAACATAAAATAGTCTAACAAAGTATCTGAGCTGTCAAAAAAACATAACAAATCGGAGGGGTGTCACATCCTCCCCCTAGGATCAAGCTTACTCTTGGAAGCCTAGAAAAAAGTAAGGGTAGATCTCCCTCATCCTGGTAGCATTGTCCCATGTAGCAAAAGTGTCATCCCTAGGATCCCACTGGACCCTCACCTGCTCAATATCTCGACCCCTGAGGGCGAGTCTCCTGTGTTGGGTAATGGCCACAGGCTCTAAAGCTAGCTGCCCATCCTCTACCTGTAAAGCAGTCCAATCAAGGATATGAAAAATGTCTGGATGATAAGGTCTAAGTACAGAAACATGGAACACATTGTGGATATGCAAGAGACTTGGCGGTAAGGCAAGGCGGTAAGCAATTGGCCCAATCTTCTCTAGAATCTCAAAAAGCCCAACAAAACGAGGTGCGAACTTAGAACCCTTTCCATAACGGACCAGACTCTTCCTCGGTACACTCACAAGAAAACTCAGTCACCTACAACAAACTGGCGATCCACACGGTGTGCATCTGTGTACTTCTTCTATCTATCCTGTGCAACTACTAAATGCTCTATGATCTGAACCACCTACTGCTCCATATCCTGTAACATATCTGGACCCAATAGAATCCTGTCCTCCAAAGAATATCTTGAGTATCTTCCATCCAAAGTCCTGCCTAACTCAATCTCAGACCTTACCTCCTGGTACCAGCTATCTATAGGAAGTGCGGTAAGAATCTGACTCCTCAAATCCGTAGTAAGAGTCATCTCGAACAGTTCGTGCCTTCGTTGACTAAGAGCATCGGCCACTACATTCTCCTTCCCCTGGATGTACTTCACCTCAAAATCGTACTCTAAGAGAAACTACATCCATTTCCTTTGCCTAGCATTAAGGTTAGGCTGGGTAAAAATATGTTGTAGACTCCGATGATCACAGTGTAACTCAAAACGATGGCCCAATAGAAAATGTCTCCATCGAGTCAAGGAATGTACTACTGTAGCTAACTCAAGATCATGCGTAGGGTAGTTCAACTCATGATCTTTGAGCTTGTGCGACTCGTACACAATGACTCATCCATTCTGCATCAATACTGTTCCTAGCCCCTTTAAAGAACCATCGACACATATAACAAAGTCTCCTGTAGGATCGGATACTGCAAGGATCGGTGCGCTAGTCAACCTCTCCTTCAATGTCTGAAATGCAGCCTCACTCTGCTCTGACCAATTGAACTTCTTCCCTTTCCTCTGAAGAGAAGTAATAGGGTACCTACACTAGAAAATTTTTGAACAAATCACCTATAGTAACCTGCTAGCCCCATAAAGCTATGTATCTCTACCACATTCGTGGGCACAGGCCAATCCATGATTGCCTGGATCTTTGCAGGATCCACTGTGATCCCCTCTCCTGATATAACATGACAAAGGTACTTGACCTTAATTTTGAAGAACTCACACTTAGACAAGTTGGCATACAACTTATTATCCCTCAAACACTGCAATACTTGCCTCAAGTGTTCTTCATGCTCCTCAACAGTCCTGGAATAAATCAAAATGTCATTGAGGAAGACCACTACAAACCTATCTAGGTATGTATGAAAAACTCCATGCATCAGGCTCATGAATACTGATGGCACATTCATCAACCCGAACGGTACCACTGTGAACTCATAGTGACCGTATCGTGTGCAAAGCGTTGTCTTATGAATATCAACCTCTACAATCTGCAACTGATGGTATCTTGACTTAAGGTCAATCTTAGAAAAGACTGTCACACCTTTGACCTGATCAAACAAGTCATCTATCCTAGGTAGAGGGTATCAATTCCTGATGGTGACCTTATTTAATTGTTCGTAATCTATGCAAAGATGAAGAGATCCATCCTTCTTCACAAAGATCACCAGTGCTCCCCAAGGTGATACACTAGGGCAAATGAACCCCTTCTCCAACAACTCAAGCTGTAGGCGGAGCTCCTTAAGCTTTTGAGTTGTCATGCAGTAAGGTGCTTGTGAAATGGGTTCAGAACCAGGTAAAAGATCCACCTTGAAGTCTATGTCACACTGAGGTGGTATCCCTGTAATATCATCTGGAAAAACATTTGCATACTATCAAAGTATGGGGTGCCTATCTACGGACAACTTCTCCTCTCTATCCCCCATCTCCAAATCATCTACTGTAATAGCAAATAACTGGCACCCCTATCGAACACACCTTCTCAACTTCATAGCTGAGATCATTCTCAGAGATATAGGCCTCTGGACCCCTACTAACTCTACCTCACTGCCAGATGCATCAGTACACAGTATCGACTTGCGTCAACAATCGATCACGACCATGTGAGCATCGAGCCAATCCATCCCTAGCACTATGTCATAAGAACCTAATGGTATAACACGGAGATCTGCATTGGTGTGGAAAGAACCAATCTCCAGTCTACAATTTGGTACAAAGGAATGTACTACAACCCTAGCACCAGATGCTAACTCAACCTGCCACTTACCCTCTTGCCTCACTGCTCCCAGTCTATCACATGCCAAAATGGATGATGAAATAAATGAGTCAGAGGTTCTTGAATCAAACAATATGGTAACCCGGTTACTCTGGAACATACCTGTAGTCTCCACCACTGTACTCTAGTGGTCAGCCTAGTGGTTATCAACTGCAGCAAATACACGGTGTCCTCTACCTACATCCCCTACAGTCGGCTCTTACGCCGCTGGCCTTTGTGTATATCTTGACGTTCCCTTATTGGGACACTGTCAAGCTATGTGACCCTGTTGGCCACAAGTGAAACACCCAGTACCTCTACCATAGCCCCTACCACTAGAAGGTGCACTAAACTGCTAAACACTACCCCTAAAGGTAGACTGAGAACTTTGTGCTGGCTGTGCATTACTAAAGCATTTAACATGCCTCCAATTCTGATCAGCCCCTATCTGATATCTGTCATTCTGTCTAGGTGAAAAATCCTTTCATTTTCCTTGAGATTTCTGGTACTATCCACTCTGTGCTAGTGTCTGTTGTGCCCTAGGTGGTCCAGCTCACTGTGGTTGTCCACTGCCTACACTAGTCCCTACGACTAAAGTGTTGCCAACCTATACTCCAACATGACCACCTAAGGCCATCGCCAAATTCTCCTCAATGAGTCTGGCCTTATCCACCGCCGCCTCCATGGTCTTGGGTTTGAAAACCCACACACCTCCATTGATTCGAGCATTTAAGCCCCTAAGAAAGTGCTACACCAACATGCCCTCATCGTCACCTATGCCTGTGTACTGTTTGAGATCATAAAAATGATGCCCATACATCTCCACTGACATAGTCATCTGTCGTAGCATGTGGAACTCATCCCCACGGCGTTGTCGCCAATGATCTAAGAGAAATCAGGCACGGAACCTCTCAAGAAACATCTCCCAAGATACAGTACCAATATCAATATGGAGCTTTTACTCCTCCAATCTCCACCATGTGGAGGCAAATCCTCTCAGGTGCATAATCACACATCTAGCTCGAGTATTGCTACCATAAGGGTGCATAGCAAAGCATCGATTCAGGTCAATCAACCAGGTCTCTGCTTCTAAATCGTTGCCTGGTCCATCGAATATGGGAGGTCGAGCCCTAAGTAAATCCCTCATATGTGCAGCTACAACTGCATCTGACTAAGCTGGTAGATCTCTCCCTAACAACAATCTGATCTACCTCATGCCTTGGCCCAAGACGGGCAAGAGTCTCCTCTAATAACTAATGCAATTGTGCGCCCTCGATCCTTGGTGGACCTGGATCCTGAACATCGCCTCTCAGAATGTTCTAAGAAGCCTGTTGCTCCTCACAATCAGAATCATGAGAAACATGTGAAGGTGAGTTCTGCTAACTACCCCCATGTCTCCCTCCTCACTCACAACCACGACCTCGACCTCTTCTAGGTGGCATGATCCTGTTCCAAACACACCAAGGTGTGAGACAAGATATGCAACTTAAATCCTACACAAACAACTTAATGGTTTCCAAATTAACCTAGAGTTCTCAGTGTTTAAATCTAGGATCTGACACCAAGTGTAAAACCCCATCCCACAACCTAGAGGACGATGCACACTGCGGAAGCACAACTAATTTTTTTTTCTTAAAAGGTAAAACAAGATGAGTAAAGTATCCTACTCTAACCACATACATCCTCTAGGCCACGCAACGCGTCTACATGTAACCCCATTACTTATAAAATTAAACCAACCAACGCGTCTACATCCTCTAGGCCACGCAACGCGTCTACATGTAACACATAGAAATGTATTGAAACATATTTCCATAGATACAACACCACATAATCATCTAATACACCATTAAATCCAATAATGAATAGATCATAAATATTATTACAATTACATCACAAGGTTCACCTCCAATTATACATAAAGATCCACAGTTACAATGAAGAAGAAGAACAACAACTCCAGAGAACCACACGAGCTCCTCAAACAAGAAGATCCCGCCATCACAAACAAGAAGAGAAACTCAATAGTGAAGAAGCATGCCACCTAGCCATATGGTACCTGTAGGCCCAACCCCCATGCAAGGAGATAGTAACAGGTAACCAAGACAAACCTACTACCTCTAGACACAAGCAATATACAAAAATACTCACAGAACAGATAAACAAGAACTAGGGTCACATTGCTTTCAGAATCATTGAATCAAGTACAATCGCAATACAAATAAACCGACTGTTGTCATAGGAGGAGTGTCATCACAAAGGTTGCATTGGTTGTCCAAAGGAGATCTTCCTAGGTCTCGGCCCCCCTCTAGGGTTATCCTGGTAACTGTTGATGTGATTTTTGTGACCGCACCAATCAGCAAAACAAAGTAATCCGAAGGCTACTCCATTCTCTCTTGATCAAAGAATTTTGTGCACTAAGATTGCAAGAAAGATCGCACGTTCAACTCTAGGGTTCTGAAATGCTTTGGAATACCCTCAGTCTGTTCGTTGTGAATTACTATTTACACGAGGGTACTTACACAATTGTTCATAAGGCTTGCAGCTGACAACAAGTTAATGATTTGAAGGGAATTTTGTGAAAATGATTTAGCAATAGGGTACGTTTTCCTAAAACTAACCAGAAAAATATGGAATTGAATGGCCGCAGGGATTAGAAAACTTATGGTCTATCTAAAGACGGGACGCGAGATCAATTTCGACAAACTTCAACGAAACTCTACTCCACCTCACGTTGGACAACTTACACAAAGTTGGTGCAATCTTCAAGGGGATAGCGAGAAATTTTCAAGTTACAATCCAACATCAAGACATAGTCAAGACGACGCATACCAAGGCGTGAATTATAACTGAAGTTAGGCTTATAAAATGCTCCCATTGACCACACAAGGGAAACTTGCCGTCAACAAGCCGCTAGTGGTATGGACTAAAACGAAGTTGCCTCGATTAAAACCACAAATCCACAGCTAACACCTACTTGCATGAAATGAAAACTATGCTACTTAAAGCTACTTTACGCTATTTGAAGTAGAAGGGATGAAGGAACCTCGCTAGCTATCCATAACAAAGATGAATTTCACCATCAATGAAAGATCTTTTATTATGAAAGTTTTTCACAACAATCTCTTACAAAGTTTTCAAAAGGAAAACTTTTCTTCTTCTTCAAACTATGCTATGCTAAGCTACACAACTATACTATCAATCTCTCTGCTCTAGTCTCTAGTCTGATGTCTAATCTAATTCTAATTCTAATCCTAATGAGTACAAATTAGGGGGAATGTCCCTTTTATAGATAGCCCAGTCCAATGGATGACTCAAATTATAATCAAATAAATGGCTAAGATTAAGCCACCTCAGCCCTAACCCTAAAAACTGCCAAAATGGGGAGTGGTACAATAAATTAATCAAAGATTCCCACTCACTCCGAAAATAGTAAAGGCAATTAATGCCTATAATCAGTCTTCCAGAAGGTCATCATCTAGAAGCGTGTTTCCATTCTCCTTTTCCTTGGCTGCAAAATCAATGAACCTGGCAAGCACAGCCTCAACCTCCTAAACTGAGATAGGTAGAATATGATCCAATTGAAACTCCAACACCGTGACTGACTTTCCATGCCATGTGCAAGATTTTCTCCAAGCAGCTAAAGCATCTTGTGTACTCTTAATCAGGCTGGAGAAAGTTGAAATATTTTCAAAGTCATCCTGCACAAAAGACTTCACCTTCGAAAAGAAAGGTGGCAGCCTACTCCTCAATCCATCATTAGTCACCTCATCAGGATTCAGCCGTCTAGCAAAGATTGCCTCCAAGGTATTCAGGACTCCATCAACAATGTTCATCATAGCCTTCTTGACTCTAGTTGAATATGCCTGTGCTACATCGAAGAATCCACGTCCTATGACAACTGAAGAGTACTCGCCGGTAAAATCATACCTATCACCCTCCTGAATCACTCCTCCATCAATCAGTATCTACAAAGGAGTATGCATCAATGCCTCCAAACATTGAATAACTTTGCTCTCATAGACAGAAGCATCACCCCAGTCTTGATCAACTGCCTCCACTCGTGCCATAATGCTGGAAGCTTGCTGGTGAGCATAAGCAAGATCCTCCATGAACTTATATGTCTCGGCAAGAACACCTGTAACCCATTTGTCCACCTCCTATGCCATCTTCCTCAAATCCTCAAGGCCACTAACTTATTCCCTAGACAACTCGGCTGGAAGCTCAAGTGCTGGAATCTCTTTCCCACAAGGACGAGACAAATGTTGCATGTAGCCAATCAAAGTCTTATGCTCCTTCTTCAATTTCTTATACTTTCCTTCAGTTCTGAGCAATCTGTCCTTAAGTGCCTGATAGGAGTTATCACACTCCTCAATAATTTGTGCTCCTGTGGGGCGACCTAACTCCATGGTTGTGATCATATAATTCTCTGGTACAACCTCATCTCGATCACAATCAACTTGTGGCACAACTACATGAAGGGTTCGAGAGCCATCCTCATCTGTTGAGATCTTTGAAAATTTCCTAGCTCTCTTCTTGGGTGGAGGTGCATTGATCCAACTCAAAAATTCCTCCATCTCAACCATTGGATCAACCTCTTCACTGGGGCTCCTTCTCATTCTATCTCTAAGCCAATCAGGTACTACTTGTTGTATAACAAATGGCTGCCCCTCTCTAGCTTCTTCCTCACGGACTTGTTCTACTTCAATTTCATTCTGGCGAGGCTCATTGGCCTCTAATGGCTGAGTATCTCCTAAAACTGCATCATCCTCTAGATTCATCTCTAGCTCACACTGGAAGTGTGTATCAGTAGCAGTTTCCTCACCTTTCTCTTGCTGATTATCTCTAGTAGGCGCATTAACACTTTGGCCAACTGATTCTCTCCATGGTGGCTGATTTTCTTCATGTACCTCCTGCTCCTTATTCAATGCATTTATCTGATCAGCAAATAGAGAAACCTCTTGTATACTTGGAGAACGTGTCTCCAATGGCCTAGGTGACTCAACCACAACTCTCGGAGGCTCCGACTGAACTAGCTCCTTCCTTCGAGATTCTGGACCTCGAGTAACCTGTTTCTTCCTGCTGGTAGTGGGTGTCTTATGATCTCCCATCAAGTTGTAAGTCAAATGAATTGACCTACTCTTCAATCTACTCACATGCCTTTCAACCCATGCTCTGGTGAAAGTTAGGATTGGTATACAAAGTGTGTCCAAATCAGCAATCTCCGGCTCCGACCAATCTAGGAGTGGAAGTGACGTGTCTCTCACTACCTCAAAGTCTGGATGGAGAACATTCATGTCCTCATCCACCTGGTCTGGCACTGGAATAATTTCACACTCCCTAATCATGCTTAATGGTAGCCTCGAGAACATTATTTTCCTAACTTCAGCCTCATCTGATGCACCAGCCCAGTAATCCTCAATATTTGCCTTATGCTTGAACTCTTCTGACAGTATCCATCTGATATTGTTGTGTGGGTCATAATGCTACCTACTGGTGTGATAAGAAAAATGAAAGAACTGAAGCTCATTTTGAGCTTCTCTGGCCACCTGAAGTGAAGGACACACCTCATCTGAATTCCCCATGACAATTGGAAAGTCAATTCCTCCCTATTTTTTTTTCTGAATCTTATCACAGGCAACAAGTTTCCTAGATATCTCTAACATCAAGATTTTATTCGTTGGGTACTTAGGCAATCTATATGGGTATGAAGGAAAACCTTGTAGCCTGATATAAGAAAACTTTGAAAACTGAACAAACCAGCACCCATACCTTTCTATCAATTCCTGAGCTTCCCTCAAGATCCTATGATGAGTCCTCTGCTGAAGTGATCTTGTTATATGCATGGTAAAGGCATCATTGACCCGCTTGTAATAGGAGGTACTCGTCAGGTGCAACTGCGGACATGCCTCATGGATTTTGAACTGATGAGAGCCACAACCAATTGGCTCCTTATAATATATTCCCCTATACTTCGTCATACGAGCCAACATGTAAATAATGTAGGAGCCCATGTAAAAAGTCTTTGTCCTTCTCAAACTTTGGAGCTGCTCATGCAAATTGTCACTAATCATCTCTGCCCAATTGATGTGCTCTTTCCCTTCCAGCACGAGTTTGATGTAATAGAACATCTATGGCTCAAAAATAAACGCCTGGGGGTAGCCTCCAACCCTGCTGAGCATCATAATCAAGTCGCAGTACTCCTGCTTCAAATCATCATATATTATTTGCTTTGAAAACTTCGTACGAGAGGGCTTGGGCTTGTTCATCCAGTGAGAGTTGATCAACTCTGCACATCTTTCAAACGTTGAAGCATACATTCGCACAGCACGCTCCCTTGTCTTATAAATCATCTTCTCATGCGATGGGATTCCAAATGCTTCGCCGATAGCTGTAGGAGTGAGGTTGGTGAACAATCTACCATCAGGTGAAACAATAGACCTGTGATCAGAATCGTAGTAGTTAGCACACTCCATCATCAGCTCTGGACACTGAATTGCTGGTGGAAAACCAGCAGCTGCATATAATCCACTTCGAACAATATTGTGCGAAGTGATCGAA
Source organism: Sequoia sempervirens (assembly GCA_007258455.2). Taxonomy (NCBI): domain Eukaryota; kingdom Viridiplantae; phylum Streptophyta; class Pinopsida; order Cupressales; family Cupressaceae; genus Sequoia; species Sequoia sempervirens. The sequence goes on along the minus strand of VDFB02000017.1, from coordinate 352,585,799 downwards.
GGACGATGACTGCCAACTCCCATTATTCGACTTTTAAAGGCCTCCATGTTGAAAGAACCCAAATTTGTGTCATCCAGCTTGCCCAACTTTGAAGTGAATTTTGACTCTGGCAGGAAAGGCTTGCTTAGCTTCTTGATAACAGCCTGCCTGGATGCAGCATTATTGTCTCTGCCGATTGTTCTTACTTCAACCATCCTGCAAAATAATATACGGTCATCAGCAATTTAAAATAAAATAACATGAAATAACATCGGGGCTGCCAGTTGACTTTTTTTAAATTGAGAAGCTACAACATTATATTTCATCTGCAAACCTCAACTTCTCCTCTAGCAACTTCGAACTTTCAACACTTAGAAAGTTTTTTGAGCAAGCTTTAGCAACTTCAACTCTTTGATCAAATTGGCCAACTTCAATTTTCAGCAACTTCAGACTTGAGAAAAAGAATCGTCCAACTTCAATTTTACTCCACAATGCGAATTAACTTGAGCTTCAGCACACAATAATTCTTCTTCTACTTCAAGTCGAACTCCCATCATTCAACTATTCACTTGCACTGCAATCTTCATCTCAAAGCTAGAATTGAACTTTCTAGCTTGATGGAGAAAAATGAATAAACTCTCAGCTCATATAGCCAAGTTGAATTCTAGAAGAGGCTAAGTTTAGCTAATTCATTACGTCTCCACTACTTCACAACAGGAATTCGAATTTCCCTCCCTCTGGCAATTTCAACACTTGTCACTTGGCGTCTAGGATCTTGACCTTCTAGAATTTCAAAAGATTCACTTTGACTAGCGTACTTAGCATTTTAATTCATTGTGAAAACATTCACTTCAAATTCACTCTTTAAGAAATTTAATTCACCAGATGAAGCTCTGAAATTTAGTTTTATTCATCTCCGACTCTGGAAGATTCATCTCACGAAGAATTCGATCAAATTCATCTAGGTAATCCATTTCGAATTCATCGTCTAAGGAATTCTATTCTTGAAAACACATTTTATTCCTTTTGCCTTAGAAAAAATTTAAATTTTCCTTAGAAAAATTTCATAATTCAAGTGCCGATCAAAATTCTTCATCTTGAAAGCCTTGGCGAAGTGCAGAAGACTTTAAAATCCATTCCTTGTCGAAGATCTTTAGTACCCAGAAGAAAATTTCCTTCAGAACGTGTTGAATTCATGGGTCTACAAACGAAGGGGTACATTTAATTTTTGAATTTTAAACCTTAGAAAAAACATTTTTCATCAAATTTAATCCAGTTCTTCATCTTTGGGCGTATTTTCTTGCTCTGACTTGAAAATTCTCATCAACCTCGTGAAGCTGGCATCCTTTGACTTCTCCATCGCCAATTTTATGCACGCCTCTGAAAATTTCATGTCTTCTCCAACTTGGGCGTATTTTTCCTAGAAGGTGAAATTTTAAATATTAACACTTAGGAAAAATATTTTAGATCCTTCTTATCAACCTGGGCGCATATAGGCATCAAGGAGAAAAAATGAATATTGCCTAAGAGAAATTTTCTCCATTCATCTTCAGTCATAGCGTATATACCCTGTGGTGAGGAATTTTATCAACACTTAGCACATTACCTTCAATGCCTTGGGTGCATCTAGCATGTCATGGAGGATATTTTCACCTTAACGCCTTAGACTTCTTCACCACTTAACATCTTTTATTCTATCTTGGACTTGGCGCATTCAAAGGGTGGTGAAGAAAGTCAATACTTTGTCTTCTTCCTAGCATGTGTGTGGGTGCATTTGGCCTATGGAGGTGGATTAACTTTGAACGCCTTAGAACATTTCCCCACCTTATGTCTAACATGGGCGCACTTTACACACTCAAGAGAGTTTTCACCACGCCTTGGCAATTTTCACCCACCAATTTCACCTTGTTTAACATCAACGCCTTGGTAACTCCCCTTAATTTCACCTCAACTTGGGCACATTTCACACATAGAGAAGGATGGGCACATTTTACACAGGGAGAAGGATAAATTTTTTCAACGCCTTTGACTCTTTTGACTCCTCTAAGCTTGGGCGCATTTCATACATGGAGAAGGATGGGCGCATATGGAGGGGGGAGGTGGATTAACTTTGGACTTGGGCAATTTTCAACTTCCACTAGTTCTTCCTTTGGGCGCATTTCACATAGGCAGGAGGATGAACTTTAACATTTAGAATTTTCTTAGCCACCACCTTGACTTAGCATGGGCACATTTAGAGGGGTGAGGCGGATTTACTTCATGCCTTACAATTTTCTTAATTTGCAGCTGAGGATGAGGGCGCATATAGAGGGTGGTGAAGGATTTTGTTCAGACTTAAACTTTTTCAACCCTCTGCTAGTTATCTTGGGAACATTTAGGAGGTCAAGGTGGATAAACTTCAGACTTAGCCATTTTTCCAGCTGCCTACTCGTGCTTTAATACTTACTATAAATAGTAAGTCTTTTGATTTTCACATCTCTGAAGCTCAGATTGATATAAAATTTTAACCACTGGATCTTCATGACCTACTTAGCCTGTTCACACTCCCATCCTGAGCTGACCTGCTAAAAATAGCACATTTCTGAAGGTGGTTTACTATTTATAGCAACTACTTGATTTTGAGACCTCCACAACTCTGTTTGTCTTGAAATTTGAATGACATACTCTTCATCGGATGACCTGCCCGTTCACACTGGCGCCTGTTGTTGGTTTACTTTTTTAGCCAGTTTTTGGAACGTCTTACTATAAATAGTAAGTGCTTCGATTGCCCTCAAATTTTACCGGTGGATAGCTTGAAAGATGCTGATCGCAGTGGGATACACCAGTTTTTGAAAATTCTGGCATTTTACCCCTCATTTTGGGTCCTGAAGCTGAAAACCCTAATTTGACTTGCATGTCTATCAAATGACCTCTGTTTGACCTCGTTTCTGTTGCACTTCGCCTTGTTTGTGGTCCTGATGCGCTGGGCAGCTGCCGGAATGGACTTGCTAAAAATAGTAAGTCTTTGAAAATTGATCATCTTGCTTTGCATGTCACACCACTGCGAAGCCCTCGAAAAACCCATAAGGAATATGCAGGCATGCAAAGAAAATCTCAACATGCAAACCCTAAAAATAGCCTCTAAAGGCTGAACTCTGAAAGTGATCATCTCATTTTGCATGTTATATCGTTGTGAAGGTTTCTGAAAACCCAGAAAGAATCTCTAGACATGCATTGAAGAATTTTGCATATAAACCCTAAAATTTGCCTCCAAAGCTGAACTTGCTTAAAATAGACAGTTGTTCGTTTCGGCTCAAAATTTGCAAACGAGCAGCTTGATGTATTCTCGATATAGTGTGACGATCGAAACTTCAAAAGTGCTAAGAAAATGCCCTGAATTGTACACTTACTAAAAATAGTAAGTTGTTGGAATTTGATGAAACTTAGTTGGGAACCTCCTGGAAGCATGCTGACTGCGTTGCCAACCTTAGATTTCAACTTATTCACTTCATTTGACTTCCAATTGACCAGAGAAATACAAACCCTAATTCCATGGACTTGGCCAAAATTTCATGTCTAAGCTCACAAACGGGCACAACCCCGGAAAGGCAAATAACAAAAAAGAGATAGAAAGAGAGAGAGAGAGAGATAGAAACCAAAGCCAAAAGACCAGAATGGAGCAAAGATTAGGGGGGTACCCATTTTGAATGGGGCGATGTGTGAAAAGGTCACAACAGTAACCTCTTACGATTCTGGCCCCACATGCATACCAGTGCGGAATCAGTTATCCTTCGAGAAGACAAGATAACGATCTAACCATTCCAGGCCTTCCCGACTCATCTCAAGTCTCATACAAGCCCTTGAGCCAATGAGCGAGGCTAAATATCTTGTTAAATGTGTTAAGCTAATAGATTATTTAATTCCCACTTGATTATACTGACTCCCACACGAGTTGTCTTGGGACCACTTTGTGTCCTGGCCCTCGTTGAAAGCCATTCCCCTATCAACAACACATAACTCAACTACATACCAAAGGTAGATAGTGCACTAAAACTGACCACTATAACCAATACACCTCAAAAGGTAACACATCTCTACGGATGTCCAATACTGAAACCCAATATGTGCACTACCCAAGAAATCTCAAAGGGTGAACTAAAGTTACCACAACCCTTTCACAATTACAACTTTGGAAGACTTAGATTCACATAATAACAAATATTTCCCACTTGTACATAATTACAGAAAACACATACTTAAATAAATACAACTTCAAGCAATTAAAGAAATTCTATCATTCGGATTTCCTAAATCCAATACAATCAATTTCACATATTTAAAATGCACCATTTAAATATAATCCAACTTACAATTCAACATCGAATAAAACTAATTGTTCATCTTCTAGTTTTCACAAGTACCCATAAAATTAACTCAATAAAATAAATCATTTACTTTTATTTAGCTAACCATGCTTACAAATATTTATAGTAAATTCAAACATTAAATAAATATATTTAATATGTACATATATAATTAAATAAAATTATATATCTACATATAAATATATTATTTAATTAATAATTCAACTAAAGGTTAAAAGAACCCCATTTATTGCCCCCACGAGTTAGAGTAGTTGGTCTTAAGTCTCAGGTTTGCTCCCCGGGGTCTTGGGTTCGACTCACTGGCTCGTCTTTACCCTGCCACGGACACTTGGGGGAACTGCTGGTTATCCCGTGGCCAAAGGGATTAGTCTCACCTCCCGCTCGCACCCCCCCTGAACCAGTGTAAGGGGGGGCGCTGGGCTGGGGTCGTGGGGATACCCTCCGAGAACAAAAAAAAAAGAACCCCATTTATTTAATACTACAAATTCATTTCCTCACAAAATTATTTTTATTGATCATATATGACAAAATATTAAAAATAACATAAATATATATATAATATATATTACATATAACATATATATATATATAATATATATAAATACATTACATATAATATAATATATTTATTAATTTCCAAATTACAAAGTAAGAAATTCACAGTGGACGTGTTTTAATTTCCGTGGACTGTACAAGTACAGTTGATGTGCATCACACAGCCTTCCCCTTACAGGGAAAGCAAGGCATGGTAGGGGCAGCGCTCGCTACCTCACAACGCCGACCCTCCCGCTAAGGGGAGTCGGCGCTGGGATAGCCAGTGCTTCCCCTTCTATACATATAACCCTCATTTAAATAAAAATTCATGGATTTCGCCGTACATTGGTTTTGAATGCCATTCAAAATTAAAATTTGCTTTCAGGAAAGAAAAAACACAGTGTTTAAAATAAATTATCATATTTATATATATAATATATATGTATATGTACATATATATATTCCAATATATATATATATATATATATATATATATATTTATATATATAAATTAATTCAAACATTGGTACAAATTGAGCAATTAAATTACACATAAGTTATCTATAGGAAAGTTCAGAGATTTTTTTTTTTTACAATAAAAGGAATTGGAAATTCAAAACAAAATGAAGGTTTTCTACAGAGATCTATAATTTCCTTTTGTAACAATCTATTTCAAATGATCCATTTGCATTAAGGATTTTAATTGTTTTCTACAGAGGTCTCTCTTTCAGGCAATCTTTTAAACAGAAAGAAACAAGAACTTCTATAGTATTGAAAATCTTTTCCTAAATATTTCCAAATTGCATTATAGTAATAAAAACAACTTTTCAATTCAAAATTCACGAAAACAATAAAGGAACCTGTCCCAGAAGAACTGTTGCCTCAATTTTCAATGTAGCCAAAGCTTCCTTCAATGCAATTGCCTCCTTCCATAAAACACAACAATACACAGCCAGAATTCTACAGCAAAATTCTAAAACAAATCCTGAGAGAGATCCACAATTTCCTCACCAATTTTCAACAACCCACACAAAAACTCCCGTGAAACAACTTTCTTTACTTTTCCCAAATATCTCCTCCGAGAATGAATTTTCAACAATTAAATAACAAATTCCTAACTCACAATTATCCCAAACAAAATATCTTTTCCCTCAACAACCCAGATATTTTCCATCCACATGCATTTAAATAAAATAAAACAATTTACTAATTGCAACCAATTTAAATACTCTTATTTATTTAATTACCATTTATTTTTAATAATAAAAATTACTCAACATAACCAAATTAAATTTATTTATTTATTTATTCTAAAGCCTTCACAATAATAATTCAATTAATTAAATACTTAAATTAAATACACATTTAATCTACCAAATTAAATTTGCACAATAATAAAATACCCAGAACAACAATGATAAGGCTAAGACCAAAACTCAAACTGATGACACACTGTACTAGGGTAAAGGTATGACTAGGTAGCCCGTTACTATCTCCCAATATTACTGTTGAGTAGTGGACACGCTCAAACCTATGAAACCAGGTGAAGCTAATGTCATGTACCTACAATCCTGTAAACAAGCAAATGTCGTACATGTATATAGATAGTAATTCATACACACCGTGAAGAGAGAATCGCAGAAATCACAGGGCACTCGCAAGCGAGTGATGCAATACCATTCTCTTCACCAATACAATGTCACATCAATTGAAGAGATAATATATCAACTAAACTACAATAAGCAAATATAGCAATGTCATCACAACTAAGCATCTAAGCAAGCATATTAACATAATCACCATGCATATAATGTGTCATCACATCAATATAGTCTATCATCGCTCCACTGTTAGCGATAGAATAACCATAACATAAAACATAGTCTAACAAAGTATCTGAGCTGTCAAAAAAACATAACAAATCAGAGGGGTGTCACACAGCAAATACAAGGAAACAGAAACACAATGATTGAATTCAAAGTTGTAAAATGATGAAGGTTTCATGCCTGTTAATAAGCTTCCTCTTTAAAGAAGACATCTTTAGCACTTTTGAGTGATTGGAAATTCCTTCTCAAGATGCAGATGTCCTCTCACAGATTTACTTTCAGGCACCTCTTCTCACTCTAATTATAACACTCAGAAATTGATACTCACAACTTCTAGAATTTAAGATTGCTCTCAGGAAATTGTAAAGTTCTCAATATCAAGGAATACTTGGTTAGATGGAGGAATTTGCCTATTGAAGATACCATGTGGGAAGGAGAACAAATTTTGTTGCATCCATCTTTTCAGTTGCTTGAGAACAAGCAATCTCGAGGAGGGCAGACTGTAATGTCCCCTTCTCATCAGTGATCTGCTCTGACACTCATCAGCCTATTCTGGAAGCCTGTAGACTCGTTTGAGATAAAATTAGGGTTTCCAATTCTGAGGTTCTATGGATTTTCAAGGAGTTTACTATTTTTAGTAAACTCTATTTGTGGCAGTATGTAGTTGTCAGTCTTCAAGGTCTTCATTTTCAGTTGGAGCATTTAATGCAATTCAAGTATGGCTTCTAAAGGTTTAATTTTGGTGATTAAAGGCATTAATGTTATAATTTGCAGTTGACCCCCTTGGTCTAGGGAAAATAACTTTAAGTTGTTCTTAAAAGGTGGTCATGAAGGGGGACGTCATCATGAAGGATAAATTTAGTATTTAAAGTCTTTTAATGCCTCGGGAAAAATGGATGCCTTTTCTTGAAGATATTCTTTTAAAAATAAAGTTTATTTGTGCCTTGATAAAGTGGACGCCTTTTTGTGAAGTTGGAAGGTTTTCTGGAAATTTGAAGAGTCTCATGTGACTCTTGGCGTACTTTCTTGAGGAATTGAAGAGTCTTCTACTCTTCTATAAAATGAATGCTTTGCTTCAGCATTGGGATCCATGAAAATTATGCTAAAGTTATGCTATTGAAATGACAATTGATATTTTACTTCGAGGATGTCTACCTCCTAGCCCTTCGTCCAATTTTGTGTTTGCAAGATAACACCTAGTTGGCTATATTGTTGCTTCTCAATATCAGACTAGCAGATTGAGCTCATTTGATTGAAGAATTATGGAGTTTTTGTCAATTTTGGTTTGCTAGTTCATCTACAGCTAAAGGTGATTTTGATTCATAACTTATTTTCCAGTTTGAATTTGGTTCTGGGTATTTCATCATTCCATTTGTTTACCATGGGCGATTCATCATGCCAATTTTGAGAATTTTTAGTTGAGAGTTTGTTTTTTAAAGAGAAATCGCCCATTCAAGGAGGGTCGTACTTTTCTAGAAGTTCCTTGGGATTCATGCTAAATCCATAGAGGATCTTTGTTGCTATTTCTTCATCCTAGCATGGTCGCCTAACTTCTAGTAATCCATTGCATTTGATTTCAATCAAAACAGAGGTAATTTGATGGAGTTATGAACAATTCATTGATTTTCACAGTTGTTGGTTGACATTTTCAGTTTACTGATTTTTGTTATCAGACTTTAGATGTTCTGATTTTTGATTCATTATCAGCAGTTAGAGAGATAATTATTTGTATGAGATCATCTATTACTCATGTGCTTTGAAGCTATTATAATTCATATGTAATTTGCAGCTTTCTTTCTTATTTGTAATGTCTGTAAACAGTAGTAATGTTCCAGTCCTAAGCGCTGCAATTAATTCTTCTTCTTTTTCACATTAAGTACCCCTAGATGGTCTTACCACCAGTGTGGATAATTGATTGTATCTCTCTTTGTACCCACTTTCAAAGTGGTGAATTCCCACCCTCAAGTGGATGCCCGCCGCAGCAGATAAATTAGATTGTTGTAGCTTCATGGTTGGTTATCCACCTATTAGTTTCAAGCTTTCAATTAATCAATCTATCATATGTTAGCACCTCGCCCTCAGTGGGATCTTGAGTGCACATTCTTGACGTTGAGTTTGTTTCATTTCAAGTTATGTTCTTTAGCTTCTCCACCATATGAAAACATCCATGGGATTGAGTGTGCATTCTTGGTGTGAGTTCTTTCAAGTTTGGTTTTCAATTTGGAGCTAACGCTAATCAAGTTGGCTAGTGTTGGTTTATGTTGTGTAAATCTTTCAAAAAAATTGGTTAGCATATTTCAGATTTGAATGAAAGACAACAAAAGTGGGTGAGTAAGCTTCAAGCTTACGATTTTGACATTGAGTATGTCAAAGGGAAAAACAACATTGTGGTGGATGCTTTATCTAGGAGGCCTCATTTGAGCTCATTGTGTGAGCTTACTGCTGATTGGAAGGAGATGTTGCTTGCTGATTATGCCAAAAATTAGTTTGCAACTAGCATCATTGAAGGTACTTTCCATGACAAAAGGTACAAAGTGGTTGATGGTTTGATACACTACAAGGGAAGGATCTTTTTGGTGGCTGATTCTAAGCTCAAAAAGAAGATTTTGATGACTTTCCATGACATCCCACTTGCTAGTCATCAAGGTTATTTCAAGACCTATAGGCAAATTCGGGAGAGGTTTTCTTGGAAGGGGTTGAAAGAGGAAGTCCAACGCTACATCAAGGAGTGTCCCACTTGTCAGATGAACAAAAATGAGCATTTTCTTCCAGCTGGTCTGCCACAACCTCTTCCCATTCCCAACCAAAAATGAGAAAGCATATCAATGGACTTCATCATGGGGTTGCCAAAGGTTCAAGGCAAAGATTGTATCTATGTTGTAGTGGACAAATTAACAAAGTTTGCTCACTTTTTTGCCATCACTAGCTCATTTTCAGCAGCTCAAGCTGTAGATTTGTTCTTCCATGGAGTGTTTAGATTGCATGGGTTGCCAAAAAACATTGTGAGTGATAGGGATAGCAAGTTCCTAAGCACCTTTTGGCAAGAATTTTTCAAGATGAGTGGTACGGTGCTTACTCCAAGCACTAGCTATCACCCTCAAATTGATGGTCAAATAGAGATAGTGAACAAGTGGTTGGAGGGCTATCTTAGAAATTATGTCTCAGAGCAGCAAAGGGCATGGGCGAAATGGCTTCACCTAGGGGAGTATTGCTACAATTCATCCTTCCACATGTCAATAAGGATGTCACCATTCATGGCTCTCTATGGTTATGAGGCTCCTAGCTTTGCTGATTTGGTGTTTGGTGATAGCAAAGCCCCTCAAGCCAAGGATTTGTTGCAGCAAAGTCAATATATTTTGAAGTCCTTGAAGAATAACCTTCAAATAGCACAAAATCAGCAAAAGATGTACATTGATCAGCAGCGTGTTGAGCGTTCATTTGAGATTGGTGACATGGTTTATCTTTGACTTTAGCCTTACAAACAGTCTACTCTCAAGAAGAGTGGAGCTGAGAAGCTCAAACCTCGCTTATATGGGCCATTCAAAGTCATCAGAAAGGTTGGAGTAGTGGCTTATGAGTTGGAACTACCATCGAGTAGTAAAGTTCACAATGTCTTCCATGTGTCTCGCCTGAAGAAGGCACTTGGACACAATGTTGTTGCTTCATCACAGTTGCCTCGCTTGGATGAGGAAGGATAGTTGACCTTGATTCCAGAGGAGATTACTAATTCTAGAGAGTGTTCTTTGAGGAGAAGAACAATCAAAGAATACTTGGTGAAGTGGAATAACTTGCCTTTGGAGGATGCAACTTGGGAGAATGAGGAGATTCTGCAGCATCTAGACTTGCAATTGCTTGAGGGCAAGCAATCTTAGAGAGGGCGGAATGCAATGTCCCCTTCTCATTGTGATCGCTTTAGTTGACTGTTGGCCTATTCCGGAGACCCATAGGCTACTCAAAGGGTGAAAGTTAGGGTTTCCTATTTTGAGGAGGTTGTTGCTTGAAGTTTGGAGATTGGATTGCGGATTCTTTCTGGGTTTTCAAAGAGCTTCGCAGTGGTATAGCCTATATGGTGATCCAAACAACTTCAACCCCAACGTACCTCCTCTTCCCATGGTGTTCAAACTGCCAGGACTATGAGTTGGGAAGTTTTTGAAGAGAAATGTGGCAAAAATCAGAGGCAAGTCGTCCTTTTTTTGTTGACAGCAAACCAAGAATAAATCAACTCTCACATGGTGGAATTCCTTAGTTCGACACCTACAGGGAACACATTTTTGCCAGGCATATAGAAATAAATGACTCACTTTGCTGGGATTTTTGTCAAGTCTCAGCTTGTTATAGCACAGAAACTTTGGTTGGCATTTCCTATTTTCCAGTTTTGAAAGTTTCCTCCTCCATTTTTGCTACATTGAAGCTTTCTTCATTTCCACGTGAAAACTCTTAGCTGAGTTTTGTTTATTTTTCAAATGTTTTCATCAAATATTTGTCTCACAAAAGGGTTCGATACTTTTATGAAGTTCTATATTTTTCTCAAGACTAGCGGCTATCTTTTTAAATATTCCTCTCAAATAAACTTGCATATGTTAAAAGATTTAAATCTTTTAACTTTATTATTTTGGAGTTCAATATTTATTCATTTAAATATTTACAAATATTTCCACGTTGGAGTTTATAAATATTTACACTTTGGAGTTTATAAATATTTACTCTTTAAATATTTAATCATATATAATTACTCCAAGTAAGTTTTAAAATATCAAAATGTAATTCCCTTATTTACTTTATTATATAATATTATTATAGTCGTTTTAAATACATTAAACATATAAATATTTAAATACTCGAGTATTTTAAATATATATATTTTAATATAACTATAATAATATTATATATAATCATTAATAAATAATTAAATATATATTTAACAAATATATCAATATATCATGAGCCAGTCAGCAACCCGATATATATATATATATTTACGTAAAGTCACTAGGCAATAATAATATAATATTATTAATATCCACATAATCATAAAACCACAAATAGATACATAGATAAACATCACTTATAAATACATATAGAAGTAAACACGACTCCTAACGTAAACACCTAAGCCTATGGACAACTTATCTATTACCCACACAAACTGACTAAGCTTACTCAGTCTAAGGAACGTGTGTGTATGCTCAGATGGTTCTCGTTACTGTTTACCCGACCAAGCTCCTCCCCGAGTGATAGCTCTCCTTTTCCTAGAGGAATGACCCTCTTTCCTGCACATCATGATACGACAACGGAAGTCATATGCTCAAAACAAAGCAGTTTACATAAAACCATTGTTGCAACACTCGCCAAAAACTCGGCGAGTTTACAAAAACTTGCGAGCTTTTTTGGCTGGCGAGTTTTCCAGGCAATTATACGCCGAAAAAACTCGTCGTACTTTTGGCGAGTTTTTCCAGAAAGTACAGAGAGTTTTTGAAAAAAACTCGCGCGATCTAGAAAATGCCCATGTAGCCAGCTAAAAAGGCATTTTGAGTTATTTTTTTCATTCATTTGCATGCTTTGCTTCAGAAAAAACACTAAAATGATGTGTTCCATGAAGGTTTGTGTGGCTTTGATGGTCTTAATTTGGGTTTTATTGTTAATGCAAAATGATGTACACCATGAAGGTTTGTATGGTTTTGGAGGTCTTAATTTGGGCAGGGAGCGCGACAGGCTACCCCGGGACCCCGCGAGGGGCGCTGCCCCTTGACCCCGCTGGGGGCGCTGCCCCCAAACCCCCGCAAGGGGCGCTGCCCCTTGACCCTGCTGGGGGCGTTGCCCCCAGACCCCCACAAGGGGCGCTGCCCCTTGACCCCTCTGGGGGTGCTGCCCCTAGACCCTCGCAAGTGGCACTACCCCTTGACCCCACCAAGGGCGTTGTCCCTCAAACCCATTGGGGGCATTGCCCACAAACTCCCATTGAATTCATTTGATTTTCTAGGTACTCTCCACTAGTTACCTTCAATTTTACAAAAACAATTTGCTATTTTCATTTTGTTTCAGACTATCAATATCAGTGTATTGAGCATTCCACATGAGGATGTGATTTTGTATCTAATTTTCTTTCAAATCAATCAAATATAACTAGACTCAGCTTGTTTCTTCTATGTACTCATTTTATTGACTCATTAGATGCATCTTATCATTGAATTTTGCAAAAAAAATGTGTTTATAATGAAGTTTAAGCAATTTTTTAAGTTGCCGAGTTTTTTGTCGAGTTTTTTCTGACTTTTTGCTGAGTTTTTTCCGTACCATTTTTTTCGAGCTTGGCGAGGTTTTGCAATTGGCGAGTTTTTCAACTATGCATAAAACATCTCAAAAGTTAGAATAAACATTATTCCATAACTTATATGCAACATTTATTCAAAATTACATCAATAGAAGTATCAGACAAATGAGACAATCATTTGATAACAAGAACAACATGTTTTATTCATCTGAAAGATTCAATCATTAGAGTTTATTTCCCTATGCAGTAGTAGCTATACAATCAGGGTGTAACAAGATGAACCAAAGGAATCATCAAATGATTGGTAAAGATGGGGGCCGCATCATAGATTCTGGGAATTGAATCCTTATCTCTCCAAAGATCCTTTTTTCTACTTGCAACAATCTCCATCAAGCCATGTTGAGAATTCCAAGCATGAAATCCCAACTGCAAATAATCTCCAACACATTGTGAATAATTCCAAACATATCTCCAAGAGCCATAGTGAAAGTCTCGAGCACACAAATCCATGTAATCAGCTGTAACCATCAATGCAAAGTTTGAACCTTTCATGACCAGCATTTTAGAATAATCACTCATCAACAATGCACAATGTAGAAACCAAAGGGGCAAGTCTGAAAGTTCTCCCACAATTTAATGCATATTTCTGAGACCTAACCAAATCAAACATCTTAAGATAGGTGGTACTCTTCCCTTGGTCAATGCTGAGTGAAGACCAGCAAGTTCATGTTTGGACATCATTAAATGCTCATATAGCTTGGATCCACCCCAAGAGAGTGTTTCCTGATATATAGCTTGGATCCACCATCCCAAGAGAGTGTTTCCTAATATATAGCTTGGATACACCAACATTATATTAAGCTTAACCATAGAATCATGCATGTCAAAAACATAAAACCTCTTACCAACGTCATCCACATAGAAATTGTCAATCACCTTATGATTTAACAAATTATGTGAAGATGAGAGTAATAACCATCCCAAGAGAGTGTTTCCTGATATATAGCTTGGATCCACCAACATTATCTTATGCTTAACCATAAAATCATGCATGTCAAAAACATAAGACCTCTTACCAACGTCATCCACATAGAAATTGTCAATCACCTTATGATTTAACAAATTATGTGAAGATGGTGGATTATTGTACACAATCATAGAAAAAATATTTCTTTCATCCTTTTTGTTGGTGTCTTCATAGAATTCATGCACATCTTCTTCAACTTGAGGATGTCCATCATTTGTTGCTAATCCATAAAATGTAGCGTGATGAATATCACACACATTACCAATCATCACATCTAGCTCATGGCTGCAAGCTATCCCTTCTTGAGGCAAATTCTCTTCCCAACACAAGAGTTCACACTCTTGATTTACCTTCCAATCACTATCAACATATTGAATCTCTTTAGCATTATGCATTGTTTCAACATTATGGAGTTCATTTATTCCTTCAACTATTTGCTTGATCTCCATTAGCCTTGTTTTAGCTTCTTGTTCCATAAGTGTGGTTGCCATAGATGATTGATTTTCTGTTTTGCAAAAAGAGTTATGATGTAAGGTAAGATCAAGGAAAAGACTATCAACCTCTTTCTCCTTCTCTTGGTAGGCATCATAGGTCTCTTCTGCAAACTTAATGGCATTATCCCTATCTAAGAGAAAATGCAAATAATCTGTCTTTAATGGTTCCAATGCTTCTTTGATAGTTTGCAACTTGGAAAGAGTGACTCCTTTAACTCCATTTTGTCTCTCTTCAAATTGAAACTTCAATAGAGTTCTTCAACAAAGTTGTGTGTGCTATCAAATCTTGATAATGCTTTAACAATTTTTACTTTTGAAACCATTAAGTTATCCTTCAAAACTTGCAGCTTTTTAGGCCCATGATCACAATCAGCAAAGAAGATTTGCTCATCAAACATCAACTTTTTTGATTTATTTTTTTTGACTTGATTCTCAAAATTAGCTTCCTTCCTAACAACAATATCTTCAAGCAATAAATCATTATTGATTGATGCTCTTAAATTCTTTGTAGCAACATACTCTGCTTTAGTAGCTGCAACCACCTCGAAGGAATCTTTATGGAGCTTTGCCAAGCAAGCTTCTTCATCAAAAACATCTTCTCTAATGACTTCATAGCTTGCAATACAAAATGGATTTTGAACTTTATCAAGATCAAAGGGAAATTTATCCCACTCAGGTTCTTTAACATACCTTGGTACCATCTCACCAGGATCCCAAATGCAAAAGGGTTGATTGTAATGATCAACAGGAAGGTGCTCATCATGCTCCACTTGGATTGTTGACTCTTTGAATGAATCACTCCCCAATCCTCTTGAACTGAAATCTTCATCTATAACTTTCTCCACAGATGTAGTTTGATAATCAAACCCAATACTACCCAAGTCACTAGCATTGTATTGGATTAAAGAATCATCAAAGCTGGTTGCTTTGAATATTTTGTCATTCTTTTCTTCAATGGAACTATCATGAGTAGATGTGTTGCTGATTTTATCATTAGCATCCACATACATACCAAAGAAGTCTTCTTGGTCAGTTGTCATAAATTCTTCATATGGAATCCTTTGGGAAGTCAGGTCAGCAACAAGTAGAGAATTATCCCTCACCAAATCTTCAACATGATTTGATCTTAACTCAACCAAATCATCATAAACATTATCAACATTAAAGTGGTCATAGGCTGATTCAATAACACCACTAGTATTCCCTTCATCTTGCTCTTCTTCAATGCACTCATCCCACACCACAGTTCTACCAACATCTTCTTTGAAGCCATTTGTCTCGAGATCTTCATCGATTGAATCCTTATTAGGACTCAAGACTACTATTATGTTCTTACCAAAAAAATCTTCATTATTTCCCATCTAATGCAAGTCTATGGGTGTATTTTGGGACTCTAACTTAATCTCCTCATTTTCCAAGGTATCTTCATCAAGCGCCCTATCATTTTGAGGAAAAATGTGCACCTTGCTTGTGTCTTCTTCAATTTTCTCACTTGTGGGCTGGAGCATTTGTGAAACCAAAAGGCATGACAAGAAATTCAAAATGCCCAAAATGGCATCTAAAAGTTGTCTTCTCTATATCCGCCTCCCTCATTCTGATTTGATGATAGCCTGAATGAAGATCAATCTTTGAGAAAAACATAGCCCCATGGAGCTCATCAATAAGCTCATCAATCCTAGGGATAGGATATCTATTCTTGATGGTCTTCTGATTCAATGCACGATAGTCAATACACATACGCATCGTACCATCTTTCTTTTTGACCAGCACTACTACAGAAGCAAAAGGACTCTTGCTTGGTCTAATGAAACCGGTCTCCAAAAGCTCCTTGATGGCTTTTTCGATCTCATCTTTTTGCTTCTTTGGATAACAGTATGGTGTAGTCATGACGGGCTTTGCTCCTTCTTCTAATTCAATTACATGCTCAGAACCTCTTTCAAGTGGTCTTCCAGGAGGTAGGCTTCCAAATACTTTGCTCTTCTTTGAAAGTAAGGCTTGAATATCAGGATGATATTGCCTCTTCTCTTCCACTGGATCAGCTGGTAGAACCAAACATTCAGCAGCCCATTCAACCTGATCATGACGGATCAGTCTTTCCATCCTTTTCAAAGACACAATTCGAGGGCCTCCATTTGACATCCCTCTTAGAACAAACTTCCTTCCATTAGCCTGAAATTTAAGCTCCATAGTTTGCAAATTCAATGTGATCTCACCAAGAGATCGCAGCCATTGTATGCCTAGCACAACATCAATGTCTCCAATTCCCACCACATAAAAATCATCTTTAATCTCATAATTTCCCAATTGCATAAAGAGGTTAGAAATATTCCTTGTGCAAGACATAGTAAAACCATCTACAACCATTACCTTGAAACCTTCAAATTCCTCAGTCTTTGAACCTTTTTTAGCAACCAATCCTTCATCAATAAAATTATGAGTTGCTCCAATGTCGATTAGAGCAACAATCCTTTGTGAATTAACTACTCCATGAACTCGAAAGGACTCATTTTTCTGAAAACTTGATAGTTGTGCAAAAGCACTACCATCTACCACCTCATCTAGCTTCTCTTTAGGGGCTTCTTCACCTTCACTACTTGCTGATTCGTATTGCTGATCAAACGAATCAAATTCTAATCCATAATCAGAATAGCCCTCCATTAGGTTTGCTTTGCCTCTTCCATAGCAACGGTGACCCTTAACCCAAGGTTCACGGCAAGTATAGCAAACTCCATCTTTTCTAAGCTATTCTTTGAGCTCTTCTAACAACCTTGGTGGAAACTTCTTAGGTAGATTTGAAGAAGTTTTTTTTATCTTTCTTATGGCTGAAAGGTTTTGAATGAAACTTAGGCCTTGGGGCTGCCAACTCCATGCTCCTAGATTTCTCGATGGCTTCATCTAAAGTTGGTGGATCAAAGGCTTTGACCCAACCCTTCAAAGGCTCCATTAGACCTTCAGCAAAAAGAACCACGAGTCTCCTTTCAGTAATATTAGGCACCATTACTGACAACCTTTGAAAATCAGCCACATAATTTTCTAAAGATCCTTGTTGTTTCAATTGTGCCAATTCTTTGAATCTCAACTCTGGATCCTTGGTATCAAATCTCTCGATCAGCTTGTTGGTAAACTCTTCATATGTGCGAATGAGGTTATGGCCAAGAGTGACCAAACCATGAGTCCACCATTCGTGAGCTATCCCATCCAAATGCAAGGTAGCAAATTTGATAGCATCTTCTTCCGGCAATTGTCTGAGAGAGAGATAGTTATCAAGCTTCTGCACCCATGATCTGGCTGTACACTTAGTACTACCATCAAAATTATCCATAGTAATATTTCCCAAAGCTTGGTAGAAATCATTTCTAGGCACCATAGGAGGATGTTGCTCATTCCTTCCTCCATTTCTTCGACTCCTTTGATTCATGTATTGATCAAAGGTCCAAGTACCTCTCAAGTCAAGAGGTAAAGAAACATACTCCATGTAAGCTTGACATGCATCATCAGCAAAAGTTGGTGTAGCTTCAACCAGTTGTTGCTCTTCCCTTGGCGTAAAGACAGGGAAAAGTGGTCTAGAGGATGACCCACTAGGAATTGTAGCATGCTGACCCACAATTTTATTTCTTGTATTCACCTCAGGACTGCTATTATTGTTATTCCCATTAACTCCACTACTTTCTCCAGTTGAATTATTCTGGGGCTGAAAAACATTAAGTGTTGCTTGCTGGTCCAACTTGGACAGTAATCGGGACATCATGTCTATCATTCCATCAAACTTTTTCTCTGCTTGATCCCTTTCGTCGGACATTTTTTTAACTGTTTGATTGGCTTCCTCCTCCACTGACTTTTCTATAACTTCAACTGTTTTGTCAAGATCCCTTAAGGCTTCTGAAAAAGTCTCTGCCTCTGGAACAGGAGGAAACTGATGCTAAGTTTTGGCCTAACTTCTGGTGAATGATCTAGTGTCTCTTTCACTCATCTGACAACCAACTACAAATTGCCACAGGATGGCAGGGTCTTCGGCTCTGATACCACTGAAATATGATAACCATTTTTTACGAAATATTTACACAACATAAACCAGCACTAGCCAACTTGATTAGCGTTAGCTCCAAATTGAAAACAAAAATTGAAAGAACTCACACCAAGAATGCACACACAATCCCATGGAAGGATAGGTGTTGTCATATGGTGGAGAAGCTAAAGAACATAACTTGAAATGAAACAAACTCAACGTCAAGAATGTGCACTCAAGATCCCACTGAGGGTGAGGTGCTAACATATGACAAAGTGATTAATTGAAAGCTTGAAACTAATAGGTGGATAACCAGCCATGAAGCTACAATAATCTAATTCATCTGCTGTGGCAGGCATCCACTTGAGGGTGGGAATTCACCACTTTGAAAGTGGGTACAAAGAGAGATACAATCAATTATCCACATTGGCGGTAAGACCATCCAGGGGTGCTTAATGTGAGAAGGAAGAAGAATTAATTGCAGCGATTAGGACTAGAACAGTACTACTGTTTACAGTCATTACAAATAAGAAAGAAAGCTGCAAATTACATATGAATTACAATAGCTTCAAAGCACATGAGTAATAGATGATCTCATACAAATAATTATCTCTCTAACTGCTGATAATGAATCAAAAATCAAAACTTCTAAATTCTGATAACAAAATTTAGTAAACTAAAAATGTCAACCAGCAACTGTGAAAATCAATGAATTGTTCATAACTCCATCAAATTACCTCCGTTTTGATTGAAATCAAATGCAATGGATTACTAGAAGGTAGGCGACCATGCTAGGATGAAGAAATAGCAACAAAGATCCTCTATGGATTTAGCACAAATCCCAAGGCACTTCCAAAAAAGTATGACCCTCCTTGAAGGGGTGATTTCTCTTTAAAAAACAAACTCTCAACTAAAAATTCTCAAAATTGGCATGATGAATCACCCATGGTAAACAAATGGAATGATGAAATACCAAGAACCAAATTCAAACTGGAAAATAAGCTATGAATCAAAATCATCTTTAGCTGTAGATGAACCAGCAAACCAAAATTGACAAAAACTCCATAATTCTTCAATCAAATGAGCTCAATCTGCTAGTTTGATATTGAGAAGCAACAATGTAGCCAACTAGGTGTTATCTTGCAAACACGAAATTGGACGAAGGGCTAGGAGGTAAACATCCTCGAAGCAAAATATCAATTGTCATTCCGACGACATAACTTTAGCATAATTTTCATGGATCCCAATGTTGAAGCAAAGCATTTATTTTATAGAAGAGTAGAAGACTCTTCAATTCCTCAAGAAAGTACGCCAAGAGTCACATGAGACTCTTCAAATTTCCAAAAAACCTTCCAACTTCACAAAAAGGCGTTCACTTTATCAAGGCACAAATAAACTTTATTTTTAAAAGAATATCTTCAAGAAAAGGCATCCATTTTTCCCAAGGCATTAAAAGACTTTAAATATTAAATTTATCCTTCATGATGATGTCCCCCTTCATGACCACCTTTTAAGAACAACTTAAAGTTATTTTCCCTAGACCAAGGGGGTCAACTACAAATTATAACATTAATGCCTTTAATCACCAAAATTAAACCTTTAGAATGTAATGTCCCCTTCTCGAGAATGATCTTTTCAGTTGACCATTGGCCTATTCTGGTGACCCATAGGCTACTCGGAAGGTGAATTTAGGATTTCCTGCTTTGGAGGTTGTTGTTGCTCGTGAATTGGTAATTGAATTGCGGATTCTTTTTGGGTTTTCAGAGAGCTTCGCAGTGGTGTGATTTGTTTTTCATTCCGAGCACCTTCAGGAATTTACTATTTTTAGTAAATTTTATTTTTGGCAGTGGTCCTATTATTTTCGGCACAGTTGGCTCTCATCTTCAGTCGGTTCGGTTGGTTTGATCAATTTTTGCGTTGGGATACTTTTTGGAGAGATAAGTGCATTTTATTTAAATAATGTTAGATTATCCCCTTGGCCTAGTCTTATAACTTAATGTTGCTTTAAAAAGTGGTCTTCAAGGGTGGGCGCCTCATGGAGGTAATTTTATATTCTATTAAAGTCAAAAATTGAAGCTTAAGTTGGACGCCTATTTTCTTGAAGGGATGAATTAAAATTAAAAGTCAAAGTGAAGCCTTGAAAAGTGACGCCATTTCTTGGAGGGAAAAAAGGTTGATTTCAAATTTGAAAATTAGGGTTTCTCTTCTAGAAGCTTCTGGTGGGTCTTCTCAAAATTATAAAAGGGAGCCTTGGGTCTTCATTTTGGCATCTTTTTCCTACAATAATGTTACTTTGTCGAAATGGTATTGGGATCGCTTCGAGGAATGTATGCCTCCTAGCCTTGGCATTGCTTCTTGCTTGGAAGATAGCAACTAGTGATGAGATAGTTGTAGTTGAGTGAATCTTGTAGTGAGGGTTGCTTTGTAGCACTTTGGTTTTGCATATGTAGTTTTGTTTCTTGCATTTTAGTAATTTTCTAGAGTTGTTGATTATCTTGGCTATTAGTGAGTTTCAATTGCAAATTTGAAAATAAAATTTATCTCCTTTTGGGTATTGTCTCATTGCATTTCTCCATCAAGGGCGAACTATTTTGGCAAGTTTCATATTTTATGATGAACTAAATTTTAAAGGAAGAAATCGCCCTTCCTTGAGGGTCGTACTATTTTGTCCTTGCTTGGAATTCGTGCAAAAAAAAGATACAGCAGTTTAGGTCAGTTTCTTGGTTCTTATTTGGGTGCCATGGTCTTAGGAATATAATGCATTTCGTTTGGGGTCTTTCGGTTGAGAATTGAGTGAGTTGTAATCATTTCAATAGGGTTCTGTGTTGCTGGTTCATTAATTTCAGTCCATGTCTAGTTATATCAGTTTACATAATATCAATCAATTGAGTTGGGTAGGGGTGAAAAGTAATTGTGAGCATCTAAGAGGTATTATACTTCATTATAGCAGTGATAGACTTTATTATTCTATGTGGTTGATAGGCACTCTCTAATTATTGTAAGTTGAACAGTAGTACTGTAAGCAATCTTGCTTCTTCTCTTATATTTCATTGTAATACCTGTTAGATAAGTGGAAGGGGCTGGCTTGCCGCCTATCTTACTTTGAATATTACATTGTATTATTTAGCATCTCCATCATATGGTAGCTCCAATTCCATCTTGGGTTGGGAAGCACATTCTTGACGTCAAGTTACTTTCAGCATAGTAGTTGTTTGGGATCCTCTGACTATATGCTCACCATCATCTGGTGCATCCTTGGTTAGAGTTATTTAGTATTGCATTGCATTGAGATCCTCTGACCATATGCTCACACCTTGCCCATCTCAGGATCCTGGTGTACATTCTTGGTTAGAGTTGAATTCTGCATCGTTTTAGTTTAAGTGCTAACCCTAATGGATGTGTGTTGCATTACTCATTGTAATTGAAAAATTGAAAAAATTGGTTCGGTGTATTTCATAGAAGCCAGACTTGAATTGCACTAAATGCTCCAACCGAAAATGAAGACCTTGAAGACTGACAACTGCAAACTGCCACAAATAGAGTTTACTAAAAATAGTAAACTCCCTAAAAAGCCATAGAACCTCAGAACTGGAAACCCTAATTTTATCTCAAACAAGCCTACAGGCTTCCAGAATACGCTGATGAGTGTCAGAATAGATCACTGATGAGAAGGGGAATGGGAAGAGGTTGCAGCAAACCAGCTGGAAGAGAATACTCATTTTTTTTCATTTGACAAGTGGGACACTCCTTGATGTAGCGTTGGACTTCCTCTTTCAACCCCTTCCAAGAAAACCTCTCCCGAATTTGCCTATAGGTCTTGAAATAACCTTGATGACCAGCAAGTGGGATGTCATGGAAAGTCATCAAAATCTTCTTTTTGAGCTTAGAATCGACCACCAAAAAGATCTTTCCCTTGTAGTGTATCAAACCATCAATCACTTTGTACCTTTCGTCATGGAAAGTACCTTCAATGATGCTGGTTGCAAACTGATTTTTGGCATAATCAACAAGCAACATCTCCTTCCAATTAGCAGTAAGCTCACACAATGAGCTCAAATGAGGCCTCCTAGATAGAGCATCCACCACAATGTTTTTTTTCCCTTTGGCATACTCAATGTCAAAATTGTAAGCTTGAAGCTTACTCACCCACTTTTGTTGTCTTTCATTCAAATCCTTCTGATGCATGAAATGCTTGAGACTATTGTGATCAGTCTTCACCACAAACTTGCTCCCCACCAGATATTGTTTGAACTTAGCTAATGCATGCATGATTGCAAGCATTTCCTTGTCATAGATGGAGTAGGTCCTGTCAACACCCCTTAATTTCCTACTTTCAAACACAATGGGATGCTTATCTTGCATCAAAATAGCCCCAACACCTTCTCTGGATGCATCACACTGTAACTCGAAAGGCCTAGAGAAATCCGGTATGGCCAAAATTGGACAAGAACTCGTGATCTTCTTGAACTTATGAAAAACACTTTGAGCCTTTTATGACCAAAAGAAATCCCCCTTTTTAATGAGGTCAGTAAGAGGAGCAACACTTTGAGAGTAGCCCTTCACAAATCTTCTATAAAAACCCCAAAGACCCAATAACCCTTTCAAATGAGTCAAGTTCTCTTGAGGTGGCCAATCAACTATCGCCTTGATCTTTTCAAGATCAACCTTCACCCCATCAACACTGATTATGTGACCAAGGTAGAGCAACTCCTTCATTCCAAATTCACATTTGGACTCTTTGGCAAACAAACTTTCTGACTCCAGGATGCTAAGCACTTCCTCCCAGTGCTTGAGATGTTCTTCCCATGTCTTGCTGAAGATGAGGATATCATCAAAAAAGATCAACACAAACTTCCTCAACTATTTCTGAAAGACTCTGTTCATACAAAACTAGAAGGTGGCTGGAGCATTAGTCAACCCAAAAGGTGTGACTAAAAACTCAAAATGACCATAGTGGCATCTGAATGTCATCTTCTCAACATCTGACCCTCTCATCTGAATTTGATAGTAGCTCGACCTCAAATCAATTTTTGAAAAGAACTTGGCACCATATAGCTCGTCAATGAGATCATCTATCTAGGGAATGGGGTACCGATTTTTTATTGTGCTTTGATTCAAGGCACAGTAATCCACACACATGCGGATGGTGCCATCCTTCTTCTTCACAAGAACTACTGCTGAAGTGAAGGGACTCTTGCTTGGACAAATGAAGCCCATCTCCAAGAGTTCTTTTATGTTTTTCTTGATTTTGTCCTTCTGCTTCTTAGGATACCGATATGGTGTTGTGATGACTGGCTTGGCCCCTTCCTTGAGTTCAATGACATGCTCAGCTCCCCTTTCAGGAGGCGGCCTATGGGGTAGATCAACAAACACCTTACTCTTCTTGGTGAGTATAGACTAGATATTTGGAGGATAGTCCCTCTTTGTTTCAACTGAACTAGCTGGAAGAACCATACATTCTGTAGCCCACTCAACTTGATCGTGCCGAATCAGCCTCTCCATTCTTTTAAATGATACAATCTGAGGACCACCATTGGACATTCCTCTTAGCACCACATTCTTTCCATCAGATTGGAACTTGAGCTCCATTGTTTGTAGATTGAGAGAGATTTCACCAAGTGAGAGTAACCATTGAATACCAAGTACGGCATCCGTGTCACCAATAGTAACTACATAGAAGTCATCTTTGACTTCATAGTTTCCTAACTGCATTGACATGTTAGGAACTCTTTGGTTGCAAGAAATATGAAACCCATCAACCACCATGACTTTGAATCCTTCAAATTATTCTGTTTTGAGACCTCTCTTTGCAACCACACCTTCGTTAATGAAGTTATGTGTTGCCCCAGTATCAATTAAGGAAACAATACGGTGACCTCCAATCCCACCATGAACCTTGAAAGATTCATTCTTTTGGAAACTAGAGAGTTGGGCAATAGGGCCCCCAACTCCTTGCTCATGATCAAACTCTTCTGGGGCTCTCTCTTCCTCGCTGTCTCCAAAATAAGACTACTGATTAGACATATCAGATTCTGATCCATAATCAGACTAAGCCCACATTTGGTTAGAACGCCCTCTTCCATGGCATCTATGACCCTTAATCCAAGGCTCCAAACATGTATAACACTTGCCCTCTTTTCTAAGTTGTTCACACTGCTTGTTAGTCAACTTGGGTGGAAACTTCTTGTGTTGATTTGAAAAATGCTTCTTATCCCTCTTGTGGCCAAAGGGCTTGGGCGGAAATTTTGGCCTAGGGGCTGATAACTCCATACTTCGAGCCTTTTTTATTGCATCTTCGAGACTTGGTGGATCGAAAACCTTAACCCACCATTTCAAAGGTTCAACCAATCCTTCAGAGAACAATACTACCAACCTTCTTTCAGTGATGTTGGGTACCATCACAGAAAGCCTTTGAAAACCAGTATGTAAGCATCCAAGGAGCCATGTTGCTTCAACTATGCAAGCTTGAAAAATCTCACTTTAGGATCCTTAGTGTCGAACCTATCAATCAACTTATTGGTGAATTCATCATAGGTTCAAATGAGGTTGTTGCCAAGCATGACCAAACCATGGTACCACCACTCATGGGAAGCTCTGTTATCAACTCTTCCTTCATTTCTTCTATTTCTTTGGTTCAAGAATTGATCAAAGGACCATTGGTTTCTAAGATCAGGGGGTAAGGTGGCATACTCCAAGTAGGCTTGCCTGGAATCATTTGCAAAAGGAATGGCAACTTCAACTTGTGGTTCCTCCCTCTGAGTGAATGTAGGAAAGAGTGGCCTAGAGGTTGATCATCTAGAGATGGCCTCATATTGGCCAATAGTTAGTGCAATGGATACCAAAAGTGTTCATGTTAGTCGAGATCCCATAAAATCAACTTTAAATAATCTATCATTCATGAAATGATACTTTGACATCCTTATGATATTAGCCTTTTGATTGAGAGCTTTGGGACAGGTCAGGCCCGGAGGGCCGGACTTCCCTGGCAGGAATGCTGTTTGGAAAGGCAAATGGGAAGGAACAATCTGGGAGATCTTTCCCAATCGAATTTTGATGGTTTAAAAAGGATCATAATGAAGAGGACAAGATTTAAACACGTGGGTCAAATTCAGATTCCAAATTTGAGTTCATTTGGATCGATTTGGGAGCATCCAAAGGTACAAGGCCGGGAGGCCGTTCGAAGATGGTTGTCTAAGATGGCTAAGCAGAAACGGAGTTCCGAAAATGGAACTTCAAGGTCTAAGGCCCATCGGATCAAAGGGCAGTCATCAACCTACAATTTTCAAGTGACCTGGTCCAAAGGGGTCAGGATGCCGCAGAACCTTCACCGTTCGCAACGGCAATCATTGGACAGAAGTCCGGATCATCGGGCCTAGGAGAGGAGGAAGTTGCTAGTTGGTTTTCGGTTTTCAATCGAACAGATGGAGCTCATTCCACTGACAGCCTATCGGCGAGACATCACTCATTGTCCCAGCAAACGGAAGCTTCCAGTCGGTGTGACAGCTTGCTTCGGAGAAGGGTCTCAGTGACATCCAAATGTCTCGCCGACCGAGCATGTTGGCAAGAAAACACACCCATGAAGAGACGTCTTGGCGAGACAGGAAAGCCTTGTCGACCAACCAGGGAGAATACCCAACGGTGAGAGATTTTCGTCTTCGGCGAGAGGTCCCGCTGACTCCTTCATGTCTCGCCAAACAAGCACATCAGCAAAGGGGGTGATCCTCAATGTGAGGTCTTGGTGACCTCTAAATGTCACACTGACGGCCAAGAGGTGTACTAGGTCCGACATGAGTGCTTGTCGTTGGATTTTCTGATGGAGTATTCATGGCAATGGGAGCCAGAGCCAGAAGCTCGGAAGGCCAAGGAGAATTTTCTTTTTCGAAACAGCGGAGGAGGGACAGATCTCCAAAGGCCGGGGCCCGGAAGGGGAAGGGCGCTTGGCAAACTTTTTTATCTTTCAACGGCAGAGACAAGGTAGAGTCCCGGATGGCGAAGCCCGGCATGGTAGAGGATGTTCAATGTTTACGCGGGATTCTCAGCGGTGAAGAGGAAGTCGGGGCCCAGAGGGCAAAGCTCCGCTAGAGGTGCGTCGTCCGCGACGATGAAGCTCACACGGAATCCCCAGGACGGAAGTCTGAGAACCAGGACCCAGTGACTCAAAGGGTGAGCATGATGTTTTACCAACAGATGGCGATGATAGAGTCGGAGCCCGAGGTCCGGGAAGACACAGCCCATTCGCCGTCCGGGACGGCGGAAGAGGAGCAAAAATCCGGACGTAGAAGCCCAGGGGCCCGAGCTCGGGGAATGAGGGAGCTGTTTGAAATTTCATTAAGTCCTAGCTGGCAAAGGGAGCATCCGGGCCTGAAGGGCGTGAATGCCCCTGCGAAGAACGGTCGCACGGGGATAAAGCTCTGAATTAGTCATGAGGGTACTATGTTGGTTTTCTCAATTTTTGAGAACATGGGTTTTGATCGTTGTGCCATGTTTCATTATTCACATGCCCTTTAGATCATTCTTGTTCATCTTAAGCCTTAGAAAATCATGAAAACAATGTTCGGGAGGTTGAACAGAAAACCTACCTCGAACACTCGATACGGGGAGGTGCAGAATCCACTAGCGGTCAACAAGCCAAGGCAACGAGCACAAGCGTGAAGGTCTCAAAGACAGTAGGCTCCTCTTTGGCAAGCTCTGACCTCTCACTGTGATACTGACAAGTGAGAATGACAGGCTTGGTTCTTATATTTATACCCCACTGCTATTAATGGCTGCAATAAATGCAAGTACGGCGAAAACTTGGGTCGGTGGATTTGAATTCACTAATGGCGGCGGGAGACCCGGGGTCTGGAGGCCAGGAGGGTGCAGGACAGCGGACACTTGGAAATTTAGCTAGGCAGTCGTCGGTGGCGAAGAGGAAGTCGGGGCCCAGAGGGCAGAGTTCCGCCAGAGGTCCTCTGTTAGAGATGGTGAAACCTTCACGGAATTCCAGACTCGGAAGTTCGGAGGTCCGGGTCTGGAACGTTCGACGGCAGCTAAGATTTCCCACAAACATTTTAGATGGCGATCTCAGAGCCAGGGCCCGAGGTCCAGGAAGACGCAGCCTATCCGCCATCTGGGACGACGAATACGACAGGGGAACCCGACAAGGGAAACCCGAGAGGGTGGGCCTGGCCGGGTCCAGGGCCACTAGCAGAAGCAAACTGCTAGGGAGACCCCGAAAGGCATCAAAACTAGACAAAACTAGCCAAGGGGAAGTACGGTCAACTTATGATGAAACTTTGGAGGTACATTGACCGTCAGGGGCACAAAATGAGGCATGCAAAATGAGATTGCAACAAAAACGACCCGACAAGGGAAAGAAAAAGAGGGTCCCCATTCCAAACGGGGTGTGTGTGCTAAGAGCACAACAAATGGTGACTCCGTTGGGGAAACACTCCTGAGCGTTCCAAGGATAAATATTCATTCAGGACCCAGAATCTCTGGTTTTGCAGACCAAGAGTGGCTCCCAAAGGTGAATCTGGGAGAACGAGATCCTTAATTGGGTCAGTTTACGAGACATCTCAGAAGTGTGTGCAGTGAGTTCATTCCTTTCCTTGGGATGGTGACCAAGGGCTGCTAATCCAACTGAGCAAGTTGCATAAATTGTCTAGCACCAAAAGTAACCTGGACATTGCTCCGCTGCCAGTCAGACATCCATAGCCCTGACGGAGTTGTCGTTGTAGTCCCATGGATATTGCTCTACTGCCGATCGGGCGTCCATAGCCCCGGTAGAGTTACCTAAACACCCATACGGTCGCTTATTTTTTAGAATTCTTTTTTTCTTTTCTTTTGATATTTCCTTCAATGTTCATTTTAAGATAACTTTCTTGCTCGACTGGGTAAGCATCGAAGCTTACAATGGGTTTGGGACCACAATGGTCGTTGGGGTAGACTTAAGATTTTTCACTCACTAGGGCGTCGTAGCAACCATGGTACCATCCTTTAGAAATGATTATTATGTGTCTTGTGCGAGATCCGAGATGTGTGTAAAGAGATCCAACCAAAGGTCGAGTTCTAGATAGAGTTCAAGCAAGGAAATCATTCATCGGTAGCCTTCAGAGAAAGAGGGTCAAGAGTGAATGTTTAGCTGAAGAACACCAAAGACGGACAACAAAGTGAATCATTCGTCAAGCGAGCACAACCACCGCTAAGGGGCGGAGAGCATCTTTTCAAAATAGAACTATCGGGAGGGAGAAAACAAAAGAGCAATGCAAGACAAAAAAGATGCAAGCGAACCAAAAAGAGCAATCTACTCTAACCTATATACAAATATTTACAAAGAAGAGCTCGAACGAGCTCAAGCCTGGAAGTAATGCTTCAGGTGTTTCCCGTTGATCGGCAATAGGACATTCTTACCAGTTAAGGTCTTTAGGCAGAAGGTATTGTCTCCCAAAATCTCAACTATTTGAAAGGGGTCAAGCCAAAGCTTGTCAAATTTGTTGTGTCCCCCTTTCTTTTCATGAGCCTTGTCCTAGTACAAGACCAAATCTGCAATTCTAAAAGCTTTGATTTTGGCTCGGCGGTTGAACCATCTCTTAACCACGCCTGATATTTAGCAAAATTTTCTATTGCACGGTCTCAGACTTCCTCCAAATGCAAGAGCTCGGCTAACCGAGCCTCCCTACGATCCCCCCTTCATAAAAGTCATCGATAAACTGCAAAGAGGGAATCTTCAGATGGATAAGAAATATGGGCTCTAGGCTATAAACAAGGTGGAATGGGGAATCGCTAAGGGCAGTCTTGTGGCGAGTGCAGTCTGCCCAAAGGGCGAAACAGAGTTGGGTATGCCAGTCCTTGGGATTCCTATCTAGCAATTTCTTGATCACGGTAATCAAGTTCTTATTAGTGGACTCAGCGAGACCATTGCCTTGGGGGTAGTAATTAGATGAAAACTTAAGGGCAATCCCGTAGTCAAATGCCCAACTAGCAAATTTCAATGATGCAAAAGCAGGTCCATTGTCACACACTAGAGCATAAGGACAACCAAAGCGATTCAAAATAAAACTTTCCAAAAAATTGGTAACTACTTCAGTTGTGCATTGCTTACATACAATTGCTTTTGTCCATCTAGTGCAATAATCAGTTGTGGTAAGAATGTACTTGTGTCCCACAGATGATGGAGGGCTTACCGAACCGATGAAATCGAGACCCCATTGCGCGAACAGCCTTACCTCCAGCACAAGCTACAGTGGGACAGTAGCATTCTTTTCCTTGGTGGCGACTGTCTGACATGTGTGACATGAGTAGACATGACAGTGAGCATCCTTGAAGATAGTTGGCCAATAATATCCTGCTCTTAATATTTGATGTGTCGTGGAAGAACCAGATCTATGGCTGGTGCCGAATTTATCATGAAACTCTTTCAAGACTCAATCTGCTTCTTCCTTGCCCATGCATCTTAAGTAGATGTCTTCATGATTCTTCTTGTAGAGAATGGACCCTTGTAGCATGTAACCATTGCTTTTCAATCTAAGAGCACGCTTTTGAACTCCCTGCAAGTGTGGTGGACACTTGTGGTTTAACAAATAGAAGATGACATTCTCGTACCACTCTCCTGGGGAAACATCTTCAAGCTGGTACTGTTGCACAGTGAGCTCGGGTCTAGCCTCCACCGCTGCTTCCGCAATCATGCAGGCAAGAGCTTGTCCTCTCACCAGCTTCATAGGTTGGATCTTCATGTCATATTCCTAGAGCAGGGTGACCCATTTAGCTCTTCGTTCTCCCAATTCATTTTGCATGAGTAGCGTTTTCACTACTGAGTCGGGGACAATGGCAAACACCTTACTACGAAGAATATAATGTCGAAACTTATTTACCCCTCTGATGAGAGCATACACCTGCTTTTCTACATTGTGATATCGTAATTCAGCGTCCTTCAGGGGAGCACTCATGAAGGTGATCGGATGTTCATTTCCCTCATCGTCCTTCTGAGTCAGGATGCTAGCACAAGAATGTTCTGAAGAGAACAAGTAGACATAGAAAGGCTTCAGATAATCCAGGCTGACTAACACAGGTGCCTCAGCAATAGCCCGTTTAATTTCTTCGAAAGATTGTTTGACGTCGAGAGTCTACTCAACTTTGGCATCTTGTTTCAACATAGCATTGAGAGGTTTACCAATCTTCGTGAAACCCATAATGAATTTCCTGACAAAGTTGATCTTTCCAAAGAAGGATTTTAATTCCTTCTTGCTACCTGGGGGTGGGATTTTGAGTAAGGATTCGATACGTTCAGAATCTATAGAGCTTCCCTATTCTAAAATGATGTGCTCGAGCAATCTACCTTCAGTCACACAGAAAATGCACTTCTTAGGGTTAAGGGAAACCCTAAACTCCTTGCACCTTTGAAATATCTTGCATAAATCGAAGACATGATCACCTCGCCTTTTAGAAAACATAGTTAAATCATCCATGTAGATGATTATGCACTTGTTGATTAGATCCTTGAAGGTGATATCCATGGCGCATTGGAAGGTGGCGCCCGCGTTGATGAGCCCAAACGCCATTCTCCTATAAGCAAATGTCCCCCACTTGGTGGTGAATGTCATTTTATGACGATCTTCATACTGTACCATTACCTGGTTGTACCCAGAGTACCCATCGAGGAAAGACATCATTTGGGACCCGTTGACGATCTGTAGCACCTCATCTAATGAAGACACAGGATAGTTGTCTTTCTCCGAAGCTTGGTTCAAATTGTGGAAATCTACACATAATCTAATCTCCCTATTCTTTTTTCTGACCGGGACCAAGTTGGCCACCCACGTAGAGTGTCTAATCGAGAAAATAATCCTTATCGAGAGCAACTTATGCACTTCTTTGTAAATGACAGGTTCCAACAAGGCATTGATAGGATGTTGCCGCTGACGGAATGGTCTCACTTCTATCTTGAGAGGTATGATGTGAGTAATGATGGATGTGTCATATGTTTTTAAATCCTCGTAGCTCCATGGCACCACATCATGGTACTTCCGCAACGCATCCATGATTCCCTTCTTTTCCTTAGGTGTGCATACTTTGTTAATAAAAATATTCTTGATCTTCTCGGCTGTCCCAAAGTTGTGAGCATCGCACTGGGTGCTTATGGCTTCTTTCTTTATTTGTTGGCTCTAGTCTCTAATCTGGTTTAAATCAAATATACGTTCCAACTGAACCATGCCCCTGGGAATCATATTGGTTTTGAGGTTAATGACCCCCTCTATGTCCAATTCGTCCTCTTGTGGATCAGCTTCATCAATTATTTGGGTTGCGAAGACATCAGAACTTGTGATGAATTCAAGAATATGTTTGTCATCGTTGAAGACCTAAAAATGAGTGACATTGTCCAGGACAGATGGTGTAGATGTCAACTCAACCGTGAATTTCTTAAGGCCAGACAAAGAGAGGGGTTGCAAAGTGCTGGCAGCTTGAGCCAAGGCATCAGCTATACGATTATGAGCATGAGGGATCAATTGTATATTGAATGCATCTAAACCTTCTAGAAGGTCCCAAACCTTGTGCCTATAGTTTTCCAGCCTTCTATCATGGCAGGAATACAATTTTCTAACCTGCTTAACTACGAGTTCTGAATCCCCAAAAACTTGCAGCATTTTGACATTTTTCTTCAAGGCAATGAGAAGACCATGGACCAAAGCTTCATACTCTGCTACATTATTAGTGCAATAAAACTTCAATCTATGGGTAGCAAGAAATGTCTTACCTGTTGGGTTGATGAGTTCGAAACCTGCACCAACTCCTTGTTTTGACTTGGACCCATCAAATCGGAGCGTCCAAAGTTTGGAAAGTTCTTTGACTTCGGGTCTGACTAAATTCTCACCTCTCCTTGATTGGTGGTTTCCTCCGCAATCTTAAGGGAATCTTCATGCCCAGTGTGTTGAACAAAGGGTGGTTCCGTCAGTACCTCCTTTGGTGTTTCTTTCTGGAGGGCGGTTGATTTCTTGACATGATCCACTGCTATTCGACATAAGCAGCAATCAAATTTGGAGTGGACAGCGTTGTGAATCTTGCACCAATTTGGCAACAAGAGATCCTGAAAATTCATTCAGGCTCCTAGGCTGAGTTGATCCCTTGCACACTTTTCTATAAACTCCTAGAAACCACTGAGTAGTCCCCAGTTGTCACTTTCATCATGTTTGTCATCTGCTTCTACCAACATTTCTGCATTTAGAGGCGTTTGAGTACAATTGGTCGGAGGACTGCATAACACTAAGAGAACTTTGGCGGTGCATTCTTCCTGAGGCTCAACCTCATTTTGGTAGGCAAAGGGACAGTAATTTCCCAGCTTTGTCTCAACAAAAAGCACTGCACTGAGATTGTTGTATTTCGTGATCATGTATTTCATACGGGATTCTTGCCTAGGCTCTTCAAAGGTAACTCTCTTAGATAATGTTTCATGTGTTGTGCTAGAGGATGGGGTCCCATTGAGGACCCTAAAAAGGCATGCCTTACGGTAGGGACTCTAAGGAGTTCAAAGGTAGATAAACTAATTTTCACTCTTTTGAACTCTTCTGCCACGTATTCACCCATTTGCTCAATTTTCGAACTAAAAGCTTGACCTATTGCAGAGCTAGGAGGTTGGACTTTCATTTGACTAGACTGATTTTGGGATTGGCCTTGAGGCTGATTTTGTGATTGGTTTTGAGACCCATTTCTGTTGAGGTATTGGGTAGGTATATGGGGGAGTCCATGGTTGTTGCTAGCATTAGGATCAGGCAGGGTGGCAAAATTGTTTGGTGGAGTAGAGGTTGTAAAACGTCCACTCGCCTGTCTATTCTTAAGGAAGTAGGGAGTTGATCTCTGGTGGAACATGTGGACCTCATCTATGAATGGCTCTTCTTCGTCTATTGGACCATTATCTACTAAATCAAAAAATTGAGCCAAATTTTGTTCGTTACTTACCTCTTGCACTTCTTCACCCTCAATAGGAGTAGGCTCAACTTTGGGCTCGTTGCGATCACCCCGCAGAAACGGTGCTTGGTTAACCACGAGACAGGAGGAATCATATGGCTCGGATGGGATGATGTCTCTACATTCGCGTTATCGACTACATTCTGCACTTCTACTTGGAATATTTCAGCAACTGTTTAGAATTCGGGGCAATCCAACTCGGAATGTCTGCTGGTTTTGTGAATCTCACACCATCTGGACAAAGCTGCCTCGGCAAGGTATACTCCACTAGTCGTCCTTTCGTTGCTGGCCGGCTGGTCAAAAGGGGTAGGAACACCTCCATTGTTGGGCCTAGTATTCCATGTGTGATTCTGCCTCTGAGAAGATCTTCTTTTAGAATTTTGATTAGCATTTTTTCCCCTATCATAATTCTGCTCAGAGGATGTGTTTGCTTCTCGGTTATCCCTATTATCCCTATTGTCTTAGTTATCCCGATTAAGATTGGCCTAGAAACTACGTTGGGAGGCCTGTAACTAATTGTTCTAATTTTTTAGATGTGTCATTTCGATGGACATTTTCTTTATCGTATCTTTCAATTCCTCTAACTTGTCTCTCTCAGTCATGTTTCCCAGCTGCAGCACTAGATTTTGGAGAAAAACGGACGGGGCCATTGGCTAGTTTTGATGTACTGAAGGGAATTTTGGCCCTGGTAAGTATAATGGTGCCTAGGGTTGCTGTAAATGTACTTGTTGTTGTGGGGCAGCCTGAGAGTAGTTGTGTTGTGGTTGAGACTACAAATATGAAGGCGTGGGAGGCACATAATTTAGCGGCTGCCCCGGGATGTGGGACGATGGGCAACTGGGGTATCTGGTTCATAAGGGGGGTCTGATGAGTGAATGCCTGATTCATCCCTTGAATCTGCATTGGGTGTGCCACTAGCCCAACGAGGGCAGCGGGCCGGAGATGTTCTGCCCCAAATTCGCACTAGCGATAACAACTTCTGTGTAAGCGGTCACTAGCGTGGTTAGTGGTGGGCGCATCATTTTCACCAGTGTTGATGTAAGGTTATCTAATGCTGCATAGTAGATCGGGAGAGCCATGACATCATTATGAAGGTATGGGTCCTGTAGCCTTGTGAAGGTCCGATGAAAATGATCATTGAAGGAGCCAATAGGTTCATTGAAGGAGCCAATAGCTTCATTGACTTCCTTTCTGACAGACATAAACTACTGGTAAAGTTTTGAAGGACTGATGGGGATCTTGTATTTCTACAAGAAAGCATTCTTCATTAGGTTTCATGAGGTAACGGATCCTCTCGGCAGATTGATGTACCAATAGAAGGCTTCTTCCCCTAACGAATGCGGAAAAAGGCGGCATGCAACATCCTCATGGTCGACTTGCATTTCAGTAATCATTGTCTCGAATATTTTGATATGCTCTTCAGCTGTTCTCTATGGATCACAAGGCTAGAACTTTGAACAAAAGCCTTCCAGATTCTTGGGCATATCATGGTAAGCGAAAAAATGTATCGGCGAAGGGTTATGTGCCAACCAAGCCATTGCAGAAGGTGGAGGTAGTATTTGCTATTGAAAAATAGCGAATTGGGGTTGTACCCACAATAAAACAATAGTCTGGGACTGCACTTGAGCTGCGGCGGATTGGACTGTGCCTTGGGCTAGAAGGGCCAAGAGAGGAGCAATCCCCTGGCTGCAGGAGATAGGAGGTGCAAATGCAGTTTCGGATGGTTGGATGGAGGAAGAAGGCCAGCCGAGTGAAGGTGAGGGTGGAATGGAAGTGGATAGAATGGAGGAAGAGGAAGAAGCAACGCTACTTCCTTTAACTCGCTTTGCCCTTGTAGGAGGTTGCAATTCTTGAAATTCTCCCTTGTTTGGTGTTGATCGTAGAACTCTTTGAAATCTTTTCGAGGAGAACGATCCGATTCGATCCAGCTTGAATTTTAACCCTTAGCTTTGTATTCCCAGTGTGTCGCCCTCCTTCTAGTGCCAGTTTTGTTGATGTGTTTTTTTATGCACCCCTCAACACAGGCAGTTCATAAGTACAGTACCTCTTTTAAAAAATAATCTTCCACAATCAAATTGCAGAACACTATCCCAAAGTCTCTAATGTCAAGTCTTGACAGTGCTTGGAATATCTCAGTTGTTTTATGTGA
This sequence comes from Sequoia sempervirens, assembly GCA_007258455.2. NCBI lineage: Eukaryota > Viridiplantae > Streptophyta > Pinopsida > Cupressales > Cupressaceae > Sequoia > Sequoia sempervirens. The sequence continues at coordinate 352,550,212 of VDFB02000017.1, read as the reverse complement.
TTTGCTGGAATCACAAGGCGGTCTTACGGATGAGTTACAAAGCATGGGAAGTTGGATCTGCAAATGGAGTTCTTACGATGGGAGAGTTGTTGTGCATTTGTTGTAGGTTCAAATAACAATCTAGAACTCCATTTTATCGTTAGATTTGGCTTTACAATGTGCAATGAACCTTAGCATAGGTCACTCATTAAATAAAATGAAAAAGGGCAGGGAAAAGAGGAGGTTCCTGGATCTGCAACTAATTGTGAATAGTGATAATGGAGTTCCTGCAATGGACAGCTTCCCGGAAACAATATTCCACTTAACCAGAAATTTCACAATCTCATGAAATTTGTGCTATCTTCTAAGGTATGCAAATGTTTTATCCTTCATTCACCATATGCATGCATGAACAAAGATGAAAGTTTGGAGCAGCTTTGAATTTAAGTCCAGACTAACTTTACACAGCTATCTACCTTCAGCAAACAGCAAAAAGTATGGACTAAGAAGGCATCTATTGGTATGTAGCGGTTTGGTGGATGTAGCCCAGATTGGGTGAACCACGTTAAATTTTTGTGTTATGATTTAATCTATGTGTGTTTTAGTTTCTCTGTTTATTAATTAAATTTGCATTTAATTGTTAGAGATCTGCCATCTCTAACCCTAACAAATGGTATCAAAGCGGGTTGTGTTTCAATTATCATCTATAGGAAGGTCTCACGGCTGAGTGGGAGTCTCACGGTTGAGTGGGAGCAATGGCAGACGAGGGTAAGAAGGTTGAGAAGTTTAACAGGTAGAACTATCAGTTATGGAAGATGGAGATGGAGGACTATCTCTATCAGAAGGATTTATGGCGGCCATTGGAAGGGAAAACCAAGAAACCCGCAGCAATGTCAGATGAGGACTGGGAGATCTTGGATAGAAAGGCTCTTGGCAGTATTCGCTTGTGCCCGACACAATCGGTGGCATTCAATATTACAACAGCAAAGACAACTCAAGAGTTGATAGAAACCCTAGCGAAGTTATATGAAAAGCCTTCTACTTTGAATAAGGTATTTCTTATGAAGCGTTTATTTAATATGAAAATGGTAGAAGGTGGGTCAGTTACTGATCATTTGAATGAGTTTAATACTGTCACCAGTCAATTAACTTCTGTAAAAGTAAACTTTGATGAAGAAGTTAGGGCTCTTTTGATTCTGTGTTCTTTGCCTGAAAGCTGGAATAGCTTGGTAATGGCTATTAGCAATTGTTTCTGGAATACATTGAAGTTTAACGATGTTGGTGTTATTTTGAGTGAGGAAATTTGTAGGAAAAGCTCAGGTGGAACATCCACATCAGGTAGTTTTTTGAATGTAGAAAGCAGGGGTAGAACAAAGGAGAGAGAAAATGATTCCAGAAATCGTGGGAAGTCATGAGGAAAATCAAAGGACAGAAAGTCCCAATCTAGAAACAAGAAGGATTGCTGGTACTGTGGTAAGCCGGGTCATTTGAAGAAAGATTGTTGGTCTCGAAAAAGTAAAGAAGGAGACCAAAAGGAAAGAAGTAAAGAGGCAAATGTGGTAAGTAATAAATCTGATGAGAATGCTTTGATTCTTTCCCTTAATAATGCTGATGATTCTTGGGTGTTAGATTCAGGGGCTTCATTTCATGCTACCCCCCATAGAAGTTATTTTCTTGATTATGTCCAAGGGGATTTTGGGCTGGTTTATTTAGGAGATAACGAACCCTGTCAGATTGTTGGAAAGGGAAGAATCAAAATTAAGTTGCAGAATAAGAATCATTGGCTACTACGTGAGGTAAGGCATGTTCCAAAGTTAAACAGAAATTTAATTTCAGCAGGGCAACTAGATGGTGAAGGTTATATTGTTACTTTTAGTGATAAAAACTGGAGGGTCACAAAGGGTGCCTTAGTGGTAGAAAAAGGTGTGAAAGTAGGCACCTTATATCTTTGTACAGGTCATACTGTTCCTTCTACTTTAATTGTTACAAAAAAAAGTCAATGTTCAGGAACAGTTGCTGCAGTTCAGCAGGTAGAAGATCATACAGTTACTGTGGACTCTGAATCAGCACTGTGGCATAATAGACTTGAACATATGAGTGCAAAAGGTATGAAAGTACTTCATTCAAATAATGTTTTACCAAGTCTAAAATGTGTTAATATGGATTTTTGTGAAAGTTGTGTCTACGAAAAATAAAAGAGAGTAAGTTTTCTCAAAGATGGGAAGCAAAAGAAAGATGAGAAATTTGAGCTTGTGCATACAGATGTATGGGGACCAGCTTAGGTATCTTCTCTCGGTGGCTCTTTGTATTATGTTACATTCATTGATGATGCAATTAGAAAGGTATGGATTTATTTCCTTAGGCAGAAATCTGATGTATTTGAAACTTTTAAAAAATGGAGAAGCTTGGTTGAGAATGAGACTGGTAAAAGGATAAAATGTCTCAGATCTGATAATGGTGGTGAGTATTGCAGCAAAGAGTTTGAAGATTATTGTTCCTCTAATGGTATTCGTAGATAGAAAACGGTTCCAAAGACTCCACAGGAAAATGGAGTGGCTGAACGCATGAATAGAATAATAATGGAGCGTGCACGGACTATGAGATTGCATGTTGGGCTGCCTTTAAAATTGTGGGTAGAGACTATAAACACTATTGTTTATTTAATTAATAGAGTTCCCTCTAATCCTTTGGGTTGTGGTATTCCAGAGGAAGCATGGAAAAGTAAGAAGGTGAGTTATTCTTTTCTCAAAACCTTCGATTGTGAAGCATTTGCACATGTAGATTTTGAAAATAGAACTAAGCTTGATGCAAAATTTAAGAAATGTGTATTTGTTGGATATGGCATTGATAAATTTGGTTATAGGCTTTGGGATTTTAAAAATCAGAAAATTTTGAGAAGTAGGGATGTCATATTCAATGAGAAAGTATTGTACAAATATTTGTTGCTGCAGCATAAGAAGAAAGAAAATGATTATGCAGTGTTGGATGATATTTCAAACAATGATGTTTCAATGGTTCCTCATACTAGGCAACAACAACAACAACAAATACCACAAACTCCTATTAGACGATCTTCAAGGATAAGTAGACCTCCAGAAAGATTTTCTCCCTCTTTATATACTATTTTGTTAATTGATGTTGGTGAGCCAGAATATTATGATGAAGTTATGCAGGTGGATACCAAGGTTTAGTGGGAGCATGGAATGGAAGAAGAAATGGACTCCTTGCTGAAAAATCAGACTTGGGAATTATGCAAGTTGCCTGCAGGTAAAAAGGCTTTACCAAACAAATAGATTTATAGGTTGAAAGAGGAGGATGGAGGTAAGAAGAGATTTAAAGCCAAATTAGTTGTAAAGGGATTTGCACAGAAAAAAGGTATTGATTTTGATGATATTTTTTCTCCTATTGTTAAAATGACTTCTATTCGTGTTGTTTTAAGTATTGTGGCTACTGAAGATTTGCATTTAGAACAGCTTGATGTTAAAACAGCCTTTCTCCATGGTGATTTGGAAGAGGAAATATATATGAACCAACCACAAGGATTTGAGATCAAAGGTAAGGAAAAACTAGTGTGCAAATTGAAGAAAAGCTTATATGGCTTGAAGCAAGCACCTCGGCAATGGTACTTAAAATTTGATAGTTTTATGGCTGAGCAAGGCTATAGTCGATATAATTTTGACTATTGTGTTTATTTTAAGAGGTTGAATAATGACAACTACATTATTTTATGTTTATATGTTGATGACATGCTTGTAGCTGGGTCTAACATGGATCACATAAGTGAGTTAAAACAACAGTTAGCAAATTATTTTGCTATGAAAGATTTGGGTGCAGCAAAACAAATCCTTGGTATAAAAATTTGTAGAGATAGGAAAAATAGAAAATTATTTTTATATCAGGCTAATTATGTTGAAAAGGTGTTGCAGAGATTTCATATGGAGAATGCAAAAGCTATCAGCACACCTTTGCCTAGTCATGTTAAATTGACTAAGGATATGTGTCCAAAAACACAAGAGGAAGAAAAAATGTCCAAGGTACCATATGCTTCAGCTATAGGTAGTCTAATGTATGCCATGGTATGCACGAGACCGGATATTGCACATGTTGTAGGAGTTGTTAACAGGTATTTGAGTCATCCCGGAGTTGAGCATTGGAATGCAGTAAAATGGATTCTTAAGTATTTGAGAGGTACATCTAATAATTGTTTATGTTTTGGGGGCTCTAATACTGATTTAAAAGGCTATGTTGACTCAGATTTAGCAGGGGATATAGATACCAGGTGGAGTACCACAGGTTATGTATTTACAGTTGGTGGGACAGCAATGAGTTGGATTTCTCGATTACAGAAGGTGGTTGATTTATCCACCACAGAGGCAGAGTATGTTGTTGTAACAGAGGCGGCAAAGGAGATGATGGCTGCAACTTTTCATGGATGAGTTGGGCAAACAAAAAGTTGGAAATTACTTGTTTACAGATAGCCAGAGTGTTATACATCTTGCAAAGAATTATGCTCTGCATTCTAAAAAAAAATACATCCAGTTGAGATATCATTTCATTCAGTTAGTGTTGGAGGATGGACAGGTTAAGCTGAACAAGATACATATAGATGTCAATCCAGTGGATATGTTTATGAAGGTAGTGACAAGAGAGAAGCTAAGCTCCTCTTCAGCTTTGGTTGGTCTTCAAGGTTGAATTCAAGTATAACAGAGCAACAGGGTCCAAGGTACTTATTTCCAGTGGGAGCTGTAATTGCAGCAATGTCATCCAGGATCAGTTTACAAGTGGGAGATTGTTGGTATGTGGCGACTGATCATGCTATACTATATAGCCTGTGGTTTACTGTACACCCTAGCCCCTATCCTTGCTGGGGTCCGAGGCTTTGGGTCGGGCCCCGGCGGGGGTTCGAGGGCGACAGCCCCCGAGAAAAATTTTCTTCATACTTTTTCGCGTAATCACCGAAAAAGGGAAAAATCAATGAAAAAAGAAAAATTCAATTTTGTAGAACCCAAAAATCTTGAAGCTTCTAAGCTTGTTAAAAAGGGGTTCAGATGGGTATTACATTATGATGAAAAATGCAATTATTCGCAAGACTGTAATAGGTTTTACACTGGATAATAAAAGTATTGGATGGCTACGATTTGGTGGATGTAGCCTAGATTGGGTGAACCACGTTAAATTTCCGTATTATGATTTAATCTGTGTGTGTTTTAGTTTCTCTGTTTATTAATTAAATCTGCATTTAATTGTTAGAGATCTGCCATCTCTAACCGTAACAACATCTACATTACAGGGATTTCACAACCACAAAACAACATTCCTAAAATCTACCAAAGCAAGAATACAACTAACTAGAGCAGCAATGAAAATCTAAGTTAAGCTTCTAACAATGGAGGTTGAATCAAGCAACATGTGAGAAACTCAGAAAATGCACCAAGTCAATGTATTTTCATTATAAATTTCTACATCATGTTGTTACAACTCAACTCCCTTTGCAAATGAGAAGAGACCCCTATTTATAGTGCTCCAAAAGTCAAATGAATGGCCAAGATTAATTCTCATTATGTGGCCAAGATTCATTACAAAATAGGGTTTCACCAACCCTCAATATATTACAATTTAAAATTACATTTTGTCATTTTCTCTATTTTGTCTTCTAGTGACGGCACTGTAGCATTTTGTCCTTTTGCTGATTATTGTTTACTGTAGCTACTCTTTAGGGAGTTCTTTATCATCGACAGGGTTGTCCTCTTGCTTCTTTGATGCTGTGTATTCTATGAACTTCAAGATGACCAGCTGAAGTTTGTCTATTTCAACGATTTCATACCGCAGCACCTGGTAGCTCCATTCTTTTGCATTATCTTCTAGCTTCTTCCAATCTTCATCGTACTTTGTGCCTTGGTCTCTGAATAGCTCTGACTGATCGAAATCACAAGCAACAAAACTCATGAGTTCCACAGTCACTTCGCTAGACATCCCATCCTCCATCTTTTTTTGGAAGTAGGACTTCACCTTCTCTGGATCCATCTGTGTTGTGGGCATGTCATACTTCATCATTAGCTTGAGGTACCGGGCACATTCCGCTCTGATTTCTTTGATCCATTCGATATCCGGATCCACTTTGTTCATTATTTGTTCCAACCTTTCCTTCTGGTTGTCAAAGTCTCTCAGCCACACATCCATCAACCAATGATCATTTTTGTTAAACGCAAGCTCCTCTTCCCATGTGGTTTTTGGCAACTGAAGGATAGCCTCGATCTTTGGAAAGGTGGAGTCATATGTTGCAGGGAAGTCAGTGCATAGCTTCCTCATGCCCTCCAAAGATTGTTGTAGGTCCAAGAACTTGTTGGTTGTCCGAACAGCCTGGCTAATTCCCATGTTTCTGACGTATAGGACTTGTCGGAACTAGTCCTCTATAGTCTTTTCCAAGCTCTTTCTCATTTCCATCTTATAAATTTGTTCCTTGGACAACAGTTGGGGTGGGGGCGTGGATGTGGTAGGCAAGTCATCCATTGAAGACCATTGGTGAATGTAATCTGTCAAAACAGCCACCTGTGCTTTAAGCTCATCTTTTGAGATCTTGTCTCGCTTTATCAAGTGCACCACTATGGCCATTGACTCCTTAAGATGCCCTACCTTTTGTTCCTTGGTAGCGGTTCCCAAGTCAATGGTGGAGACGTTATAATTCACATCAGCCCGACCCACCACAAGGGCTGCTATTTGCACAGCTCAGGGCCCAGAAGCATCCATCGTTACCCTAGATCATATCTTAAGCTTCTTCTCTTTCTTTGTTGTGATCTGAGCTCGGGCCAAGATAGCCTCTAGCCTCGCCCTTGGGTCCTTTAGTACAGGAGTTTTTCTTTCAAGTTGTTTTTCTAGCCATTTAGGCATGACAGACTTGCCCTTAGGTGATTCACAATCATCTTTGTCCTCTATGGCCAAGGCTTATGTTTCCTTATCTTCTAAGGCCCTGTCTTCCTCCTTGGCAGCATCTCCTTCTTCTTCATCGGAGTCCTGGATGAACACAAGGCACTTGATAGGAGGCTTGGTAGACAATTGCTGCATGGGACTTACTTTTTCTTCCTTCTCCTCCCCTTTCTCTTCCTTAGTTTGTTCAACCTCATGCGTATGTTCCTTGAGTTGCTCGATTTTGAGGCCCTTGACAACTTGAGCCTCCCCCTTAGGTTTATCTTCTTGTTGTTGTCATTCTTCTTCAAGGAGCGACCCTACTGCCTTTTCTTTAGTGTCCTTCAGCTGGTGGGCCATTTCTTCCTCTAGGTCATCGTCGAAGGTCTGCACAATGACCTTACCACCAGCATCGTCCTCCTCACCTCCGCTCTCTGAGGAGCCAGTTCCTTCTTCTTCATAGGCCACCCTGTCAATAGTGCGATGTTCATATTCTGGGTGCTCGTGGTATTCATCGGCCTCCTCTTCAAAGGGATTTGAGGCCTCTTGTTCTCGCCTTTCCCATTCCTTAGAGATTAACATGGTGGCCTCCATAGCCGGTGGCCCTGTCAGTGGTTGCGAAGGTTGAGTAGTAGCGAAGACTTGTGCAAGAGCCGCCTAAAGAGTGGGATCCATTAGGATCTGGGAGAGCTCGGGGGGAGATTTTGCATATGTCTTGAGAGGGCCTGAGGTATGGTGGGAGCGAGCATTGGTACAGCCACTGTAGGTAATGGGAGTGACATGGTAGGCGACATGGCAGCAAAGAAAGGAGGAGTAGTCATGGCAGAGGAGGAATCAATTACAATCACAGGCTCGGTCGGGGCAAAGGGTCAAGATGGACAGAGATGTCCACTACCAGCGGAGATGTAGCGATCATGCCCAGAGAAGTAGATGATGGGGCAGCCAAAGCAGGGAAAGCCAGAATAGGTTTGATCTGATCAGTATCTTTGGCTTTTTCTTCTCGGATTAATAGTTGCTCTATGGTTCCTTTTGTTTTCTTTAGTCTCTTAGAGGGTGAGCCCCCCGGATCCTTCCTTGTATAAACCTTGGGGTCAGGAGACTGCTTCGTTTCTGTCTCCTTCCTCTTCTTAGACCTGGTAACTGGGGAAGACTTAGATGTCCCACCCGTTGAAATGGTGGCAGCTTCATCCGTGGCACTTGGTTCACTCTTGAGACCTTCGTACATTAGGACCACCCCTTGTTGCTTTAATTGGGCCACCCGTTCATCAACCCACTCCTTGGTGCTGGCCAAGATTAGCTTGTTATAGTGTCGAGGTCATCAACCTCTTGCTCATCCTAGTCTATTGTTGGTATTGGCATATTGGCAACTGCAGGGTACCTGGGGTGCATTATGGTGGCCTCGTCTTCTTCAACCTAGTCCGGTATGGGGAATGGTTGCACCTTCCTTACAAAATGCACAGTCATCTGCATATAGTGCCTTGCGCGCACTTCTTTATCATCCTGGCAATCTCCCCAAAAGTCTTCAATGTGGTGGAGATGAGCGAATCCCGGCCCTAGTGCCTTTCTTACATGACCATATGGGTCTATCTGAGGGCGAGCAGTGTGTAGGTAAAAATGGTAATCTTTTAGTTCTTTCTCGGAGTTACCAGCACACTGGGAAGTTTGTAGTTTATACATGCCCTGGCCAAGAGTCATGGGATAAGAGATCCCTGCTATGTGTTTGTTGTTGAAGATCACCTGTATGTGTTGGAGCTGCCGAGAAAGCTCCAGTAAGATGATTCGATCATTGGGGTATCGAGGCAACCTGTTTGGCCTTTCAGTGAAGCCCTGGGCACGAATGTATGTGAACTTTGGGTACTGAATGAAGAGGAAGGCATATTGTTGAAGACGTCATTCACTCTACAATACTCCTTAAAATTCTGGTACTGGAGCTATGGGTATCTATCATAGGCCTTGATTTTTTGACCCTGCTCCTGGTCGGGTGCCACAAACAACCCATTGTATTGTTTTCGATCCGCCAAGGAGTAGACGAGGTATGAAGTCATATAAAACTTTGAGCTTTTCTTCACATTGACGAACTACTCATGGAAGCAGTCGCTTATTATACCTCCCCAATAAAATGAAGTATTTGTGGTAACATCCTCATTTCCACGAAGAATCTACTCAATAAAATACACCATTCACTCTTGAAAGAAGGCTGCCGTAGGAAGACCCATAACCCTGCTTAACATTGTGACCAGGTCATGGTAATCTTCATGAAAATCACTATGGAAGAGTTCGTAAGGAACCTTCGTAGCGCTGCCTCGCTTTTCCTTGAGCCAATGTTGATTTATTGACCTTTTGCATCCTGTCGAGTTGTCGTCCCATGCTGCTTGGCATTCCTCCATGGTAGGCGTTTCCATTTCTTGAAATGTGGGAATATGGAAGGTTTTCGTGTCCTTCGGCCGACATGTCAGTGAGAATATTACCATCCCTGTCAACAATTATTCTCGTATCTGGTTGATATGCCTACCAATAGGCCATGACGAGTTCGGGGGCTACAAGAGATGGAGGAAAGCCCGTAGCTTTTGCAATTCCACTCTGTCTTATCAATCTTGCATTCTTGGTCGTTGGGTTGACCCTGACCCTTCGTGTAAACTTGTCAATATCAACATGGCCTATGTTGGTGTCGGTGATTTCCTTCCAGCCCGTGGTGACTTTCGAATGCAAGGGTTCACCCTGGAACTGGTATTTCATTTGGTCTTTATCCTCTTTTCCTCGAGGAGCCTTGCTCGACTTCTTTCATTTGTCATTTTCGACAGTTGTCCCTGAAGGTCCTGCACCCGATTCCATATATTATGCAAGCAAAGGCGTAGTTAGTGCAATGGATCACAAAAGTGTTCATGTTAGTCAAGATCCCATAGAATCAACTTTAAATAATCTATCGTTCATGAAAGGCAAATGGAAAGGAACGATCTGGGATATCTTTCTTGATCAAATTTTGATGGTTCAAAAAGGATCATAATGAAGAGGACCGGATTTAAACACGTGGGTCGAAGTCAGATTCCAAATTTGAGTTCATTTGGATTGATTTGGGAGCATCTGAAGGTACAAGGCCAAAGGCCATTTGGAGATGGCTGTCTAAAACGACCAAGTAGAAACGGAGTTCTGAAGACGGAACTCTAGGGTCCGGGGCCCGGCAGATCAAAGGGTAGTCGTCAACCTACAATTTTCAAGTGACCCAGGCTAAAGGGGTCGGGATGCAGCAGAGCCAAGGCCGTTCATGATGGAAATCATTGGACAGAAGTCTGGATCATCGGGCCCGGGAGAGGAGGAAGCTGCTAGTTGGTTTTCGGTTTTCAATCGGACAGACGGAGCTCATTCTGCCGACAGCCTATCGGCGAGACATCACTCATTGTCCCAACGAATAGAAGCTTCTAGTCGGCGTGACAACTTGCCTCAGAGAAAGGTCTCAGTGACATCCAAATGTCTTGCCGACTAAGCATGTTGGTAGGAAAACACACCCACGAAGAGACATCTTGGTGAGACTCGAAAGTCTTGCCGACCAACCAGGGAGAATACCCACCGGTGAGAGATTTTTGTCTTCGACGAGAGGTCCCACCAATTCCTTCGTGTCTCACCGAACAAGCACATTAGCAAAGGGGGTGATCCTCGGTGTGAGGTCTTGGTGACCTCTGAATGTCACGCCAACGGCCAAGAGACGTACCGGGTCTGGCGTGAGTGCTTGCCATTGGATTTTCTAATGGAGTATTCATGGCAATGGGAGTTGGAGCCAAACGCTCGGAAGGCCAAGGAGAATTTTCTTTTTCGCAACGGCGGAGGAGGGATGGATCTCCGAAGGTTGGGGCCTGGAAGGGGAAGGGCGCTTGGCAAACTTTTTTATCTTTCAAGGGCAGAGACAAGGCGGAGTCCCGGATGGCGGAGCCCAGCACGGTCGAGGATGTTCAATGTTTATGCGGGCTTCTCAGCGGCGAAGAGAAAGTCGAGGCCCAAAGGGCGGAGCTCCGCCAGAGGTTTGCCGTCCACAATGACGAAGCTCACACGAAATCCCCGGGATGGAAGTCCAAGAATCAGGACCCGACGGCTCAAAGGGCGAGCATGATGTTTTACCAACAGACGGCGATGATAGAGCCGGAGCCCAGGGTCCGAGAAGACGCAGCCCATTCATCGTCCGAGACGGCAGAAGAGGAGCAGAAATTCAGACGCAGAAGCCTGGGGGCCCAGGCCTGGGGAATGAGGGAGCTGTTTGAAATTTCTAGTTTTTCACGTTAAGTCCCAGCCGGCGAAGGGAGCATTCGGGCTAGAAGGGCGCGAATGCCCCTGCAAAGAATGGCTACGCAGGGATAAAGCTCTGAATTATTCATGAGGGTGCTATGTTGGTTTTCTCAATTTTTGAGGACATGGGTTTTGATCATTGTGCCATGTTTCATTATTCACATGCCTTTTGGATCGTTCTTGTTCATCTTAAGCCTTAGAAAATCATGAAAACAATGTTCGGGAGGTTGAATGGAAAACCTACCTCGAACACTCGATGTGGGGAGGTGTAGAATCCACTAGCGGTCAGCAAGCCAAGGCAACGGGCACGAGCGTGAAGGTCTCAAAGATGGTGGGCACCTCTCTGGAAAGCTCTAACCTCTCATTGTGATACTGACAAGTGACAATGACAGGCTTGGTTCTTATATTTATACCCCACCGCCATTAATGGCTGCAATAAATGCAAGTATGATGAAAACTTTGGTCGGTGGATTTGAATTCACTGACGGCAGTGGGAGACTTGGGGTCTGGAGGCCAGGAGGGCGCAGGACGGCGGATGCTTGGAAATTTAGCTCGGCGGTCGCCGGCAGCAAAGAGGAAGTCGGGGCCCAGAGGGCAGAGTTCTGCCAGAGGTCTACCGTTAGAGACGGCGAAACCTTCATGAAATTCTAGACTCAGAAGTCTGGAGGTCCGGGTCTGGAACGTTCGACGGCAGCCAAGATTTCCCACAAACATTTCAGATAGCGATCTCAAAGTCGGGGCCCGGGGTCTAGGAAGACGCAGCCTATCTGCCGTCTGGGACGGCAAATACGATAGGGAAACCTGGCAAGGGAAACCTGAGAGGGCGGGCCTGGGGTCCAGCGCTGGCAGAATCAAACTGCCAGGGAGACCTCGGAAGGCATCAAAACTAGACAAAACTAGCCAAGGGGAAGCACAATCAACTTATGATGAAACTTTGGAGGTACATTGACCATCAGGGGCACAAAACGGGGCACACAAAATGAGACGGCGACAAAAATGACTCAGCAAGGGAAAGAAAAAGAGGGTCCCCGTTCCAAACGGGGCGTGTGTGCTAAGGGCACAACACCATTGACACCACTATTTTCACCTGTGGCATTGTTTTGACTAGGGGTATGATTCTGAGCAGCCTGTTGATCCATTCTTGCAAGCAAACGAGACATCATATCAATCATCCCATCAAACTTCTTTTCCATCCTATCATCTCTCTCATTGATGGCCTGCTTATGACTGTCTGACATATTCTCAACTGCTTTACCAGTATCTACTACTTTCCCTGTTTCTCTCAAAGCCTCTGAAAAAGTATCTACTTCTAGCACTGGCGGAAACTATGACTGTTGTTTTCTAGTCTGACTTCTGGTGTAGTATTTGCAATCACTATCACTCATCTGATAACTAAATCACTGTAGGGCACAAGTTGGCAGAATCATGGCTCTGATACCACTGTAAAGAACCAGACTAATTTTTTTTATATTTTTTATTTTTTTTCCAATTACAATTACAATCAACACACATCCGTTAAGGTTAGCTCTAAAACCAAAACAATGTGGAAGTAACTCTAACCAAGAATGTACACCAGGATCTCAATGTTGGGCAAGGTGTGAGCATATGGTCAGAGGATCTGTTGCAAATGCAGAATTGGAAGGGAACTCTAACCAAGAATGCGTCTAGGATAGATGAGCATATGGTCAGAGCATCTTATGCAAGATGAGCTGAAAGTAACTCTAACCAGGATGGCGTCGAGAGATGGTGAGCATATGGTCAGAGGGTCCCTAAAACTATTAACTGAAGGTAAATAGGCGGCAAGTTAGCCTCTTCCACTTATTCAATGGGAAGTACAATAAAGTAAGTGAAAGAGAGAAAGGAGAATTGCTGATAGTACTACTAATCAACTTACAATATGATAGAATGCTTGCCAAAGCTCAATATTAGAAGTCCTCCAATGCTGCAATACAAAATATGATTTCCTCAATGCTTAACAAGACTCTCTAGACTCAAACTCCTCACAAATTTGCATTTATCTAAGGCTGATATGACAGACTAGCAATACCACAACTCTCTAAAATGCACATAAATCACTCCCCAAACATCCAAAACTCATGAAATGAAATGGAACAGCCTCTAATGACCATGGTGCCCAAATCCCAATGAAGAAACCATAGCTTACAGCCTCCTATTTTTCTTGCACAAATTCTAAGACTCCTCCAGATGGTACGGCCCTCAAGAAAGGGCGATTTGCCTTAGAAAAATCAAAGACTCTTGTAATGAGCCGACCCAATTTTTTCAAACTTTGAGATGATCACAACAACACCAAAGTACCTGTTAGGGTTAGCTCAAATCAAACCAACAACTGAAGGAAACTGCCTCAACACCAAGAATGTGCTTTCGGACCCAAGCTAGGTAAGAAGCTACCATATGGCAGAGTATCACTAGTAAAGAATGTAGTACTGGAAAGTAAACTCAATGCCAAGCATGTGCACTCCTAACCTGAGGTGGAAAAGGCGCTACCATATGGCGGAGATTCTATTAACAATGATGCTATGCAAGTAAAATTAACTCAATGCCAAGCATGTGCATTCCTAACCCAAAGTGGGAAAGGCGCTATCATATGGCGAAGAAACAGAAAGCAAATACAATGTAGACTAAGCAAGGGCCAGTCACATCCACAACCGTGGGAATGAAAGTGTTTAAACTAAAAGTAAACTAGGCGGCAAAGCCATCCTCTTCCACTAAATTTGGGATACAAAATGTAAAGTGCAGAAAGTAAAATAGTTGATCAGTACTATTGATTCAGCGTTACAATATGATGAACAATCTGCAAATACAATGAGATATAGATAACCAATGATCTCCAAAATGTTAGGAAATGAACTCAAAACAAGCACAAGCTATCCAACATATGAAATATAGCAAAAGGGACTAAAATATCAGGTCTGATATAAAATTGCAGCAGTCAAAAAATTCATACCAGCAAGCCCTAGAATCACCAAAATGCTCATAACTTCGTCAAAACACCTCCGAATGATGTGGAACTGAATGAAAATGAGAGCTAGGAGTTGAGTGACCAAGAACAAGCCAAGAAACTCCTCCAAATAGTAGTGATTTATTTATGCACGCTTTTCAATGCAACCTCAAAGAAGGTACAACCTCCAGAAATGTTCTACTAGCAAGATAAAATCTGAGACACCTCCAAAAAATCTGAAAACTTGCAAGGAGGGGCGCCCAAGGTAGACTAAAGCATAGGGCCAATACCTAGAACCACCAAAAAATCATGCATGGACTTATGAGCAAATTTGTATTTCAGCAAAACCCTAACTAGCAAATGCAAAACTGCCAAATCTCTAAAATCACCAACTTTGATGCTCTATCTGCTAGCTTGGATGAGAAGCAGTCTCTGAAAACTTAGCTAGGTGCTATCTTTTAAGCACGAAACCAAGAGAAGGAACTAGGAGGCATGCATTCCTTGAAGTAAGCTTTGAAAGCATTTCAGCAACATAACAATATGATAAACAACAATAGATATCCATGAAGAGCCCAACACTCTTATTTATAACTTTTTTCTCTCCCAAATTCAAATATTATTTTCCCTCCAATTAGGGCACCTATCTCAAATTCACATTCATCTTCAATAATTTGCAATTTGAATTTCATTTAGCCTCTTCTCCAAATAATGAAATATACTTTATCAAAAATGCTAATAAAGTATAATGTGGCATCCCAAAAGTATTAAAGTGCAATACTTTATAAAATAACATATCTCCTCAAATAGGCATCCAAATATGATTAAGTGAAATATTTTATAATTTGCAAATATTCCTTCAAACTAGGCGTCCATTTTGCCTAAGTTAATATTTCACTTAAAACATTATCACTTGCCAAATAAAGCCTCCAAAATGTTTAATTAATAAACATTATAAAAATCACTTATCTCTCCAAATCGTCCTCCATGCCTTAGCCAAAATAATCCGCTCAAATGCTAGAGACCATTGCTCAAGCTGACCGGCCAGAAATAGCCACTGCACCGAACTGCTAAACTGCTGCTAAAAATAGCACTGCCAAAAATAGAACTTACTAAAAATAGCATACTGCTAAAAATAGTAAGTTGTTCCAAACTCATTTTCTCCACATTTTGAGCAGGCGTCACAACTTACTAAAAATAGTAAGGAAAAGTTCTCTGATTCAGTTGCATGTCACACCATCGCGAAGCTCTCTGAAAACCTAAAAGGAATCCAAAAGCCAAACTAGAAAACTCCAACATGCAAGCCTCCAAAAAGCAGCCGAGAACGCAAGTCAATATCTTGTCATGCATGTTACCTCATTGTGAAGCTCTCCAAAAACCCAGAAAGCTCCACTAGACATGCGTCAGAAACTCCAACATGCAAGACCTCAAAAACACCTCCGAAGTGGAAACCTAATTTCAGCCCCCAACTAGCCTACAGGTCTCCGGAATAGGCCAATGGTCAACAAAACTGATCACTGTCGAGAAGGGGACATTACAACTCCATAAAAAAATCTACAAGTTTGCTCAAATGGTCACCCCACATAGAGAAATGGATAGATGCAATGCCCAGAACAATATTATTTTATTTCTGTGAAGTATGAGCAAAAACTACAATCAGCTATGCTAATCAGCAACTCCAAAATATGACTAAAATGCAAGGAAACTGAACTAATATGGTAAGAAACTCAAATACAATGCTGAATAACTCAACTACAATCTACCTCTCAGCTAGTTGCTATCTTTCAAGCAAGAAGCTGAGCCAAGCTAGGAGGTGTGCTTTCCTTGAAGCAACTCTATCACCATTTCGGCAGCATAACTTTACTGAAAATATGAGATGATGAACTGAAGAGAGAAGGCCTCCTTTTATAGACTTTAACAAGCATCTCCAGAAGATTCTAGAAAGTGCGCCCTTTTTGACTTTGAATTGACTTCATTTTCCCTCCAAGAATGGCATCCCTCTTCCCAAGGCAATATTTTATTTTTAATAAAATATAAAGCTCCTTGAAGTTGGTGTCCCTCCTTAAGCATCACATAATTTGGCCAAGAAATATTTAATAACCTCCTGATGAGGTATCCACCTTTGGAGTCCCCCTTTTAAAATAACTTTAAGGTGATGAAGCTAGGCCAAGGGGTCAACATTAAAATATAACATTATTTAAATCAACTTACTTATCTCTCCAGAAAATGCATCCAAAGGCCAAAAATCAAATTACCAACTGAACTAATTGAAGAAGAGAGCCAACAGTACTGAAATCCACAAGGCCACTGCCAAAAATAGAATTTACTAAAAATAGAAAATTCATGAAGTTGCTCGGATCACCATACATGCTATATCACTGCGAAGCTCACTAAAAACCCAAAAAGAATCTGCAATCCAATCTCCAAACTTCAAGCAACAACCTCCTCAAAATAGGAAACCCTAACTTTCACCCTCTGAGTAGCCTACGGGTCTCTAGAATAGGCCAATGGTCAACTGAAGCGATCACAATTAAGAAGGGGACATTACAAACTCATAGAACAAACTATTCCTTAAAACATCAATCAAGTCTCTTGGACCTTCAAGAACAACAGTCAGGTGATGTTCTTGCATCACACACTCTCTCTTCATTCTCTCAACTCTCTAGCTCATTATATCACTCCTTGCTTCTTAGTCACAATTTCTTGCTCCTGTCATTTTCATACTTCACTTCTATGCCACTCTTGCTCCTCCAATGACATTGCCATTGCAGGTTGTTGTAGCTCTACTCCATTGGCATGGTGATGTTGTTCTTCTCCTTCACCTCTCAGCTTCACGAGCTCATTGAAAGGAAGGCGATATTGGCTTATCAACCTCAAACACCATACCAACCGAAGAGGAATAACTTCTAGCCATTCAACAATTACAAGCCAAGGTTTCCGCGAGGAGAACCAAGACAAACGAATGATGCTGAAAAGGTTACAGTCTATTGCACTTTCCATGATTCTAGTGAGCACACCAGGGCCACATGTCCAGAAAATCAAAGGATGAATCAGCTCATGGGATTTGCTGATACTGCTAGTCCAAGTTCAAGTTTCGTACCTTCAACAACTACAAATGTTGTCTCACCACAAACAGACAACTTTGATGGTGACTCCGCAAAGAGGTACTTCTACATAGAACCCGTTAATGAACAAGAAGAAAAGAATACTGCCAATTTTCTCTTGCGGCCAATCATGAGAACATCTCATCACTTGTGTTCACATGTGTGCAACACTTTAAAGCACAGAAAGAAGAAGAGGAAAAGTAGAATACAAATGAAAAGGGAAAGGATGTGCCTTCCACTTCCAATCTCAAGTCTTCACAAGAGAACATCTTGTTGGTTGCTCAAGAATCATCTTCAGGAAACTTCGACATTGTGTCTTCTATGATGAAGACGAAGGTACAAATCTCACAATTGGAATTTCTACAGGATCACCTAGAGCAGTTGGAAAGAATCCTCAAGGTTGTAAAGAAGGCTGCAATCCAGCCTACACTACTAGAGTCATCCATGCTAGCATAAGAAAAGCCAAAACCATTCTATATATCTTTGTATAGAGGAGGTTTTAAACTCAGTAATTGTATCATAGATAGTGGAGTTTCAGACAACGTTATGCCCCTACAGATCATGAATGCATTGGGACTTTTGTGCACCAAAACTCAGGAAAAGTGTTACTCACTTGAGTCAAAGTTGGTGTCGTTGGTTGGCCAACTGAAAGATGCACAATTCAGGCTAGTGTCTTGTCCAGAGAAGAAAATAATGATGACTATCTAGGTAGTGGAAATTCCTACTAGTTATGAAATGTTACTCAACAGGAGCTTCTGCAAAGACCTCAGAGGCAAAATTCAATTGGATTGGGCGTTTGCGACAATTCCATTGCAGAAGGGCACTTCAAGCTGGAGCCTGAGGCAAAGTCAAGGTTTACGATGGTGAAGTCCTAGGACCCTAAAGCGCAAGTGTTATACTAGGACACTGGTCTAGGCACACACGCTATGGTGTCTGAAGTAACTGAAAATAGTTAGAAGTTTGCACTTTCCATGACTACATCATATGAAGAATCAAAGGTATGACGATAGTTACTCAACATCAGGCTCAGGAGTGGGAGTTTTGATTACTTCTCTCAAAGGTTGTCTATATCCATTTGCATATCGATTGCAATTTGAATGCACCAACAATACAACGAAATACGAGGTGCTTTTATTAGGTCTCAAGAATGCGAAGGATATGGGGATCAAGTTACTTAAAGTCGAAGGAGATGCAAAGTTGATTGTCAAACAAATCAAGGATCATTTCCAAGTTAGAAATCAATGCCTTCAATCATATAGACAAAGGGTGTGGAATGCCATCGGTTGGTTCAATGCATTCAACATCATTTACATTCCACGTTCAGATAATAGTAGAGTTGATGCCCTCGCGATGTCTGCAGCTCTTTTCATGCCACATTCTAATTTTCATCAAAATAAATTTGCTATTGAGTCGATCTATTGGCTAGCTATTCCAAATAATGCAAAGAACTGGCAAGTCTTTGATGACGATGATGATATTGAAGAATTTCTTGTTATGGGAGACAATTATAAAGAGTTGTTCTTTGAAGGAAGTACTACTCCTTTTAAGGAATCACTCGCTAAAGACTCTGAAGCTACAAAATTTGAGATCATACAACTAAAAGGAAATCTAATTCCCAAGGGTTTTGTATCTTTAGAAGATATTTTTGACCGGCATGACCAATACATCCAAGATCAGAAGATGTCAGGTGTTAATACTTTTGTGAAGCATTACCAAGTAAAGATTGGCATTGAAGACAAGCCTTGGCTTGTTAATCTAGGAAAGTGTTGTACTTTAGAAGAAGTTGGGAAGTTTACCGCCTTGTTCAAGCAGTACAAGGATGTATTTGCCTAGTCTTACAAAGACTTGAAGGTCTTCACACCCGTAGAATTGTCACATACAATTCCTTTGAAGTCTGATGTCAAGCCTTTCAGACAAAAGAAGAGACATTATAATCCGTGAATTCAAGATACTATCTACGTGGAGATTAAGAAGATGGTGGACTCGAAGATAATATTTCCAATTCATTATTTTACCTGGGTGTCCAACATAGTTCCGGTGCATAAAAAGAATAGTGAGATCAAAATTTGCATGGATTTCAGGAATTTGAATTAGTCGTCCTTGAAGGAAAATTACCCATTACCAATCATGGAACATACCTTGTAGACAGTCACTAGATCAGAGATGCTATCACTTCTTGATGGTTTTTCTGGTTATGATCAGATTGCAGTGGCAGAGGAGGATTAGATAAAGATAGCTTTCACCACGCTGTGGGGAACGTTTGCTTATGAAAGGATGCTTTTCGACCTTATCAATGTCGGTGCTACTTTTCAGAGTGCCATGGACTTGGCATTAGGGGATCTCAAGAACAAGATCATAGTCGTCTATCTTGATGACTTAACCGTTTTCTCAAATAAATGAGAAGACCACTTTTCACACCCAGTGAAAGTGTTCGAAAGATGCAAGTATCATAAGATATCATTGAATCCAAAGAAGACCATCTTTGCAGTGACGGAGGGCAAGCTACTTGGCCACATCGTTTCCAAAGAGGGGACTAGAATTGACCCAAATTGAGTGGATTCAATTAGAATCCTGTCTCTTCCAAATAACAAAACGCAGGTGCATTCCTTTTTCAGTAAAGTTAACTTTATCCGAAGGTTTGTACCTGGTTTCTCAGAGCTAATGAAGGAGATTTCAGCAATGATGAAAAAGACGTCCACCTTTGTATGGACAAAAGAAGGCAAACAGGCCTTTATTAAAATCAAAGAAGCTATTGCTAATGCACCAGTGTTGGTTTGTCTTGACTTTGGGAAGGATTTTATCCTTGATTGTTATGCGTTGAAACACATGTTGTCTGCTATATTGACTCAGAAGCTCAGTGAATCTCCAATTTTCTTTCATGAGCGCAGTTTCAAGGGTAGTTAATTGCACTATTCTCAAATTGAGAAGAATGTGTATGCTATCATCAGAGCTGTCAAGAATTTCAGGTTCTATCTTTTGAATTCACATACAATGATGTTTGTCACCGATCTAGTGGTTAAAAGTGTGCTAACTCAATAGGAGATGGGTACGAAAAGAGGAAACTGGATTGCAAAAGTTCAGGAGTATGATCTAGAAATCAAGCCGACCAAGCTCGTTCGTAGGCAAGGTCTTTGTTGATATTTGGTGGAAGATGGAGATAAAAAGCATCAAAGCAATGGTGGAATTGAACCTGAGCAAGAAATTGAAGAGGACCTTCCTTTGGTCCTACTTGTTGATTTAGCAGAGGAATGGTACACACCTTTGTGGTATTATTCAACTTATGGAGAATGTCCACGTCACATGGACAAACAGCATAAGAGAACATTGAAGCTGAAAGCACAGAACTTCATGCTTATAAATAACATTTTGTACAAGTGTGGCCTTGATGAAGCTTTTCTATTATACATCAGAAGGGACCAGCAACAGAGGTTGTTGAAAGTTTTTCACAATCAAGCATGCGAAGGACACTTTTCATCGAGGGTCACTACATTCAAAATCCTGCGAGCACAGTTTTATTGGCCAACTATGTTTTGCGACGCATATGAATGGGTGTACAAGTGTCAGCTATGTTAGCAGTTTGCTGGTAAAGTCAGATTAGCATCTCTTCCACTCCAGCTAGTAATTATCAATGCTCCTTTTCAGCATTTGGGTATAGATTTTGTAGGTCCTATCAACCTGCTATCCACCGAAATTGCACCCTGTTGAACCTGATGTTCAACACCTCAGTGTAACATGGGAAGACCTCTAAAGATGTGGGCTTCTTGTAAGCAGAGGTCAACCTCTGGAGAAGGTCGGCTTCCTATGGTGTCACCTAACTACTGATCTTGTAAGGAAAAGGGTAGAAGGAGAATACATTAAAACTAATGAAAACACTATCTCTATGGTGATTGTTGGCATTTAAATTTGCACCTCTGGAATGCGGATTTGAAATGGACAACTATGTACAAATAAACTGCTCTTCAAATTAGGAGGGGAAGCTCCCTCTTGTTGATGGTGTTGAAAGAAAGTAAACTAAGAACTAAGTTGCCTATCTTTTTTATCAGCTAGAGCACAAGGTTTATAAAACACAGACGCCGCAGCTGAGATTTTCTGATTTAAGAACTTCAACTGCGACTAACTTAAGCTAAAGATGTTTCTAACTTCTCAAGTAATATGTAGAGCAAGAGAAACTAGAAATGAGCAAGGTTGATTTCTCTGACAAAGTGCTTCAATAAACTCTTTTACAACAAACATCTACACACTTCAATGTAAGTTGAAACTAAGATCATAAAAGCATAACACAAATAACGGAAATCTGAGACATTATACCAAGGCAAAGGAGGCTCATGATTTTATTTCTCAAACTTCTGGAACAAAGATTATCCTAACACATGCACGGAACAAGAACTTGTAGCTAAAGAGGCTTGCAAACTTGTTCTTACACAAAACGGATAGTGATTACAACAACTACTTGTTGGCTAAAAGAGACTCAACAATTCGCTATCATAAACACAAAGTGAACTAACATTGAATAACAGCTTGCTGGCTAAAAGATACTCAGCAATTTTCTATCACAATAACCGTTAAAGAAAACTAATGAGCAAAGACTCTTATTTATAGGCAAGCAGAGGAGTAGGGAACCCTAGAATCTCTTTGCTTTCACAATCTAGGGCTTGCTCAGCAAGCAAGCTTTATTTCTAAATCTAGAAAGAAGATAGCATCTAACACCTAAGAAAGCAGAAAAAGTGGGAAACGCCAACTATTACATTTATCTTCTTTCTCTTCTCTAAAGAATGGATAAGAATCATTCCAAGAATAGAAAGAAAGCGGAAAGAAAGCTTCTAGATGAAAGCGGCTTTAAATCTCAATCATATCCGCTAAAAAGCAGGAAACTGGGTCTCGGTCAAGTGCATTGATACCATCTAAGGCAATATTTTGATTCTCTAAGATCTCCTCGCCTTCTGTGATCAAACTTAGAGAATCCTTCACTTCTTTGGCTGCTTTATGAGTTATGTTCTTGAAAAACATCACTGCCCGAAAAGATGACTCACTAATTGATAACTTGGCGGCTCTACAACTTTATGTTTCTGACACCTGTCTTGATTTCCATTAGAAGAGTATTGCACAACTCTTTTCCGATACCTTTCCTTTTTCTCATATCACACCATCTCTTGTTCTTCAGTTGAGATGATGAAGTTTTGACATAGTGTTGATTTGGTCTTAAACCCGAGGGGAGTGTACTCCATATTGAAAACCTTGAAGAATGACCGTAAACTCGCCTATGTTCAAACAAGTTTTGAGCAACTTTCTAATTTTTAGAATGCTGGTTTTTCATCTTCAAACGGATAAATTTTTGGAAATTTTTCTGAGATATGGGTTTTGTTCATAATTTCGTTGCAATACGACCCAGATCGTCCGTTTTTGAAAATTTTGAATTTAGACTGAAAAAGCAGCAAACCCTAATTTCTTCAATTTTTCACTGAAAAAGCTGGCACCTGGGTTTTGTTCAGAATACAAGTAGAAATAGACCCAGTTGATCAGATTTGAAAAAAACACTGATGGCTGATCAAAAAAGCAGCCAACCCTAGAATTTGAAATTTTCTTGAAAAAGCTGTGATATGGGTTTTCTCAAAAGATTGTTTTGAGAGGACCCAGATGATCAAAAATTGAAAACCCTGAAGATTTCACTGACATGCAAAGAAAAAGCAGCTGCTGCAACTTGATGAATTTCTCCAAAAATTCTTTAGAAGAATGAGATGAAGAAACCCAGATGGCTGAAAATTGAAAATCTTGACCTTCTTCAAAAATTTGATCTTCTAGATGAAAAAGCTTGAAAAAGCAAGGCCTTCTGCTGCCGGTCTAAAAAATTTAATGAAGAATCGGCAAAATTGAGTTCTTGAATTTTGAAATATTACTTCAAACTTGCTGCTCCAACTTTCTCCTTTGAATGCTACTTGCAAAAATAATGAAAATTACACTGAAGAGAGGTGTTAAATAGTCTTAGGGTTTGAAATAGGTTTGCTTTCTTTTGCTTTTATCTTCAAGACCCTAAACTTGGCCTGTTCAATGAACTTGGACATCCTCTTCCTCTTGCCATCTTTGAAATTTTGAAAATTTTGAAAATTCTACTAAGGCATTGAAAGTTGGGTGCCCTTCTTGGCTAGGGGCGCCCATTTTCTCTAGAGTTAGCCACTTTTTTTTGAGAATTTTCAACTTTTCTCCCATTTTGACCCCTAGTTTGACCTCGATCTTCGGCTTCCAAATTGATCCAATGAACGAGTTGGATGATTCATCGTGTAGCCTAACTGATTCTAAGAAGATTGTTCTGGAGGCACCTCTCGCGAAAAACTTTGTTTTGACCTTGAAATTCATGGGAGCCTATTTCCTCCAGGGGCTCTGAACTTTCACAGTGTTAGCCATTTTGCATGATTTTCAAGTTCTTCATTTCCCTTTGATCTTCTGATGAAATCTTGATTCCGGGAGCTACGTTGATCTGATTGACTGGCTGGCAGGTTCACTGGATAGCTTGGCTGAAACCGACGAGATGATCTTAGATGCTTCATTGACGAATTCCATCATCTCAAAGCTCAAAATATTGAGCGCCCTTTCTCTCCAGGGGTGCTCAACTTGACCAGACTTAGCCATTTTTATGATATCTTCGCCACTTGCTCTTCTATAGATGATCCTGCCTGATCTGGTGTTTTGGAGCTCAAATTGATTGATGGTTGGGCTTGTCGCGAAGCTGAGAAGATTTTGGAGGGGGTTCTCTGGGAGTTACTTCGCCAAAAAGTTAGATTTGGGCTTTCAAAAGCTTGGGCGCCCTTCTTGGCTGGGGGCGCCCAACTCTACCATACTTAGAATATTTTCTTGCATTTTCACCTTGCTTTTGATTTCAACGTTTAAGCTCTTGTTTTACCCTTTGTTTCGTCTCCTGTGTCTGACGACTGCCAACTCTGATTGACGTGTTGATGGTCTCTTTTGAAAGCCTGATCAATCCTGGAGAAGACATGTTGGAGGCTTCACTAGCAGATTCATTCGTTTGGGCCCTTGAAATCATCAGTGCCTTTCTCTTCTAGGGGCACCCATTTTCTCCAGACTTAGAATATTTTTCATTAGATTTTATCTTCAAGTTTAAACCTTCATTCTATATCTTCACCTCGATCTGGATTTACCGAAGAACGACAAGTCGGATGCTCTGACGAAGACACCCGTTACGAAGCTATCTAAATTCCAAAGAGATTGAGCATTTTAGCAAACCCTAACTGTTGGATTTTCCCCTTCAAAAAGCTAGGCGCCCCTAGGCACCTGGGGCACTGAAAACTCCTAGAGTTAGAAAATTTTCTGACATTTTCATGATTTTCACTCTGTCTGCTATTTGAAATTGCTTTGATTGATCTCGAATTCTAAGTGACTAGATGATCCATTGACTGCACTGTCGGACTCGCTGCAGAGCTGGAAGGATTCTGAACAATTTTGTCTGGGAGCTCAAACCTTAATTCCATCATTTGATGCCCTAAAAAGTTGGACACCTATTCTCTCTTAGGGCGCCCATGACAAGCAGTGTTAGAATATTTTTCATAGTTTTCACCTTATTTCCTCATTCTTTGTGCTTGTTCATCATTTTGTCTTATGTTTGATGCTTGATCATTGAATCTGATGCCTGGCAGCCAACTGACCTCCATTAATGACTCTAGGGCTTCCTAATATGCTTCTAAAAAAGTAGAATAGACCCACTAGGGAAAAACTGATCTTTTTGAGATTCTGACTGTACTGGCCTGATATGGAAGTATTTTGAAACAATCAAAATCAGTTTGGACCCTGGCGGACAAACTTTCTATTTTTAGAAATTTTGCCAGTATCTGTTTTGAAAGAAACCTAAAAAAGTTACTATTTTTAGAAATATTTCTAAAAATAGCAGTTTTCCTAAAAAGTAGGGATGAAAAACTAAGATCTGGGTTTTGTAGATTAAGCTGCTCTGAGCAGACCCAGATCCTTAGATTTTGAGAATTTCAAGATCTTACCCCTCATGCAAGACATGCACACCCAAATTTTGACCTTTTTAACTGATTTAACAAGACTTTTACTCATTTCTTCAAAATGTCTAAGTGTAACAAAAAAATTTAATTTGGGGTACAACAGTGATGCACCAAATTTACTAAGAAGACATATAACACAGTTCACACACACAATTTCAATCAATGACAAAAGCTTTGTCATACACAACTCAATCACATATGTTTTATGCATAAAAATTTCATGAAAAGGTTCATATGGCTACACCCCTAGAAGGAAGAAATAACTTCACAACTAGAGAATACTACATTATAACACATCTCACAACCTGCAAAAATACATATTGTTTTACAGAAAGGTGCTGAAATAAGACATAACCATAAGGAATCTTACAGTTTCACAAGTAGTTTCATCAATTATACAAATGCACACAATTTAATAGAGAGATTGAAAAGGTAAAGCGCTTATACTCATTGATTTCAATGGTGAAACACTAATATACATGCCTATCATGAGTTACAAAACATAGCCTTTCTTCTACAAAGAACTCCACAAGTTTCAAAAGCAGAAAAGCACCAGGTAAGAACTATATACAAAAAGGCAAAAAAGCCATATATATGAGAACTAAAAGTGTCTCCCCTTTATTTTTAGGGTTTACAAAATAATGACCTCCAGAAAGATCTGCCCTTAGATCTTTTGAATGAAGTTAATGTTGCGTCCCCGTTGTCCATGTCGGTGAAGAGTCGCTCCAGGAATGGCATCCTTGATCTTTTGCAATGCATTTAATGTGCCAACCCTCTGGCCTTCGTGTTCACTTTCGAACTTCCCTGAAGAGTTGTCTCGAATCCCCTAGAGCACTATCATTAATGTCTATCTGCCTTTTGTCAGTAGACCTCACAGCTGTCCCTAAGACTGACGGCTGACTCTCTTTGGCCTTCTTCATGTTCAAAATCTTTTGCATGTTAACTTCCTCTGCAAGTAGCTTCATACTTTCCCATTAGATCCCCACACCATGTTTCACCGAGATGCTCCATCCCTATTTGATCCCAGAACAAGTTTGTGTCACTTTCATTCTGTTGATCTCGTTCACAGGGGAAGTCAAACAGTCAAATGGTTAATGGTTCACCTTTAGTTCTTTCTGATTGGTTGAATATATGCCACGCAAGATCCCAGGCAGTCAAAGGTCATTCAGCTAGAATCGCATGTCGGTGAGACACTGGTTGTGTCTTGCCGATGCAATTATACTCTATAGCAGCATCAGCATAGCATACATCTATTGGTGAGACTTCATATCGAGCAACAAAAGTCATATCGACATCCCCGAAACCATCGGCAAGACTATCGCTTGTCGGCAGGACATCCTACCAAGAGCAAAACTTCCACTCGGAGTCTCCCCGAGCTCCTACTTGTGAACCACTGTCCACAAGATTTTGCTGATGTTACACCAAAGGCATGAACCTTCAGCGAGACCACAATCAGTCGACAAGAGATCATAGCGAGCTGAAACCCTTTGGCGAGACACCATCGGGTCGGCCAGACATCATCACGGGCAGCCAAGGCCATAGTGATATTCTCTTTCATCGTCGAGACAATCGAACTCGACATGACATCATATCGAGCCCCTCACATTACATCGAAGGCACAAAACATGCCAGCTCCTCTATTTCGCCCTGAGCTCACTTTACTTCGACAAGACCTCATCGGGTCGGCGAGACATCATGTCGAAGCTATCTTGTTTCAGTGAGAGCTTACCTTCCTGTGCACAACGATCGGCGAGACTATCGAGTTGGGGAGACTTCTCCCTGAACTCAAAATATTATACTGAAGGAACCCCTCTGTCGGTAGAACCTTTCTCATTCGGCCAGACTTTATGCCAAAAGCAATATCTTTTGGTGAGCCCATTTCATCTCGGCAAGACCCTATCGGGTCGCTAAGACATCACGGCGAGCACCTTTCTTTCGCCAATGTCGCTTCCTCTCTTGTCGGGGAGACCGCCACTTGTCGGAAAGACCTCTCGCTGAGCTTTTTTCCTTCGCCGAGATCGCCCTGCATGTCGGCAAGAGTCCACCCTATCAGTGAGACTTTACCCCTTTGCTAGCCCCTGTCGCCGAGACCTCTGTTAGTCGTTGAAACATCTCCCCGAGCTCCTACTTCTTCGTCGATACTGCTTCACTTCGGTGAGGCCTCACCTCGTCGGTGAGACCTTATAGCGAAGCCCCCATATACACCAAAGGCATCCCATTTTGGCAAGACCTTACCGAGTCGACAAGACCTCACCCCAACACTGACCGCTTCGGCAAGACCACCAACAGTTGCTGAGACTTCATGCCAAAGCCTTCCTTTCTTGGCAAGCTCAAACCTTCTTTCAGGGAGACCACCACTTGTCGGTGAGACGTCTTGGCGAGCCCAAAACCTTTCGTTGAGAGTTTCATTCCTTCGCCGAGACTACGGTTGAACTACAAGACGTTATGCCAAACACAGATGTCTTGGCGACCTGATTGAGCCCGTAAGTAAAAATTGGGCAACACAACCCAAGTTCCAGTAAGGGCCATATTTATGTCTTGAAAATAGTAGATTATTTCATGAAATGGGTTGGCATACACCTTAGTAGTCAACCAAGTCCATGCTTGTTCACCCATGGTCCGCCACCGTGTTCTCGCTTGTTAGTTTGAAGGCTCCCACGGGGTGGTGGTATACCGCACTACTGCTGGACAATTATGAGGCACCCGCGGTATGGCAGTATACCGCACTACCGCACTTTTGTTAGACAGCTTCCGTGGTATGGCAGTATACACCACACTACTGCACCTCTGTTAGACAGCTTTTGCAGTATTGCGGTATACACCGCACTACCACACCTTAGAGAAAAGACACCCACAGTATGGCAGTATCCACCACACTACCGCTCAACAACTGAGAGGCTCCCATGGTATGGAGGTGACAACATAACCTTAACACTTATGAATTCTTTGTTGATTGGAGACAAAACCAAGGTTATACCAGTGAAATTGAGACACATATTCTCAACAGGCATATCAACCAAGAGAAAAGACTAGAAACAAGAAATTGGGAAGAAATTCAAAAGGATTTTTGCCACACAATCTCATTCTTCCACACTAACTAGACCATCCACAAAGCACTTCAAAAAATAAGAGAGATCATCTTCTTACCTAAAAAAGAACCAAAAAATTATCAATACTAAACAAGATATACCAACACAACCACAGAAATAGGGCATATGGAAACTAATAGAATGAATGAGCAAATATGACCACTACTCAAAGGAAAGGTGTTATAACACACACAAAAATGGAATGGAGAATGACGAAGAACAAAAAATACACAAATGGGATATAGAAGTCAAAGAGGGAGAGAGAACAATAACATTAGAAATTGAGCCAAATATAAAATACTATAACCACCCATTAAAGCTAAGAGAAGAAAACATACCAACTAAGGGTTCCAATAAATCAGCAAAAATAGGGGATTATTGGGAAGAAAAAGAGGTCATGCAATTAGTCGAGAATTTAACAAAATATAAAGACCTATTCCCTCGTACATTTACAAACTTGAAATGAATAAAGGAAGAAGTGGGAGCGATGAAAATACAACTGAAAGAAGGTGTGAAACCTCAAAATAAAGGACCATATCCACTAAATTTAAATATGAAGAAATAAAAAAATAAAAATTGATAAGCCCTTGATAGTACAAAAAAAGAAAAATGGGGATACTAGAATATGTGTAGATGTTAGAGAGCTCAATAAAGCTTGCATCCATGATCCTTTTTCCACACCATTCATAGAATAAGTCATAGAATTTGTTGTTGAAAGGGAAGCATACTCATTTATTGATGGATTCTTTGGATGTCACCAAGTCAAGATCCAAGAAGAGGATCAATATAAAACCATATTTGCAACAAAATGGGGATCATTCATGTATGCAATCATGCTTTTTGGCCTAAAGAGTGCACCAAAAATATTTAGTTGCATTATGGTTAGCACATTTAAAGACTTTATCCATGAGTTCTTAGAAGTCTATTTAGATGACTGGATAATTTATGGGTTATTGATAAACCATGTCCAAACACTCTAGCTAATGTTGGAATGATGTAGAAGTTTATAAATTTCTTTGAACCTAAATAAATATGTGTTTGTGGTCCCATTTGGTACATTTCTTGGACATGTCATTTGTAAAGGACTCATGGTGGATCCCCTAAAATTAACACTTATTATGATCTTACCACCTCTAAAAGCTACTTCAAAAGTAAAAAAATTCTTAGGCTATTCTAGTTATGATCAAAAATATATTTGAGGTTATGACACAATTGTAGCTCTAGTAGAAGAATTATTGAATAAGAAGAGAAACAATCAATTAGACTTATCACTATCAACAATTCTTTGACACATTAAAGAAAAAAATAACATAAGAACCTATATTAATCTTTTCAAACTGGAATGTCCCACTCAACATACATGTAGATGCTTCAAGAACCACAATAAGAGCAATTGTGGAACAACTAAGGGAAAATAAAGACCATTCAATTCCCTTCGCTAGTTGTAAACTATCACAACCTACAAAGAACTATACTACCAAAAAATGGGAAGCCTTAGTGATGATATACACCTTACACAAATTTAGACACTACCTCCTACCCACTCTATTTACATTCTATACAAATCATGAACCCTTGAAATATCTACTTAATATACTTGTAACATAATGTAAAATATGCAAATGGCTCCTACTATTCCAAGAATTCAAATTTAATATCATGGTCAAACTAGGAAAATAAAATCATGGCCTTGATTACCTTTCAAAAATTGATGGGTGTTGGTGTCATCCACCTCCCAAGAGCACCATCTGTAGAAAATAACCTTCACGAGAAACAAGAGAGGCAACACAAGGTCATTTCACCAAATATAAGTGAATAAATTGAGATGCAATACCTAATGTACAAAGTGCCTTATAATGGCATGAAAAATAATGACGAGTGGGAAAACTACCCACACGGGAAAAAACCACCTGAGAGAAACTAATTAGAGTAATTTACCCTAAGTGAAAAATTTAACACACTAACACCCCCCCTTAAGTGCAAACTTAGGGAGAATGAAGATGCAATATGGGTCTTGGCTACACAACCATGTTAGATACCCATTTACAAAAAATAAATCTCTCACAACCAGAGAAAAAGAGAAAAAACCCTATGGGAAAAAAACCCCTCTCCAAAAGAGAGAAAAGAAAATAGAAATTATGCATGGATGGAGGACTCAATCAAGTACTATATACATCATGTATATACAATCAATAATCCCCCCATAGGAAGGAAAAATGAGATATTATATCCCCTCCATAATGAAGAAGCTCCAATACCAATGAAATATGCCTAAAAAACAAAAGATGATCCAATGTCTACAAGCAACTCCTCTCCCCTTAGGAAGAAACAAGTCCACCAAAAGAATCCATTCCATGTCCAACTGAAAAAAGGAAGTCTCCAAATAGAAATCTTTGAAGAGTGAGGAGTTGCTTGTAGGCATTGGATCATCTTTTGTTTTCAAGCATATTTCATCACATCTCAATGCACTTCTTTTCACTCCTAGTGAAATAGCTTCTTATGCTTCTCTCATTTGTTCGTGAAGGTTTGTTTTGGCTTGCAGTTGCTCCTAGGTGCTTCAACAATGGGTACCCATTTTGGTTTTTAAAATGAAATGAGTTATTTCTATTTACATCATATACATGTTCCTTTTTAAAATAGGTATGAATTTTGGAGTGGGTATGTGTTTCATAAAGTTTTAAATTTAAAACCTGCAATTTTTAAAAGGAAAGGGAGATAAAGATAAATATATTGAACTCTTGTTATTATATATTATTAGATTAATAAATGAATAGAAATTAATATATGTAAGCAATTATGATATGTAATGGACTATGAAGTATAAATTTAGTTTTGAATTATCACTATTTTATTTATGATCTTACCATAATATAGCATAGTGCACCACAAAACATTTGATCATTCTTATGTTGTAAACATCAAGGTATAAATATAACATGCAAGACTCTAGGACTCAAAACTTTGGTCTGTGATCCTACTTTTCTTACCAACAATGGTAGTATTTGCTACATGCCAATTGGAAACAATTTATCTCTATCAAAATGATTCTAAATCATAATTGTTCTCATATAGGTAGTTTATTTTATTGATATCACATTTCACATTTAATCAATTAGTCTCGCAAGTGTCCCTCTCTCTATTGATTCACATTTTCCCTATGTCCATTGGTTCATGATTTCCCTTGATCATTCTCATGTCAACCACTCCATTTTGTTTTTGACTATTTGACTTGATCATCAACTCACAATGCTCTTTATTTTGATAAGAGTATAAGACAAGTATATTGAGGGCATTAACTTTTGAACTATGGTGAACCAATTCAATACATCATCAATGCTATATCCTCATCATTAGTTTTAGAGTTAAGCCTCTCTACTCTCTCATTTATTTTTTGAATATTTATTATTATTTATCAATCCAATTAATTTATTCTAACGAAACTAAAATATGAACAATACACTTGTTAAAATAAATATGCAAAAAATTAAGTATATCATGTATATGTTTCCAAGCATACCAAGAATTAGTTGTGTTGTCTTTTCTTAGACCAATGTTAAAGAACAATTCAAACACAATAAAAAAATAGAAGTCAATCTAATGTAGAAAAATAAGAACCGACTAATAGAGAAACTTGAAAATCTTTTCCTATTTATAAATACAATTGAGAAAAAATAATTTGACTATATTTTTTTATTATCTATTAATTCTCTAGTTTCAAAGCTCCTACCTACCCTTGTAATTTTTTCAGCCACCTATTTTTTCTTAAGATACAAGGTGGAAAACCACCTATATATAGCTAATAGGCTTTCTTTTAAGTGAACTCTTCAGTCCATGATTCGCCACCAAATCTGTCTCACACCTCAAAATAACTTTATCCCACCATCCAACCATATTGAGGCCACTGGTAAGTTGTCTCATGTCTAATCTCATTCAGAAAAAATATCCTTGATTGCCTTGTATATTTATTTTTATGTCTAATCCTTCAAGAACGTCATATGGACAAAACAAAATGGATGAAAAAAGTATTATATCAAATAACTTAACCCCATAAGAGATCGTGAGGAAAAATCCTACATAAGAATAGATAAAATGAAAAGAAAAAATATTGATAGCCCAATTAAGGACTAGTTCTCATCATTTGAGGTGTGAAATGGGAACATGGATGATACCTAATAAGGAGTGGGAAAGGAGAATATGTCTATATTGCAACATGGGAGTGGTAGATTGAAAATGACACTTCATCATGGAATGCTCAAAAAACAACATTTGTATCAGCTATGAAGACATCTTAAAAGTTCAGATAATTTAAGCACCTTGTTTGAGGCAAGGCTAGGAAAAATTGCAAACTTATTGATCAAAGTTCATTACCAAAGATCAGATTTAAAGATGAGGTTACAAACTATTTAAGGCTTTGGTTCCCTATTTATGTGGGATAATGTGTTATTATTCGGTCCAATAGGTTGCTTTGGCCTTGTGGGCATTATTAAAATCATTATGTCATTCAATATCGTACATAAAATATCCTAGATTTCCTTCATTTATGTTTTGATTGGACTCAGGCTCACAAATATTGTATGGAGATAATATAAATGCATTCCAAGCACTCTGGATTTAAATGCATTGAATTTGTTTTAGATTTTTTTTCCCTTTCACAAGATTTTTACATTAATGCATGTGTTGTTGATAGTCATACTTTCCCTATTGTTGCCCTTAATCACTACCCAAAGTGTAAATAAATACACTAGGCTTCTAATGTCAATTGATCAATCCATCAACAAGTGTTAGAGTAGAATTCCTATGAAATTAAGACATTTGCATCAGGTCATAACTTGTCTGGAAATATTACCTTCTTCTAATAGGTAACAAAAAGTGTGTTATTTCTATTTGTAATCAATTTATCTAGTATTATTTTTATTTCCTCCCATGCAATTCAAATAGCAAGTCATGGTTGTCCTACAGTTACATATTTCTATGAAATCATGGATATATTTTCTTTCATAATGCATTTTTCCATTATCTCTTTAGTCTATAACCTTAATTGACTTGAAATCCAAAATTACATATCAAGTTATGATGGTTGAAGCATATTTTGAAAGCATGCTTCAATTATTCTTACTGATATTTTTTAGTTAGAACCACTGTAATAAGCAATATCTTGTTCCTAAAGGGCAAACAATTTTGTATAGTGCATTTTTGTTTTATCCAAAGTATCAATGGGTTCCATTTGAATTATATTTTTGTTTAGAGACTATAGAAGTGTTAGTCTAGTCAAAAACATGGAGTTGACACACAGAGAACAAACTAATCATAGAACAAAAATTAAAGTGCTAGTCATTTAAGGTGAAGTGCTATAGTACAAACTATCACTTTGAAATTTTCTTTGGCTAAGAGATATTTAATATGTTTCTTTTTATTTGGAATGAAATTATTGCAAGTATCTTATTCTAATATTTTGTTTCTTTAACTAATGAAATGCTCTAAACTGCTCATTCTTGAAGCTTTTCCTTATTTTCTCATGCCTTCTACCATGTTCTTCATCTTTTGTGTTACTTGTGCTTTAGTGTTTTCTAACTTGGTATATTGTTCTTTTCCATGTTGTGGGTAGGTGAGAATTTTTTAAAACAGATTTATCACTTCTAGTGAGATTATCCCATTGATACACAACAAATAAATACAAGGAAATTACTTTTAAATTTTAAAACCGTAAAGTTGGAATCAATTTGAATAAGTCTATGCTATAGAAAAACCATCACAAAACAATGTATCAAGCAACTCTTCCTTTGTTTGAATCTACAAGGCATCAATAAAATAGAAATATACTCTCAAAATCTTAATGGGTTTTGTATTATCTTTATAGCCTAAAATAAAACATTGTCAAAACCATAATCTATTTTCAAATTAACATTATAAGAATTTCATTATGAATCAATACCCCATGAGCATCTATAAGTAAGTCTAAACCTTTACTTGGGGCATAAACATTAGGAGCATGACTAAATTCTCATGCACTCAATTTCCTACATCCAAGGGCAACAAATGAGGATATTTATACTATTATATATTGTCTACAACTTCACTATTAAAGTAGATTCTAAATCCATACCCATATATTGTCTTTCTCTAGTTTTAAGCACCCAATATTTTTATAGTTTGCATCTTGGACTCAACTTACATATTGATTCCGGTATTGGAAATGTAAAATATTGGAAACCAAAAACTAAAGCTCTAAATATATTTCTATCAGGCTATTTGAAACGAACTTTGCAAGAGAGAAAGAAAGTGAACAATGCAAGACAAGTAGAAGGATTTTTCAACACTGAAAAGCTTCACGGCCTAATTAAGGATGTTAAGGAATAAGATCATTTAGAAAGTGACAAGATTCTTCTAGAAAGCTAGAATCTTCTAGAAACTAGAAGCAACTAGAATTTGTCCAAAGAAAAGAATGATCAAGTTTTAGAGTTCTTTATAATATTAGAAGTTTCTAGATTTTAGAGGCTTCAAAAATATAAGGCTATCCATTGTTGTTAATTTTTTGGATTATGTAATAAAAGCTAGATCAATATAATTTCTTTCAGCCATTTCACAATTCATGCTTTGTTTCTTGCCCTATTTGTTGTTGTTATTTTATTATTTGGTGGCTTGTTTTTACATGGTATCAAAGCTAGAAATTTCATAACAAGGCTAAGATATTGCTAGATTGATATTTATTTAGCAAGAAAATATTTGATGTGGTTTAATCTATTTGTTTGAGGGCTAACTCTTTTCTAACATGGGCATTAAAAATGAAAGTTTTTCAATCTCTGATGGAAGTGGTTTTACATATTTGAATATTACAGTCAAGAATTCTTTGAGAGAAAAGGCTTTATGGAGCATGGTGAATGAAGAGATTGGAGAACCTCAACAAAAGAAAGAAAAGGAGTTATGGAAATGCAAGTTGGAGCAAGGTAGAGGAATTATTGGTAAGGCTTTGAGTCCAAATCTCAATAGAATGTTTGTTGATGTTGATAATCCAATAGAAATATGAGAAAATTTAGAAAATGATTATAATGAGGGTGATAGAAACCACTTACTCTTGTTTCACTCTGATTGGGTAGTACTGTAATGATACTTTTAGAAGAGAAAACTAGTTCTATTTTTATAAAAAATTAAGATGAAAAAATATTGAAGGAAAAAAAAATAGAATTGTAGCATCGTAAATTGTCACCCTTGACAATTTCACACTATGTTTTTCTCCCCTTTAAGTTATTGAACCTAATTAAGCACTTAATTTACTAAATTATGCATTGTATAGCCTAATTTAAAATAGTTTCCAACAATTTACAATATTGCTTCATCCAAATCTTCAAGAGTAGAATGAAGTTCTCCTTCAAAATCAACTTCATAATTATCTGGATTGATGTCCCACCCTTCGGGTTTCATTTCTTCTAGATCTAGTTCTGGAATGAACATATCATTGATCTTTACTATTGACCCCATGTGTTCAAGTACAAGATCTACCTTAGCTATTAAGCTTCTCAAAGGTACTTGGATCTAATACCAATTGATGAACACAATGTAATGTTGAGATGGGGTTGAATTAGCATATATTGAAATTAATCATTCACATTTGTAGATTAAACATCTCCTCATAAACTCAAAGAGCAAAAAAGAAATAATGCAACACACAAAGACACCGAGATTTTTACATGAAAAACCCAATGAGGGAAAAACCACTATGAAGATCAACTCCCAATATATGTAGCTCACTACTAACAAGAATTATATTGTTGTTTAAGGCTCGCTACCTATGGAATTGTAGAATAAGGTGTATAACCTTAGGGAAAGATACAAAGGACCTGATGAGACTCACTGTCTCAAAGAAGGATACATGAAAACTATAATGATAAATACAAACATGAACTGCTATGAAGAAGCATTCAACTTATGTTAATGTTGCAATTCCTTTTTCGCACAATTAACCCTTCACACAGACTTCGCACACTTCATTTTCAACATACTACTTTGTCACACCTCTCTAAACAATACCTTCACAAATGAATTTTATCTTCTATATATATATATATATATCCTCCACAACAACACAAAACCTTAATTAGGTCGGCTCCAAAATAACCTTTTAGAGGAAACAAATGGTATCACACTAGTCAGCTCCAAACATATATAATATTGCAAGAAAACAATTGAAAATTAACACATGACATTTACAAGACCAAAACACATCATAACACATCCTCCAAAAAAAATTATTTAATCAGGATCAATCATTGATGGAGGAAACAATTTTGTCATCCCAAATACTGACAACACTACCAAAACTGCCATTTATACAACTTTACACCATCGAGAAGAGATCAAAACCATCATGCAGATCAATATGCAAGCATTGTAGTCCATGCACAATATCTCCTCAACCTTCTCATAAATAATTTGATTAGCATATGTTGGCGCAAGAGGAGAAACCCACTGAATATATTGGAACAAAGCATTCTGAACAAATTGTAGCATACTGTTATTCAAAAAATGAACGTGAAGACCACCAAAACACCTAAGACTTGAAGGGAAGAATTCATATACCTCTGTGAACATATCCCTAAGTCCTCACAAACAATTCTATCTCACCAAAGGAATGTAGAGCATCCTAATAGTCCATCAACATTTTATACTACTAGAGCACAAACTGGAACACTGTTACTTGTAACTTTCACTATAGGTGTGATGACTTGAAACCTTGGATATAACACCTTCACATCTCGACCATCTTAACTTCTACCGAAAGAAAAAGGCTTGCATGGTGGAGGGATGCAAACCAAACTAGCATGGCTTTGTCATAAGGTATGCACTATAATTCCTTAGCCAATCTTCCGCAACTTATCTCAATGTGCGATACACCAAACAGGAACTATGTCAATGTAGACAAATTGCACACATGAAAAAATTAGTGTATCTTCTTCTGCAACATACTTGGACATCAAACTAATACCATTTCAACTACATACTACATTGTTCACTATATTACTACACTTTCCCTATCTTCAGAGTATGTACAACCTTCAACATTCGCATTTGGCATCAATGACAATACATCTTGAGTCAACATCAATGACAACACTTATTTCCAACATGAGGTGGATTAGTAAATTTCAATTTATATATTTTTGTTTTATCTATCTATTATTGAAAAATTGAATGATATTTATTTGTAGTTTAATTACTATCTTGATGGTTTCCACAAGGCTTCATAACTCCTAATCATAAACGTTCCCTTGTTACAAATGAACATAGTGATTATTAAAGATATCAAGTTTCTACAATCCATCAAGATTATATGAATAGTGATTATTTGTATGTGGTGTGTGATTATTCTATTATATGTCATTCTATAATTTAATTTCTATATATTATTTTTTATACTATTTATTATATTTGGTGATCTAGGAAAGTTTAGACAAGAGGACGATTGAACAAGTTTGAAAGAAAATATCATCGTATGCATCTCCATCCACTCAAAATTCAAAGGCAACTCATGATCTCTTTCCTTCCCCTAGAGAGAAATTACTACATTAGGTTCCTTTGTTGTATGCATGTATGGAATTTTTGAACATATAGTTTGTATTATAGTATGTGACATTATATGTCCAAATGGCATTGTTGTAAGCCTATATATGGCTTTCTTGTATATATATTGACATATAATGTTGTATACCTATATGGTGTTTTGGTTAATACCAATGTTATCCATATTTACATTATAAATGATTAATTGAATAAATGAATAATGAACTGATGCAACTATAAATGATTAATTTTATCCATATTTGTATTATAAATAATTGAATAAGGCTTATTTTTACTATGTACCTAATGTAAGCATTACAATTATTCATTCATTCAATTAATGAAGTTAGATGTCTATTATTTCTCCATTTTTGTTATCTTACATGATAGATGTAGGTGAAAACTTATGTCACTTTACTATCTAGGTTTTCCTTTTTATTTTTCTTATTTTGGATTTGTGTTTAGAATCATCATCCACCTATAGGTTAAAATGAGGCGTTCCTCAATTTCGTGGTTGAGAGAATAGTCATGCAAAATTTTACTACTTCTTAGGGTTAATAAGAGACTTTGTGGTTGTAATGTATTCTTGAAATGATTAGGATGCTTGCACACTAAA
The DNA here is from genome assembly GCA_007258455.2 of Sequoia sempervirens. Classification (NCBI taxonomy): domain Eukaryota; kingdom Viridiplantae; phylum Streptophyta; class Pinopsida; order Cupressales; family Cupressaceae; genus Sequoia; species Sequoia sempervirens. Next base: position 352,511,720 of record VDFB02000017.1, on the reverse strand, counting down.
ATGCCTCTAGTAGTAGCAACCCACCTACCCAAATGGGTTGGCATTATTGATTTGGTGCCATGTGGTCAAGAATATTCAAGGTTGCAGGTCATATCTCCACTTTTTAAAAGGTGTCTTAGCATAAGTTGAAATTTCTAAAATACTATAACCTTGTTAAAATACCTTTACTTGGTCAGTAATCTACATGCATGAGTATTTGAAGGGAGGTATTTAATGAAATTTTGAGTTTCATTAGGAGAGGTCAAGCATTTTAGGGTTTCTTGTTATCTTTTGGATCTCTTTACTTGAGCATCCAGATTCTTATGTCAACCAAGGTTGATTCAAGCATCAAAAGGAGAAGCATTGATGAAGATCTTGGCCCTTGATATTGGTTTTAGCAAAGAAGCAAGCTCTCTTTTTTATTCCCACTATTTTTTGTGATTCAATGCCTTAGAAAATTGTAATAGAGCAGTATCATGTAGAGATGTATCTATGGTAAGTGAAGGAAGAATGGAAACATTTTTATAAACCTCAAGCATCATTATTATCTAGTCATGCAAGCATAGGCACATGAAACTATGCCTCTCAATTATATACAAGTCTATTATTTTTTAGGTTCCTTCATTGTCATGAGGAAGTGCCTTAAGTCATCTATGGAGAGTGCATTTTAAATGATGATATTTCCAAGTTGCACTATTGAAAATTCACATATATATGAACAACTCTTATGACTCAATAGTAGACTCATTTAGCAACTTGTGAGATCCTTGGTAAGAGATTATACATCTCATTGAAACCCTCATTTGGTATAGTTACTGTGTTAGGGTCTCCAAAGGATCTTAAGCCATTCATCTAGGTCAACGAGCTTCTAGAAGATAGGGAGGTTACATAAAATCATTTGGAGTTTGTTAAAAAATAATTATTTATCCTGAAAACCATATATAGGATTTGTTGTGACAAATGATATGTGTATTATTTCTTTTGTTTGTGCTCTACCATCAATATCAATTGATGAATGTATGACATGACAAATCCACAAGAGGGTTATCAAGTAATCATAATAAAATCCTTGAATCTGTGTTCATTCAAATCCAGTAAGAAGAAGTATAGTATAAAGACTGTATTTTCAAAATCTTGGGCTTTTGTTGACATTTATGTAGGTCCTTGTCAATATTTTTAATAACCTCATGTTGATATTGCTAGTGTCTATCATGCATTCTCAAAATATGTGTGAGTCTATTATACATTCTCAAAATATGTATGAAGTTGTAGAACCCATTTTGATTCATTAAAAGGTACATGAGTAGATATTCCTAGTAGGAAATTTACCTGGTATTCATGAGAGTGATTAGGATTTGAAAATCTCAGTCATGAAGATGCATATTCAAGGGTTATTAAGTGAAGATAATAGTGTTTCAAGATGCTTGTGAAAAAGCTATTAATATACCTGTTGTCAAATAAAGTTGCACCCTCGCTAAGCCATTAACTGTAGCAACCTATTGACACATGGGAACACTTCAAGGTTGTGGGTGACCTAGGAATGAAGTGAACCTCCAGATTATGGGTTGGTTCCCCTTAAGATAACTTAAGAAAAGCTAAAGAAATGACAAGAAAAAGAGTAAGAAGGATATACTTGAATTAAAAACCTATCACTAACAGGTGGTACACCAAAGATAAAATTTGACAATACTGTTGAAACTCACAAAGAATCTCAATAGAGCTAAACAATCTCACAACACAGAGATTTATGTTTATAAAAGCGAGTCTATGTAAGGTTCTGACTGTTCTAATGCCTAACATAAGGAAAACGAAGATGTCTTCACAGATATGAATGCAATAGAAAGAGATCACTAACATAAACCTGCACTATGACATAATATTCTTTGCATCCAGTATTGAAGAAATCTAATAAAATAGAGGATTTACACAGAATTTTATCATGCAACTCACAACCAATACTTAAAACAACAAAGAAAATCAGTGAAGGAAATGACTTTCTATTGAGAAAATAAGGAGTCTCTGTGTTACAGATCTATATTATTCATGAAAAATGAGTTACAAAGTCTAAATAATGCTCTTTTTTAGCAATCTCCTAACCAAGAACTACTTTACAAAGAGAAAAAAATGACATATATACAAGTAAAAAACCAAGAGTGTCAGCCCCTGCCTTAGGGTTTACAAAATGAGTCAGTTGCCTGGACACGTCGGCCCTAGAAGCGTTTAGGAATGAAGTTAATGAGGCATTAAATGCGCATACCCTGCTCATGTTGGTGAAAGCTCGCTCCCAGGCGTGGCCTTCAAATTTTTTACAACAACTGCATTAACTCACAGCCCTCATGTCCACCCTCAAGACTTCGTCAGAGCCGCTTTGAATGCTCTGTAGCATGGTCATTAATGTCGACCCACCTTTACCAACTGACACCCTAGCTATTATCGTGACTCGCGGCCTCTTATTCGACCTTCCTCTTGCGCTAGATCTTTTCACAAGTTGGCCCCCTTCGAGAAGCAGCATCAAATTTACCCTGTCAGATTCAAACGTTATTGCTTCACCGATCCAACCCATGTCACACACATTTTGTTGATCTTTCCTTACAGGGGGAGTCAAACAGTCAAACCGCCCGTGATTTTCCCTAGCACCTTCTGATTGGTTGAATTTGTGCCACGTAGATTCCCAGATAGTCAAAAGTTGCTTTATCAGAATCGCATGTCGATGAGACACTAATTGTGTCTCCCTGATGCGATTATGCACCACAGCAGCTATTAGCAAAACTTACCACCGTCGGTGAGAGTTCACATCAAGCTCCAGGAGTTATACCGATGTTTGTATTTCAATGGGCAAGTTGGTCGCTATTGGCAAGACCTCTAGCTTTCGGGAAGACTTCATGGCGAGCCCTTTCACCAAGCGCATTCCGCTCTCCCCAAGCTCCTATCATTCCTTTCAATGAGACTCCCACGGGTCGGCAAGACCTCTCACCGGGAGTCCCTTTGTTTTGGTGAAAGCTCACTTCATTTTAGGGAGACATTGCCTTGGTCGATGAGACCTCATGTCGAACTCGCAACCTTCGCCGAGACCTCTCGAGGTCGGTAGGACATCTCCCCAAGACCACTCTATTTCCCCGAGCGCAGATTCCTTCCTTTCGGTAAGACCACCTTCGGTCGGCGAGACATCATACCGATGGAAAACTCTCTTGGCGAGACCACCTTCATTTTTTTTTGAGCCTGAACCATTCGGCAGAGTCAGAGTCTAGATGAAAACCAAAATGAGGCTAGAGCCGGAACAAGGGCAAAACCAAATAGTAGGTGGAACCAAAACTAGAACTAAATCCGGGCCTGAAACTTTTCTGAAGTTTCAAGCTCAGATTCTATTCCGATCCCGCTCCCAGTACCATACAAAAAGACAACGAGGAGGAAAAAGAAAGAAAAAGAAGGGAAGAAAAACATCCCGCGACCAAACGATCGAAACAAAAGTAGAACGAGCAAGACTGGCGGAATCGAGACCGAAACTAAATCTGAACTAGAAACTTCTCTAAGTTTCAGATTCGATTTCAGTCCCGATCCCAGGTCCGCCAAAATAAAACAAGACCAGGAAACATCCCCCGACCACCGGTAGAGAAAAAGCAAAGAAAAGAAGGGCAGAACCGGGATCGGAACCGAAACAGAAACAAGAATTGGAACTTTTGGAAAAGTTCCAAGTTCAGTTTCAGTTTTGATCCTGAGTCTGGCAAAATGAAGAAAGTGCCTAAGGAAAAGAAAACCCAAGGCACACAAAAACAAAGACCAAAGGACGTCAAAACATAAATGGGATCAGAACGAAAAACAATCCCGAGCTAAACACAGTGGGGGCGGAACTGGAACAGAAACAGGAACTGGGACTTTTGGAAAAGCTCCAAGTTTAGTTTCAGTCCCGATCCCGAGCCTGCCAAAACACAACAAAAATGGGGGAAAAGGCAAGAAGAAAGAAACAAAGGGAAAAAACCACCCCACGTTCAAACGCAAGGTCAAAGAAGAAAATGAAATGCACATAAGTGCAGAACCAGAACCGGAACAGAAACGGAAACTAGAACTTTTGAAAAGTTCCAATGTTTGGTTTCGGTCCAGCTCTGCCTCCAACAGAACAAAAAGAAAAAGGGTCCAAGGAAAACAAAATGGAAAGGGGAAAAAACAAGGCAAAAACAAGATGAAGATCCACCCAAAACATAATACCTACACGCCAGGCTCAACCCTTGTGGGAGCCACATTTAATCCACATGTCAAATTTTAAAACATAACCTCCTCCCCATAGCTGCACAAGAAGCAAACAAGTTAGAAAAAAGTAACTTGGATGAAACTGTTCCTCCAATTGGCCTTCATGAACACTCGAAAACATAGGTTACCCTGCCTAATTGAGCCCGTAGGTGAAAATTGGGTAACAATACCATTATTAAGAGAAGAAGGGCATTAACCTAAAGATGATAATATATGACAAGTACAGTTTTCTACTATGATGATCATATGGAGGAGTGATAGGTCTAGGTGAACATAAGACACAAGAGACATTTTTAGGTGTCATAGTTTGAGAGAACACTCATGTAAAAGTTTAATACTTTTTTAGTCTCAGGGATCTTAAGAAATTTGGTTGGTCTAATAAAGCTCAAAAGGATCAAGATGCTTGGGTGTCAAAATGAGACCTCTAATAGTAGTAATCCATCCACGCATAGATGTTGTATTGTTAGTTTGGTGCCATGAGGTGCATAATACAAAATATTGCTCATCCCAACCTTTTAATAAATAAAATTGAATCATTTTGTAACATTTAATTCATTACCAACATGGGAAAATGACCATGTCAGTTGGGGTGTGAAATAGGACCTTTCCTAGCATAAAACCTACCCACCCCAACATCTTGGCATAGTTGCTTAGCCCCATGAGATGAAGAACATAAAAATGTCTCCCGACAACTTTTTACTAAATGCAACTAGCAATTTTTGAAACATTTGAAACATTGTCACCATGGTGAAACAAATTGGAGATATCAAAAACTAAGAGAGTTTGTTATGGAGGGACCCTACATTACCTTGTATATTTATATGAAACATTTTTACATTCCACAGTTTCTGAAAAACAACCCATCAAAATTTGGCACTTTTTACCTTTTAGGGCTCTTAAGAGAAAGCATTGATACAACATAGTTTGGAATGATTAGGAAAGTTGGGGTGTGAAATAGGACCTTGCCTAGCATACACCCACCCACCCAAATGTGTTGGTACTATCAGTTTGGCCCCATGATGCACAAATCAAAAATTATGCTACCTTGCAACTTTTCATTCAATGCATTTGATACTTTTGCAACTTATAAAAAATTGTAACCATGGACAAATGGATTGGATTTTAAAAAAATTGAGAGGTTATTGTGAAGGGACCCTACATGACCCTATAGCTTCAAAAAAATGTCATTATCTTTGTGAAATTACCCATCAAATTTTGGCACTTTTTGGCACTTAGGGAACTTAAGAGAAAGTGTTGGTGAATGTAGTCTAAAATAATTGGGAAAGTTAGGGTGTGAAATAGGACCTTTTTGTTGGTATATGGCAACTAATCATGCAAATATTGTACACTCGTAACGTATCAATGGGGTTTCGGGCATCGCCTCAAAAAAAAAATCATTAACATGTCAAGGTTTTCCCATTGACATGTCAAGATTTTTTCCTGTTGACACGTCAAGGTTTTCTCATTGACATGCCAAATGAAAAGGGACCTTGTAAAACCCTAATTCTAGAAGGTTCAAAAAAGTTGGTTATAAGCGTTCAGGATGTATATTGCAGCATGGTGATTCATGAGATTGTAATTTGTTTTGCACTAGATAATAAATTCATTGGGTGGTTGAGTTTCTATGGATGTAGCCCATATTGGGTGAACCACGTTAAATTTTTGTGTTGATCTCTTTTGTGTTATTCTTCATTGTTATTTCTAGTTTATTTAATCTGCATATAATTGTTAATGTTTATTGCTCCAAATCTACCTAAATCCTAACACTTTCCTAGAATAAACTCACCTACCGAACATATTGGTACTATTGGTTTGGCCCCATGATGCACAAAACAAAATTATTCTACCTTGCAACTTTTCATTCAATGCATTTGGAATTTTTTGCAACATCTTTAAAAATCTTGTCGCCATAGATAAATGGATTGAATTTTTAAGAAAATGAGAGAGGTTATTGTGGAGGGACCCTACAAGACCCTATAGCTTCATAAAAAATGTTTATAGGTGTCATTATCTCTGAGAAATAATGCATGAAAGTTTGGCACTTTTTCCACTTAGGGATCTTAAGAGAAAGTGTAAGCACAATGCAATCTAGAATGATCAAGCAAGTTGGGGTACAACATAGGACCTTGCCTAGAATAAACCCACCCACCCAGATGTTTTGGTGCTATTAGCTTGGCCCCATAATGTATAGATCAAAAATTACGGTACCTTGCAATGTTTTGTTCAATGCATTTGGTGCTTTTTCTAATGTCTAAAAAAAAATTTCCACAATAGATGAATAACATTTTAACTCATTATGAGGATTATCAAACATGGTAAAACCCAGTTTTTATGAGTAGAACATATTATAGAGTAGACTTGTACTCAATTTTGTACCTTTGAATCAATAAGATTAGTTTTTTTACATTTAAAGAAGTTGTTTTTACATATCCAAAGAAGGATGAATTGAGAATCTAAAGGTGATTAAGCATGTATATATTAATAGGTGCATGTAGCATGAGTATATAAATTTCACCTTTAAATTTTTCCTCCACATTGAGGTAGGAGAAATTACTTTCTGCAAATCATATAGATAAACAACAATGTTGCACATAAGTATCTCATAACACATGATTGTAGATAAGGAACAAAATTTATTTATATAAATATACAAATCATCTATAAATATATACAAATAAGGTTGACATTATAAATATTTTCATTCACAATCAATCCAATGAACCATATGGATCTATGCTACTCTTTATTGTGTCAAATTTTGTCTTGTGGTTAGACTCACAAACCTTCCACATGTTTATGTTCAATGGTCTACCCCATATTTGATCAAATGAACATTTGATACCACAAGGTTAGAATAATGAAGAATATTCCTATGTGTCTAAAAGTTATCAAAAAACCACACATCATGAATGTTTGATCTATACATAAAGAACAAAAGCATATCATCCATCGTGTATGAATTATCCATGAACCTACATTAGAGCTTCTAAAAGAGTGTAGCTCACTCGATCCTATGAAATGATAGGCCCCTTCTAGCCAAATCATGGTAGAACATCTAGAAGCAACCTTGCATGAACTCTATAGACTGTGTGTGATCATCATTGATATAAAAATAATACTCCCTTAAGATCTTTTTGTCATCCTCTATATTATCACCCGCATGAATGAACACTATATGCACAAATATAGCAACCTATATGGAGTTGCAATACTATGATTACACCTCATTTTGTCGTTGTGGAGTGTATTTCTCTGCAAATTTAAAAACTAAAATGATGTTATCAAGCAAAAATGTGTCCTTGCATAACATGAATTACAATTCTAACCATCGATCTATATGGGTATGCCTTGCATACTCATACACTATAGTCTCTCAAAAAAATAGACATAAATTGATACACTAGAATATTTTCACTGACCAAGTCACACTTTTTTGCTTCTTTACCATCTTTATATTGTCATCCATTGTCTTATATTTTCCAAATCCTACTAGTTAATTTCCAATTGTATGTATATTCTCCATATGTTCACAAATTGGAAAATGTTGCAAGCCACCACAATGATCACATGTGCCATCCAAGCATAAGTTCTTGTAGAATAATTGGTCATCCACTCTTTCACATAAAATGCTTGATATGAATTCTTTTCAAGATCTAGGTGGAGAATGTATGTTACACTCCTACAAAACATCATTAATATACAAATCTAGACATATATGTCGATAAACATCATAATAGTTAGAAAACTCAATATGTACTCTACAACAACAAGTTGTGTGTGTATGATTTATCTTGACATAAAAATGCTTTACCATTTCAAAATACCTTTGACTAATTTTAATTTGAGGATACATCTCTAGAAATTTGGCAAAAAATTGTGTTTGAGTCATATCCAAAAAATGCTCTAGATGTGGCTCACATTTTCGACTACCAATTCTCCTTCTTACAACATCTCTTTGATTAGGGTATAACCTTGTGTTATTCTTCCAAAATTATTCAATTAGGGATCTCAAGTATTCAACAATTAGTTTATCTTTCTTTGGGAGTCTATCAGAGAATTCCCATAATTCATTGTCATTTGGGTCCTTCACTCTTTGATGCCTTTAGACGGCTCTTATTAGAGTTTTTCTACTTATTCTCAATGCTTTATTTTTTTGGCATATGGATTTGAGAGATCATTTTTGGCTACTTGCATTGTCATTGATGGCAACTGGAGTTAGCAGTATGGTCTGCAATGTTAGTATTGCTCCTACCAGCAAGGGAAGTAAGATTTTGTAATCTACCGGCAGAAAGAATGAAGAATAGGACATTCGGTCAATAAACCGATCTGATCATTTCACCGGATCAATATTTTGTGGTGTGAATCTCCAGGAAGCCTTCCTAGCATGTATACTATCTTACTAGTGAGTTTGTGGTGTCGATTTAGTCAAAGTTCGAGTTGAGAAGTTCGGTAATATGATTCATGGTTTATTTTCTCACCTTGGCCGACATGTTTTATATGGTGTATCGCAGATATATGTGGAGTATGTATTTAGCTATTTCTTATATTTAGAATTTTGTTATGGGTCCCTACTATAGTCTAGCCGACTTGTGTGGGTACGCACCAACTCTAATTAATGATTTGAGTTGACATAAGCAAGAATATTATATTTTGTTGTGAAGCCGACATACAATGAATTCCTGATTAGTGGGTATATAAAGGAGATCAGAAAATCATTTTGAGTGTGAAGTAGTTGTGGTAGAGATAGAAGTGTATGTGTATCAAAAAGAGAGTGAAAAAGGATAGATCAGTTATTTGAGGGCAGAAAAGGTTTTGTATGCTAAAGTAGAGAAGAGAAGAGTAGAGCAGAAGTGCAAAGTGGTCAAAAGATCTGAAATTTGATTATGAGCTTCATTGGAACTGAATCCAGGCATTTGTAGATGTTGTACTCTCAGTTCAAAATTTTGTTGTAATTTTAATTATACTTTGTAAGGCAATGAGCCTTTCTCTCTTGAGCAGTGAGCTCTACGCAGTGCGCCTGAATGCAAGTGCATTCTCCTTTTATCATACTTTTAATAGAGTATACATTGTGGATTAATCTCCACCGTGGTTTTTCCCCTAATAGGGTTTCCACAAAAAAAAATCTAGTGTTATGGTGTTCATTAATGTTATTGCTTGTTTCCCTCTGTTTATATGCTATGAATGTTGTTTTAAGTTCAATTATTGTTGTTGATAGTTTTATATCTAATTTGATTTCAAATATTATTGAACACTGATTCACCCCCCCTCTCAATGTTCCTAGTGTCCAACAATTGGTATCAGAGCAGGTTCCTTTTCTGGAGTTTAACAGCTTGAGGTGGATCTTGAATTACAATGGACACTGGTGGTCTTCAACAATAACTTATGGTGGCACTTGATGATCTTGATCAGTCCAAAGCAGAGGTCATGGAACTAAAAGCAAATATTGTGGCTACCAAAAAATTCATTCAATCACTGAAGGATAAGATAAATGAGTCAAGGGAAAAGAGGAAGGAACTATGTGATCAATTGAAGGAAAAAGAAAGCAAAGGTTTAGATGATGTCCATCTGAATCAAACCTTAAGGGAAATAACAGAAGAATGTGAAAAGCTTGCTAAGGACAATACAGCTCTAAAGTTTGAAATGGAATTTGTGGCGATGAAGTTTACCAAAGAGATTGAAGAGAGAAAGAAGAATGAGGAGAATCTAGCCCAGTCCCTGAAAGAAAAATTTGAAGAATGCAACAAAATTAATAGTGGATTCATTCAATTGGAAATTGAATTGCAACAATCCAAAAACAATGAACAAGAGCTTGAGAAACAAGCAGTTATCCTCAGAAATGAGCTTGCTACTACAAATGAATTCAAGGAGAAATTCAAGATAAGTTCTACTAGGCTTGATGAGATAACCAAAGGACAAAAGGATACAAATGACAAATGAGGTCTTGGCTATGAGAAGGGTGAAAGTTCTGGATCTGAATAGAAGAACCTTGAAAAGAAGAACAAAGGCAAAATACATCCGGTAAGGCAACCCAATGCTCAAAAATTTAATGGATATTGTTTTGCTTGCAATAAATTTGGACATATGGCTTCTTAGTGTAGAAGAAAGATAAACCCTAGTACTCCATCATTTTCTAGTCAGTGTTTTAAATGCAAAAAGTTTGGTCATAAGGCATTATAATGCAGAAGTATGTATGTCAGTGCAAGTAACATTAAATGCTATACTTGTGGAAGATTTGGACATGTTGCTAATCAATGCAGGTCAGGAGGAAATCAGTCGAATGGATGGTATAGACTAAAAAATCTGGTATTCTACAATTGTAACAATTTTGGGCACATTGCAAGATTCTGCAGGAACATAAACATGAACAAAAGAGGTTTGGTTTATCAAGGAAGAAATTCACAGAAAGACAACAAAGGAAAAGAAAAAGCATATGTGGAAGAGATAAGAGATCAGATGAAGAAAACATGGGTAAAGAAAAGTGAAACTAATGAAGGAAACAAGGTTGTACCAGAAGCTCCCTCTAGTAACTCTTCCAGTAATTAACTTCAGGCCAATGGCCTAGGGGGAGTTTTTCTTTCATGAAAATCTCTTCTCCCCCTGTGATATAGTTGGCACTGAATTGTAGGATGTTGTCAGTCATTGTGTTATTCATTGTTGAAAGTATTAGTAATCATCTATTGAGTTGAACGAAATGGTATAGATCCACAGACAGATTCTTTGCTTGTTGTTTGAGTTTTTAGAGTAACCAGAACTTCTAGGGAAACACATTTAATGTGGTAGGAAGTTAAGTATGTGAAGTTATAAAAGGGCATTTGGAACCCTAATTCATCATCGTTGGAGAGCCCCTTCAACAAAATTCCAAAGGTGCTAAAGGTCAATTTAGCGGCAAATTCTTTAGGTATTTCTGTTGCTCATTAATTTCATATTTATTTGGCAATCGGCAAAACCCTGTTTGACACAAAAAATGAAACAAGTCAAAGGAAGAGTAACTCTGGATGAGTATAGCATTCAAAAAGTTAGGGATGAAAGAAATATGTTGTCTCCCACCGAATTAAGGAAGCTTGGAGAATTGAAGCATAAGAATTTGGATATCTGGAATGAATTCCCTCATTTGGTCAATGTGGAAGTGATTTGGTTTATTTTGAACAGATTGGACGGTGATAACCTTACTCTAGATAAACCCTATCGAATCTCTGAGCATGTAATTAAGAATCTAACAGGTCTGTGCAATGTTGGTAATATTCGGAAGAAGAAATCGATCTGAAATATTGAGGTCGAAGCCCTAACCATAATAAGGGGAGATTAGAGAGCTTTGATAATTGCATCTATTAAAGATCCATTGACAAGGTATGTTGCACATGGAATCTCATATAAGATCTTCTTCAGAAACAAAGAAGGATCAACCTCGGCAGGTGTTGTATACATTGCTCATAAAATGATAATAGAAAATGAAGACTTTGACCTATGTAGTCTGATGAAGGATCAACTGATGGAGAATGTATAATTAACGAAGGATATTAACTACTCCTTCAGGTTTGGCACCCTTGCAATATGAATTATGATTTATTTTCTAAATTGCTTTCCTCTGAATGACAATGTGGTGTGGAAGAAAAATATACCGGTCTACAAGCAAATCTTCAAGCATTACAACTCTTTTGAAAATGGGGATTGATTTTATGAAAATTTATTTAGAAAGGTGTTAGAAAAGTTTAGTGTAAGTGTTATCCCCCTTCTGGTAAAATAACTGAAGTTGGATCATCCTCCAGAAAGACAGAGAATAAGCAGAAGAGAGGAAGAGATTTGGATGGTATCACTCCTCCGACACCCAAGTTAGAAAAAGTTGAAGAAAAGGGGAAAGGAAAGTTGATTGTGGATGTAGTGGATGAAGACTCTGATGAATATACTCCTAGAGATGAACCAAAACTAGGTGAACCAAAAATAATAATAGCTGAAGACAGTGATGAAGAAGGTACTCTGTTCAAATCAAAGATAATTCAAATTATTCAGGATGAAGATGGGATGCAAAAGATATCTGACATATGGTTGAATGGACCATCTTTTGAGCAGGATTTCATTGAGAACATTTTAGGAAGATACTTTGTTGATAACAATATTGAATTGGAGAGTCTGAGGATGTTCTTCCAGAAGAATTGATTGAGTGTGTTAAGGAGGCTATGGAATCTATGCCTCTAGATAGGAAAGAGGAAATAATTTCCCATTTGAAGATGTAGTTTAGGCTATCTCTTGCTAAGCTAAAGAATAAAATGAATGTGCTAAGATAATGCATTGATTCGGCCAATAAAGTCTTCAATTACTGTCTAAGGTGGCCTCATGTGGTCAGCAAGTACAAGGATAAGTTGGAGGAAATTGAAAAAGAGCTTGTCAGAATTGGATAGGACTACAGTATGTTTTTGGATAAGGATGGAAAGGTTAAGAAAAAGGTTCATGATCTGCAAGTTGAGCATGCAAAGGTTCACTTTGCTAGAAATACTCTCATGGTCGCCTTCTAGAGAGTAAAAGACCTGACTAAAGGCAGACTAGAGCAAATGATTGAAGTGCTAAAGATAGGAGAAAAGCTAGAAGAATCAATCACCATTCCCGAATTCCTTGCCCAGATTATCAATAGAACATCAAAGAATAATAGCTTGATCATAGCTATTGGGATTGTGGTGGACTCTTGGAAGAATTTTTTTCTAGAAATTAAAGCTAAGTATAAAATAATCTTTTGATTTTTGCAGTAGTTTCTCAAATTTTGATCGAAATCTCTATTTTGCAAAGGGAAAAGAATAAGAAGAAAAGTATAGTAAAACATTACAAGGAGAGTGAAAGAAATAGAAGCTTTGTCATTGATGTCAAAGGGGGAGAGAATGTAGTGAAAATTTCCTTGACATCAAAAGGGAGAGCAGTAGTCTTGGTTTTGTTGAGTTTTTGGTTTTGACACTTAGTCAATTTTTCACTAAGTGTTGTCATCAATGCCAAAGGGGGAGATTGTTGTCATATGGATTTGAGAGATCATTTTTGGCTACTTGTGTTGTTATTAATGGCAACTAGAGTCAACAGTATGGTCTGCAGTGTTAGTATTGCTCCTATCGGCAAGGGAAGTAAGATTTTGTAATCTACCAACAGAAAGAATGAAGAACAAGACATCTAGTCGATAAACCGGTATGATCATTTCACTGGATCACTATTTTGTGGTGTGAATCTCCAAGAATCCTTCCTAGTCTACCAACAAAAAGAATGAAGAACAGGACATCTGGTCAATAAACTGATCTGATCATTTCACCGGATCACTATTTTGTGGTGTGAATCTCCAAGAAGCCTTCCTAGCATGTAGACTATCCTACTACTAAGTTTTGTGGTGTCAATTTAGTCAGAGTTCGAGTTAAGAGGTTCAGTAATATGATTCATAGTTTATTTTCTCACCTTGGCCAACATGTTTTATATGGCATATCATAGATATATGTGGAGTATGTATTTAGCTATTTCTTATATTTGGAATTTTGTTATGGGTCCCTACTATAGTATAGCCGACTTGTGTGGGTACACACCAACTCTAATTAATGATTTGAGCCGACATAAGCAAGAATATTATATTTTGTTGTGAAGCTGACATACAATGAATGCCTAATTAGCGGGTATATAAAGGAGATTAGAAAATCATTTTGAGTGTGAAGTAGTTGTGGTAGAGATAGAAGTGTATGTGTATCAAAAAGAGAGAGCGAAAAAGGACATATTAGTTATTTGAGGGAAAAAAAGGTTTTGTATGCTAAAGTAGAGCAGAGCAAAGTAGAGTAGAAGTGTGAACTAGTCAAAAGATCTAAAATCTGATTATGAGCTTCATTGGAATTGAATCCAGGCATTTGTAGATGTACTCTCAATTCAAAATTTTGTTGTAATTTCAATTATACTTTGTAATGCAGTGAGCCTTTCTCTCTTGAGCAGTGAGCTCTAGGCAGTGTGCCTAAATGCAAGTGCATTCTCCTTTTATCATACTTTTAACAGAGTACACATTGTGGATTAATCTCCATCGTGGTTTTTCCCCTAACAGGGTTTCCACGAAAAAAAAATTCTGATGTTATGGTATTCATTAATGTGATTGCTTATTTCCCTTTGTTTATATGCTATGAATGTTGTTTTAAGTTCAATTATTGTTGTTGATAGTTTTAGATCTGATTTGATTGTCAGATATTATTGAACACTAATTCACCCCCCCTCTTAGTGTTCCTAGTCGCCAACAGACTTGTCTTTCTAATGAGGTGATATTTCTTGGTTTGATTGCTTACTATTGTTGATGTAATGACACGTCGTGTGATATTACTATATTTGGTGTGTGATGTGGTACCCACACTGTCATATGTACTCATTAGATTCTTTACAATATATTTCTCACTTGAATCAACTAATGTTCTTAGTCCAATAATCTTCATAATAGGCCTAAATTTTATGTTTCTCATCATTTAAACAAATATTTTATATTTACATCTAATTTCATTTAAGTTCTCAAAAAAATTCTCCATGTCTTATTAGCACATCTTTGACCAGTAAACTTTAGAATCTTATCAACCATCAGTTTCAAAACATTCTCATCAATATCAATAAAAAACTTAGGCTTTTTTATGAAAAACTCTAAGAGGTATTCTCAAAGGTAAAGTTGCCTCAACATTAGGAATTTCATTAATATTTAAATGAGATGGGATAGATGGTGTACCTTCAATCAAAGATGAAAAAGATAATGTACCTTGAAGTTGAGATGGAAAAGATGGTGTACCTTCAATTTGAGATGTGAAATATGACATGCCTCCAACTTGAGATGTTAAAGATGGAATACCTCCAACTTGAGATGTGAATAATGATGTACTTTTAAGTTGAGATGTGGTAGATGGTGTGCCTCCAACTTGACATGTGGTAGATGAATTGCCTCCAACTTCAGAATTCAAATTTCTCATTGCATAGAGGTTTTGCATTTGTTACCTTTGTGCTACCAATTTCATATGTCTCTTACATTGAGTGGATGTTTCATGTTCCTCTTAAATTGGCATGTATTCTTCTATGGTGATCAATTTCCTACTTTCATAAAGTTTCCTCATTCCTTTTCTTTTCTTTGCATTCTCAACTTCATGCTCATCTAGTGTTAGATTCTTTGGTCATTTCCTCGACATGATGAAGAATTTTATATGTATCATAAATAAGACTTAGAGATTAGTTCTATCACGGTACTAAAGAGTAAAGCAATACCATACACAAATCATAAAATTAGGACTATCATAACTTCATTAGGACAATTCTTGGTTCATTAGGACTAAGGATTGTCATAACTTCATTAGGATAGTCGTAGGTTCCTTAGGATAGCCATAGGTTCATTTGGACTATCATAACTTCATTAGGATGGTCCTAGGTTCATTAAGACTATGATAACTTCATTAGGATGGTCATAGGTTCATTAGAACTATCATAACTTCATTAGGATGATCATAGGTTCATCAAGACTATCATGACTTTATGTAATGATATTTTAAGTTTCTTGTAGTATCCTATTGCATCATGTAATGAGGTAGGTATGGTTCATACACTATTGCATTTTGTAGGTTCCTTCAACTTCTAAAGAAAATTGATGTACACACATATATTGTAGAAATTTATCCAAAGTATGGAAGCATAGGCAAGGCATGCAAAGTTTTGGCACAATGCCTCAAAAAAATTGGAGCTTCAAAAGAGGGTATGGCATGGACATCAAAGCATAATTGAAAAATAGATTTTTTCAGATGTTGTAATTGCAAGTGTCACTTCCAATCATCACATCCTTCTCAAAAAATTATTTTCAAAATTCAATAAAGAATTATTTATGCACAAATTTTGTTTTAAATGATTTCAAAATATGACAAATTCCTTTGTAGCTTATATTGTGTGAATGAGATTTGAAGTTCCTTGAGAAACATGTTCAAAAATTATTTGTTGAAAAGGCTTTATAATATTTTAAATAAATTCAAACCAACATATTTCCTTCAACTTCTAAAGAAATCATTTGTACACATATATATTGTAAAGATGTATCCAAAGTGTGAAAGCATAGACAAGGCATGTGAAATTTTGGGCAAAATGAGTCAAAGAAATGTGTGTATTGAGAGATATGAATAATCATCTCTCTCTCCCTCTCTCTCAATATACAAAATATGGTTTTCATCTCTCCATATATACATACACATATGGTAGACATGTATGCAAAATATGGAAGCGTAGAAAAGGCACATGAGTTGTTTGATAAAAATGTTCAAAAAGTGTTTGTTGAAAAGGTTTTAGAAACTCTTAAACAAATTCAAACCACCATCCTATCTACTTGTGCTCAAATTGGAGCTTTAGAAGAGGGTATGGACATCCATAAAATCATAATTAAAAATAGGTTTTTTTCAAATGTTGTAATTGCAAGCGTCGCTTACAATCATCGCAGCCATCACAAAAACTTATGCCCAAAACATGTTTTCACTTATGTCAACATGGACTACTTTATGTGTGAACATATTATTGACATATTAACTAGGAACATGCTAACATAATCATAAAGTCACGTAAACAAATATAAAAAGAACAAAATCAAATGAAAAGGATTACAATTGAAATATATTGACAAGGTGGCATGCAAAAAAGGTAGAAAGACAAATAGAATATACCTTAAAATTCAATATTCGATTTGACAAATTGAAAAATTATGTCTAGTTTATTTTTTTACTTCAAACTCCTCAAAAAATTGAACTTTTTGCCAAGTTCCTTCATTTTCAATGTTCAATTCTATATAAATCTAATAGAATTAGTAAAAATTATGAAAAGAACTAGTTAATTTTATCTTTTTTTATCTAAACTTTGGCCCTTTGGGCTTTTTCATGTTAAGGGTACTAGACCCTGTAAATGTAGGTTATCTTATCAAAAACAAATCTATGTTATCAAATTAAAATAAAAAATCATAATTATCATTCCAACACTAGAAACATGAAAATATTAGTTCATATAATCAAATTTGGTCTAAAAACTCAAGTATTTCCTTCTTCTACATTGTCAAACAAAAAAAAGGTGGTGGAATATGTAAAATATGCTTGTGCTTTTGTCAATGCCATTAAAAAGTGTTTCTTTGTCCGATAATGTGTAGGAGATAGAGAATAATAGGGCATGTGGGCCTAAATGATGGGTTACTTGTTCTTTTACCATTTTTTGTATTCCCTAAAATGCACTCATGTTAAAAAAACAAGCATGTTATAACCTATATGGACCCATATAACTGTAAACCTAATACCCTCAATCCTTAACCCTACACCCTCAACCTTATACCTTATACCTTATACCCTATACCCTATACTCTATACCCTCAACTCTATACCCTATACCATATACCATATACCTTATGCCCTGCACCCTGCACCATGCACCCTGCACCCTCAACCCTATACCTTATACCCTATACCCTATAACCTATACTTTATACCCTAAACCTTGTACCATATACCCTCAACCATAATCCCAATACCCTTTGTAGTGTAGAAAATTGTACGCTCTTAAAAGCGGTGCAATTTCACACTGAATTTATTTTTTGGCACCCTTGCATTAAATATCCCTTTAAGTCATCATTAATAGGCCCCTAAGACCCATTATTTAGGATCTTGAGGGTTATTTTAGCTAAAAACCTGGCAAAATCATCAAAAACATCAAAAATTCCAAAAACCCACCCCGAAAAATCTAGGGTGGGACTCATAAGCCACCTTGGGCGTATGAGTCCCCCTAGGTGGGACCCATACCTAGAGGTGGCGTATGAGTTCCATTTGGGGATTTTTTAGGGTTTGAGCAGAAAAATCACCTTTTTAATTCAAATTTTTGGTTGATGTCGACTTTTGAGATCTGAATAATGGTAAATTAGTTGTTAATGCCTATATAAGAAAGCTCCTAAGTCATTATTTCATCTCAGCAAGCATTTTCAAGGGCAATTTCAAGATCCAAGCATTCAAGAGTCTTCAAGAATTCTTACACAAGAGCATTCAAGTTTCAAAAGCAAGCAAAGTTTAAGTCTTGGAGCAGCATTAAAGTGTTTTTGCAAGTCTTCAATCTCACTTTCATTCAAGATCTAGCATTTTCAAAGGTTGATCATGGTTGTCTATGGTGAATCATGATGGATTCTAGGTTCGGGAGATGCAACTAGCCATCAAGCCAAGCCTAATGACTTGTTTCCTAAGTGATTCCATCCTCCATTGTCACTTTACATTCAGCCTAAGGAAGGTTGGAGATCTCTCAAAGTGAGACATTCATCTTCATATTTCATTTATGCACCTCATTCTTTCACATTAGAATAGGGTTGCATTGCATTTCAAATCTCCTAATCTTAGACACACTTAAGGTTAGGATTTACATTCCTATTTACATGCATATTTCATTGTTCTATCAAGGTTTAATTACCAAATTAGGGGTTTGACTGAGGCAAACCCCCATAAGCAAATCAAGTCTATATTTTGTTTTGCAGGTATTTTCGCAGATTCAGATCCGAAAATCAATTTGGAAGAGAAGAACATGCGTTGAAGTGTAGATTTGAACTTTGAATCCCTGAAAAAGCAAAACGAGATTGATACGCCAAAAGTGGCATATGAGTTCCACTACATGCATTTTTCAATATTTTTGGAAATTCAAATACCCTTTTTCTAGAAACATGTTCCTATGCAGAAACCCAGATCTAGGGTTGATTCATCCAGACTGGAGTATGAATCCCAGTAGGTCAAAATTTTAGAATTTTTAGTGTTTCAGAGCTCATTTCAACCTCCTTCAAGTTTCCAAGTGCACACTTCTAAGATCCGACTTCTTTGTTATGATTTTCATGCACTTTTAGGTCATTTAGTCAAGTATTGCATCATATTAGGGTTAATCATTTTGATTAGCATTGCATTTTCCTTTCCAAGCCCTAGCTTGGTGGTGAACGCCTCATTAGTTCATAATCAGACCCTAGGACAACCCTATTGCAAGATCTCCTTTTCCTTTGCATTGAGATATCTATGGTCATCCTTGAATGAGAGAGTGAAGATTGTTATTCTAGGTCCCAAACCCTAGAACATAAACAATTTCCCCCCTTCACCCTCAACCCTAAACCCTCCATCCTCAACCTTATACCCTCCACTATAAATGCTATTCTCTTGACCTTATCCCTTAAACCCTCAACCTTATACCCTCCACTGTAAATCATATACCTTAAACTCCATACCCTCAACCATAAATCCTATACACTCGACCCTGTACCTTATACCCTTAACTATAAACCCTATACCCTCAATGTTATGCCCAATACCCTAAACCCTATACCCCAACCTTATAACCTAAACCCTATACCCTATACCCTATACCCTCAACCCTAAACCCTATACCTTATACCCTCAATTTTAAATCCTATACCCTTGACCTTATACACAATTCCCTCAACGCTAAACTCTATACCTTATACCCTCAATTGTAAACCTAATACCCTGATCCATAAACCCTACAACCTCAACACAATAACTTATACCCTCAACACTACACCCTCAACTTTATACCCTCCACAATAAGCCTTATACCCTTGACCCTATACCCAATACCCTCAACCCTAAGCCCTATACCCTATACCTTCAACCCTACACTATCCCTAAACCCTGGGCCCTAAATCATATATGCTAAAACCTCAACCACAAACTCCATACCCTCAACCCTAAACCTTGTACCCTCTACCCTATACCCAATACCCTAAACCATAAACCCTATACACTCAAACCTAAAAAATATCCCTCAACCCTATGCCCTAAATCATGTTTGCTAAACCCTCAACCCTAAACTCCATATCCTCAACCCTAAAACATGTCCTTGACCCTATGCCTTATACCCTCAACTGTAAACCCTATACCATCAACCCTATACCCAATACCCTCAACCCTAAATCCTATACTCTCAACCATATACCCTAAACCTTGTACCCTCAACCATATACCCTATACCCCCAATCCTCAACCCTAAACCCTACACTATCAACTTATACCCTCAACCCTAGACCCTCAACCTTATACCCTCCACCACAAACCATATACCCTTGATCCTATACCCAATACCCTAAACCATAAACCATATACCCTATACACTCAACCATATACCCTCAAACCTAAAATATATCCCTCAAACCTAGGCCCTAAATCCTATATTCTAAACACTTAACCCTAAATCTTATACCCTCAACCCTAAACCCTAAATAATTTAGACCTAGAGAGGGGAGGGAGACAAAGGGTAGAAGCAAGAGATAAAAACCTAGAGAGGGAGGGAGAGGGAGAGAGAGGGAGGGAGAGGTAGAGGGAGAGACCTATACATGGGGGAGAGAGAAGAGAGGGATGGAGAGATAGAAGGATCGATAAAGAGTGGGTGAGAGAGAGAATTTCCTTCACAAAAACATGAGTGTGTTATAACGCACTCATGTTATTGTTTTCTTTGGAAATTTCCAATCCTTTGACATAGATTTTCCTTGGGCTTCCAACCCAAAGAGTTGGACTAAATTTTTAATGTCCAAATAAGTGTTTTTGAAAATTATAAAAAATAGATTTGTATTATTGTTTTGGCTTGGGAAATTATAATGGTATTAGAGCTAGGTTAATCTTGCTAGCCTATGCATTCATAGTTCAAATTTGCATGTTTTAGTTTTATGCAATACAACAATAAAGCAACCAAATATCACTTCAGGGAGATAAAAAAATAAAGTTAATTTGTAGAGAGTGTAGAAAGTCAATCATCTCCTGTAGAACCCATTATTGAAAATAACCATATGGAAAAAAAGAGGAGAATGAATGAAAATGACAACCTATACATTCAGGTTGAAACAAATCTTGATTTGATGATTAATATGATAGCATGATTGCTTCACAAGATGGATACTAATATAAATATGCCTAGAAAATTGATAGGTGAAGCAAGTGATTCTAAGGGTTATAATTTAGATGCTACTTAGCGGTGCACATAAAATAGTATTCTTATTTTAGTTGTAAGATCAACCCAACCTACCTTTCTAAATAAGGAGGTAGAGGCTCCAAAACTTGAAGCCTAGAACTCATTGTTTAATGATATTAGGGCTTACCATATCATAATGCATAGATATTCCTCAAGATATATGAAGTGAAATTTCACTCACCAATTATATAACCATGAAGAAGTCTTGAAATTGTTACATATTGTAGACATGAAAAATATATTGATTGATCCTATACACCTAATCTTGATTTTACTAACATCAGTTCTTCCTAAATCATCAATTTTACTAATAATTTAACTACCTCTATTTAATTAAATTCATCATATTTCATCTCTTAATTAAATAAATCAAATTTATCTGATTAAGTCATCATCTCCTATTAATTAAATAAATCATTTTATTTAATTAATCCTATAGTCCCTCTTTTAATTAAATAATTCAGTTTATTTAATTAATCTCTAAGGTCACCTCCCTTAAATTAAATAAATTAATCTTTTTTTGATTTAATCTAACACCATCCCCTTTGATTAAATAAATCCAACTTTATTTAATTAAATCTAATAATCATTTTCCTCTCATTTTGATTTAAATTAATCCAAAAGTCTAAGTCAAATTGTCAAATCAACTAATCTTCATCTTAATTAATCAAATCCTAATTAATGTTAATGTTAATTCATCAAATCCTAATTAATGTTAATGTTAATTCATGAAAATTATTTTAATTGATTTATTAAATCTCTATTTTCATTCAAAAAGGCATCAAAGTGGGAATATTCTCCAAGTTTGAATTCTCCCCCCAAAAGTACTTGTCCATCCAACATGGCATTAAAGGCCTCTTACATGTCCTTTTCTTGAGCCAAGTGGCATTTAATTCATTTCTTCTCTCCCTCCAACTTGTCACTTCTCCAAATTTGAAATTCCACCCAATTGCATTAATGTGCACATTCATCCAAATGTGCTCCACCTTTGTCCACTCACATGTTGACAAGTGGCATTATGCTATTGGTTGGTGTTTTATCCCACATTCATCCATTTTGCCTCATCCTCCATCATTCTCTTCTATAAATAGAAGGCTCTCTTTTGGATTTTGGATCCACAAGTTCATTCATAATCTTAGGCATTTTCATCCACAACTTGAGCAAGGTTATCATTTTCATGTTTTGAGCAATCTTCATCCATTTTCATCCATTTTTATCATTTCATAGCTAGGTTATGGAGAAATTTCACCAAGGAGCATAAAATCTTCACCATTGATCATCAAGCTTGCAAGGAATTGGGAAAGGGCCATTTTCCACATCAAAATGGCACCAATTCCCCCATGGGATTGAGAGTTTGTTTATTTTGAGCAAGATTAGATAGTTTTTTACTCATGTTCTTCATTCATTTCTTGTTCTTGATATCTCAAACAAATTTCATGGGGATGTTGTTTCTAACTTGCATATTGGACTAATTATGTGTTTGTTCTTTGTGTTTGTGTAGGTCTAGGATCACCATTCACATTTTGGCGCTAGAAGGAGGGCAGATTGGAGGAAATTAACACATTTTTCTTCAAAATTCTATTGTTTTTTGAAACTTTTTGTGTCTACAGGAAAGTGCACTGCTGACAGAGGAACTACGCTGCTATCAGTCTAGCGGTGCTATATAGCGATGTTGAAAAACTCTAAACTACAATGCTAGACTCTTTCCACCAGTATATTTGAATTCCAAACTACGACGCTCTGTCATTTTCCTTTCACCAATTAGGTCAAACTCCAAAGTGTGTCGCCGATTGAAATAGTAACGCATATGAGGTCACTAGTTTCTCCACAATCTGACGCTATCAGTCCCAGTGTTGCCACATAGCGACACTAAATCTGTCAAACTGCAATGCATATGTGGATTGTGCCATTGGGTTTGAGTAAAAGTCAACTTTCAGGTTATTTTGACATGTGCTTTTTTTCTTTGATCATTTTTAACCTTTAACCTGTTTGTTATCTTTGGTTTTCTATGAACTAATCAGTTTTGTAGGTTGAAGTGGTCAAGAAGGAAGGGAGAAGGCAAGGAGGAGTTTTCTTTGGCATCTTCTTTCTATTGTATCAAGTGTTTTTAAACACTTTGGAAGAAATAAAAATTCCATTATAAGGATTTGCTATCTTTCAAGCTTTAGGACTCAATAAATTTCATTTGGGATCTAAAAAGAACAAAACAAAGGGGTTAAAAAGAATTTTAGGAACTTACTACATTTTGTTTTGGACTTAACAATTGAACAAACAAATCTCACACTTCAAAGTTGGTGCTTAAAAAGAACTCATTTTCTTGCTTTGAAGGTTAAAATGAACATGTGCATTTTATGTTTTGTAATCTCTTATCCAAAGTAATATCATTTAAAAGGCGTATGCGCTTCTCTTGTGCCTCACAGCAATCTTGAGAATCAAAAGTATTTTGGTGATATTAAGTTGTATAAGTGATTGCCTCCACACTTCAATTTGGATTCTTAAAATTGAACAAAGCTTGCTAGTGTGAGTTAGGTATATCGCGTGTGTTCTCTCTTTGTTCACGCAAAAAAATATTGATCAAACTATAGATGTGCTTGCTCACTTTTGTTTACCCTTAGAGGGCCTGCCTAGTGGGAAAAAGTAATCACCCCAAGGAACAACCCAACCGGGAACACACTAAAGCCAAGCTACTTCCACCCAGTATATAAGTGTGGGTACTTGAGGAAAGTTCAAGTATCACGAGGATTGTTCCAAAAAGAATGGAATCAATGGTCTCTTACCGTATTGATGATCCTCGATGAACCGAATGCCTTTACTAGAACCTTTTGTTTAGAAGTCCAAATCCTTATCTATTTGTTGATGCAAGAGCAGTCGTTCTAAAGCCGCCCCACATTCTTGTTGTTCTTGGTAGAGATGAGAAGTATGTCATGGGAGTTTCATGGGTACTAAAGCTTGGCTAACCCATAGAAGTGACTGTTGTGGAGGGGAGCCAGTGTGGTCAAGCTTTTAATCATCCGCCAAGAATAAGCGCAACTAGATTTATCCAAGTGGGGATTCAAAAAATATTGTCTCTTGACTATCCATAGGGTTGTGCATTTTCTTGGAATCAAAACACTTTGCTTGGATCTAAAACATTGGAAAACAAGCATTCAACATGATCATAAAATTTCAAACCCTTTAGAGGAAGCAAATACCTTTGAAAAAATTCAAGTGTTATTGCTTGCCCTAGGGATTCTATCCTTAGAGGCTTCTAAGAATTTGAATTTACATCACAATTTTCTCACTAAAGTCAACAATAGGAAACTTTTTTCTTAATTTCCTTGATATTCACATAATAGACTTTGTGGAATAAGAAGAAATTGGGACATTAGACATTTAGTTTGAAAACCTAATCAAGAAAGTGTTTGTGGTAAAAAGGACTCATTAAGAAAAGATAAAAAACAATTGGACCCACACATGTGCTCTTCCAAATGATTTCCCAAAAGATCAAAATATGAAAACCAAAGTCCAAAGGTCTTAGTCAAAAAGCTTGCAAGAAACGTTTGTCCATGCTTTACGAATTTAGGGAAAGATTGGCCTTCAACTTTTACAAATGTGCATCAAGGAACAATCCAAATTTGTGTTCATTTTACTATTGTCAAAATCCAAGTCTCTTTCAAAGGTTTGAGTATCTCACATAGGAAGTAATGGCATGTTCCTCAACACCTTGGTCTAGGAAACAAAAGTCTCTCTAATTATCTTAGGATCAAAATCAAAACACCTTTATCCATCCTCCAACACCAAAATCAAAATCCATCTCACAAACAACTCTTGGAAATCTTGAAAAAATCCTTCATGAGAAACTTTGGCAAATCCTCTTGAAATCAAAAAATCAAAACAAATCCAAATCATCTTGTTTGACTAGGTGTGTGTAGATGAATCCTTCTTTGCACACATAGTAAAATTATCATCTTGTGGACAAGTTTACTCTAGGAAAACATCCAACCTCTTAGAGCTTATGATTTCATTATCCAAACCAAATCCAATCAAAATAAAAATCAAATCAAACATCAATCCAAAAGTCCTAAAGTTTAGCATCCTCCTCAAGGTTCTGTAAGAGCTCTAATCATTCGCCAATCATCCATCTTTCATTATCTCATCACCATCCTTTTGATCCTTAATATCTTAGACTTTCTTTTTTGTCCCTAAAGATTAGATCAATCCAAAGAGTTAGAGGTTCATCTCTTACATTCTTGAAAATTGATCCCTATTTTATGGTTCAAACTAGATCTCAACACAAGAAGAGCATGGAAACGAACAAAGAAACATCAACTTCGAGTGACTTGAGTCAAACCGCTCCCAAAATCAATCCCATTCGATCTAGCGATCCCACACTCAATCCTCCTCCACTTCCACAAGATTCTCAAGAGGAAGGTCAAGTAGAAGACATCACCAATAATGTCTTAGGGAAGACATAAGATGAGATTATTGAAATGGTCCAAAATCCTGAAACTCAAAATTTTCAATACCATGATGAAGCTCAATCCCTCACAATACATGTTAGAATTAGCAAAAGAAGGGGCTAAACTCCCTTCTGACTATGATGTGAGCACTCTTTTGGAGAAACCTCTTGGGATTATGCCTCCAATCTCATCCACACCTCCATTTCAAAGCATTACTCAAACCATCCCCCAAATTACATCATCCATTGCTCCAACTCAACCAATTGTCAACAAGCGAAGCTCATTGCTTCATGCACTTCAAACACATCCCCTTGTTAACAACCAATATTTGGATGCAAACACCAGCTTGGGTCAATCCGTTCCTCAAAATCTGCTACAACCATACATTTTGCTCACCCTTCATGACCCCAATGACCCATCCTCTTTTCACGCAACACTAGCATAGCCTCTCAACACACAAATGTCTCTCCCTATGACTTCACAAGGAGAAAGTGGGCTATTTTGACAAGCGGGAATCTTTGACCCTTCATCATCATCATTTCCTCAAGGGAACACGCCACCCATTTTTCCACCACTTCCACCTTTTCCATTAACATCCACACCACTCCTCGATTTAGGGCTCCCCCCTTTACCAACCATCAATCAATAGAATCAAAGCAACCCTTCGATCATAAATCAAAACATCATACCAAATCCTCTAATCTTGCCATCGATATTGCAACAATAGGTGGCAACTATCCAAGCAACCCAAGCAATCACTGCACCATCCATAAACATTGTCTCCCAAGGACCAAGCATATCAATTGAACCATCCACTACACAAATCCCTATCATTA
The DNA here is from genome assembly GCA_007258455.2 of Sequoia sempervirens. Lineage (NCBI taxonomy): Eukaryota > Viridiplantae > Streptophyta > Pinopsida > Cupressales > Cupressaceae > Sequoia > Sequoia sempervirens. The sequence goes on along the minus strand of VDFB02000017.1, from coordinate 352,485,238 downwards.
ATACAACGACAGCCCTCATCAGAACAACAAACACCATTTCAAATTGCCACCACCACCGCCACCAAGACCAAATGTGGCCAACCAATATAGCATCACGTTGCAAGTAGCTCAACAAGCACAAAACACGCAAGCTACTCAACAAGCGCAAGCCGCTCAAGCAGCTCAAGCCACACAACAAGTGCAACAAGCACAACAAACACAATAGGTTGCCCAAGCTCAAGCTTTGTTGCAACAACAACAAGCTTCCCAAGTTGTGCAAGAAGCTTAAGCTGCACAAGCCGCACAAGCTACACAGGTTGCCTAGCCTGCATAAGCAGCCCAACAAGCATAGGCTCAAACTCAAGCCCAATATCAAGCTCAACAAGCGCAAGCTCAGTACCAAGCACAACTACAAGTAACTCAGTAGCAGGCATATTAGCAAGCCCTACAATAGTACCAAGCACAACAAGAAGCAGCCCAACAATAAGCATTGTTGGAATAGCAACAACAAGACCAACAACAAGCATTGTTGGCACAATAGTAGCCACACCAACAACAAGCATTGTTGGCACAATAGCAAATGTAGGCATATCAGCAAGCCTCGATCGCACAACAAAGCTTGCAAAAAACTCCCACCAACATAACCAACACTCCACCCATCACTCAAACACCTTGACCACTTCAAAACACATTCACTCCACCTCCTAATCCGCAAAATGACATGATGACACAAATCAAATTACTCTCGCAGCAAGTGGTCGATCTCCAATCAAGGAAAACAACAAAGACACCAAGTAATCTATGTCCCTATCCATTCAACATGAGCCTTTCAATGGTACCATTCCCTAAAGGGTTTGAAATCCCTAAATTGGACAAATATCGTGGAACGGGAAACCCTAATTATTACATCAGGGAATTCCAAGTACATTGCATGGAGATTGCATATGATGATACATATCTAATGCGGTTGTTCCCTTGAAGTTTGGCTGGTCCTGCCATGAAATGGTTCTCTCACCTTCCTCCAGGAATCAAAAAGTTCCAAGAGATCATGGACACATTCATAAAAAATTACGCATTAAACATTGGCATGGATATTAGTCTAGAGGAACTATCTACGCTCAAACAAGCTAAGGGCAGATCATTTGCTTCTTTCTTGCAACGATGGCAATCCAAGGCCAACAAGAGCAAATGGACCATGCCAGAGGAACAACAAATTTGCGCCATCATTTCTAATCTTGAGAAAACATTGTCATTCCATCTCAAGATGCAATGTATCACCACATATGACCATTTGATCCCCAAGGCACTCAACATTGAACAAGCCCTAATTGCACAAGGGGGGACACCCACATATCTAGAACATCAAGACAACCACCCTTCCACCAACTATAACGAAAAACCTCACACATGAGCAAAAAATAGGAATGTCACTAATGATGGTGTGGTGGATGCTAAGGTCATAATCAATGCTCCAAAACAAAATACACAATTGTATCAACAACTACAAGGAAACAATTGAAATAACACCCAAGCCAATGTGGTATCACAACAACCACCCAATAATCAAGTCAACAACCTAAATAATCAAGGGGGGCCACCTTTGCGGAACAAATATCCCCCTAAGCAAAAATACACCACCCTTGGGGAACCAATTGAATTGGTCATGAAGAAACTGGTAAACGAAAATCTCATCAAAATTCCCACTTATGAGAATTATCAAGAACCCCAAGTGAAACCACCATGGCACAATGAGAACCACCTTTTCAATTTTCATAAAATCAAGGGGCACACAATAGCCAATTGCATGAGGTTGAAAATTTTGATCCAAGACCTCATCGATGACAACATCATAAACATTGAAAATCCAGCTGGAAATCAAGACCTTAAAATATACACGAATCTGATGCCAGATCATAACAAAGGGAACAATCATGGAAAGACCAAGTATGGCAATGTGAACCATGTGTACGATCATGTTGTCACATCTATAGACGAATGGGTCACTGTTGTTAACATCAAGGGAGCCAAAGTTGATTGTGGAGTCACCACACACGGCAGAAAAGTTACCATTGTTGGGTCATCACAGCCACCTAGAGCATCCACCTCAAATTTGAGATTTGTTCCTAATGGCTACAATTTTTTGGATCAGTTGAAAAGAACCCTTGCTCAAATTTCCATCATGGAGTTGTTGAAGATATCCCCTGCACATAGAAAAATTCTATAGGAAGCATTTGCTTCATCCATCGTCTACGCAGATCTTGATGTTGACCAGTTCCAAGCTATGGTCAAACATATCACCACCCCAAGTCTCCTAACATTCTTCAATTAGGACTTTCCCACCCAACCATCTCATAATTGTGCACTCCACCTTTAAGTCCTGGTCCATAAAAAAAAGTCAAAAGTGTCTTGGTGGATGGGGGTGTAGGCCTAAATATTTGTTCCCTCAAATTAATAAAGAATCTAGGATTCTCAGAGGATGCCATTGAAAAGGGTAAAGGCATCACAATCAGAGCATATGATGATTAGGAAAGAGTGTCTCAAGGCACTATCCAACTCCCTGTTCAAGTAGGGCCAGCCATGGAAACCACATGTCAGGTCCTTGACCTTGATCTGCCTTATAACATCCTCTTGGGGCGTCCATGGATCCATGGGATGCAAGTTGTCACATCAACCTTCCATTAGTGCATCAAATTCCCATATCAAAATCAAGAGGTCACAGTCTATGGTAATCTTGAACCCTTTGCTTACTGTAAGAATCTAGAAGCAAAATACTATAAAATTCCCCAAGTCCCAAAGAACGATGAAGGCCCTACAACTTCATATGTATACCCAACTACCTTGGCCTCCACTTCTGAGACAAAGACACCCGCCATTCCTGATATATCAGAAATAAAACTCATCATCCAAGACAATGGGTGTGGGGATTATAAAATGAAGAAAAGTGCCTTCATCATAGGAGAGTTACCTCAATCTCCTAGGTCTCATGGGCAACCCCAACTAGCTAAAACATCATCCCAAACCTTAGAAGCAAACCCTTCTAGATTCAAATGTTGGGGGGATCTAAGTCACAAAGTAGTAGATGAGAAAGACATATCAAGCTTGTTGTACTAAGATGAAAGGCCTGTGCCTGATCTTCCCATGGATGAAAGTAGGAAAGGATTACAAATGATCCTTGGTATGGGCTATAACAGAAACAAAAAACTTGGACAAAATGACAATGGTCTTCTAGTACCTCTCATTCCAGAGAAGCGCATGAGAAATCTTGGCCTCAGATGTACCCCTCCAAAGAGGTGACCATACTTAGAAAAGGTGTCTCAATTAGAAAGGTCAAAACTCCCCCTTAGCTATGAACATCTGCCCTTCAATTACTAGTATCCACAGGTTGAGTCATAGACAACTTTACCTTTGACATAACCGGTGAGTGTAGTAGTGATGAGGATCCCATAACTGACTAGCCTATGTTATTTGAGGATTCCTCTCTTCTCATGATTAGTACCCTGTCTTTTGAGTCAACCAGTCAAACCCATGAACTAAACTTAGTCTATCCCCAACTCATCGATTATGACCAAAAAGGACCACCAGTTTTGGACGCATTCAAAAATAATGAGGCGCTCTCAGAATTCATGGGATTGCAAGATATGATACTATATAGAGATCACAAAGTTGGATTTGCCATCATACTAGACACACATGCCTATTACGAGGAAACAATTGAATCCTTTAGTCACAAAAGTGAAAATCTAAGAATAATCTCTAGGTCTTTGAGTGAAAACCACACTGTGGCACTCTCTAACCCAAAAATAGTAAAAATAAAGGATGCATCCAATGGTGAAAACCTCTCTGAGGCACCAGAGGATGAAGGATTCAATCTTCTTCTCAGTGCTATTCATCAGGAGAAGTCAATGGTCTTAGCAAAGAAGTGCAATCCAGTAAATCTGGGAACAAAGGAAACACCGCATATCACATTTTATGCAAAATCACTTCTCATAGAAGAGCAAGAACTCCTGGTTGCATTCCTAAAAGAAAGAAAGATAAACTTTGCATGAACCTATGTTGACATGCCTGGGTTTGATCTAGAAGTTGTGGTCCACCACCTAGATGTTTATCCTGAAGCAAAGCCAGTGAGATAAAAGCTAAGGAAAATGCATCCCCAGATAGCATTGTTGGTCAAAATGGAATTACAAAATCTCCTAGATGCAGGGTTCATACGATCAATTAATTATCCAAAGTGGGTCTCCAATCTTGTACCTATTTCAAAACCCACTGGGGGCATCCGCATTTGCATGGACTTCAGAGATCTAAACAAAGAATGTCCCAAGGATGACTTCCCTCTTCCAAACATTGACATGATTGTTGATATGACAGCAAGATATGAGATACTATCATTAATGGATGAATTCTCAAGTTACAACCAGATCATGATAGCAAAATATGACCAACAAAAAATGACTTTCACTTGCCCATGGAGGACATATTGTTGGAATATGATGTCATTCGGGTTAAAAAATGTAGGATCTACCTATCAAAGGGCCATGACACTAATCTTTCACGATATGATTCATAAAACTGTGGAAGATTGTGTGGATGATATATTGGCTAAATCAAAGAAATGACGGGACTGAGCTCCATCTTTGACAGGCTAGAAAAGTACAAAGTCAAATTTAATCCAAAGAAGTGTGTCTTCGAGGTACAATCAAGCAAGCTCTTGGGGTACATTGTATCCATGAGAGGAATCGAGGTAGACCTCGCCAAAGTCAAAGCAATCCTCAAAATGGAGGCACTAAAAACATTGAAATAGCTAAGAGGCCTACAAGGAAGACACCAGTCCATCTGTCGATTCATAGCGCAACCAGTAGACAAGGTTGCCCCCTATTCTCATCTACTCCACAAGGGGGTAGCATACAAGTGGTACGAGAAATGTGATTAGGCCATCAACAAGATCAAGGAATACTTACTCACACCGCCAGTTCTCATGCTACCAATTCCAGGAAAACCCTTGATCCTATATATATCAGCAACAACAATAGCTCTCCACACTCTCTTAGCACAACATGATGAAAATGGAAAAGAGAGAGCTATCTACTACATCAACCGAACTATGGTGGGACATGAGAAAAACTATATATCCATAAAAAAATCTTGTCTAGTGGTCGCATTCACAGCACAAAAATTCAGACATTACATGCTAGCCCATCAGATAAAGCTCATCGCAAAGATAGACCCGCTCAAGTACCTTCTTTCTAAAGCAACACTTACAGGAAGGACAACTAAGTGGGTTATGATCCTAACAGAGAATGAAATTGAGTATGTGGAACACAAGGCCATTAAAGGACAAGCAATAGCATATCAGCTGGAAAAAGCACTGATATACTCACATAACCTGCTTGTATTAGAATTCCCTGACGAATCAATCTTCAACCTAAGTGTAGCGAATCACTAGAAAATGTACTTTGATGGATCCTACGCACAACATGGGTCAGGAGCGAGAATCTTCTTCATCACTCCACAAAGGGGATTGCATACCTAAATCATACAAGTTGTCATTCCCATGCACAAATAACATCGCAGAATATGAGGCTCTTGTCATAGGGCTAAGAATTGCAGTGCAGTGGAAGATCATGGCACTCAAGGTCTACAGAGACTCACAACTCATAATCAACTAGGTAAACAATAAGTATCAAACAAAGGACGACAAGTTGACTCCCTATAAGAAACTAGTGGAAAGCCTCAAGGAGTTTTTCATTGATATCACATTTGAACAACTACCAAGAGAAAATAATAGAGCAACAGATGCAATGGCTACAATTGGATCACTATTCAAAATCCCACAAAACATCCCAAAGCAAGAATTCCTCATAGAGCAGCTTCTCGTACCAGCATTCGAGGTACTAGAGTTTGAATTTGTGTGAAAAATCGTTGGTCCCAGTGATCCCTAGCACCATGATATATACACCTACCTGAGAATAGGATTCCTCCCCATAGATATAACCCCAAACCTCAAAAGAGCCTTTGTCAAAAAATCATCCTGTTTTATCATCCTAAGAGATACCCTATACCATAAAAGCATTGAAGGAACCATGTTACGTGGCCTAAATGTTGAGAAAGCTTTGATCACTTTCATCGAGGTACATAACGACATTTGAGGTTCACACTCGAGTGGTATGACCTTGGCTAAGAAATTGCTGAGGACTAGGTACTATTGGCCTACAATGGAAAGGGAGGCTCACAATTATGTCAAAAGGTGTTTGTAGTGTCAGCAACATGGGGATCTCATCCATATACCAGCTTAGGAGCTCCACCCAATTGTTACACCTTGGCCCTTTTCATAGTGGGAGCTCGATCTCATTGGAAAAATTACCCCCACCTCATCCAATGGACATAAGTTCATCATCACCGCCACCAAGTACTTCACCAAATGGGTGGAAGCCATCCCCATGACCTATATCACAGGAAAATAGATATCAAAGTTCATCCTAAACTACCTAATTTTCCACTATGGTGTCCCTCAAGCCATTATCTCAAATAATGGGACACCATTCAAAACTTAGGATGTTCGCAACCTATGCCAAAATTTCAAAATCTAACATCACTTTTCCACTTCATACTATCCCTAAGGAAATGACCCAGCTGAGGCTGCAAATAAGACCATCTTGAAAATTCTCAAGAAAATAGTCAATGACGTTGGTCGTGATTGGCATCTCCAATTGATCCTGCTCTATGGGCCTACCAAACAAGCATTCGCACACCAATAGGTGCCACCCCATTCTCCTTGGTCTACGGATTAGAAGCCATACTCAACATTGAGATCAAGCTCCCATCCTTGAGAATGTCATTGTAGAATCTCATCACAGATGAAGAATAATGGGTGTCAAGTTTAAACAAGTTGGAACTATTGGATGAATGGTGTATGGATGCCTTAAACCATTTGTAAGTCTACCAAAACCAACTCAAACAGAGCTACAACAAGAAGATCAAGAGTCAGACCTTCCAAGTCAGAGAGCTAGTGCTCAAAGAGAATCAGAAGAATGTTTCAAATCCAAATGAAAAGGGAAAATTTGAACCTAATTGATTGTGAGCCTTCATCATCACAACAAGCTACAAGTCAGGGGCATATCAGTTATCAACACCAGAAGGGGAACCTCTGTAGGAGACCATGAACAACTCCCATCTCAAAAAAATTTATGCTTAATATTTCAAAGTATGAAACCAAAAATACAAAAAAATCAAAAACATAAAAATATAAAAAAATATAAAAAATGATTAAAAATAGTAAAGAGAAAAATCGTCCTATAGTGAAAACCACTTTGGTGGCGCTTTGGGCAAGTACCTTGGTGAAAACCTGGAAAATAGGTGCCTTGTGTAAATAAGCACCTTCCATCCACTAGGATCTTCACGACTTATTTTGCATCATTCATCCATCACACTTCCATCATCCATCGCATTCCATATCTCCATCCATCACCTATCCGCGTCTGCATCATAGCTTGGTCATGTGTTGGTGTCATGATCCCTCCTAGTACTACTCGACCCATTCTTAAGGTTAGTTTGTCCTGCCTATATTGAAGTAGTCTATTGCATCACGCTAGGGGCATGGTCTCATCAGAGCGGATTCATGTATATTCTTGAAAGTCTTCCTAAAATAAAAAAATACAAAAATATTAGAAAATCCAAAAATATTTAAAACATATCAAAACCCAAAAAAAAGGTCAAAAAGTCAGTCGAAAAAATCAAAAAATAGAGTTGTCTTGTCAAACTACAAGTATCTAAGCTCTGAACATAGGCAAGGTTGATCTTTGACCATCCCCCAAGACACTTAGGTTAGTCCTTTAGGATTCTGTCATAATAAACTAGCAATCCATTTGTTCATATCTCATCAATAATCAAGTCTATGTTAGTCGAACTACATGGTCTTTGCGTGGATAACATAGGCAAGGATAATCTATTGATCAGCCCTTGAAGCCCCTAGGATAGGTCTTTAGGTTAGTCTCTTGGTCAAAATCTCAGAAAATCCCAAAAACATTAGAAATTTTAAAAATCAAAACATTTGTAAAATCTTAAAAATACCAAAAAACATCCTCAAAACATTTCAAAAAATACCAAAAACATCCAAATATTTGAAAAAATCCATCCATCCCATCTCATAATCACCCAAAATAAACATTCACTCATAATAAATCAATCATCATCCTCAACCTTTGGTGAAACAATTAGAAACAAGTCTAGCAAATCAAAAGTGAAAACTCAAACGTCAAAGTCTCAAGTCTAGGTCAGTAAATAAACAAGTTACCCAACTCTTGGTACTAATAGCCCATCATTCAGTTTGTCCCAAAACATCTAATAACATCATGTCCTAGGATGCATCATTCCTACAATGGACATCAACATCAGGCATCGTCGTAGTTTAGTCTTGGCTAGCGGTATTGAAGAACATTAACTTGTTTGTTTACTTGATCTTTTTCTTGTTGATTTATCTTATTGTGCTCATTTTGATGACCTCACGATAATGTCCAAACAAAAGGGTTTAGAGAGAAAGGAATGAGGCAACGATTATTATCTTTTATCTGTTGTGCTTGTTGGATATTCTTGTAATATGACCTTGGTCATACGTGCTTTGTTTGGATGTAGGGAGGGTGTTTTAGGTGTCTTGTTGACCACATAGGAAGGCTTTCCTTTCTATGTTTTGGCCCGAGATGTTTGGAACATCTAAACTGCATTTTGAATAAGGTTTTGTATGTCAGGTGTGAGCATGAGTACTCCTATCTGATTGTCGAGTAAAATTCCATCACACTAGGTGCAACACCATCCTGGTTCTTTATACCTTGGTACATCATGCCTATGTGTGTTATCAAACATAAGGTAAATAACCCTTTTAAAATCCCAATTCTTGATAAGAAAATCATCATCATCATCATCAACTCTAATAATGTAGGCTTATTGGATCTTATTTCTTCTATCTTCTTTTTGTGCTAACATGGTACCATGACAGTTAATCAAGAAGATCACTAATGCATCCATCATGCATCCACAAACTGTCAGCATAATGCATATCATGTCATATCATATAGGAAACATTGATTATCTCACATGCATTTCATTTCATCATTGCATAATATAGATTGGTTATTCTAAGCATCTTTTTTTTTTTTTTTAACGAGGGGAATCTGCAGCACGGCCCCCCATATAACCCCCCACCGCCGGTAAACTTTTTACCGTGACCGGCAGTGCTGGCGGGACACACCAACCGGTACCACGGGAGCGCCGGAGAGTCGAACCCATGGTGGGCGTTATTCTAAGCATCTTATAAACCATACATATGCATTCATTATCATATCATAAGCATCATATCATATCATATGCATAGACATCATCACAAAAGCATCATAACATCATAACATAGGTATCATCATATCATCCATTTGCATCATCACATAAGCATCATCATATCATCCATTTGCATCGTCACATAAGCATCATCATATCATTCATTTGCATCATCAAATAGGTGTCATAATAAAAGCATCATCACATCATATTGCGTGCATCATCATGTCATCCATACATATTGGAAAAAGTACTGAAAAAGAAAAAAGAGCATCTCATACATCTCATGACCATAGCATATAACATCATCATCCATATAGATATGTTAGTCTAAAGCATTTTAAATCATTTGCATATCATAACATTTGCATCCATATCATCCATACATCATCATCATAAAAAATGCATAGAAAAGATACTGAAAAAGAAAATACATCCATCCATAAACATCTGCATAATCACTGCATCACATCACATAATATATAGAATCATACATGCATTGCATCACATCACATATAGGAAATTGAATACATCCATCATGCATAAATAAAATAAGACACATCATATATCGGATCAAATCACCTCATATCATATATCATCAATAAAACAATTGTCATGGTACAAAGAATCAGGATCAAATGTGTGTATCAATCCATACAATACAAATGCCTACGGGACTATAAAAGAAAAGCTCGTGGATCGCAAAAAGAATGATGTCTCTAAACAAAAATGTGAGCTAACCCTGATGGTTGCTCCCCTCACCCGGTTGTCTCTCGAGTTGATCCTACCTTTGCCCTGTCTACTACAAGAAATCTAGTGCCCGGGCTGCTCGAGGCAATACTTGATGGTAATGAACCTGGTAATACTCTGCCTCTCTCACCGTGTCTCGGTACATGTGTGTCGGGACTGTCCTGCCCTGTGTGATCTTGAGTTGTTGGCGTCGGTCGGTCTCCTGTGCTAGTTGTAGCTCAGTGGCCTATCTCTGTTGTATGGCCTAATCTTGCTCTGCTCATCTCTCTCAGTTGTCAATGTGGCAACTTGTGCCTGTAGTTGTTGGATCAGTGTGTCCCTCTGGTCTGGCTAGCATGGTGGCAGTGGTGGTGATGGTTGCTGCTATGGGTCCCTTAGGGTATATCTCTGATCTCCATCCCTCTGCTAGTGACCATGCACCTGATCCCTCTGGCCTCGTTGGTCGAGAGGTGTTCCACCTCCTCCTTTGCCCCCGTCTCCACCCTTGTCTCCATCTCCTCTGCCTCCTTTCCCCCATCCTCGCCCTGTTGTCCGGCCTCGGGGTCTCCATTGTGGTAAAGTTCCCCTAGGAACTGTCAATTTGATAGGAGGATGAAACCAATCGGGATATGCCTGTGTGGTCCCTGGGTCTGCATGTCCCTGATCGTATGCCCATGACTTGGCCACCAACTGTCAGAAGCTGTCCACCACATCCTCTGGAGGGATCGTCTAACCCCATGTAGTCTCCCTTGTAGTATGAGAAAATATGGCCACGTACTAGTCATTGGGCCTGTCCTGCACATCTCCAAACTGCCTAGCCACCTAATCTAGTAGATAACACTCGATCATGGTGCACTCTCTGCCCTACATGAGTTTGTCCTGCCTTGCAAAGAATAGTTGTTGAATGTCGTCATAACAGGCAGGCATACCAAGCCAAGGCCTTCATGAAAAAATAGTCATCTCGTCAATGACCCTCCTCCAGTGAGGGCTATCAGCTGCTCCTGTCTGTGTAAAATTCAAGCCACCCCTATATCTCCAGACTGTTGGATTATCTGGCTCCACATCAACAACTATAACTCGTGGGTGAAGCACAATAATGTGTTCCCAGGCCCAGATGTGTAAGAGTGTCACTCTGGCTCTGATCGCCCTACTGTCACAATAGGCAAACTCATGCATATCATGGTATAATGAGGCCAACATCACTGGTCCCCACCCAAAGCACTCTCTCTAGTGGAGCATCTGCTCCCAGGCAAGACCCCATCCCGAATCGAAATATCGATCGCATCAATCTAGTGCCATAAGGCTTGAGATAATAGCTACCACAATCAATCGGAATGGTGACACCGAGCTCCTATACCACTTCAGCTCAATCTGTCCCTCAACAAAGATGATCTCATCTAGTCCCATGACCTCATAACACACATTTTTCCCGGCATCCATGTCATAGATAACCTACTCTCCATGGATGGGCAATCGAAGAATGCGCTAGACGTCCTCCAAGGTGATTGTCACCTCACCTGTAGGGAAGTGAAACAATGATGTCTCACTATGCCACTGCTTTGCCAGTGTTGTCATCATGCCTAGATGTGTCCTAATGGTTAGTGCATAGGCGACGTACCATAACCCTATCGCCCCAAGGTTCTCTTGGAGCAACTCGTGCAATCCTATCAATCTACTCATAATCGAGGACCGATGCTCAATGAATGTAAAATATTTGCGTCCTCATGCACTAGTAAAGCCACAACATCAAGTTTCGTAAAAATAAGGGATCCAGTTTGAATTTTTCATGATTGAAACAACAAATGCGTCGTTGTTTGAAGGCTCCAAACTATACCACTAGAACCCTTTAAATTCCAAACTTTGTCGCGGCGTAGCAATTTGATCGCATGCTTGTTTGACTCGAAACCCTAAATTACTAACTAGATCGATGTGACGTTATTTGCACATGCGACACACTTTAGAGTTTGTGCCCTAATTTCTAAATTGCAACATCACATCACAAGACTCAAAAGTGGCGCACTTTAAGGTCGTGCGGCACCAATTTACCCCTTTAAGCGGCGCCAAACAATGCCACTTGACTCAGTTTGACTTTTGACCCTAATTAATGTGCACAAAAATCAAAAGGACAAGGTGGGTTAGGATCACATACCGGTGGTCCTACGCCTGGTAGTCATTGGTACACTCACACTCACTCTGAAATGTGACATGGAAGCACTCGTTGTGCCATCTCAAACAAAGGTCGAAGCTCAAAAGTAGGAAATCTCTAAGTGTTGGAATGTGCAAATGAATTGAAAGTAACACCTCAAGGGCTATTTAAGCATGAAAGTTAGGGTTTTTTTACACTGTTTAACTGCCAACCTAGCATTTCGTGCCCTTGATCCCATTTTCGCCCAACTGAGGCTCGTTTTGCATCATTTTTTTGTGTTTTGGCATGTTTTTGGCATCTTGGAGCCTTTTTGGACCCATCGGGCAGTTTGTCCTCTTTTTTTGCAAGATCACCCAAAAATCAAAATTTTTGTCCGATCTCTCAAGGGGGTAGTATACTAGCATAATTCGTTCGCTGGGGCAGCAATGGGGCATCTAAAAAATCAAAAAAAATAAAAATTTGATCTCATCAAAGTTATTCTTTGAACCAACGCAACAAGCACATTGCTTCAAAGAGGGGCAAAATGTAGACACCGAAAATATACCGATTGATCCTATACACCTAATCCTAATTTTACTAACATTAGTTCTTCCTTAATCATCTCCTTTACTAATCATTTAATTAAATAATATCTATTTAATTAAATTCATCATATTTCATCTCTTAATTAAATAAATCAAATTTATCTGATTAAGTCATCATCTCCTATTAATTAAATAAATCATTTTATTTAATTAATCTTATAGTCCCTCTTTTAATTAAATAATTCAGTTTATTTAATTAATCTCTAAGGTCACCTCCCTTAAATTAAATAAATTAATCTTTTTTTGATTTAATCTAACACCACCCCATTTGATTAAATAAATCCAACTTTATTTAATTAAATCTAATAATCATTTTTCTCTCATTTTGATTTAAATTAATCCAAAAGTCTATGTCAAATTGTCAAATCAACTAATCTTCATCTTAATTAATCAAATCCTAATTAATGTTAATGTTAATTCATCAAATTCTAATTAATGTTAATGTTAATTCATGAAAATTATTTTAATTGATTTATTAAATCTCTATTTTCATTCAAAAAGGCATCAAAGTGGGAATATTCTCCAAGTTTGAATTCTCCCCCCAAAAGTACTTGTCCATCCAACATGGCATTAAAGGCCTCTTACATGTCCTTTTCTTGAGCCAAGTGGCATTTAATTCATTTCTTCTCTCCCTCCAACTTGTCACTTCTCCAAATTTGAAATTCCACCCAATTGCATTAATGTGCACATTCATCCAAATGTGCTCCACCTTTGTCCACTCACATGTTGACAAGTGGCATTATGCTATTGGTTGGTGTTTTATCCCACATTCATCCATTTTGCCTCATCCTCCATCATTCTCTTCTATAAATAGAAGGCTCTCTTTTGGATTTTGGATCCACAAGTTCATTCATAATCTTAGGCATTTTCATCCACAACTTGAGCAAGGTTATCATTTTCATGTTTTGAGCAATCTTCATCCATTTTCATCCATTTTTATCATTTCATAGCTAGGTTATGGAGAAATTTCACCAAGGAGCATCAAATCTTCACCATTGATCATCAAGCTTGCAAGGAATTGGGAAAGGGCCATTTTCCACATCAAAATGACACCAATTCCCCCATGGGATTGAGAGTTTGTTTATTTTGAGCAAGATTAGATATTTTTTTTAGTTATGTTCTTCATTTATTTCTTGTTCTTGATATCTCAAACGAATTTCATGGGGAATGTTGTTTCTAACTTGCATATTAGACTAGTTATGTGTTTTTTCTTTGTGTTTGTGTAGGTCTAGGATCACCATTCACATATACCCAAACCTAGATTATGAGCCTTTTAGAAAAATATGTAACAAGCTTTGGGGAAGTTGACAATCTCTCCCTATGATATATCTAATATATACTCAACTCATGCATGTGTAAAAAATCCATACACATACCCACCTTTTAGAACAATGATTGAATATGAAGAAGTCAAGTTTGCCAAATTACATTTGGAGGGTATTGTTATCACCTGAAATTGCACCCTGTTGAACCTAACGTTCAACACCTCAGTGTAACATGGGAAGACCTCTAAAAATGTGGGTTTCTTATAGACAGAGGTCAACCTCCAGAGAAGGTCGGCTTCCTTGGGTATCACCTAAACTACTAATTTTGTAAAGGGAAAGGGAGAAGGAGTGCATAAAAATAAAACTAACGCTATGGTGATACACCGAATTGATAAGAGCAATGGAATACTTAGGTTACACTTGAATACTAATGATGGACATAGGACTGCACAACAAGATTCTGTAGATTATGCATACAAACAAGTTTGATATGCACACACCTTCAAGAAGGAAAAGCAAATTTTCACAAATTAAAAGCTCATGTGCAATTGAGTAAACACAGTTTATAACCTACATGATACTACTTTTGCAAAGAAATGCATGTTAACATTAAACAAAGCTTTAAGGAAAAGAAAGATTTCACTAAGTATCTTGATGAATCACTTAAAAATGCACAATACTTCACAAGAACCAGAAGGCAAAAATAAACCATCAATGGTAACCAAGGTAAATTTTATATAACATGCTCCAAAATGAGTTACAGAAATTTGCTAATCTGAGAGAGGACTGCAAAAGTCACAAACTTCAAAAAAGAAATTTGGAGAACTCTAAATGAGTTACAAAATCTACATCAGTTGAGAAAGGATTTTAGGAAAAATCACTAACTCTCCAGAATGCATAATCCGAACTCTTTTACAAAGAGGCAAAAATTTCCTATATACAAAAGATGTGTTGGCCCCTAGGGCTTACAAAAATATCTGCCTCCAGAAGGATTTGCCTTTAGATCTTTTGAAGGAAGTTAATGTTGCGTCCCCGCTGTCCATGTCAGTGAAGAGTTGCTCCAGGAATGGCCTCCTTGATCTTTTACAATGCCCGCATTAACTTCTGGTCCTTGTGTCCACCTTTGAACCTCCCTGTCGAGCTGCTTTGAATGCTCTTGAGCTCAGAGCATATCCATGTCACTCATCCTGTTGATCTTCTTCGCAGGGGGGTCAAATAGTCAAACGACTCATGGTGCGTCCTCAGCTCCCTCCGATTGGTCGAACAAATGCTTCATGGGGGTGCCAGAGGGTTAAAAGTCATTCAGATTGAATCGCATGTCGGTGAGACACTAATCATGTCTCCCCAATGCGATTAGACTCTTCAGTGGTTATTGACATAGCTCGTGATGATCGGCAAGACCACATAGTGAGTTTAAAATTCATATCAACATCCATAGTGGCCATCACCCAGACCATCAGCAAGACTTTTCACTTTTGGCAAGAGCTCCTTCAGCTCGACAGGGAGGTTCGAAGGTGGACACGAGGACCAAAAGTTAATGCGGGCGTTGTAAAAGATCAAGGAGGCCATTCCTGGAGCAACTCTTCACCAACATGGACAGCGGGGAAGCAGCATTAACTTCCTTCAAAAGATCTAAAGGCAGATCCTTCTGGAGGCAGATATTTTTGTAAGCCCTAGGGGCCGACACATCTTTTGTAGATAGGAAATTTTTGCCTCTTTGTAAAAGAGTTCGGATTATGCATTTTGGAGAGTTAGTGATTTTTCCTAAAATCCTTTCTCAACTGATGTAGATTTTGTAACTCATTTAGAGTTCTCCAGATTTCTTTTCTGAATTTTGTGACTTTTGCAAACCTCTCTCAAATTAGCAAACTTCTATAACTCGTTATATAAAATTTACCTTGGTTACCATTGATGGTTCATTTTTTGCCTTCTGGTTCTTGTGAAGTATTATGCATTTTTAAGTGATTCATCAAGCTACTTAGTGAAATCTTTCTTTTCCTTATAGCTTTATTTCATGTTAGCATGCCTTTCTTTGTGAAAGTAGTATTATGTAGGTTATAAACTGTGTTTACTCAATTGCACATGAGCTTTTAATTTGTGAAAATCTGCTTTTCCTTCTTGAAAGTGTGTGCATGTCAAACTTGTTTGTATACATAATCTACAAAATCTAGTTGTGCAGTCCCATGGTCATCATCAGTATTCAAGTGTAACCTAAGTATTCTATTGCTCTTATCAGTTCAATGTATCACCATAGTGTTAGTTTTATTTTTATGCACTCCTCCTTTTCCCTTTACAGAATCAGTAGTTTAGGTGATACCCAAGGAAGCCGGCCTTCTCCGGAGGTTGACCTATGTCTATAAGAAACCCACATCTTTAGAGGTATTCCCATGTTACACTGAGGTGTTGAACGTCAGGTTCAACAGGGTGCAATTTCAGGTGATAACAGGTATTACACATGAATGGCGGTATCACGATATGATCATTCAAGGTTATAGATCCATAACCTCGTATGATAAATTCTATAAACTCTTGATTGAGAGGTTTGATCAAAGGGACCTTAAAATTTATTTCAAAGACTTGACTCAATTCCAATAATGTTGTTCAATTGAGAACTACATAACAAAGTTTTAAAATCTATCGGTGATGGTGTTAAACATCATAAAGAGAATATTGAATGTGCTCTTTGTTGAAGGAATAACTGAATCTCCTAAGGGATTGATCAAGGATTTTAAATTACCTACCCTAAAAGAAACCATCAAATGGGCTTTGGACCTAGGCTTTCATGCTAAAGAATAAGTTTTTGACCAAAAAAATTATTTTGAAGAAGCCCTTTCACAAAAATGTACAATATACCAAGAGTTTTCTATCAAGACCAAACACTGAGGTGAGAAAGGAACTGAGAAGAAATAATTTATGCTTCAACTACAAGGATCCATGGTTACCTAGATATAGATCTCTTGGAAAAGGAAAATTTCATTACATTGAGGTAAGGTCTGATGCTAAATCAAGATATAAGGAACCCAAACCATAGGATGAATAAGAACCCAAATAGGAGATGTGAGAAGAATATAAACTAGAAGAGGAAGGGGTTGCATTGAGAAGCACTCTTGCTACATTATTTGATACTTTGAGGTACAACCCATTTTCCATTTATGGGCTCCTAAGAGGTCAAATGGTGACCATTCTCTTTGACATTGGTGCCACTTATAACTTAATGGATGAGGGATTAGTGGCCAAACAAGGCCTCAAGAAAGAAGACTTTGAAACATTCAACATTATGGTGGTTGAAAGTTTCACCATCCAATGCAATATGAATATATCCTAGTTGAATCTTAATATGGGAGGTGTGACCAGGCAAAAATATTGTTCCAAAAATGAGAAACAACAAGAAATGTGCAAAAAACAATAAAAACACCTAACACCTCAAGATTAGCCTAGTTAGATTCAAAACAAAATAAGATAACAAACAACAGATTTACTTTGTCTTGAATTGATCTTTTGGTTGATTTTGTGTATGCTTCGTGGATGGCAAAAGATGTTGATATGAGATGCAAGATGGATGAGAAATGGATGGGAATGGATGCAAGTGCAATTTTTTGGCTAAGTATGGCTCAAATGAAAATTTTACAAGAATTTGGTTAGCACAATGATCAACCCCCAAATGAGCGAAAAGATGGGGTATTTATAGAGGAAGTTGAATTCTCTATTGAGATTCATCTAACAAAGTCAAGATGAAGGGCTATGGTGAGTTGAGGACTCACAAGCCCTCACATCTTGACATGCGGAATGTGAGATGGCCTAGAAATGGTGATGTGTAAATGAGGTGGAATGAAGGTACATGATGTGGAGGAAGAACAAGTACCTTGGGAGATGAGAAGATTCCTTGGAGGAATAAAAAGTGAATTTAAAATTTGTATGATTGGGGAATCTTGTGGATAAAACAAGGTTCCAAAGGGAGAGGTGGAAAGTACCTTGGATAAGACAAAGTGTCCAAAAAGATAGGCATTTGTCACATGTGACTTGATGTGACAAGTCAAAGATTCCATGTGGAAGAGTTCACATGTGACTTGATGTGACAAGCCAAAGATCACATGGGGAAGAGAAAAAAGAATTTAATATTCATTGGAAGGATAAAAAGAATTAAAAATTCTTTGGGGAAATGATTAGGCTATTTAATGAAGGATTAGAAGAGGGTTAAGTGATTAAGAAAGATTAGAGGCCAACTTGCAAAAGTTGGACGATGTGACACATTATAATCAAGGATTAGACATGTGCACATCTCTAATGATGAGATTAGAAGATGGATTAGGATTAAGAAAGGGATGTGACATGTGAGGAATTAAATAAATGTCATATTTATTTAATTCATTTGATGAAAAAGAGGATTAAAGAGATAAGGTATTTAATTATTAACTAAATACCTTAAGGATTAGAAGAATTAAGGGTATTAATTAAATAATAGTAATATCACTTAATTAATGCAAATGAGAAGGTATTTAGACGAAGAGGGAAAATTTGGACAAATACAAGTGTCCAAATTTACGTGTCTACATTTTTCCCCTCTTTGAGATAGTGTTACAAAGTAGCATCATCTCAAAGAAGATTAAAACATAGAACCTAGAAGAAGATGGTTAGATCAGAAAAGATGCCCCAGTCATTCAAAAGAGTGACTAGGAAGGGAAAAATGACGAAGATTAGGGATGAAGGATGCCCCTCGAGAGGACATGCGGGTTCAAGAGAACATGGGTGTGCTCTCGAAATGGATGAGATGATGCAAGTGGTATATGAGGAAGATGATGCAAAGTGATGGGTAAGAAAGGATGAAAAGGTGGCAGAAGATTGGGAGGGGAGAGTGATGAAGGATGAATAGATGGGGGGATTTTCATAGATGAGAGGATGGAGATGAAATGCCATCAAAATGCAATTTGCCATCTTTTAGGAGCATTGATTTTTGCTATAGTAGAAGACACAATACACCAAGGTATAAAGGACCAAGGCAGCTTAGTGTCTAATACATGAAACAAACACAACAAACAGGAAGGCTATCCCCAACACCCCAAATTCGCGATGACCTTGGTCGGGCCAGGTATTGGGATAACCACAAGCACACAAGGATGCCCCAGTGTAACACAAGACCTCAAGGATCTTGGTGGGTACTACGCGGGACAACCAAGAATACAACAACAAAGAAAAGACTAAGATACGCCCCTATGTTGACTAGTCAAAGCACACCATGATATGATGCATCAAGGCGACCATGAAAAGTGATGATAGGGAGCTCAAATGATAAACAAAAGCCAAAAGCATAAAAAATCGCAATCAATTTCAAACCTCCTTTGCCATAGGATCAAGGGGATGGATGGGATTGATGAGGTTTGTTAGGAAGGATGCATCCTGTTGAGACTGATGATGGATACTAAACTGAAAGATCGATATGACGCAGGATATTCAGAACCAATTGGATCTGATGATACAAGTGGATCTTGTTTGTTAAGAACCAGCTAGATAAGGGCATAGCTCGACGACACGACACAAGAGAGATCATTCATGAGACTAACACACCCTAAAGACCTAGGGGTTCGGGGGTTGATCAAAGATTAGCCTTGCCTACGTGAAAGCACTGAGCCCTCGTAGGTCGATAAAAGGCTGACGACGAACCATGGATAAAAAGGGAAAAGGATGATGAAGACCTCGATGATGGATGACAAAGACTGGACGAAAAAAAGTAGAAAGATCGATGATAGACAATAAAGGAACCCCAGGGGTGGATCAAATGATTGACCTTGCCTATGTGAAAGCACAAGGGCAACGTAGTTCAACAAAAGGCCAAAGACAAACGATGGATAAAGGATGATGAGATAACCCTAGATAAGGGGATAAATGATAGGACTGACACAATGGGACAGGATAGACCTGTTGGATTGGACCGAAGGATGTTGAGTACACAAAGCTCAAGGATGGGATAGTTATCCAAATCAACAAAGATGAAGTGGGAGGATGACAAGACGAATAGATGAATGATGAGAAAGGATAGGAGATTGAAAAGATGTGTAAAAGAAGAAGAAGTGATAAGATAGATGACATGGGATTGCGTGGGGAGAAGCCTATAGCTAGATACCAATGACAAGGGATTATAAGATGGGATGAGGATAAGGAGATGAGGATGGGGAGATGAAAAGGATTGTTTGAATTGATAAGGAGATAAGAACGGGGAGATGAAAAGGATTGTTTAGATGGATAGGAAGATAAGGATGGGGAGATGGAAGGGATTGTTTAGATGGATAGGAAGATAAGGATGGGGAGATGAAAGGGATTAGCTAGATGGATAGGAAGATGAGGATGGTGAGATGGGAAGGATTGTTTGGATGAATGATGTCTCCAAGGACTATATCACAAAGGAAGAGGATGCCCCCACTCTAGATATTTCCTGTGTGATGAGGCATGAAGTATGGAAGATAGAAGGATGGGTAAATAAGGGAGTGAGATGGATATGGATAAGGAAGGGAGATTAATGGTAGCATGATGGGTTAACAAGGAAGGTAGACGAATGCAAATAAGGATGAGCCGATGAGGGGAATGTATGCCAATAGGTGTCCAAAGCATGTTTGTATGTTTGCCCCTATCTATATCAAGATCATGAGGATGGAGGGATTGGGATAAATGGGATATGATGGTAGGATGCGGAAAATAGGTAGGATGGAGGAGATGGTTGAAGGGGATGTCGTTGCCCCCAAGTGCGAAAGGAAACTAGATGGGGGATTTATGCATGACACCTGTTTTCTAGGTTTTCATCATGGTACTTATCCAAGGTGCTTGTTTTCCAAGTTTTCGCCATTGGATGAATTATTTTTCTTTAATATTTTATTTTTTGATTTTTTTTAATTTTTTTTACTTTTTGGAATTTTTGGACTTTTTGGGACGAATGTGGATGGAGATGGATAAGGATAGGGATGGGGATAAGTGGATTTAGAAGACATGCGATAGGGATAAGAATGACAAACTCAAGCATCAAGTTCCATGTTTGAGACATGACTATCAGATGTTGGTGCAACCTTACTAGGATAAATGGATTATGCAAGGGGATGGATTAAAGGGATTCAATGGGGAAGATATGTGGGATCATTGATGGGATGTTGGAAAGGATATGGATAGAATGATGGGGTAGGTGTGTAACGAGGTGGTGAGTTCAAGACCAACATTGGCACATGTGGCAGTGTATGTGAAAGGATAGGAGGATTAATGGATGGAGAATGTGGGGATAATGAAGGAGATGGGATAGTGAATTTTGGGATATAAGGACCCAAAACAAATTTAGGAGATGAAGGGGGTGTATGATTAGCTTTTGGATTAGCAACTTTTGATATGGTTACAAATTTTTCATTTCAAGGCATGGCATCTTTTTTCTTTGGGATCCACATGGTTTTGATTTTTGCTTTGGTGGGCCTTTGTGGCCTATGGATTTGATTTGGATTCTGGATTTTATTTTTCTTTTCTTCACCATGTCTTTTAGAGGGGACATGGGGAGCTTTAGATTCATGTGGATATTTAGATTTATGCATTTTTTTTTTAGCATCCAAAGTGCTTCTAGTAGCAATGGGATGGGTGCAAGGAGATGAATGATGTGGAGCAATGGAGGTAGGATTATGGGGATTATGTGTAGATGGAGGATGTGTAGGTATGTGCCTTTGTTGATCCTAATTAGGGGACATGCGAGAGGGATGTTTATGATGGATTACATGGATAGGTGATGAATGGATGAAAGGATGAATAGGATGAGATGGAGGAGGTGATTTTGGGATATGAGGACCCAAAACAAACGTAGTGGGTGGAGGGACATAAGGACCCGAGATGGATGGAGTAGATGAAGGATGGGATATGGTGGATGGAGGGATGTAAGGACCCAAAATAGATGGAGTAGATGGAGGAATATGGACGATTGTTTTGAGGTGATATGATGGAGGAGGAGGGATGGTAGCATATGATCTGGTGGAGTGATGGGAAGAGCCTATATTTCCTTTGGAAGAGGATCATTCAAGATGTTTAGAGGTTGTACCAACATCTTTAGATTGTGAGTCTTGGGAAATAGGTCCAAGACCTTGCATATAGATTTGTTCTTTGACCTGGACGGGCTCTAAAATACCTTGCTCATGAAGGCCTGAACCTTTTCCTTGATAGTTCATGTTCTTGAGCATTTGATCCATGATAAGATTTTTGTTATTATGAGAACATGATGCGAGTCCATTATTAGGCGGGGGATGATGGATGGTATATACAGTGTGTTTTTCTTCTACAAGGAGACCACCATGGAAGAATGTGAGGGTATCAAGGGGATATACAAGAGGTGTGGGGATAGTAGGTTTAGGCGATGATGGAGGATCATGAGATGGAGATGATGGGATAGCAACATTTGAATCAAAATGAGTGAGCGATAAGGATTCAAGAGAGGGATTAGGCAATATGATAGGATAGGGATTTGTGACAACAGGTGATAGGAGCTCATGTGATGGAGTGATAGAATATTGAGTGACAAGGGGATCATGGGACGGAATGGATGGAGGAGTGTGATCTTGCGTAGGACTAGATGGGATGGTAGGATCTTGATCTGGAGAAGGGGATATGTTGGCATGCTTTGGATCAGGCTCTTGGCATGACTCATCGTGTGCGGGAGGCATGATAATGGAGTCTTGGAGGGACTCTTCAAGTGGGGAAGATGGAGGGATGGAGGATTCAAAAAATTCACAGGAATGGATTTTAGTGACACTAGGAGTGGGAGAAGTGGATTGAATTTGAGTGTCATCGATGGGTTCGACAGCTCACGGAGTAGGAGGTGGGTGTTCAATGGATTCGGTAGATGTGATGGTAGGAGATGGGGGCTCAATGGATTCAGAGGACGTGATGGTTTCAATGGTTTGAGTGATGCTAGGGGTGGTATCATCAATGATAGGTGTTGGGTGGAGAAGGGTCTCGTCACTAATGACCATGGATGATGGGTTGGGATGGCATGATTCCACGACTTCAAGGTGTGGAGTGGGGGATGTCTTCTTTGTTACAAGTCCTTGGAGAACTTATGGAGTGAGAAACTTGAATACTCTAGGCTGAGATGGCGTGGTAGGAGTGGACAAAGGATTATGGATTGGTGGGGGATTAGGACTAGGGATTGGTGGATTAGGATTAGATGGGGGAATGGGATTAGATGCAGGACTGGGAGTAGATGGGGGATTAAGATTAGATGAAGGGTTAAGATAGGGGTATTGGAATGGTGAATTAGTACAAGAGGATGCAGGTGGTGGATTGTAGTAAGGATATTGGGATGGTGGATTAGGATGGGAAGATTGAGATGGTAGATTGAGATAGGGAAATGTGGATGTTGGATTAGGATACGAAGATGTAGATGTTAGATTAAGATAGGTTGATGTGGATGTTGGATTAGGATAGGAAGGTGTGAATCTAGGATTAGGGTGAGTAGATTGGTATGGAAGATTAGGGTAGTGGGTATATGCGGATGAAGGATTAAAATAGGATGATGTGGATGGGCGATTAAGATAGGAATGTTGGGATGGTGGATTAGGATAAGAGGATGCGGGTGTTGGATAAGAGGATGATGTAGATGAAGGATATGATGGATATCCCTTGTCAAAGGTAGTATAAGGAGCATGATTAGGCATGGATGAAGACATAACAAGATAACTTGAAGGGGTGATTGGATTTTGGAAAGCAGGTGGAGAAAGCTTACTAGCAATGATAGTGTCAAGGGGATCTATGTCATATTCTGCTTGATTGACAAGACTTTCATTATCGTCATTAACGTAATTAGGGTTTCCCTTGACTACTATTGATAGAGGATACAAATTCATGATGATGAAAGGATAAATAAGATGGATCAAAGATTTTGGATGGGAATGGACTAAAGCTCAAATTAGGATTTAGGTCAAGCTTAGATCGGGATTGGATTAAAGCTCGGATTAGGATGACTGGATGATGTGATGGGATTGATTCTAACAATCGAATTTGATTATCAAAGGATGATTATGACATCGAATCTGCTTCGAGATGGAAGTAGATTGATTGGGTCGAAGGTGATTGGATAAGGATACGATTGGATTGGATTGGATAAGATCAATCAATGATTGATAAGATCAACTGATGGATCGGATAGGATGACGAAAGGGATTAGAAAACCCCGTTTAGAGATTACCCTAGGCGACTTAGGATATTAATTGATCAAATTAAAGGATAAATGGATGATTGCAACACCGAATCCACTTTGAGATTGAAAGTGGATTGATTGGGCCGACAATGATGATTAACTTAGGACGGATGACAATCCTAAGTAGATGTTGATGATGATGATCATATCAGACACTTTGGTCAATTTGGATAATAATTTGAAATGAAGTTCAAGGGATTTGGATGGGGAAAACGATGATCTAATTAGGGAAAGAGATGATAGAAATGGATGAACAAATACTCAAAATGAGTAAACGATTGATTGAAACAGATGAACGACTACTTGGAATGAGTAAACAATGACTCATAATGGATGAACGAGTAAAAAAAAGATCAAAATGATAGAACGAGAGTTTGAAATGATAGAAGAAGGTTCATAATGGATGAACGTTCACTCAGAACAAGTAAACAAATGATCAAAACGACATAATGAGAGTTCAAGATGATAGACGAAGGTTTGAAATAGATGGACGTTTACTCAGAATGAGTAAACGAATGATCAAAATAGCAGAACGAGAGTTCAAGATGATAGACGAAGGTTTGAAATAGATGAAGGTTTACTCGGAACGAGTAAACGAATGATCGAAAAAGAGGGAATGAATGTTTAGAATGGATGGATGAATGGTTGAAACGAGTAAACAATTGATCAGAATGGATGAACGAATGCTTGGATGGGGAGACTGACTCTCGAAAGGGATGAAAGGATGCTCGAAATGAAAAGAAGGTATTCAAAATGAGTGAATGAATGATTGGAAAGGATGAACGATTGCTCAGAATGAGAGAACGAATGATTGGGGAGGATGAACGATAGCTCGACAGGAGAAAATGAATGAATGAAAAGGATGAACGAATGCTCATATGGGGAAACTAACTCTTAGAATGGATGAACAATTACTCAAAATGAGTAAATGAATGATCAGAATGAATGAATGACTACTTGGATGGAGAGAATGAATGAACGATATGGATGAACGTTTACTTGGAATGAGAGAATGAATGATCGGGGAGGATGAACTATAACTTGAAATGAGAGAACGATTGATTAGAATGGATGATTGACCCTCAGAACGGGGAGATGGAAAATTAGAATGGATGAATGATTACTCATAATGAGTAAATAGATGATTGGAATGGGAAAACGAGTGCTCAAAATGACTGAACAAAAGGTGAAAATGACTGTTTGGAGGGAAGGTTCACATGTCCAGGAGGGCAGGTTCACCTGTCTAGGAGAGTAGGTTCGCCTGTACAGGAGGGTAGGTTTGCCTATCTGGGAGGGTAGGTACACTTGTCAGGTACGCCTATGGACTAAATATTGATCAAAATTGACTGAAACAGGCTGAAAAGGGGCTTATTCAAAGGTTAGGTATGCCCCTACAAGAGGTCAGGGTCTCCCCTGGAGGTCAAGTACACCTGTGGACAAATCTAAACATGTTTTTTTAACAAAAGACTAAGGCAAAGGACCCAAAACATGACAAACAACATTCATAAGATAAGGCTGACTTGACTGAACAGAAAATTATTAATTTTGCACAAAGAAGACAGTTTAGACAACACGATCCTAAATCTAGTAGAAATGGGTATGGCCAACAGAGTCTTCTATTCTAGGATGAACATGGTTGTTAGGGAGTACTCGATATACATCTGGTACGTGAGGCCCAAACCGTGAACACCAACCTGTCACAAGCGTGAGTCGGGAACCTTAGCGAGATACTAAAGGCTTGGACCAACTCTTCACATCATCCTGACGCTTCACCCATTATGACACGGTTGGATTGAGGTACAACTTTTTCTCTCCCTCCTTTTATATACCCCATCAATACGCGTGGTTGGAATCATCCCCTGGGGTGATGAAATCCCCAAGCAGGTCTCACTAAGAAAAGTGAAAGGGTGACTCAAAGGACTTGGTAAGCTATGATTTCTCATCACTTAGGATCACCAAATGGTGCAAGGGGATTGGATATGTCAAATAACTTACCAACAAGTACAACACACAAGGTAAATTGACACCCTAGGTTAAGTTATGTGCTTAAGTTATCAAGAAATAACAAGTAACAATTGATAAATAAATAGCCCTGCAAGGAAACTTGTTAGTGATTTTTCTTCTTGTTCCTTGCCAAATGTTGATTAGATGCTTGCACAGACACAAACAACACACATCAGGTTGTCAAAAACACTCAAAACAGTAAAAAAAAGTGCTTAAAACTCAATTTTTACCTTTTGAAAAAAGTTCTTTTTGGTTAGGTTCATCTATCTGTTGGGTCAGGTACGCCCCTGGAGGTCAAGTTCGCCCCTGGATAGGTCAGGTACACCCCTAGACAGGTTAGGTACGCCCCTGGACAAGTCAGGTTCGCCTATACAGGAGGGCAGGTTCGCCTGTATAAGAGGGTAGGTTCGCCTATTTGGGAGGGTAGGTTCACTTGTCCAGGAGGGTAGGTTCACCTGTACAAGAGGGTAGGTTCGCTTGTCTATTGGGTTAGGTTCACCCCTGAAGGTCAGGTATGCCCCTGGACAGGTCAGGTTCGCCCCTAGAGGTCAGGTACGCCTGTCTGATAGGTCAAGTTCACCCCTGAAGGTCATTTACGCCCCTGGACATGTCAGGTACGCCCCTAGACAGGTCAAGTATGCCCCTGGATAGGTCAAGTTCACCCCTCTGTGAAAACTATAAATTTTAGGTCTTTGTGGAGGTCAAGTTTGCCTATCTGTTGGGTTAGGTTCACCCTTGAAAGTCAGGTACACCCCTGAATAGGTTGGGTTCACCCCTAGAGGTCAAGTACGTCTGTCTGATAGGGCGGGTCCACCCCTCTACAACCTGCACCTACAAACAGTAAAAAAAAATAGAAAACGTGAAAGAATAGGACTTGTTTGTGGGTCCCATCGGGTGTGCCAAAAATGGGACCAAGCGAAAATATTGTTCCAGAAACGAGTAGCGACAAGAAATGTGCAAAAAACAATAAAAAAACCTAACACCTCAAGATTAGCCTAGTTAGATTCAAAACAAAATAAGATAACAAACATCAAATTTACTTTGTCTTGAATTGATCATTTGGTTGCCCCATAATGGTTGATTTTGTGTATGCTCCTTAGATGGAAAAAGATGTTGATATGAGATGCAAGATGGATGATAAATGGATGGGAATGGATGCAAGTGCAAGTTTTTGGCCAAGTATGGCTCAAATGAAAATTTTGCAACAGTTTGGTTAGCACAATGATCAAACCCCAAATGAGAGAAAAGATGGGGTATTTATAGAGGATAGAGAATTCAATGGTTGATATTCATCCAACAAGGTCGAGATGAAGGGCTATGGTGAATTGAGGACTCACAAGCCCTCACATCTTGACATGTGGAATGTGAGATGGCCTAGAAATGGTGATATGTAAATGAGGTGGAATGAAGGTACATGATGTGGAGGAAGGACAAGTACCTTGGGAGATGAGAAGATTCTTTGGAGGAATAAAAAATGAATTTAAAATTCATATGATTGGGGAATCTTATGAATAAGACAAGGTTCCAAAGGGAGAGGTGGAAAGTACCTTGGATAAGACAAGGTGTCCAAAAAGATAGGCACTTGTTACATGTGACTTGATATGACAAGTCAAAGATTCCATGGGGAAGAGTTCACACGTGACTTGATGTGACAAGTCAAAGATCACATGGGGAACAGAAAAAATAATTTAATATTCTTTGGAAGCATAAAAGGAATTAAAAATTCCTTGGGAAAATGATTAGGCTAGTTAATGAAGGATTAGAAGAGGGTTAAGTGGCTAAGAGAGATTAGAGGCCAACTTGCAAAAGTTGGAGGATGTGACACATTATAATCAAGGATTAGGCATGTGCACATCTCTAATGATGAGATTAGAAGATGGATTAGGATTTGGACAAATACAAGTGTCCAAATTTAGGTGTCTACAGGAGGATACGATATGAAGGATGACTTCTATGTTATCATTATAGGAGACATGGTTATGGTCTTAGGTATCTAGTGGTTATATTCATTAGGAGAGATCACACAAAAATTCTTGACCATAGAACTAAAGTTTCAATCAAGGGAAAAAGTAGTAGTACTATAAGAAATGACAATTAAAACACCAATGACCATATCAACTAAGATAACAAAGAGGATTTTTTGTGATTTTTGAGACACATGGTTAGCTCAATGTTTGGTGATTGCAACAAAAATTGTCAAACGGAATAAGGCATGTCATGTGGATGTACAAATAATCTTGGACAAGCACAATAAAGTATTCAACAACATTTCTCTAGGGATATTGCCAAATAGAGGCTTTGAGTGTGTCATTGAGTTGGAGGAGGGCACTAAGTCCACTACTCCATACTACAATTGTAGGAGACATAAGGATGAAATAAAAAAAGGTCATTAAGGAACTACTATAAATGGGGCACACGAAACCCAACTCGAGTCCCTTTGCTTCCTTTGTGATTTAGGTAAAGAAGAAAGATGACATAAATTGGGCGTGCATCAATTATATAGAACTAAACAAGAATACTATAGGTGGAAATCATCAACAAAAAGGTATTATAGGTGGATATGGAGAATATTAAATAAAATTGGGGCCAGCTTCCCCTAAGGACCTTGACTCAACTGTGAGGATTCTCTGGCATTTGCAACTACTACAAGTGATTTGTTAAAGGATTATGTTAAAGGATTCTCCCAACTAGCCATGTCCTTAATTGATGTTAAAAAGAAAGGAGATTTTGTGTGGAATAAAGATGTATAATGAGCATTTGATAGACTAAAATAGTTAATGAGCTTGTGTTAGCAATTTTGGATTTCACTCTTCCTTTCATATTGGAATGCAATGCTTCATGAAAAGGAATTGAGGCCATCCTCATGTAGAATAAGCACCTAATTTATTTTGAGAGTTGTATACTCATAGAGGTGGAAAAATGATTCTCCATTTATGATAAGGAAATGTTGGCCATTATGCACATACTATTCAAATTTAGGCAATACTTGGCGGGTGGCCAATTTATGGTCAAAACCAATCATAATAGTTTGAGATATTTTCTCAACTAGAAGGATCCAACCGAGTTTTAGAAAAAATTGGGTGAGAAAAATCCAAGTGTATGATTTTGATATTGAATGCATCAAATAGAAGATGAAGGTTGTTGTTGATGCATTGTCCAAATGGTCAAACATGTGTTACATGTCCCAAAACTTCATGGATTAGAAGAGTGAAATCATAACAAAGTATGCCAAGAATGCATTTGTTGTTGATGTGTTAAAAGGGAAGATGTTGTCCATAACATGTACACCATTTGAAATGCACTCATTCTCTACAAGGGAAGATTCTACATGGTGTCAAAATCAAGGATGAAAGAAGATTTTGTAGGTAGTTTATGGCAATCCCTTGGTAGGCCACCCCAAGTATTTCAAACCTACAAAAAAATAAAGGAAAGGTTCATGTGGAAGGGAATCAAGGATGATTTCCTAACCCATATTAATGAATGTATCATTTGTCAAAAAAATAAAATGGAATATATAATTCCAATAGGCATTTGGTAGCCCTTATCCATCTTAGAGAATAAATGAGAAAGTATCTTTATGGATTTTATCACGAGACTTCCTAAAGTCCAAGGTAAGAAATGTATATATATATTTTTTGGATAAACTAATAAATTATTCACCTTTATTTTCCATCTCTTTAGATTTTAACGTGTTATAAGTGGCTAATATGTTCTTCAAGGAAATGATGAGACTCCATGGATTAGCCAAGATTATCTTGAGTGATAGAGGTAGTCACTTCATGAGCTTGTTTTGGTAATAGATATTCTTTATGGTAGGAACTAAGCTCACCCCCAACAATAACTACAACTCATAAATAGATGGCCAAATTGAGATTGTGAACAAATGGCTAAAAGGTTATTTGAGAAATCATGTTTTTGATCAACAAAAGACTTGGATCAAGTGGTTCTACTTGGGGGAGCATTGTTATAAGACCACCTATCACATGTTACTCAAGATGACATTATTCATGGATTTATATAAGTATGTAGCTCAAAGCATCATCGATCTCATTCTTATGGATAAAAAGGTATTGAGAGTAAGTGATGTGGTCAAATAGAGCCAAGATATTTTGAATTCACTCAAGAATAATCTCCAATAGATTCAAAACCAATAGAATATGTATGCACACCGCCATAGGATCAAGAGATCATTTGAGATCGAAGACATGGTTTTTTGTGAGATTGTATCTATACAAGCAATCTTCCTTGAAGGCATGTGAAGAAAGGAATCTAAAACCATGTTTCTATAAGCCTTGCAAAATTTTGAGAAAGATTTACGAAGTGGCATATGAGTTTAAAATACTACAAGGATACAAGATACATAATGTTTTTCAAGTGTCTCACCTCAAAAAGGCACAAGAAAAACATGTAGAACCTTAAGATAAGTTTCCTTTAATTAATGAAGATGACAAATTGAATTTGATTCTCAAAGCAGTCATGGATGTGAGGGAGAGGAAGATGAAAAATATAAGCACCAAGGAGTTACATGATTTGGTGGAAAGATCTTGTGGAGGATGCAGCATGGGAAGGCCCACATATTTTAGAACATTCTAACTTACTTGCACTTGCTTGAGGATAAGTAATTTTGTGTGGGGAAATCTTGTCATATCCCATTTCCATTCAATCTAAGTCTATACATATTAGGTTTGTACTTGTGTCTTTCTTGTTATTGTCTATTGTGTGTTTTCCCTTCTTGAGTATGTCTTTTCTTCCAACTTTGATCTTCTCTTCTTATCAAATTTTAGATTTCTCCATCTTGCCATACCTTCTGCTTATTTCCTACCTTGTTATATTTTTTAGAATTCTCCATCCTATTATGTCCATTTCTCAACCCCATATGCCTCATCCTTGAGTTGAGTATTGTGTTATGGCTAACCCCCAATCCTTGATATTTTTTCCTATGTTTTTGTTTCCC
The DNA here is from genome assembly GCA_007258455.2 of Sequoia sempervirens. Lineage (NCBI taxonomy): Eukaryota > Viridiplantae > Streptophyta > Pinopsida > Cupressales > Cupressaceae > Sequoia > Sequoia sempervirens. Next base: position 352,454,049 of record VDFB02000017.1, on the reverse strand, counting down.
TCCTAACTTCCCATCATGTGTCATTTTGTTTCTAGTAGTCTATTTTTGGTGCCATTATTTTTAAAGTGGATCCTTTTCACCCATTATCATTGTTCAAATTTGAAGTTGTGGGTGTACATGGTGGTCGACCTATTTGGTTTATGGAGGATATAAATGAGTGAGTGCTTTCATTTAGAGAATCATCTACACTTATCCAAAATCCTTTCAAAATATAACTCGAGCACTTGTATTTGAATGTAGTCCAATCTTAGGATTAAAATCCTAGTGATTTTAGAGGAAAATCTCATACATAGTTCGTATTTGAACTTTATTACATTGTATTGTTCTAATTTTCCATCACTATTGATATGAATTAATATTATAGTTTTTGATATTAAAATATAGTTTGAATGTGATACAACCATTATTTAAAAATTAATAGATTAGGATTTACACATATTATTTGGTATTCATTGTAATAAAAAGATCAAGATTTTTCTTGTCATTTTTTATTTGAAATAAAATGATATTTCAGATGTATAAACATTAATTTATCCCTAGTTGTCTAAGATTTGAGTGAATGTTAGGGCCAATAATGTTGCTATTCAAATAGTAAGTATTTGTCAAATGTTTAAAAATGGATTTGTATTGTTGTTTTGATTTGGAACATAACAAACACTTGTAGAAATCATTTGCCCAATTGACATTTATACAAGGAAAACAATGTGGTGCTAAGGAGCACAAATGAGAGTTTGTTATACAAGTGTTGAAGTGTAAAACTTCCTTAACCCTTAGTTAAGTTAATAAACCAAGTTAATAATAGTAAAAAGAGATGAACACTAACAATGATTTTTTTTATATGGGTGGTGATAATGGATGTGGTTGAGCTTATTACTAACGATCTAAAGTCTAATGCAATCAAATGTTTGATTGTTTTTGATAGTGCTTTTATGGTGATCTTTGATTGTGAAGTTAATAAATGAAAGCTGGCAGTTAATTATTTATTGTTGTTGGATGCTTGATGCTAGTAGATGATGATTGATGGTTAATTCTGGAATGAGAGGAGAAAATCTCTTACATTGTTTTGATATTTTGTGATCTTTTAATTCCATGTTGCCATGATCTTAAATTATTTTAGGTTGACGCCTTTAAATACACAATTTTATTTTTTTTGTGCCCACATTGCTTGGTAATAGTTTAATCCCATGTTTGTTTTCTTTGCACATCAATAATTTGAGTTTTAGAGAGCAGGGATGCAACCACCCAGCCACAACCCAAATTAAGAAATAATTATGGGCACATATTCATCCAAGATAAGATAACTAATAGGAATTAAGTACAACAAAATTTTAACTAAGAAATATTACATTTGAAAGTGTAGGTTTGGGATAATGAACATGCCTAAACAACAAAATAATGCGCTAAATCCACATGCAAAAGACATCCACATAAAATAATATAAAATAAATGAAAAAATAAAGATATACACTTTTCTCCTCTAAAATCACATTAGATACAAATGTTTACAATTCTTTTTATCTAAAGATATTCAATGATGATAACAAAACACCAAGTGTCATATTATAATTGTATAAATATAAATTAAAATACCACTGATATATTTTTTGGTTGATAAGCTTGTAGCTAAGGCTGCTTCTCTATATTAATCATAAAAAATTACAATGTTGGTTCCTCTAATTACAAAATCTAGGAAAGCCTTTGGTTTGTATTTATTTCCTATACATACTTTACTACACTACTATGCTCAAGGGTGCTACAAAAACTAGAGCTACATTTACAACTTTATGTATATGGGCATTTAGACGACTTGAGCTATATTCTAATTAACAAACAAAAATTATAAATCTAGCTTTCTTATTAACCCTCCTCTTCTTCCTACTCTTGATTGATGAAACTGAACATCCATTAAATGCCATAGGTCGGCTCTAGATTGGTCACCTTTCTAGAAAGGATAAACCTTTCAATGCTTTGTTGTGATAGGCCATGAGAGTTGTCAATCATAATTTTGCTAGAAATAGGAACCATTGCATCACTACATTATCCTCCAAGAAGCATTTTATGTCCTTCAATTGAGGGATACCCACATCCATCCTTGGTGCCACAATTACCTCCAAATCAGCAAGGAAATTCTTTTTACCAATTCTTGCATGAGAGCTTTCACCATTTCTTTTGGCTCTCCTAAATCTAAGAGAGAGGCCACAAACCTAGATGAGATGTTTGATTTCACCCTATATTTGTTGTTTTCTACTATAAATTTTGTTAGAATTGTGAAACAAGCAAAAAACCACGAGCCACAAGATTAGACAACAAATAAATACACCTTCCACACAAGAGATCTGCAAACAAGAATTGTTATATTCTTCAACAAGAAAAAGCTATAGAAGCAAGAGATTTTCAAGAAGATATGAAAGCTCCAGATATTCTGCGAGAGTATTTACAATGAGGGTTGAGTGTTTATAAGAGCAAAGCCCTAAATGAGAAAGGGATCAGATCATGACAAGTGTCAACATCACATGAGATGAGACATAATGATATAATATTAGCTCAACTAATAAAGTATTAAAACACTCTTAAGTTCAACTTAAGTGCACGTGAATAAATTAGACTAATAATCAATTAAAGATTAATTAATTATTAGCTAATGCATGATAACTCTAATACCCCCCCTAAAAATGAACTTAGGGAGTACCTAAAAACCCTAAAAAGAATGCATGATGGGTCCCAACAAACAAGGCCATGTAAGGAACCCATGTACAAACAAAAGATCTCTATAATGTGGATAAATAGAGAAAACCTCATGGGAAAAGCTCCACTCCAAAAAGAGATGAAAGCTAGGTGAAGGACTAAAGAAGCCTCCAAACAAGACAAGGTTGTCCCAAAAGATAGGAACAACGGATGAACTAAAAAGAACACCACTGAAGCATGAAGAAGCTGTAAAATTTATTGAAGAATGACTTGAAATGCTGAAAATAGGAATTCAAGAGTGTCCATATGGTAAGTGCTCCATCTCACCGAGATGCATGGGTAACCAGCCACTGCATCTGCCTAGTACATAGGAACAAATACTATATACATAGCTCACTCCAACGTGAAACCAAAGAAGCATTAACACCAATAGTAGAAACCCCCCTATAATGCTGAAAAGGGAGAGGCATGACAGGTACACTGAAACTGAATGCCAAAAAGAAGTGCATGAAAAAGAATCATGAACATTTGTATGTGTAGACATGAAAGTACCTACGTATAAAGGGTGTGAAAATAAAAGTCACACATGCATGAGGCTGTTGTTGTGGAATGAACACTCACTTGACAAAGGTATGATGGCAAACAAAGGCAAAAACATCAAACCCCCTCATGGCACTTTATAGCATAGTGCGAGTACAATAAGGCACAAAGTGATGTGCAAGATCCCAATAAAAAATACACTTGTTGTGGCACTTTATTTTAGTGTGTTTACATTATGAAAAATTCATACAATGGGAGCCCATAATGTCCAAAAAATGACACAATCTTAAAATACAATTATATGATAGAAAAAGAGGAAACTGGTAGCACCATGACGAAGTACATAAAAAACTTGCACTTTAAAAAAAATGGCACCCAAAAATGTGTCCAGATGTAGAAGATATGGCCCGTCGAAGTCTCCAAAATGAGAACTAAACAACAACACTAAGAAAACTGAATTCTAGAAAAAACCAGAAGCTAAAACTAGAAAAAACCTGCACCATTGTAAAGAGCACAAAATTCCACCCCATTTCAAAAAAAATTGCATTGAAAAAGCCCACCGTATGGCCAAGATATGGCCTCTGGAATATTGGGTGCAAAATTGAAAAGCCCAACAGAGAGGGGCTAAGAATGGCAAAAAATGATCTCCACCAAATTTTTCAAAAATACCTCCAAAAATAGAGGCCCTCCAAGTTTAGAGGTGTTGGAAAAAAGTTCTCCAATTACAATGAATGTGACATTATTTGCAACAACAAAAAAAATTGCATGTCTTATTTTTAAAGAAAAAACAACAAAAAAAACTTATATATTTAAAAAAAAACATATAAAAACCATGTTTTTATTTTGAACTTAAATAAACACACAAAAACTTTTATATTTTTTAAATATATATATATATATAAAGATTTTAAAAATTATTTAAAAAAAATAAATTTTTGCAGCCATTGGTCGCTGCCCCTGGGCGGGTCTCAAGGGGCCGCACCCTGCCAATGGTAGGAGGTGGTACCCCATGGTACCACCCATGGGGCCGCCACCTTGCCATGGCAAGGGGGCAGTACCCCCAACAAGTGCAATAATTTTTTTAAAATTATACAAAAAAAACTTGCATGCCTTTTTTAAAAAGGCTTTTCAATTTTATTTTTTTATGATTTATTTTTTTGAATTTGCAAGAAAAAAATAATTAAAATATATTTTTATTTTTACCTCGATTTTCATGTTGGGGAGGCCATATAGCCTCTCTAGCAATTTTTTTGCCTCATATGCCAACTTCACCAAATTTGACGATTTGACAAGCAATCTTAAGGTTTTTGGGCCTTTTGAGCATGATGGTGATGTCTGGTTTCGCTCAATATAGCTACCCTCTAGATCCAAAAAAAGAGCAACCACTTCAAAACCTTGTAGATATGTCGTCAGGAATCAAAATCAGGCGAAACAAAAGCCAAATTTGACTTTCTCAACAACTTTGGATTCAATAGCGAGGTCCTTTTTGCACCAAAATGCACAAAAAATTTGTCTACCTCCAAATTTTCCAAAAAAAGAGCAAAGGGGATTCAGATCTGAAGCCTGCAACCTTTGTTGAAGAAAGAAAATATCATAAATCGAGAAGGGGTTCACTGAATCCACACTCTAATACCATGTTAGAATTGTGAAACAAGCACAAAATCATGAGTCACAAGATCAAACAACAAACAAATACACCTTCCATGCAAGAGATCTACAAACAATAATTCATATATTCTTCAACAAGAAAAAGCTACAGAAGCAAGAGACTTACAAGAAGATATGAAAGCTCTAGACATTCTCCGAGAGTATTTACATTGAGGGTTGAGTGCTTATAAGAGCAAAGCCCTAAATGAGAAAGGGATCAGATCATGACAAGTGTCAACATCACATGATATGAGACATAATGATCTAATATTAGCTCAACTGATAAAGTATTAAAACATTCCTAAGTTTAGCTTAAGTGCATGAGAACAAATTAGACTAATAATCAATTAAAGATTAATTAATTATTAGCTAATGCATGATAACTCTAACAAATTCATCCCCAAGCACCCATTTTATCTCCATGAGAATAAGACCATGATGGGTCTTGAAGACCATGATGAGTTGGTGCCCCTTGATCTCCTTGAGAAAGGCCATATACAACTTACAACTCAATAGCCTAATTGGAGTTTCCATTTGAACCACCCAAAAAATGTTTTTTAGTTTATGGATATGGCCTCTTCCCTTCTACAACCTAGAATAAATAAGTCACTCATGCTTCATTTCTCATGGGCTCGCCTGAAGGGGAGTACTGAGTGTTTGTATTATGATCTTGCTAATTATTACTTTGATTGCTCTTTATATCCATCACCCGCCTTCAAATTAATCTCCTTATTTCATCCAACACATGCCTACAAGGCCATAAATGGAGTTTGTACCTTCCATTTGTCCCTTCAACATTTTTTTTAAGATATAGTATTTAAATCCTATGTTGTCTCATAATTTCTAGCTACTTGGTGACATAACCCATCCCATATTTTGTGGGTATTGTTTGTTGTCAAGTTAGCAAGCTTGTTAGCGTCCACATTGGCTTCCCTCTAATATGGTTTTAATAGTGTAATTCATAAATTTTATCAAAGACTCCATAGGTACCTCCAATAATGCTCATAACTTCTAGCTCAAGGTTTATTTTAATTTGATTGCATTTATTACTATTGTTGAGTCATCCTTTATTTCAATACATTTTATTTTGTTCTTTAATCCCAGTTTTAGTCCAACTATTAGGGTTTGTAATTCAACCTCATTGTTTGATCCTCTAGTTAGTGGGATGGAGGTGCTACAAAAAAACAATCTTGGATCACACACTACAACTTAGAAGCGGTTGGGTTTCTTTTGGATGCATCATTAAATTTTAACTTACACCATCCCTATGGTGGGGGAAACTACTTGGCCTCCAATCTTTCCCTTTTTTATTCTTCACCACTAGCATTCCAAAATAATGGTGGACATATTCCATACGAATACTTCTCTATTTTGCTGTCCCATGAAGACCAAAATTTGTTATTTGATACCTGGAGAGCAATCCTGTTGTTGGCAACTTCAACTATTACCACTTCTAGCTTGTTTAAGAAAGATGGCATACTCATTTCTTTGACTTGTAAGATCCTTTTATTCCTCTCCTTCCATATCTCACATATTAGAATTGAGCGGCTTATGACCCATAAACAATAAAAAACTATGCTCTTGTTGGATGTGGCCAAGATTTGAATAGGCCTAAAATATAGTTGGGTAGAGCACTCTACTAGCCCAACTTTGCGCAAAGCCACCTCCACCATTCTTGTGATAATTGGCATCCCAGGAGTAAATGGTCTACCTCTTCCCAACACCTACAAAGAAGACACCCCAAAAGGACTATTGTAGCCCATTTTTATGAATATGTCTGCAATTAGGATCTTCTTCTACAAGGTTTCCAATGTAAAGGTTCCTGCCTTTGGGAGACAATATTTACTGCATAAAAGGTGTATGAGGATTTTTATTACTTCTACAATGTTTGTTGCAATTTAGTAGCCATCCTTAGAATTATACTATCCACACCTTGCCTCATTCCATATTAACATATATTTCCCCCTTCTAATTGTTATGTACCTACTTCCTAAGATATTTCTTAGGACTTCATTCTCTCTTGGCAAAATATTAACTTCCTCCAAACTCTTCCACACCCAACTACTTAACCCTCCCATGTATACCTCCTCAAGATAGTCTCTTAATTTTGAACCCCAATTCCAAGTGAGGTAACATTTAGATTGTTCAAGGATTCCTATCTAATCTAGAGGCGGGTAACCATCTCACGAGTCTTCCCAAAAAAGAGCATCTTTCCCTTTGTGAATGTCCTTGGTTAGGTGATTTGTAATTATGGATCTCCAATTACTCATAAAGTTCCATACTCTGGATCCCTAAGGGAGACTTGTGGTTGTCATTATCCTTGCCAGATCACTACTATCCTTGAGTATTTATTTTGAAGGATTCTTACCCACTTCAATTCTAGCTGTTCAAACATATTCCAAACCAATTTTTCCCCTAATGCTTTATTTTGGGGCATCTAGTTTTTGATGCCTACACCACCATCCTTTTTTGATTTGCAGACCTTGTCCCATGCAATCAAGGCCAATTTATCTCTATCTAAGGATCATTTCTAGAATAATTTTCTCATCAATTAATTTAGTTTTTGGTTTGTTTCACTTGACAAGGCTAAGCGAGACATTAAGAAGATAGGAAGAGTTGAGATGACTACTTTTAACATTACTATTCTACCTTCCCAAGAGAGCCACTTACCTTTCTAGGATTTTACCTTATTGGACAATTTCTCCTATAGAGGATCCCATAGACTACCTAGCCTAAGTCCAAGGGCTAGAGGTAAGCTAAGATAAATATTTATAAATTTGCCTTGTTCGAAGTTCAAAACTCTCATTATCTCCTATTGTTTCTTGCCTAGAGTTGAGAGGAAGGTCTCGAACTTCAAAGCATTTATCTCCTAACCCGAGGCCCCTAAGTATGCTTTTAAGATCTCCTTCATATTTTTGGCTTATTTCCTTTTTGCTACCCCAAATAGCATTGTGTCATCAATAAACTGTTGGTCTGTAACTGGAGTGATATTACTAATGATTTGGATTCCTTTCAATTTACCTTATTCTTGTGCTTTATTCACCATCCTCCCTAGTGCATTTTCCATAATAACAAACAAAAAGGGGGATAGTGGATCCCCTTGTCTAAGCCCTTTGGAAACCTTGAAAAAACCTTCAGGTGTGTTGTTTATGAGGATTAAATACCTTAGACTTGCAATGCAATTAAAATTCCAATCCAACCATTTTGATTCAAATCCAAAAGCCTTAAGAACCCCAAAGAGGAACCTCTAGTCCACTCTATCATATAGGTATTATTGGCTTCTTTTAACAATTTTCATTTTCTATGAGAATCTTCAATTTCCTCCATTACCTCTTGCTAATGATACACTAATATTTGTGGTAGAAGCTAGCAGGGAACCCATTTGGGCTAGGGGATTTGTTTGGGTGAACACTTCCATCAACATCTTATGCTCATCACCCATCACTAGCTTTGGAATGCTTTCCAAGATTTTCTTCTAGGAGAACAGGTTGAAGCCTTCCTAATTATTTAGTAGATGTCTAAAGTATTCTATTGCAGTCCTTCTAATAGTTTATGAGTCTTCACTTATCAATCTGTTTGAAATCTTCAACTTGTTTATTCTATTCACACTCCTTTGAAACTTAGTTGCATTGTGATAGAATTTATAATTTCTATTGCCATCTTTTAGCCACACCTCCCTTGAATTTTACCTCCAGAAAACTTCTTTTGCTAACACCTTTGAATATTCTTTCATCAACTCTTTCCCCTCTTTGTATTTTTCTTGGTTCATCCCAACTAGAAAGACCTCTTAATTTAGGTTTTGGATCCTTTCTTCCAACTCTTTTTTGGTTTCAAATATGTTCTTAAAGTGCTCCCTATTCCATCTCATTAGCTCCTTCTTTATATATTTAGCTTTGCTACTATTTGACACATCTTTGTCCCATGTGAGAACCCTTTTCCCACCATTTTGAAACCAGTTGAAGGAATTTTGGGTCCTTCATCCACATATTCTCAAATTTAAATGGACATATTTTCAGTCTCCTATCTCCTATTATGCTAAGTTGGATTGAATAATGATTTGGTCATAATAAAGGAATTAAAATGCACTCTAGTAGATGTGGGAACACTCTTAAATCCCCTTTGAAAAGAAATATGTTAAGTTTTTTTGGGATGTTGCTAAAAACCAATCTCCTATTAGTCCAAGTATAACTTCCATTTTTTAGTGGCACCTCTATTAATTGATTTCTTTGGACAAAATATTCAAAATCTAGTTGTGACTAATATTTCCTTCACACTCCACCCAATTCGTCCTAATTGTGTAAAATTGCATCAAAATTGTCTCCTAAAATAAAGAATTCCTTTGGGCTTACTAATAAGAACTGTTGAATTTCTTGCCAAGTTTGTTTCTTTGCTTGTGGTTCGAAGTGGGCCTGTAGACATTTATTAGAATGAATTGTAAATTTTCTGAGTAGATCTTCACTCTGCATCTTAACTAATTTTTGTTCTCTGCCAACTTTTCTACTTGGATTGCTTGAGGTTTCCAAAATATTGCAATCCCTCTTGAGGCTCCCTTTGTTGGCACCAATTCTAGATTCCAGTACCTCACTTTCATCTTCAGCTATTCTATTTCTTTGCTTGATAATTTTGTTTCCTGAAGCATAACTATGTCTACCTTTGATACATCCATTTGATGCTTAACCAAGTGCTTTTTGTTAGGGGCGTTTAGGCCCCTAACATTCCATGAGGAGATCTTCATGGCTCTCTAGGAAGGGTTTTTCCCTTTTCAAATCTCATCATTCTTGTTAGTTTCATTTGCCCCTCAACATCACCATCTTGGCTTAGTTTCTCTTGAATTGACTTCCTCCCTTTATTTTTCCCTTCACCACAATTTGGAGACACTTTCAGGGTTTCTTTTTGCTTGACCCCTAATTTTTTGATCTACTTGAGATTATTTTGGGGCACTCTTCCATCCTTATTCGTTCTTGTTGCATATCATCCACTCTCCCTTCTAGCTCCCCTTCCTCCCATTGATGAACCACATCTCTTGTCTCCACTATTGTCATTACTCTGTTCATCTCTTGGCTCCTATCTTATGATTCAAATCTATGTATGTTAGTGATTTCAAAGAGATCACATACTACTTCAAGTTAGACTCTTTTCTGTCGATGATAAGATTTTGAGTCTCCTCTGATATTGCATTAAGTGGAGGAGATTCCAAAGACTTTAACTCTATTCTATCTCTGTCCATTTTATGGCGTGCCCTAATTTTTGTGCTTTCTAGTTCTAATCCTTCTACCCCAGTTTCCTCTATTTCATTACTCATTATTTTTGGAGGCCGAATTTTGATCCCAACTTGATCACTACTTGTCTTCTTATCATTGATGGGTGGGTTAATCTCTATTTCTATCTTTCGCCTCTACTCAACTCTGTTATGATCTTAAATTCATTCCAAAAGGTTGTATTGAGATTGATTTCCACACAAATTCTCACATAGACCCTAAATTCTCCCTTCAATAACTTTTCCTCTACTTGAATGAAGGAGCCAAGGGCATCTTTGATTTGTTTTAGTGCCTCCTCATTCCAATAACCTGAAGGTAAATTATACAGTCTAATCCACATTATAGTTTTCCCCATATCGTGGTTTAAAGGATTAAAATTGGGCTTCCAGCCGGTTATGTGAAAACCACATCCCTCTAACATTGACGTCTTTTTGCTCAAAATGTCATTTTTTTACCTATTTGGAATTCCAATCAACTAGAAGAAAACCATTTGGTAGGGATTTGATGCTTACCTCCAATCCTCATCGATCTTCCCACCATATATGCATTTTCCCCCAAGGTATTCGAGTGCCTGCACATTTTGCAAAAAGAGCTTTCTCCTTGGGTCTCTTGATTTCGTTCAGCAACACCTTTGCATTGATAACAATTGCCTTGTTATTGGAAGAGTTCCTCCTATAGCACTTGCCAAATTTGTCCCTCACTCCTTCCTCCCATTCTCCTCGACCCAATCTTTCTCAAAATTCAAATTGAAAGTTCCTCTATATCGACCATTCTTCCAACTTGTATGTGTGAATTCCTTCTACTTTGGGAATGAAGCCTTTCAGTGGATACACTGACTGAGTGGAATACTATTTTCTCATAAAGCAATTGACGGTGGTGTCTTCATTTTTTCCCATTCGCCTGTGTTTCATCATAACCTTCCATTCTCCCCGTCCTTACCTTACGCTAGAATTCAAAATTTTGACTACGACCTGTTGTTTTTAAAAAATACCACTTATATATTAAAAAACTAAAACTATAAAATAATTCAAAAATAAAAGTAATTTTAAATAAATTAAAAATAAAAGTAATTTTAAATAAATTAAAAATAAATGTAATTTTAAATAAATTAAAAATAAAATAAATACAATAATTATAAAATAACTCATAAATAATAAAATATAATAATCTTAATAAAATTAGTTCTTAATTTTTTTTTTGATCGATAAGAGAGCTTATAGATTGTATTGATTTAACAAAAAGGTTACATGCATTTGCTTGAGTAGGAAATCACAGATTGAAACCCACTACCATAACCACCAAGACCGAACTTTCAAACCCAAAACATAGTGCCCAGAGAAACAAAACAACATTGATGAGCCCACAAACCCGTTAACCATGGGAGCATCAGGTCCATTGACAAAATTTTGAGACCAAAACCAGCTGCTAAACTACCAACTAGGAGAAGACAAAGCAAAATAAGTCCTTAAATAGACAATACACAGACCAACAGACACGGTACCCTAGAGCCAATTACCAGACATTTTGCTGTGCAAACCCACATAATTCTCATTTCCAAGTCGAGTCCACTGAAGAGACCGAACAATACTTTCTCTTCAGAAAATTGGCACTAGCAATCGCCATCCTTCTATGCTCCATTAAATCAAGCCTGGTGACATCCAACAAGAAAGGATAATAATTGACCAGTGCATCCGGGTCTTCAGGCAAATGCAAGTCACAGGGACGCGAAATACCTTTCCCTATGCGTGCAACAGCCAAACCCTAATCCAAACCAACTAGCATATCTTTTCTGAACAGCCTCCGCATGATTATCTTGGCATCACCCTTAGATACCCCGACATCCAATAGATCCGCTAACACCCTGGAAGATATGTCCAAATCAAGCCTGTAACCCTCAACATTCTCCATAAACCTCTTCGCCGAAATGCAGGTGATGGCCACAAAGACAAGGTAGTCTGGGTGTCTAATGAGGCATTGAAGGCGAAGCGTGGTGATCTTCCCTTCAAAGGCAATTTGCCTCTTAGAGCCCTTCAAAGCAACCGACGTTTCCAGACCTCGCATTTCCAGTTCCTTGCCAAAAGCCAACAAAATAAACTTGCTCATTTTCTAACTGATTGAAGATGAAATGAGCCACTTATGCTCACAAATAAATGAACTTGCCTGCGTACTACGCCATGATGCCCTTCCCATGGGCTAACCGTCCTTTGAAAGCCATCTCACGCAATAAAAGCCGACAGATCATTAGGAGAGAGACATCCTCTAAATCCTTCCACCTTTCCGCGAGTTTCACTGATTAACTCTTGGTTTGCCACCTTGCTCGTGTGAAGACAATTGTTGATCAACAAAAATTCGGCCCCAAACGCCCATCAATACTCGCAGCTCCCAAGGCCCTAGCCACCCACAGTCACCCAACCACCCACAGTTCTTCTTAATTTTTGTTTCTCCAAATAAATACAAATAAAATAAAATAATTATAAAATAAAATAAAAAAACTCTTGATTAAAGACCACTTATTAATTGAAAGAAACATGATTTGAAGGTAAAAAATGCCTATCATTAAAGAAAATCATGTGAGCGTATTAATCGTGGAGGACAATAAAACATTTGAATTAAAAAGATTTTACTATATAGTAATTTTTTTTCTTTCTACAAATATATGAATATGAAAGTTAAAAACACAACTTAATGTAGAAGATTAAAAATCACAAAAATAAAATATTTAATTATTTATTTAATAAATACAAATTTATCGTTATTATTTTTTTACGAAACACAGTAGTGTCAGAGTTCGATTCAAAGAAAAGGAGATCGCTCGCTAAAATATACAGAAATCTGGCTAATGACTGGATGCAATAACAGTGATATATTCCCCATATTCAAATACCCATTAATTTTGGTCAAGAATTGCCCCAAATAATCTGATCGCTAGGGTTTGAAATTACAGAATTCATCCTACATGTATGACGATTCCTCGTTTAAATTACCACAGAATGGAGACTTTGAGCTCCGTATTGACTCCCGAGGAAGAAAAGGGAGCGATCAGAGACATTACAGAGACCACAGAAGCTCACTTAAGGGAGGGGGATACATGTTATCTTCTAAATTTCAGGTATTTATTTAGACGTGCAGGAAATTTTTTTTAGTTGAAAAAGAAAATGAAAAACTGGGATTGAATAGGCAGTATCAGCATGAGAGATTCAATTCACTGTGAATCTCATGAGGGATTTGAGAGCACAGATTTTTGAGGATTTAATTTTCTGGTTTGGAATGGATTTCTTTGTTAATTTTTATTCTTTTTGCTTGTTTAATGTTTGAGGAGGTTATAGGCCGGTTTGGGAGTTTGTTTGGGGCACATTTTCATGATTTGTATATATGGACCACATTTATATGATTTGTAAGCATGAGCCACACAAGAAACATGGCATAACTGTTAAGACTAAAAGGGGCATTCCCATTGGAGTGACAGGCCTTGTTATTGCAATGAGGGGATTTGAACCCGGGGTACGCTCTTACAAGTATGCCCTGTTAGTATTATACCACAAGACCTTGGGGATTGGACTGAATTTATTCTCTGTGGTAATTGCTGAAATTGGTTTATTAATTTTGACCTTTTTTCTTTACTTGACAACAGTATTTGTATGCCTGACAGCATTTTCAGTTATGCATTTTGTCATTAAGCTTTGTCTGGTGCATGCTTTGGAATATTTTAATATTTGTGAACTACGCTTTAGTACTTGAAACTGTTGAAAGTATGGACCAGCTAAGAATAGAACCCAGTATCTCTTAGCTGCATCTTGAGTTTTTAAGTTGAGTTTTACCAAGTATCCTCTTTTGGAGCTTCTCTTTGCTCTCTCACTTTATTTCTATTGGTTATACTTCTAGCGCCTTTTGCCCATTTTGGTTCACTTGTGGACATTATTATAATTTCTTTCTCTCTATCATTAAGTTACCAGCCCTTAACATGCTGGCAATTGACAGAAACTTCCAACAGAAATCGACCTTGACATTTCACAAGCTCAATGCTTCCATAAGGCAGAAAATAAACATCAAAGCAGCTTCGCAAAAGGCCAAAACCAGATTGATTGGAAAGCCACATCCATCTGATCACATTCTGCGTAAGAAACCTACAATTATTGATGATTAAAGTTGCTGTTCTTGTTAAGTTTATCTATGGTGTAGGTGGACTGCTAAGCCTTTGGTTTGCTCTTAAGACTGGTCATATGCTTAGGAGGTGTGCTGGCAAGATGGGACCTAAAATCACCTGAAACCTTTTTTATATGTTCTTGTTTGCTTTGTTTATCTTAGGTGAGGTTATGGGTTGCTTTTATTGTGCTGCAGGGTAATCTAGCACCACATTCGGATCGCATTTGAATTTTCCATAATTTGTTATACCACAATCTTGACCCATCTCAGCTGAAGCCATAGGCCCTTTCACTGTAGTTAGTGGGACTTGAAAATGGGTCACACTTTTATGAGTGTCAGCCATTACCATTTGCATGCAACTACATCCTTCCCTTTACCTGCTGTAAAAGGCAGGCAAGCTAACCAATCCTCCCTCCTTCCTTAGGGATAGCACTAGCCATGGAGGCCAGCCACTTTGCTATGGGTCAATTTTATTAAGAGAGTGATCTGCATGTCCTTGGCACTTGTGGCCACTTTCTTTTCTGGTTTATTTGTGGGTATGCCACAAAAAAATCATCTCAAGTCCTGTATAGTATGATCCTTATCATTTATGCCCTGGCCTGTTTTTCAGGCATTGGAAAAGTGCACAAGGGCATTGGAGCATATATTTTACCCTGGCATTGGTGGCTTTGGTGGTTTAAATTTGTCAACTTTGGTTGCAAAATACTTTCCGACAATCACTAGATCAGTCTCTTTTCAAAAGTATTGTATGGATGTGTTACTTCAGGAGTTTCTGAATAATATCTCAAAACATGCAAGATTTTGATAGGCTTCCTTGGTAATTGAATGGATAGGTTCACCAGCTGCCTTTGGGTGTATGCTACCATAGGCTTTTTTGCAATTGTTATTGTTTGCAGATATGTTTCTATGGGTTTGGACTTGTGATCCTGATATCAAAAGGTCAATAAAGATCATGTTGAGAAATAAGTTGATAAGACTCATATAGCAAGGACCAAGATAAGGCTTGATGAAAGTGGAACTAGAGTACGTGGTTGAAGCTTTGGTTGTAGCCTTAGAAACAGAAAATGGGATTAAAACCTCAAAAGTAAAACCCAAGCATGGGAGAAGGTGGGGTTGGAGGGTGAAAAAAAAGGGAAAATAAGGCCCTTGGGACCTATAGAGATAGTTGATAAAAGATGGAAAGCCTCACCCTTCCGTGCAAATTGTCACTCTTCTTTTTAGTTAACCTAATTGACATCACAGAAATTATCCCACTAACAAATGTCAACACAAGAATCATTTGATTAAAAAAACAAGAAGAGTTGTGATTAAGAGCTTTTAATTTGTGTTTGATTTTGGTAAAACTCACCAAATTCAGAAGCATAATATGGAATCCAAATCCTTAAATATGCCTTGCACTGTACTGCAAATGGTATTTTGAGAGGACGTTAATATTATTTTAACTTTTATCTATATAAATTTTATTTCTTAGAGCTCTTTCTAAATACACAAGTTTCTTTCAGTTCTATGTTTTAACACAATATTTGTCTGCATTTCTCTATCATAATCTGTTTCTACTACTATCTTTTCTAAGTTTTTTTTGTTTGGTTTCTTTTATTCAGTTCAATGTCTTCTTTAATTCCGAGTTTTATAGTTGATTAAATTTCCCCTTTATATAAGTTGTACTTCATGTTCTCTTCTTGTCTGCGGACTTACCATTTTGATTGATTTTGTTTCCGTCTTATATCATTAAATGTTTTCCTTGTATACATGCAATTGAGTATGTCTTTTTTTCGTCCTTAAGTATGAAATAAAACTGTATGATATGCATGTCTTCTACTTGTTCCTGTATATGTGTGGATTATATGTGTGGATTCTATTATCTTAACAGAGATGTTTAGTTTAGACAATCATTTCCTCTAATTTTGCTAATCCTTTCTGCCAATCTACAAGTGTAAATTTTCTATTTAGTTCTTCAAAATTTTCATTGTTTTTTGTCATGTTTTGTTACTCTTCAAAACATTTACTATGCTTTGACTCATTTTCTTAAAACTTCACCGTTTAAAAGAACCTTGTACATCAAATATGATTATATTGTTCAACATTTAGTTTCATAGTTAATTCATGTTAGAGCTTCATGATTCCTGTCAACACTCAATCTTGTCATGTAAATTTTTTAATATACTTATAACTTTCTTAGTACTGTTGATTGGTAATTGGCTGTTTTTCTTATATTGTATTGCCATAAAACCATTGTATTATGTCAAATTTGTCTTATTTTGTCTTCAGATGGTGGAAAGATTGGGTAGATTATGTTGGCCAGGATGTGACCAGTACAAACAAAGACCTCATGTTGCACTGTTCTAAGCCATACGAACAGCCTTCTAATATATCAAAGAGGCCTCCCAGCATTGACAACTCAGATCTAGTTGCAAATGTCAAGTGTGAAGATCCTAATATGGAACCTGAGCTTCATGATGCACTAATGGAAGGCCGTGATTATGTTTTGTTGCCACAGAATGTCTGGAGACAGTTTCTTAAATGGTGAGTTTGAGATCTTGTTTTTAAAACTCTTTTTTGTCATATGAACATTACGTGGAATTCTTGGTCAAAACTTTGAGTAGCAGATAGAACTTGAGTTTGCTTGTTCGTCTTGAGAACTGTAGGCTTGTCATAAAAAAAACACGCTCAGATGTGCTACCTCTTTGCATTTAAAGATCTATTTTTTATGAGAGACCAATCTGAATACATTTTCTGCATTAAGACATTGAATTGTATTTACTAGAATGCTTGTAATTCATGGGGCTGATGTCCTGTGTAGATTGTTTTCTCTAGGCTTTACCCATTTTGGGTCCACCCCTTGGTTTGTTAGAATCTTTTGTTGTTGTACTTCTGACTTATAGCTTTGGCCAATTTTTTCTTTTAGTCACAGAAGCTCATTTTTAATTTTCTGCTATTGTTAGTGTTTTTTTAGATGCCACCTATAAAAGAATAATATCAATTTTCATATAGATAAAGGCCCTTTTGTAGGTATACCTATCATTCATTGATTAAATGTATAATATAAAGCTTCATGTCTGTTGTATTTCTGTAGATAATTGACAAGCCTTAAAGGATGACAATGATGGAAACAACTTTGTGGATACTGGTCAATCTTATTTCCTAACAATTAGTAATTATCTTGGTAGCTCTGGGTTCTCCAGTAAGGATCTATGTGTAAGAGTGGAACTACTGAAGAAAACAGGCTAAGCACCTTTGAGAAGGATGATGGAAGAAAGAGGATATAGAGCTGCTCAAGTTTCTATATGGATGGTAATGCGCAATGTGGATATCCTAACAATTGGTAATCATCGTAGTAGCTCTAGGGTTTCCAGTAATGATCTATGTGTAAGAGTGGCAACCTATTGAAGAAAATAGGCCAAGCACCTTTGAGAAGGATGGTGGAAGAAAGTGGGTATAGAACCAGTCAAGTTTCTATATAGATAGTAGTGCCTCCCACAAATCTCATGGTAGGTAAGACACTTGAAAATCAGGTGCTCTTCATTCTCCACATCTTGGAGTGTATAGAGTTGACACAATTGCATCACCATATATAATACAATGGTCAATTTTAAGTTGTTAACCCATGGGAGCAAATGGTGAGTTTGCCAAGGGGGTCTTTAGGTTATGTAAACAATGGGTTTGGGGATACCCTAGATTACAGTTCCATCCTCAATTTGTAAGAAATGCTAAGCATAGAATGTCAATTTGGGGCTTAGTGATTCCAAAAGAAAGGAAAAAAGAAAGCATATTAATGTTCTCTAATAACCAAAATAGGCGAGTAGGACTTCAAAAGTACACTTAGTTATAAAGGAGAAATACTAGGGTAAAAAGACTTGCTTATGAAAAGTAACTAAACACAAAACACAAAAGTACCGACACATCAAGGGGGTGAACCTAAAGTGGTTATACCTTGAACCATAAGATATTACAAGTATAAATAGTCTTGTTTGGAAAGGACCCCTCAAAGAAACACAAAGATGATGAAGATTGAGGGAGAGACTATGAAAGGAGACCAACATTGTATCTTGTTTGCAGAAACACTTAGACTTGAAGAATATAAAATTGATTATCCATAAACACATAAGGGCCTAGGTAAATTTTAAGAATGCTCATATGGGAGTGTGTCTAAGATGGCTAAGATGGAACATCATAGGAAGCTTATAATATCTATCATTTGACAACTTTATTGGTGAAGATGACGAGTTTCATCCAAGGAGTATTTGAATGGAGAGAGCCATTTGATATAGATGTTGAGAGTTTGAAGGAGCACACTAGCCCTAGAAGACTAACATAATGCCTATTGAGTCCCAAAGAGGCAACCCTCAATTGAGGGTTTTTTTTCTAAAAGGTGTACCTCTTATGTCATGATGTTGAATCATCCATGGATCCAAGTCTAATGTGGAAAGTAACAAGGTGAAGGTGTTGGGCAACTACTTGACGTGGAAGAGGCATTGAGAAGCATCCATTTTCAACAAATTATACACTAGAACATGAGAGTTAGAACCCTAGTATGGATGGGCATTGTCACCAAGACTCAAATTGGGGCTCTAAGATTTTGATCCGTAAAATGCAGGTTTAATGATTGGATTTAAAGATGTGATCAAGAGATCTTTAGGCTAAAAGATGATTAGATACATTGAACTTCCACAAGCATTAGCATAGGGAACACAATGGAAATCACAATACAAGGTAGGCTTTAGACTAAAAGATAATTAGGTAAACTGGACTCCCACAAACATTATTGTAGGGAAGGCAACATAACCCATATCATATTATAGGGTTTAGGGGAGGGATAGCAAATGATCTCATCCAATAACTTTGTCATGTGTGAGACAATAGAACCCACATCATATTTTAGGAGCTCAACTTGACCCTTTGAAATTTGCTGCTTTGTTAGCCCAAATATTTTGAGTAGCTATGCTGACCTCATTGCAGGAATTAAGGAGGGAGGATGATTTGAAATATCACTATGAGAACTTCCATTGGAAACCCATGCATTAGGTTTGGACTTTGACATGGAGGAATTTCATGCAAAGAGCGTATGCAAAAGGGTTTTTGGAAAGTAGTGAATAAGGAACTCCTGTCACTTTGATGGAAAAGAAGCTCTTCCATCAAAAGAGATGATGATAATCTCTAGGCATGGAAAATATTGAAGGAGGGTCATGAGCTAGGACAAAATGCAACCTCAGATGTCATTGTTTTACACCCAATTCATTGGGCAAATACCAAAGGGATGGGGTGAATTGGAATGATGTGCCACAGGGGGAAAAGAGTTTGGGTTGTCTCCTTCAGGACACGAGATAAGAAATCATTCTTGGTTGCAGTTATAGAAAGAGAATAGTAGACTGTACTTAGCTATAAAGTGTGGGTGGCATAATCAATGGCAGACCAAGCTTCAAAAAAGACAACTGGTCTGCTGATTGGATGTCCTTAAGGAAGAAGGGGAGGAGGAAAAGGATTCCCTAGGGAGAGTGAAAGTTTCAACAACATCTGATCAAGAAAGGGGTGTTGATGGAAGATAATAAAACCTTGAATAATGGGAATTGAGTACCTGCTAGCAAAAACTTAACTCACAATACTCTCATTCCTTCAACTAGGGAAGTAGGTAGATCTGATGAAGTGAAGAGCACATCTTGATCAATTGAGAAGATGTCTTCAAAACAATTTACGGAAAATTGAAGGATTCCAGTGTCTAGTTAAGACATAAATTAATGAAAAGAGTTGCCTAGACATCCATATAGATGATTTAGTGATCATTACTGGGACACAACATGTTGCCACCCACCCGTTTTATAAATAAACTGGGATGTCCCCTAAAAGGGGGGGACACCTTGGCGCATGCCTGCACCTTTGAAACAACAACAAAAACCATGGAAGGCTTCCTGTGGCTTGTTGTGACTGGGATTAAGCCTTCTTTGATGGAGTAGAGAGAAGGGTAAGGAAGCTTAATAGCCTTTAAGATTTATTGAAGCTACATTAATAGTGCCTGCCTGCTGAAATTTGTCACATATTTACATGCTATTCCAATTCATTTGAACAGGTACTAGGAAGACTTGTTCCTTTGACAAATTCTAGTTGAATGAAAATGCATTCACAAACAAAATGATAAATATCAACTCTTTTGGCATCCGTTTTGCTATACAAAAGCAAGAATCTAGACAGAAGGGCATCATTGGTTAGAAGCAAGGAGTAAGTTATTAAACACACAACCATTAATGAAAGTTGAGGACTTGTTGAATGGAAAGCAAACATGTGATCTAAGCTTATCACTTATCAATGGTTGTCAAAGTTTTATTGAAATGTTGGCTAGGAGCCTTGTTTTGGATTGAGGATAATTCAATGTTAACTACTTTGCTTTCTGCTGTGGTCAATTTCAATGGTGCCCACCAAACTCTGGTAGGGTGGTAACTGTGACTGCTCTTGAATCAAGAACATTTATTTGATCGACATTGCCTGGCTGGGGATGAATTATATTGAACTGTTCAAACTTAGTTTTTTGTTAAGCAATATCTTCAATGTTTCTGAGATTGGACACAGTTAAATTCACCAACATCATGATTGAATCACTTTCATACTGACATTGTATGGGCTTATGTTTTTATTTTATTAGATAATTTAAATTTTCATGTTTTTAAAATTTCCATTTCTTTTAATTTTTCCAAGTTATTTTAAATTTGTCTTTTAAAAATTCAAATTTTATTTTTATTTTTTTATATATCATTTCAATAGCCACCCCATTGCCATCCCTGGAACCCACCCGCTGGTTCCTGAAATTTGGAGAAACACTGGTATACTCTTTATTAGACCATAAATAGACGCTATACAGCCAACCAAGGGCAACCGCAAATAATGTAGTAATGTGCAAGTAATTGGTTTATCTTTTTCTTGATTGCAGTTTTTGTCCATTTTCATATAGGGAAGGAAGATGCATCTCCAATTATTCTATTAATGTCCTTGCACTCTCTTATTATTAATAAAGAGCACATTTTATCAGTCGTCCTTTGTTTATTTGTTATGATTCTTTTTTGGTATTGAGTATGTTTATGATTCTCTGGATTTGTTGGCTGTTCACAAATTAGACCTTCCATTGCAGGTATGGAGGGGGACCAACTATAGCAAGAAAAGTAATTACACCAGGTTCTTCCCAAGAGGATTTAGCAGTAGAGGTTTATCCATTACGTCTTCGATTGATTGTGATCCCAAAAGGAAACCAAGTAACTGTTAAAATAAGCAAAAAGGTTTTTTCTTTTCCTTTATTTTATTAACTTTAGATTATTTTTTCATTGATGATTTCAGATACTGATTTTTAGCCCTGATAAACTTATTAATCACTCTATGGCAGACCTGATATGATTGATGTTTTAGGAACTTAGGACATCTCAATAAACCAATGATTTATCAGTCAAGTTATTTCTACTAAGTTATTTGGCTGTAAGATAATACTATCACTATATAATTTTGGCAGTGTTTTAGCTAACATTTTGGGTATTTTTTCATTGAATCTTCTTTCAATATGAAATTAAAACACCACCTAGTCTTAAGATATGCTTAGTTTCTTTTGAAGTGAAAGTATCAAAGAAACATTGTAAAAAGTTGAATTAGATTGGTAATTTGGATTTTGTAGATAACTTGATTGACAAAAGGCTGACTGATTTGTCAGTCCAATGATTCTGCCTTTTTGAATTTTAATAAATGTTCATTCTCTAAGAAATATGGCTGTTGTTTATTTCTGTTTTTCCTTTTGCCTTTCTAATAATGATAAATTGGTATGTGATTGTATTGTATACAACAAAATTTGTTAATAAGAGTTGGGTTGTTGCATTGGCATTTTTCCTCAATCGCCATCCCGAATTTCTTTCAGGATACCATAAGAGAGCTTTGTAGGAGAGCATGTGAGCTCTTCAACCTTGCTCCAGAGCAAGTAAGCATTTTAAGCTTTAGTTTTTCTGTTTCAGTTTGTATTGAATTGTTTATATCAATATGATTTGTTGGGCTTATATCAATATGTATTTTATTGTAAAACAGGTTAGCATTTGGGATTATTTTGGACAGACAAAACATGCTTTGATGAATGACCTGAATAAGACGCTTCAGGATTCTCAAATTCAGATGGATCAGGATGTGAGCTTATATTGTGTAGATTCTTTTATTGGATACTTTGCTGGACCTATTCTCTCTTGATTTTTTTTTCCGAGGATAGGCTTTCACCGAAAACCATAATTAAAGAGTTGAAGAATGCACTTGATGTTATAAGTTTTAACCCAATATATTATTCTTGGAAATTCAATCATGAAATGAATATAATCTCAAGAAGTCACTAAGTTCTGCATGAGTAATTAATAAAGCTTATAAGACAATTTATAAGTGTTACATAAAGGATTAGAAGACTCACAATTCATGAAAGAATGGCTCCTAAACCACGTATGGCTATATTATTACTAGGTCTAAACCACTGCACAATGTCCTGGGATCACCCTATCCACCTTTCATAGTTTTGATGGCACTTAGGTGACTGAACAAGTCAACCTATCCGCATATAAAATAAAACAATTGGCATAGTTGGATTGATGCAGGAACATCTCAGGAAAGGCAAGATTACCTGCATCTTGACCAGAAATT